>CM056996.1:60074422-60700985 GCA_029891345.1 Dryococelus australis
GAAATGCGTTCCAAAGTTTTGCTGAATGACGTCATTTTGCTGGCGTGTGCGGCTGGTGTTTGCTGTATAAGGGGCTACTTTACATTCGTAAACTTAAGTATTCTGTGCTCTTACCACGACTAATGTTTACATCCGCGACCAACGAAATCTGTTTTAGACGTGCAGAGTAGGAACAGATTTAATCATGCAGTATTCATGTATATCTGCAACAAACTAGTAATATAATTTGATCGATGAAGAAGTGCTTGTTATTAGGGCGGCGGCAATGTTCATTTTTACATTTGGCTCAAGGATACTTGATGAGATGACAAAAGAAAATCGTGGCTAAAGTCATTAGTGGTGGACAACAACTCTCAGAGCAGTGCAACGAGAATGTTCAACCACCCGCCGCCCCAACTCTGGAACTGCAGTTGTGCGCATGGAGCTGAATTACACAAAATTACAGCTAAGTACTACTGCATACTACTCGACCAAGCTAAGAGTGCACCCGGAAAATATGTGAACTACACAAGGTGAGTGAGCGAGTAAAGATATTTGGGCGGCTCTTAACATCGAGGTCTTGAGAGCCGATAAGGGTGAAGCGAGGAGAGTATGGAGCAGCACCGGAATGAAAGGGAGGGGGAAACGGGGATCTCCGAGAAAACCCGCCGACCAGAGGCATCGGCCATTACGATTTCCACTTGCGAAAATCCGGTAGTGGCTCGGCCGGGGATTGAACCCGGTTCGCCTTGGTGGGAGGCGAGCAGTCTAAAACCGCTCAGCCACCGTGGGCCCAAAACTACACAAGGCCTAGCCATTCTCTCCTTCCATCTTCTCTTACTTAACTCCTCCCTCCTCCAGGATGAGATAAAACACTCGGTTGGGGGTTTCGGCTGTCGCGGCGACCAAAGTCGTGGCACAGTAGCGACTAATTCGCGTTGCCATGTTGCCATGTAGTCTGGTATCTTGTAGAAGCTGCGCAGATAGATAACGGTATTAAATTTCCCTTGATCGCAATTCTTCTTCTCCTGTCGACAGCTACACTAGTACCGTGCACTAGAGCTCGTACTTCGCCCCTCCCTGGCTGAACACTTGGCTTGGTCGAGTAGTATCAGTTTCTCTTAGCAATACAACCAGCACTATAATAAATCTCCGCGTGATAAGACTGCATAACATAACTTCGCCCCGCCACCTATGCTAAGCCAGCTGAAGTACCCACCCTCCCACCCCACTTCCTTAAAGATGCAGCAGGTCCTTCACCTGGCTTATGGATTATCCGTCCCTAGTTCAAGTATCACTGAGTCATATATCGCCATGTACGGTGACTGGGTGGACGCTGGCATTCATGCTAGCGGCGCGGCAAGGCCAAGGTTAATAATACCCCCCTCATCTACACCAAGCTACTGCCGTGGCGAGAATGGCTGATGTGGCCTGATGTCAGGGGCTGGCCGGTATTTTTAATGTCGGCCCGCGAATAGACAGCGCCCCTTCGCCTGGCAGCGCGCCACCCAGGAAGGCCAGGGAGATTGCCAGTATCTGCCGACCACTTGCCTTCCCCCCCTTGGGGCCGCGGTGATTGGGTGGTTAGACTTTTTTCAAAATTTATTTCATTAACCCTACTTAGCAGTACAGCCATCCAGGGTGTTAAATTCTACCATGACCACTACAATTTAACAATCAGTATATTAGTTACATAGATTCACAATTTTTTTTTTTGTGGGAGTGTGGCTGTTCGTCTGGGCGCCCGTAATTTAAACTAAAAAATATATTTCTATTCAAAAGCATCATTCACACTTCCTAGGAAGGTGGTGAGCTATTCTGCCCGGACCGAGACAGCCGGAACAGACCAGGGACCGAGATTCCCACGAATCCGCCCGCGCGACCAGACGCCTTCGGGCCCGCACACAGCTAACTAGCCTTTCAGCCGGTCCGTCACGGCACCCAACTTTCGAATGGCACCGCCCACGAACCCGAAGGCCCCCAGCCCCCTCCCTATCTGTACTATTCTATTATATTGGGCGGTTAGACTGTCGCCTCCCACCTAGGCGAACAGGGCTCAATTCCGACCGGCCACTCCCGTATTGTCGCAAGAGGAAATCGTGCCCTACGATGCCGCTGGTCGGTGGGTTTTCTCGGGATCTCCCGTTTCCCCCACTCTTACATTCCGGCGCTACTTCATTCTCTCCTCAACCCAACTTACCCCCTTTCCCTTCTCCCATCGTACTTAAAGTCACACTGTGAACGGGGTTGCAGCGTCTTGCTTAAGTCGCTTCGTCTAAAGGCTTTATGCCTACAGCGTTTTGCCTAGCCAGCGTTACGCCCAGCAGGTGTTATGCTAAACAATCGTTTTACCTAAAACGCGTTTTATCAAAAATCATTTCACCTTTCGGGTGTTTTGTCTAACAGGCATTTAACATACAAATAAAAAATCTTCCCTATATTTCCTGACATGCACTGCCTAGGCCGCTGAACGGTGTGCACATCTTCAGCAGAAAAATTTTTTTATTTAAAAGTGCTGAATATTTTCTTATGGTGCCTGCAAAATAATATGTGGGTTTTTTTTTTGCTCAAATTTGTTAAAACAACCGTTTTCGCAATCATTTTTAGCTACGAACATTCCTGTGCATACTATTTACTGTAACTTAGGGACATGCATTACATCTTTATTTTAATCATTACGTCATTAAATGATATGATCGGAGCTGAAAGTCACATACAGAAGCATCGCCTATGGAAAGGTTGCACGCCAGTTCAGGGTCTTGGGCGTAGAGACGATGAGACAACTCGTGCAATTGTCTAAGCCGCCCTTGGCGCTCCCACGATTTTACGACCCAGATACGTAGAATAACATTCAGCCTATGAAACCTGTATGACAACTACAAACTATGGAAGAATACTTCAATGTAATTTTTTTTTTCAGGACAGAAATGGAAAACGATATTTTATAGGAAATTCATAAATTTGTTAATTGAAACACAAGTTTGGTCGTTGAAAAGTGCTACAACCAATAAACGTCGCGGTAAGTAGTCCTCTGTTAAGAGTGGGACGAAACCCCGTGGGAACCCCACGTCAAAGGGCGACACTAACACACGCCTAGTGCCTCATCTCTCATACGCGCCAGGCGTGCAATGTTTCCGTTGTAATGTTGTACTGTGCAAATTAGATCTGTAACAGTGGAACTTTACTATAAACGATGAAAGAATACAGATTAAACAACGCCCGTATCTTTGTACTTTTCTCTTACAGGTTAAGGAAACTGCATAGGCAAGCTTTAAAAATGCGATATTGAACCACTTTCACGATTTTTTTCTCCAAGAATACACTTAACATGACTAAAGTAAAAAAATCGGGACATAGATAATAGATTTTTGTCTTGTATGACAAAATGTCGTATTTTCATAAACATTGATTTACTGAGATACGCGTATTCGCGTAAACAAATACTTCACAAAAAACGCGGGGGTCTATTCCACTCTTAATTATGTTTATTCTTGTGCAAAACGATGTCACTGGTCAGCCAGCAAGATGTCGGAACGCCATTCGCCAATCATCTCCTGGTAAATTGCTAGCAAGCAGCGCAACCAATAGAGAATCGTATGCAATTGGCAGTAGCCAATCAGACTCGAGGCCCTCCCACAGAGCGTCGCGCAGCCAGGCTCGTGAATGGGTTGGTCAACATTAAAGGAACCGACACGCCGCATTTCCCCTCTATTTACGTGACTACTCTGTGACAACGCGTTCCCTTCCTAACAAGAGGATTATAGGCTGTTCACGGTTAAGTGAGCAGTTTTGAAATCTACCTTAGAAAATGTCACTGCCCCAACCTGCATATATTTTAACTGGCGCACAGAGTGACATACGCCCAGTAAAGTAGGTAATGCTGGAGGGAAAAATAGATCCATATCTGAACGTCAAATACAAAGTGTTAGGTACCCATTTCTGACAACTTAAATTATTTGTATCGCTTTTTTTTTTAATGCGTCAAAGTGTAAAAATTAGCAGATTTTTAAAATATTTAC
Source organism: Dryococelus australis (assembly GCA_029891345.1). Lineage (NCBI taxonomy): Eukaryota > Metazoa > Arthropoda > Insecta > Phasmatodea > Phasmatidae > Dryococelus > Dryococelus australis. The sequence continues at coordinate 60,078,421 of CM056996.1, forward strand.
TTTTTAAATAATTTTACAGTTTAATTTGACCGACGCATGAAGAAAGTAATCGGGTCCATGGCAATATTAATTTTATATAAGGTGGAAGTACACACAACGTGCATACAAGTAGATCTTAAGCAGGGCTTTCAAAAGTGCTAATTTGATCGTGATCAGCATATACTTGCACTGTCTGTTCGAAGTGAAGCGCTGCCGCAAAAAAGTAATCCGTATTAATGTTCGTGACAAGGAAGGAAAGATCGCATATTCCCGTCCTCCCACCCTGAGCCGGCGTTTCGAATTTCGCTGAAGCCGTGGCGGTCGCGGGCGGGAGAAGTGCGCATGCGCGAACAACACGCCACATTCGCGCGTCACGGCCAGGGGCGGAGTAGATGGCGCGACGTCATCGCGCGCCGGTCCAAGTTGAAGGCCGTACCGAGTCGCGTGAGCCGGCCGACCTGACGCAACGGCAACTGTGATCGCGGTGCGTGCAGGCTGTTCACGGTAAAGCGAGCACTTTCGTAATCAACCTTAGAAAAACGGACGCACTGAGTGACATGCACCCGGTCAAGTTGGTAACGATGTTTAGAAAGTAATTCCATATGTTAACGTCGAATAAATAGTGTTGGGTAACCACTTGTGATAATTTAAATTATATCTTTCTCTTTATGTTTTTTTTTTTTTTTTAACGCCTCACTGTGTAAAAATGAGCAGATTTATAAAATTTTTAATTTTTTAATGATTTCACATTTTCACTTGACCGTCTCATGAATAAAGTGACGAATCTCATGGTTATATTAGTTTTTCATAAGGCGTAAGAGTACACAACGTGCATACAATTAGATGTTAAGCAGGGCTTTCAAATGCGCTCACTTTACCGTGGAGAGCCTATAAAGGGAGCACCTTCGAAAACCTTCTCATCTTGAATATTAGTCAATGGATATGTCTTATTGTAGCCCTAAGAAGTTAACCTCTGAGTGTGGTGGAATATACACGCTGTGTTTATTACTTACGTTGCAATATTTATTCAAACAGGTGGTCAAGGGATAAAAAATGGCTGAAAGAAATAAGTTACTAGGGCCTCAAAAGGGCTCACTTTACCGTGAACAGCCTACACGGACGCAGGTCTGGCTGTCGCCCGTGACAACTACAGGGATGGCATATAATAGATGTTTTTGAATAACAAGCCGAAATTAATAAACCAGAGCATCTACGAACTAATACAGACAAAAATCATTGTAGCAAGATGTTCGAAAAATTATTATAGTATTTTAAAATTTAATTTGAAGTTAAGACATAACAACGTCGGGAGTCTGCAGCTACACGGTAACTGCGTGCAAGACAAGTTGCTTATCACGAATTCGTACATAGTCATTATAGCTACGATAGCGCATGAAGATGATAGCGCCATTTTCGTTCTCCTTCGTGATATACAATCTGTACTGTGTAACCTCGGACTATCGGCGTTGTTATGTCAATTCCCAGTTCCATAAAAAAAAAAAAAACTAGATTAATTTTCCAACATCTTGCTACTGGGATTTTTTGTGGTTTAAATTTCGACAGTATATAAGGTGTTTTTAACACCTTGTATATTGCCGTCTCCTGTATTTACTAAAGGGCGTCAAAATGATACTAAATTGGCACCCAGATTGGTGTTGTCAACCGAGATGTGTTGTTATTTTCTACACAATTTCTAACGAATTATTACGATGTGTTTTCGAAACATACGTACATTTTTGAGGAGAGGTGCATCAAGTGTTTGCTGCTCGTAAGGAGGTGCCTAAAGGTGCTCATCCTCATAAGTTGGCGACGTTTCGCCACAGGAGGCGGGAGGACAACCGCGCAAACTCGCAACCATTTAATATACAGATGGTTCCCAAACATGTGGGAAGAAATCGGGGAGTAGCTAATACACCGCAAAACAACACAAAGTATCCCTATGATCATATACCCTGTGAATAGTTTCCGAGTTATAAACCTTCAAAAGTCGAATAGTTGTAGCCATGTTTGTGTACCAGGTCACTGTGGATCATGAACTTATTAACTCACTGAACTATGTTGTGGTTATTCGTATACATAATCCAAATGGGCCCGTGATTGCCCCAGCACAGAATTCCGTGACAGGGAACAGAGGTTTCAGTTGGTCCTATAATACCGCACAAAATGTATGAACACTCTTAAAGAATACGAGTATAAGCAAGGCATGCGAATGGATAAGAAACAAGCCAGTCTTCTTTCTAAGAAATTGCAACGGAGCCTCACTAGGCGGTAATACCAACCGACCGGCGAAATTTCAACCGTACGAGGTTATTTTCATAAAATAGGGTTCAGAAATAAACTTCGTAAGCGAATCTTACTGTTTGGCAATAAACGGAACTAGATATACCTCCAACGGAAAAAGAAAGTAATCCATGTTTTAAATCTTACTCTATGTAATGCAGCTTAGTGGTAAAAAAGGAAATATTAATTATAAAATAAATACTTTTATCGTAAAATTACAACACGAAAAAGAGTCTGCGTCCGTATTTTATAGGTCCCATAAATTTGCCGAAGTGGCTGAAACAGGTATCAGATAAAACAAGTAAAAAATACAGCAGGTATGAATTTTAATGTAATGAACATCGTGCTTTGTATTTACTTCGATTCAAGTGTACAGATAATACTAACGTTATCTCCCCACATCAACAAAATTTTATATATCTGTATCACATGAAATTCTCATCAAATATCTCGCACAAAATAAAAAAAAAGTCGACAAGGAAAATGACACAAGAGAGCTTGATTAGTCTAGAACGTAACAAATGTCTTGTTTTGCAGTCTTCAGTTTTCACCATATTCAGGAAGTAACTGCCGTTTTTTCCTACCATCTATCCGCAGGTTTGGTCTCCTTAATACACTTCTAACCTAAATATCGACATTACCATTAAATGGCAATTTAGTGGGAATATGTTGAGCAGTTCTTGATACACGCGTAGTGCACTGTATGAATCAAGACTTGTGTGGATGGAAATAGTAAATTTAAAATGCAAATTTTTGGGATGTGGGACACTTGGCCGACACTGCAGTCTCAAATAATGCGTTTAGCTCTAAAGAGAGTGTAAATTCATTTTGAGAATGTGTTGTAACAACAGCCATAGCTGTTGTCTTCGCAAGTGTGTACGGCATAGAAAACAGATAGCTATGCATGCTTGCAATTTCCCCCTTAGTTTAAAATTTAACTCAGGTCAGTTAAAGTTATGTACAGTAGTAATATTAACATAAATATTGTGAGTAATAAGTATGTCCAATCGCTTACTAGACGGTTCACACTACTTTTTATTGCTAGCAGTGCTTTCCTTTCGTCCATAATGCGAGAGATTAAAAAATGCCCCTGGAATGACTCCCTGCGTGATGGTAACTGCATGCTATATGCTATTCACGGTAAAGTGAGCACTTTTGAAAGCCCTCTCATTTGGATTAATAGTCAATAAACATATATTATTTTAGCCTTAGACGTTAACCTCAGAGCGCGGTGGAATGTACACATACTTAAATTGCAATATTTATTTAAAATGGGGGTTAAAGGATAAAAATGGCTGCAAGGAAAAAGCAACTAGGGCCTGAAAAGTGCTGACTTACCATGAACAGCTTAACCATATATTTTATGCTAATGGGTGGAATGTTGCTAAGGTAGCTATAGGTAAGTTCGAATAAATATGACATGAGTGACACGAGATGGACGACAGTACATGGCTACGAATCATATCAGTGATGAGGCCGCGGTGGCTGAGCGGTTAGCCTGCTCGCCTCCTACCAAGGCGAACCTGGTTCATTCCCTGGCTGGGTCACTCCCGGAATTTTTGGAAATGGGAATCGTGCCGGAAGATGTAGTTGGTCTGCGGGTTTTCTCGGGAATCTCCTGTTTCCCCCGCCCTTGAATTCCGGCACTGCTCCATTCTCATTTCATTTCTCCCTCGTCAACTTTCAAGACCTCGTTGTTAAAAAAAAGCCACATCAATCTCTCAACTCTCTCAACTCATATTAGCGATCGGCCTACAGCACAGCGAGAACAAAAACATTCCGTAGCTACCGTCTCGAAATGCTTAGGATAAATCATATATTTTTGCAGCTTCGATAAATTATGTAAACTCAATGCCGTCAGTATGCCATAAGTCGTGCACGACATATCGACGAGTTTCGACATACACCTTGTTTATGTGTGCATGTATTAGCAGTTGTTGAACTTCTAACCTTGACGGCCCATGTAACTGAGGCAACCGTACCGCTATTACGTCACAAACAGTACGAAAACAAATTTATTATACCAACGTCGATATGTCGTTAATATGTCGTCAGCTCTACGAAGTTTTTCTGGATAGGAGTAATGAATGAACAAGCTTAATTCCTCGAGTGTATAACATAAACATAACATTCCAAAACGAGATCTAGTTCGACCATCTTGCCACAGAATACTCAAGCATACGGAGTTGAAATAGCCATTTATACGGCGAAATCCAGCTGCACACGCCAGAAAAATGGCGTCGCCGGCCAGCAAAACGTTGGAACGCCGTTCACCAATCAGCTCCTGGTAACCTACTCGCCTCAGCCAATAGGGAATATTCCGTTGCATGCAGTAGCCAATCAGACGCAATGTCCGTTCCCAGAACCTCGCACAGCCAATCAGATAGTGTGTATGTCCAAACAAAAAAAAACTTTCACGCCACTGTAAACAAGTTGTGCATGAACACGCGCGTGTCAGTGTGTGTGTGTGTGCGCGCGAACGCGTGCACTATACGTTATTCTGAACTCCAGGTATAAACGATGTAAGGTAATAACTTGTGCAAAATGAGGACAATGCTGGAACATGAAAATCGTTATTTTAAGTGAAGTTACTTAAAAATAACTACAAACAACTTTTTATGGAGGAGAAAGTTTCTGAACACAATACTCATTTTTTTATTTAAAATTTAATATTTGTAAAACGTTGCCGGATACGTAGCATAACAGCAACGAAACATATTAAACTCATGTTGAGGGCCACGGTGGCTGAGAGGTTAGTCTGCTCGCCTCCCACCAAGGCTATCCGGGTTCAATCCCCTGTCGGGTCATTCCGGATTTTCGCATGTGGGAATCGTGCCGGACGATGCCGTTGGTAGGCGGGTTTTCTCGGGGATCTCCAGTTTCCACCACCCCCCTTATTCCGGCGCTGCTCCATACTCACATCAATCACCCTCATCGGTTCTCAAGACCTCGATGTTAAGAGCCGTCCAAATATCTTCACTCACTCATGTATCTGTTTACCCGAGGACCGTTCTTCCGATAGTGTTACACAAAAGCGAAATTTTCTATTCATTTAAACATGATTACTCATATCATTCATTAAAAATTATGTATAAGTCCACATTTATATATTTTTCTACGAAATATTAGACCCCTGTTTATTTAATGAACAAGGATAATATTACTTGCAAAACTTTCACAGATTTCAGTCATAGATATTTCAACCAACCATTCACACAAACGCTCATCTTATACACTTAATTATACTGCCAGTCCTATAGAATACTATTCAAAAATTTATTGCTTCATATCTATTAGTTTTAAATATTTTGAAATAAAATCATTTGAACCCTCAATTTTTAAGATCGTGTATCCCCTTTAGCAATTATTCCATATCCTAACAAGTTGTTTTTAATATTTATATCTCAGTTTGCAAAAAAAACTTACTCTTACTCTGTCTGTATGTATAGGACTACATTTACAAGTATATAATTATACATACATGTACGCACATACACGAGCAGAAAATAATATCACTGTTGGGTAAAGTTACCATTAAAAATCCCTACCATGTCAAAAAAATGAATTAAAAACAACAAAATTTAATCTAAGATAATCAATAGAGTTTTTGTGATATCCTTCAGTTTCTGCAAAAAGTAATGCATTACCACAAAATAATGTACATTCCATTACTAATGCGTTCACGTGGAAGCCTGGTAATTGTACCTAGACCACAACCGGGAGAACGTGGATTCACTCCCAGCTGGTTTCATCGGGAGCAGTTTTACCAACCGGTCACCGTCCTCATTCCATACGCAAATTATTTACAATTGATCTTTATTAGTGTCTGGGCACACAATAAAGATTCGTAAATTATGTATGACAACTATAGACTGTTCACGGCAAAATTAGCACTTTTGAAAGCACTGATTAAGATCTACTCGTATGCACGTTGTGTATTATTCCGCCTGATGTAAAATTAACATTGCCGTGGACCTCATCACTTTATTCATGCGTCGATCAAGTGAAACTGTGAAATTTTTAGAAAAGTAAATATTTTACAAATCTGCTCATTTTTGCACACCAATTAATTAAAAAAGTAAACGAAAGCGAAAGAAATAAACAATTTATCACAAATGGTTACCTAACTCTTTTATTGGACGTTAAGATATGGAACTACTTTCCCTCTATCATTACCAACCTTACTGGGCGTATGTCACTCTATGCACTCGTTACAATATATGCAAGTAGGAGCAGTGACTTTTTTATACGGTTGATTTCTAAAGTGCTCGCTTTATCGTGAACAGCCTATATACCTAAAGAAACACAAGGTAACAACTTCTTATTACATTTATTTTACATTCTAAGTGTGGGTTTTAGTGCAACACCTGAGAGTAGAGTTTGGGTACAGAAAGTAGCTGCTACATGTCGCTTTCGGAGAGTGACGTGTTACCTTATGCCGAGAACATGAACATGAAAATGACGTGAAATCAAAAATAACATGTAAAAGTTTCATTCGTAAGGCGAAGGCCTTGACAGCAAAATTAACAATCACGCTTAGAAATTTAAAAACAAACACAATTATCTCCTTCTTTACCGTAGCGAATTTTCCGACGATATCCAGAGAAAAAAATCTCACTTAGACATTTGTTTTATTGCGTACCGTTCTTCATTTACATGTTCTGCGTAAACAAAACCTAGAACTGAAAATTATGTTTAATATAAAAAACATTGACATGAATCCCACCAATCATGTGCAAGCATGTACACCAGCGGAAACTTTCGGAAACTAGGGCACATCAGTAAACATTATTTCGCAATCGCACCGCGCTGCAAAACAAAGCAACACAATTGCTTAGCTAAGCACTGTTTACAGTCTACGTGACTACTAAATTACGCTATATGTACTTCGACATCCTTACCGCGTCGCGCAACATCGTAAAATGGGGCAAGTTATAGCACAGACTGCAGTGAAACATACTGCGGTTGTCGAGGATTTCCATTTAGTAGCTATCAGTTTGTCCATTTTAATGGGGAGAAGAACAATGGAGGGTCTGTAATGAGTGTAGCCAAGAGTAACTATCTGTATCTCTGTGTCCATTGTTATTCATTAAAAGCTTAGTACGCAAATACAACTTAAGGATGCCACCTACTTCCTTTATATATAGTTATACACATAACATTCATCCATAGCGTTACCGTTCAAATTTTTTTGTTTACAGTTAGTTCACGATTGACAGAGACATGTGAAATAAATCTTGAAAACTTGTTATTGTCTAAAAGTTGCATGTATTTGAGCTTGTATGTCCACTGGCATACCTTATGTAAAATATTGGCAGCGGATTATTAAATTAATTACCGCGGGCCATAAGCAAACTCGCGTGAAGTCGAGTCAGGGTGTAACCTTAAAATTTAAAAACTCGCACTTTAACAATTTAGTATGCGTAACATGTACACGATTTTCAGCTGTGGCATAATGTTTTCCAAAAAGTTAGTATTTAAGTGAAAGCGCGTACCCAGACTCGACTATGAATCTATAATGCATATTGCCTTATGCCATCGTATCTTTACATGAGCAGGGAACATTTGTTACTGTTCGAAGTAGCCTACGGAAGCAAGGAATGGATAAGGGCGACACTAACACGCACGCCTAGAATCTCATCGCTCACTACGCGTGAGGCGTGCAGTGTAAATACATAATGTTAAGTGGGGACCTGCAAAATTTGCGTTATCATTTGGCATCAGACTAAACTTCACAGTACTGTATATACTGGAGGCGACGTCGTTTCTCCATTTGCTGCTGCATAGTTGTGAAATCACACCCTTTTCTGACTGAACGGTCCGTGATTGGGGCACACAATTATGAAGTGTTAACGTATTGGCGCAGAGTTACTCAGGGTGTGTCAAATAAAGTATGGCCCGATTACAAACGTATTGCAAAGGTAAAAGTGTTTAAAGTTTAACGTATCCCCAAATAATAACCCGAATTTTGCATGTCTCTAATGTTAAGTGTCGTAGTCTGCATCGCTACCCTTGACCTGTCCTGCGCGAGCGAAGGAGTACGTGAAGGCCACATCGTAATTTGAGGATCGGTGGGCGGCGTTTAGAAAGGCCGGCGGCCGCGTGCCTCTGCGATAAGCCTACGTGTTATCTGAAAGAATGTTCTGGTTTAAGGAGCTAGTTTCTCTCAGCGCGACTCGGGTTGCGGGGAAGAGGAACGTTCTAGATCGGGTCTTCGGGCTATATTTAAGGGGACTATGTAGCTGTGCGTCCAAAGTCAAGAAGCGAGGGAGCGATAAGGGCGAAAGTTACACGCACGCCTAGCGCTTCATCGCTCCTACGCAAGGCGTGTAGTGTTTCCATCGTAACGCTTTACTGTGCAAATTATATTTCTGTAACATAGAGGTTTTATTACACGCGATGAAAGCCCGCAGATTAAACTACGTACGTATCTTTGTAACATTCTGTTGCCGCTTAATGAAACTGCATAGGCAAGCTTTAAAAATTCGATATTTGACCATTTTCACGAATTTTTTTCTCCAAGAATGCACTTAATATGACAAAAGTAAAAAAATAGAGGTATAGATAATAGTTTGTTAAAAATATTCTCTGACAAAAGTCATATTTCCAGAACATTTATTTACCGAGATACGCGTTTACGCGCAGACAGTGGTTTTACAGAAAATGTTTCAGTAAATAGGACTCTTAAGCAGCGACGAGCCTCCAAGCGGAGAATTATTTATAGCTGGGGAGCTAAGACGACTGTGCGACCTCGTGTGCGGAGACGACGAGAGACGACGAGTCAACAAAGCGTAGAGTGGTTGCGACCAGCACGAGTGTAGTCTGCGGGCAGCGAGCATCAGTGCACTGAAGGGCGAGAATGGCAGGCGGGACTACTAAACTGAATGCGGGAGTGTAAGGCACTCCCGCATATATTGGTAGTGACTACTACCAATATAGATACATCGAGATGGACTTGAATTAGAACTGAGTTAAACATTAAATATTGCACTGACTGAGAATAATAAGAGCAATGGTGGAGATAGGCAGTTTAAAGTTGTAAATAATAGCTGTGAGAATAAATTAAAATTAAATTAAAATGTTTAATTTTTATTAAGACACTAGTCCTTCACGACTTAGATAAGTCTAAGTCCCTGTATTCTTGTAAATACTGTAATGGAGCGAGTATAACTTTGGCAGTATGTCCCCGAATGTTAGAAATGACAAAGAGGTCACACGAGATACGTAAACAAAGTTTTGGGAACACACTCAGCAAGACGTTACACGAGAAACGTATACGAAGAATGCGTGAAAAAAAAAAAAAAACCACCTAGATGGTAGTTAGTTGAGAGAGAACTTTCGACATCGCCAGTTGCCGTGGTGGCCGAGCGGTTAGCTTGCTCGCCTCCCACCAAGGCGTAACGGGTTCAATCCCCAGCCGGCTCACTCCCTGATTTTCGCGTGTCGGAACCATGCCGGACGATGCCGCTGGTCGGCGGGTCTTCTCGGAGACCTCCCGTTTCTCCCGCCCTTTCATTCCGGCGCTGCTCCATACTTTCCTTAATCACCCACAATGGCTCTCAAGACCTCGCTGATAAGAGCCACCCAAATCCTATCACTGGCTCACTCGACATTACCTATCTAAGAGGCCAAATGAACCTTTTCCAGAAAACGTTATACACAAAACTCGATATTTTTTAAGTGCTGCATGCTTTAAACAGCGTGTAAGCTTATAAGTAAAATCAATGATATTTCGAAAGAAAACAAAAATCTTCGAGACGCGCTACGGTCAGAGCATTGCAAGATTGTCCAGCTATTTCGATTGGCTGAAACACGTTCTGGTCCGTGCTAACTGTTTACGTACGAATCACGAAAGTTCAGTGTCGGAGTTAGGTGATTCTGAGTGGTTTGGTCAAAATACGGACACTGCATCATCTGCCAATATACGTACGACAACAGCTGAGGTGTATAATAGTTCTGAAGTCTGATGTGTGCTCCGATTTTACGCCAAAAATCATTGGCACTACCTACAGGCTTTTCGTTTACAACGGGCCACTTTTGAAAGCTCTGTTTAGGATCTACTTTACTGCCTGTTTCTTTTTGTTAAAACGGGCGTTTACTTTATCATTTTTTAGAAAAGCGAATTTCTCTACCGATGTAGGTATGCTCAGCACATTTATTTTTGTTATCGGAGCGAAAGACGATAAGACTGGTGGGGAAATTCCCATAAGGGTGCACTGTCGAAGAAAAGTTTACACGCACAGTCAGAGATTAACGCTTAGAAGCGATTAGGGCATTTGATACACGTGACTGTGTTGCCCTTAGCACTCGCGCGCTAACCATCATAACACGCAAAAGGGGCCACGGTGGCTGAGCGGTTAGCAATCTCGCCTCCCACCAAGGTGATCTGGGTTCAATCCCCGGCCGGGCAACTCCGGACTTTCGCACGTGGGAATCGTGCCGGACGATGCCGTTGGTCGACGGGTTTTCTCGGGGATCTCCCGTTTCCCCCACCCTCTCATTCCGGTGCTGTTCCGTACTCATCTCAGTCACCCTCATCGGCTCTCAAGACCTCGATGTTAAGAGCCGCCCAAATCTCTTCACTCACTCACTCAATCATAACACGCGAACTACTTTCACCCAGGCGGCCGCCATAACTGGAAGCAGAAAAATTCACCGCAAGAGGGGAACAACCATGAAGCTGAGACTCCAGCATAACTCCAGGAGATAAGTTCTCCTTTCAAACTTTGCTCGTTATGAGGTGCCGTAGATAGCTTCTAAGATGACTAAACTGACTCCACGCAAATAAAAGCAACAGTTCTGCTTACCTGAATGTGTGTGAAGTAGAGAATGAGCCTTCCAGACATGAACATATATAAAACATATAAACGCCTACAATCCATTCACGGTTAGTTCACACTATTCTGAAGCCCTGCTAAAATTCTAATTCCAGGATATTCCTCCGCCTCGTGCGTGTAGATAATTACACCAAATGACAACGCACCGAATTCGTGCGCACTCAGTTGTAATTATATTTTGAATGAGAACTATTTCTCACTAGGTGCTACCAACACACACGTTTTCTCACTGTTTTTCTTACTTAATTTAAATAAATGATTATAATTTATACATAAAATACCGGTAATATTTCATTTTAAAGAAAAAGAAGTACTTTCGTGTTAACAGAGGTGTAAAACGCTTGTGAAACATGGTGTGCTTAGGAAATAACTGAACACGTCATACATTGGGTGATTTTTCAAAGATTTTGTTCAAACAGTGCGAAGAAACCGCGAAGAGACTGCTTGTATTCCGTAACAATCGGCGTGCGTCAGCATCTCAGCATCGACTTAAATCTCCGATTCTACACTCAGTGCGCACAAATGAAGATCTTACTTTTCACACGTCTATACCAGACGCCTTTTGAACGGGCAGTGTGTTAAGAACCATTTGCAACAGCACGCCGTTTCCATTAACTAACGTCTGTTTGACAACCTGAATAAGTCGAGATGGGGTCCGGATTCTATATAATGTCCGGCAGATTATCTCCCGCCTAGCCTTAATCGCGGATAATGTGAAATTGTACGTTAAAGGTTAGTCACGGTAAATTGAGTGAGCACTTTAGAAATCAACTTTCGAAAAAAGTCACTGCTTCTACCAGCATATATCTTAACGAGCATACTGAGTGACGTGCACCCAGTACAGTTGGTAATGATGAAGGGAAAGTAGTTCCATATCTTAACGTCGAATAAAAAGTGTTAGGCAACCATTTCTGATAACTTTAAATATTTGTTTCACTTTCTATTTGTTTTAAAGCAGCGAAGTGTAGAAATGAGTAGATTTGTAAAATATTTACTTTTCTAATAAATTACATAGTTTAATAGTATTAATAAAGTGACGAGACGCGTTTGCACAATGTGCAAATAAATAGATCTTAAGCAGGGCTTTCAAAAGTGCTCAGTTTACTGTGATTAACCTATACGCATAACATTTTACTGGATGCCCGTGTTTTCCCATCCGAAATTGCAGGAGTGAAAATCGGTGCATGCGAAGAGTTTAAATGCTCCAAATAGCATTCCTGATATACGGGAGGTCTTGTGTATTCAGTTCGTCCGTTGCCCAAAGTACGTGCTCTCGACGTTGGCAAACATACAAAATGCGTATTTCAAATGCCCTGCAATGCAGTTCATGAGCCTTATATGAGTAAGACATCATACGATGAACATCGCAGCAAAGCGAGTGACGCTACAGTGTATAGAATTGCGCCATTCCGCGCCAAACAACCAGGGGGAATTCCTGTCGCAGCGACCTCGAAAGACATTGCTGGCAGGAAAAGCGACGACAATCCTAAGCACAAACAAGTGGTGTTAACCAACGCCCCGGTTGGCAACATCGACGAGTCCAGACGACGAAATAATACAGACTGCCGCACTCTGAGCCGAACCCAGGTTTTCGTTAGTAAATTAAAAAAATGATGAAGGTATTGTAACGAACTTTTCAACAGACTTGCTTTTCTGTGTGTGAAATGTGATGATATCCACGTCTAAAACAACACTGAACTCGACGCTTCATATTGAAGATGTTGAAACGAAATAGGATTGTGAAATGTGCGCGGGACTATGGTTTCCCGTTTTGGATTGCTGCATGATGTGTGCCCTTGGTTGTTTTACCTCGTGAACGCCAGGGCGTCACCAGAATTTCCGTTGTTGTGAGTGTTTTATTAGGCAGCTGTTGATTGGCTTCGTCACCGGGAGTGGGAGTTTGAATGCGCGTGGTGACAGGGAAAGTGAAACATATAGGAAAATGGAGAAGGAATGTCTTGGAATACTGTGGAGCAACGTATCTTCCTTGTTCGGACATACTTGGGAAACAAACACGATTAAGGGGAATAGTGCACGCAAACCGCATATTTATATAAATTTTGTCATAACATGTTTTACAGGGGATTTTTAAAAAATGTTGGTTCCACAAGCCGTAAATACCAATTTTGTGCACCTTCCTACATTGTTACAAATTCACTGTGTTCGTTATTCTCGGAGCACTGATTGAAGATAAGAAAACAAAAATTGTTTATTTTCTTCCATCTGTGCTCCGAGAATAATGACGGCAGTAAATATCTAACAACGTAAAAAGGCGTTGAAAATTATTATTTGCATCTTGTCGAACCAAAAATTTCGACAAACATTTTGGAAAACGACTTACATCGGGCAAATAATTGCTTTCATGCTCCATTTCCCTTGAGGTATGTCAAGAGATTTTCTGGTAAATGTTTGTAGGCAGACGTGCACCGAGTAAGTCCACCAAGGGGACGAAACCAAGGGGACTTTATTGGATACGAATGAAAGGAGTCGCCGAAAGGCTTCACAGGGAACTGTCGAGGATGTAAGGCTCCGACTACCGGCCTCTTAAAAGAAGTCACTGCAGCGACTTTCTCAGGAAACAGGATTGTCAAAAAACACTTGTCATCGTGCAACAAAATAAAGCCAAGCTCCATGCGCACCGTATCTCCGTCAAAAAACGAACTGAAGGAGACTGATAAATGAAATGTGTGTTATACTGCTGCTGGTTGCAGACACACATCCATGAAAATAAGAGTATTTTTGACTATTCATTTTCTCTCCGACGAAGCTTGGTCTAACCTATTAGGTTACATAACCCCCCCCCCCCTCCCCCAAATGTCTTCGGACCAGTGAAAATCCCCACGCGGTGCATCAAGAAGTTCTCCACTTAGGAAAATGTGGTGTTTGGCGTGCATCCTCTTGCCGGTGGATAACTGGCCCGATTTTCTTCGAGGCAACCACCACGACTGATGTACACGTGGTCGTCTTCTACACTTGTTAAGATGTCATCACATTTCACACAAAGCAAAATAATCTATTGAAAATTTCGTTATATTATATTTATGACAGTAAACCTTATTAACGAAAACCTGGGTTCGGCTTGCAGTGCGACGTCCTCTACTAATGCCTGGTGTTCGCATGGTTTCCTTTTTTTTTTTGTTCTATCGCGGCTGAACATATACTTAATTTTAAGAGTCAACAGTTAGAAAGTTATAATTACGGAACTACACGCGGAGGTTTTGTCTCCCAAATGGGAAAGGAAAGTCGTACAAATCCACCTCCAGTGCACTTAGCCTGGATATAACCCACGACCTGCCGAAAACGAGTCATAAACAACCATCGAACGATCAAACACTCCGGGTTACACCCCGGAGAATGAATCTTTCGTTTGTTTGTCTCTTAGCCTTGGGCTCACTATGGGTAGTACGGCGAATAACTAACAGCCGCGAGGTCTACGCGGAAAATGTAGATAAATAATTGTAATTGTTAATGTTTATTCATATTCTGTAATATAACCATTGTCACCTACAATATTTTAATGTTTAACAGATTTTATGTTTACGAGGGCTGATAAATACTTTAAGTAAGATTCCCTGTTGTTTTATGAGTACTATATATAAAGTATGCACTAATTACATTTACAGATATGAACGGCACACTTTTACTAAATTTTCTACGTAGTCCTTTACAGGCCTAGATAATTTATTCCCCGATCCCGGTGCAGCACAAGTATGAAGATACTTTCTCTGTAGAAATCAGATTCTTGATGTTCCAGCTGACTTCGGACAGCATCCTGTACACTTGTATCATCCCATAATCGCCTTCCACCAATATATATCTCTAGTGATCCAAACAATTAGAAACGGAATGAAGGCAAGTCCGTACTCTAAGGAGGACGGATGTTCCATAATGTCCAAGTGAAAGGACTGCCAAAGTTCTAGTTTTGCCCATGCAGTATTCAGGCATTATCGTGAAGAAGCCTAACACCTCTGGTTAGACGACCTGTACCTCATTTTGCGGATTGCCGTCCTTAATCGTCGTCGTAATGCTGCTGCCGGTTGCGATTGCTTTTCCACGCTTCATAAACCCAACGTGAATTAAACCTCATGCATGCCATAACTCAGTGACAATGGTTTTGTGCAATTTGGACGCCTCTTTAACCTTCTCTCTCAGGGGTTATGTCACATGATTCCATTTCACAGAAGACAGTTTTCTTTCACGCGTGTAAAAGTTCAGCCATATTACATCACTAGTTACAATGGTTCAAATTAAATGTTTTCTTCTTCATTTAAGTGCTGTAGGCGTGTTGACGAGATGCAGGAACGGACATCTTCGTACTGTTGTGTAAAACATTTTGGTATCGAACGCGCACACACTTTCCGTGGAGCTGATCATGAATGATGTGATGAATCATGGCGTATGGAATGCTTACGTAGCCAGCGATGTCTCGTATTGTTCGTCGTCGAACCTTCTGACTTAGTTCGTGAATCCTGGCCATACAGACGACAGTGGTTACAGTGAATGGTCGGCCGCTCCGACGCGATATTCGTCGCTAACATGCATCCCCCCTCCCCCCCCGACAGTGAACTTCATGCACTATACTCTCACGTGTTGCGCACTTATTATTAAGTCGCTATAAATATATACAATTTACTTGCCTATGAATTTCGATGGGAGATACTTGTTTAGCCCGTACAAATTGAGTCAGTGGACGAATTTCCTCACGGAACCACATTGAATGTTGTGTCGCCATTAGACCGCTTACTTCGAGGACCTTGGTCGTATTGTCGGAACGCGCAATTTCGTGACAAGCGCGTACACACGTGAAAAACACACACTTTCCTGGAATGTAAGGAAACTTACGTATTGATCCACCGCGAGAACCTTACTTGTTGGTAAAGACCCCAACATTTCGCGTTATAAAACGGCACCAGGTTAAACTCCACAAGACTATTTATTCGGGAAGAGGTCGTTTGCTGATTGGTTGTTACCGCAGTCATAGCATATTCTCCTCTTCAGCTCGTCCAAATGGAAGTTAGTCACCCGAGTCCTGAATGTTTACAGTTGGTTCTGGCTTCTCCAGGATGTGTCTGATGAGCGAAGTTCAGGTGAAACACGAGAAAACAAATATTTTAAGACATCTATTAAAATTAATATTATTACTTGAAATAATTGGGTAACTACTTATTGGTCCACCCTCATCTATTAACTACTTAATTATTGTCAAATCCTTATTGTTAATTGAGTGCCAACATAAGAAGTTTTTGCCAACGACAGTAGTTACGAAAATGACAGAACTATTTCAATTACATCAACGTTAACATTTTTATGTATCCCGCCTTTTAGGGCATGCTTGTATTACAAAGAATAGTTATAGTAACGGTCTTACAACCTTTACAGCACAATGTAATATAATTACCTTCATTAGTGCTACATCTAACAAAATTCACAGCGCTCTGGTGCGATATCTATTTACGGGAAAACGGCGAGGTATATTCATTTCCTGGAATTCTCTGGGACGAAAATTATTTTATTTTCCCCATGAATTAAAAAAATACATGCGCTGCTTTTTAGTGTATGATGGAGTTCTGTAAGGATGGGTGTGATTTATGGTTTATGAGCAGAACTCCTCTGATTTGTCGACTGTAGGTTGTGAAATATCGCATGTCACACGCTTTCTGAAACTCCATCGCAGCTGCGATTACGTATAACCCATAGGCTGTTCAAGGCAAAGAGAGCACTTTTTAAGGCCCTTCCAACAGGCATTAATCATTAATACATGTATTTTTTCTTGCAGCTTCAGACGTTAACGTTTTAGTGTGTTGAATTGTATGCACTGTGTACACTAGTCGCATGGTAATGTTTATATTGAACAATAGTGGAAAGCTAGAAATTGGCTTAAAGAAAAAATTTAGCAGGGACTTAACAAGTGCTCAGTTTACCGTGAACAGCCTATATGAGAAGCGCCCAATGTCTCACCGTGATGCAGTAAGTCGCACAACACTGAAATGCATTCTTTTACACTCTAAAATATATACAGTTAAAATTGCTCAAAATAGCAAATCTGAATGTAGATATGTTGAAAGTACTTCGCTTGAATAAGTGAAATTCCATTTATTAGTTTAGCTGCTGGCATTCACCATGGACTAAAGATGAAGTAAACCGATCTCGCTGGCTGCGCACAGCCAATCTCCGTGACCCAACATTGAACTGCTTTTCCGGCAACACGTCTAACGACAACGACATGGTTTGGATTTTAGGTTAGAAAACTGGTTTGTAAACAAGTGCTTAGAGTTGTTTTTATACGTCGGCTAACGAATTTGTATTGAAGTTTGACTAAATTCAAATTGGTAAAAGTATTTTATTAATATAATTGTGCTTGTCATTTAAAAATTAATATATATACAAACACGTTCATTACTGTTGTCCATGTGACTTTTGACAATTGTGTATGACTGAGGTAGGTCAATGTTGGGTACATGTGCAGAAGACGAATAAGCGGTCTACCTCATCTTTAGGCTATGGGCATTCACAGATTAAACAGTGATTTATATTGATTGCTAGTGAATTACACTGGCCTGGAAGTAAAACCTCGGTGCATTCCACTGATTAGCCAGCAGATAACACAGCTCACTGACTGTAGATTCAGAGAAATACTTCTACTGATTGAAATCACCGATCCAGAATTTAAAGCGTATGGAGTTGGGGGTCGTAGTGGTGAGGTAGCCAGACTACTTGCCACCCGCGAAGGCGAAACCGGGTTCGATTCCTGACGAGGCCACCCCGAACGTAGCGAACGTCGCCGTTATGACAGGCCGATTCCCTTGGGGCACTCACGTTTACCCCGCCCTCGGAGCCCGTCACACTGCTTCATTTTCACCTCATTTCACCATCACCTGCGTTCAACTGCATTATCCCCTCCCGGCCCCCCTGTTAAACGCAACCCAAACCTTTACACTCCACTCAACTTTTACGAATCCAAGGCTTTCGGGTATTCACGGTACAGTGAGAATTTTTAAGCCCCCCCCCCCCCCCCCCAAGCAGGCCTTAACCACTATATAGGCTGTTCACTGTAAAATGAGCACTTTTGAAAGCCCTGCTTAAGATCTACTTGTATGCACGTTGTGTGTCTTCCACCTTATGTAAAATTGTCATTGCCATGAGCCCCATCGCTTTCTTCATGCGTTGGCCAAGTGAAACTGTAAAATTATTAGAAAATTTAATATTTAAAAAATCTGCTAATTTTTACACTTTGACGCATTAAAAATACCGAAAACCGTAGAAATAATTTAAGTTATTAACACTTTTTATTCGACGTTCAGATATGGAACTACTTTCCCTTCCATCGTTACCAACTTTACTGGGCGCATGTCACTCAGTGCGCCGTTAAAATATATGTAGGTAGGGGCAGTGACTTTTTTCCAAGTTTGATTTCAAAAGCGCTCCCTTTATCGTGAACAGCCTTTAATAAATATATTCGATTGATGCCTCAGACGTAAACTGCTGGATGTTGTGAAATGTGTTCATGGCAATTTTTGTATAAGGAAAAGTGGTGGGAAGATACAAACTGACTGAAAGGAAAAATTGGCAGGGTGTTAAAAAGTGACCACATTACAGCGAATAGCCTATACGCTACGAAAAATTAGCATGTCCATGTACACATAGTTTTTGGTTGAGCAGTCGATCTTGTCTCGGAGGCGATAGACCTATCACATCGCGGTGGCATTGTACAATATAGTTTATCCATGTCTGTTTTAACACTTTCGAAAGTCACTGAAAAAAAAATTTTTTGGCGGCCACAAAAATATTTTGTCGGTATTCACCCTGCCAAATTTTTTTTGGTGCACACAACATTTTTTAGTTGTCGCCACTAAAATTTTGTGGCCGCTAAAAACTTATTTTGGGGAGGCTACAAAATTTTTTGTGTACACCACAAAAAAATTTGGCATTGTGAATACCAACAAAATATTTTTGTGGCCGCCACAAAATTTTTTTTTCAGTGCATACTTGGTTTCTTGTTTGTGCTCGTTGAGAAGTTTTCGGCCCACGTAAAAATGAAAAGCGCTAGCTTCCTAATGAGATATATAGCCTATATGTGTTGATCCGACGACGACAGATGAAAGTGTTAATGTTGCGCGTATTATTATTGTAGCGCGTATACAACAGAAAATTATTTTGGGTGGCGATCAACTTTAACACTACACTACTGAGACGTAATTATCTGCGAACTTTCTTGCGAGCATGAGTTAATGATTACTTTAAATTGTACCATATCTGTGGACATTAATTTTTTTACTAAGACTGATTTCGAGCGTGTCCACCTGACAGTGAACCAGTTAAGGGTGTAAGCAAACACGAGTGGTTTCATATTCGTCGAGGCGCTGAACAACGCCAGTAAGTACACCAACAAGCGCAGCCAGCATAAGCTTGCCGTCTGACAGCTGCGGTTTGGAATTTTTTTTTTTTTTTTTTCGGCTTGGCTAGCATACGCGCTGCCAATGTGTGCTGAGACGTTCCTTCCGGCTCAAAGTGGTGACGCCGCGTTTCGTCTTCTGTCGCTATGCGCTGCAGGAATCGTTCGCCCGCGCTGTCGTAGCGCAGGCGTTTCGCATACTACAAGTTGGTTCATTCGCTGTTCTTTGTGGTGGCCAGAGCAGAGGCGGTTTATATTTTTTGGTACTAAAGGAACACTGCACGGGAACTTGCTGACCCCTCCGTTCCAGTCCTCTCAGACGCTCACATTAGTAATGATCGCAGCTTCCCCCTCCACTCAAAACGTGTGCATGGTAAACTACAGACTAAACGATACAGAAATTTCGTACAAACATTTCTCTTGCGACGGTTAGGCAACGCGAAGCATTGCGTTCCCCAAGTAAAAGAAGAAAAATATACCTTACAAGAAGACTACTTGGTGATGGGAAACGAACACTGAACAACGTAGATATTGTTATATGGTGACGCCTGAGAGACGTATCTGAGTTCGTGAAGGATGGAGGTCATAATAAAAATAAAAGAAGTAAATTTGATGTACAATTTATTCACACAGGTATTGTTTAAAGGATTAAATTATCTGTCTCCAATATTACTCCTTTTATTAAAAAGTGAGTGCAATATTTCATGTGTATTTCAACCATAATTAACGTCCTTTTTAATTTCTGTTTGGTTACAGTCAATTAACTCATACTCGCCATTAACACGTGTTCAGTCTATCTGTTGCCATCATTTGTAATGTCTTAGACTCACGCATCTAGTTAAATAGTCCAGTCTGGCAGCCACACCCTTCACTGCTTGATACTCGCAGTCGCAAATTTCACTTCCCCAGGTCGCTTCTCTAGTATCTTGACTTCTATAGATCGGAACTCAGCCCCTCAACCATTCAACAAAAACTACAACTCTCTGGCGCGGAGGCTTGTCAAAATTTTATATTGGTCGCCCTGACCATCTGGAAGGTTCAACGCACCCCGAGACACGCTGAGAGAACGAGGTCCGTAATCCACAACATTCTTCAGACAAACGCAGAAGTCAATAAAACCAGGGTCAGTAGAGGCGGGCCGACAAAGGGTTATCGTGGCAGAATGCCTCAATAATTCTAAGTGCTGGTAGGTTTATCGCTCGACTGCCGTTCAAACATCCCTTAGTGACTCGCTGCCCTGTTATAATATCGCTTCTCTGTCCTTCTCTTTCACCCGCTCGCACGGGACGCGATGCAGGGAGTGTGTAACAGTATAATGCAGCGGGTCATAAGATCTCATGAGGGAAAATTTCCTATTCACTAATCGATATAAAATTTTTCGATCGGTAATCGTAATGAAAAGAATAATCTGATTTTAATTTTGGTTAATTTTTATTAGAAATCGAAATAACAATTTTTGGAGGATGTTTGGCAAGAAGAGAGAACAAATTCGTACATGCATGTGCAGCAGATATGAGTGAAGCACCCCACCTGAGAAATATATACATACTTGTATTATGTTTGCAATTACGGAAATATTTGGATACCTTTGCTTCAGACTCTGTGCAACGCCGTTCGAAGTAAAGACAATTGGACGGCTCTTAACATCGTGGTCTTGAGAGCCGATAAGGGTGAATGAGGTGAGTATGGAGCAGCGCCGGAATGAAAGGGTGGGGGAGATCCCCGAGAAAATCCGCTGACCAACTGTATACTGATGGGACAATCGCATAATTTTGTAATTCGAAATAATAGATTACGATTATTTTTTTAATCAAATAAATAATGGGTAAAAATAAACGACTGTCTTGTTCTATTTCATACATAAAAATTTACCGCAAATATTGTACATTTCTATAAATTTATTAAAAAACATTCCCCCCAAAATTTTTTCCGTTTATTTTTAATAATTTCTGCTAATCGAATTGTTTCAAAATTATCGACGAATCGATTATAATTTAATAATCGATTAATCGATTATCTTAAAAGCGATAATCGCATCACTAACTGCAACTACTGAGCTGAGAAATAAATGTGTAACCGAAAGTGTTCAGAACAGTTTCCATTATATATTTCTTGTTCACAACACCTATAACCGTAAATTTATGTTGTTCCGAAATGGTTAAACATGATTTTTTTTTTTCGTAACAGCGTATGTCTGTGATCAAACAAAATTATATGAAAATAACTTCATTGTTGACACATGTGAATCCGAAAATTCACCAACTAACGTCGGAGATACGCGCAGAAGGAGAAAAATCAGTCGACTACGTCATGTTGTGCAAGGCCGCCGTGCCACGTAAAAACCGGTGTTTCGTGTGTGAAGAAAGCGCGCGGAAAACGTGGTCGTCGCGGTGGCGTGACAGCTCGAAGGCCGTGATTGGTGAAGGGAGCGTGGCGTGGTAGCTGACGGCCTACGCCATCAGCCAACAACCGCGCGACGTGTGTCCCGAAACCCGGCCGCATTCTCCCGGTATCTGGCGCGCGTAGCTGTCCGCTGCCGGTAAGATTGCAGCCGTGTAAGGGGACACACGGAGCATGTAGTCCATCCGCGTTTTTTTCACACTTTCTGAATCAAACCTTTGAGTAATCACGCTATCTATGACGTGTTTGGTTCTTTCCTAAACATGTCGTGCATAGATACAGGCGTTTTTGGCGGACTAATTGTACTCCAAAAAACATTTGTTCATATGCACTTTCGTGGTAGGGTGATTCTCAATGACACGTGCCTCAAGTGTCCGTCCACGAATCATGGACGTTCAGTATTGGAGTACTTTATTACGATTGTACAAGTCAAATAGGAACATGTCTTCTCACGTAGACACGTGGTCAATAACCAAAGAAAATTATGGTTGTGGACGTAGGAGATTCAAGTCTAGCATGGTCATAAATATTTTCGCGAAATACGTCTGTCCCTAGTCATGTAACTTAATCGTTTAAGAGTTTTGTTAACATAAAATTATCTTTTTTCTTGTTAAACTGAAAAATTACTCATATTAGCTTTATATTTAGTATAGGTAAAAACAGGAGATAAATAGATGTGTTGGTAATGCGTAGTAAGAAATAGAGCATATGTAAAATATTATTAAATTGGCTGCGCAAGAATGCGGTGCGCTGCCCTTTGGTGTAATTTTATATACTTGGTTAAGATTTTTTGCATGAGGCGAAGGAATATCATGGAAGTAGAACTTTAGCAAGGCTTCAGAAGATATGGAAGTAACTATGAGTGAACTATATATAGTTTTTTTTTCTAAACCAAAGTAGGTATATGACCTTAAGTGCGTCTCAAGGCAGAGCCCGTACACCAAAACACGCAGGAAAATAATCTATATCCATTCGTGATTTCTTGACACTTTTCGAATTAAACATTTTGAAAAATCACCCCTTGCGTGACGTGTTTGATTGTTTTTCTAAACATGTCACGTATCTCAAGCGTTTATACTCCTGTTAAAATAAAAATATCTTGCTTTTGGTTAAATTGAACTTTTACTTAAATTTAATCTATGAAATAATAATGTTTAATTTATAATTATGTGGTGCATAGGTGTGTATACAGTACAAGATAGCGGGACGAGTGTGGCAAGCCCCGCGTAAGGGAATATGTGGGCAAATGTGTCAAGCATCCTGTACCTTACAGTGCGATTGGTGTGACCTAGATGGTGTTCAAATTGAACTGAGTAGGTGTGTAACATGTGATATCAACCATATACAAATTACACATAATCTGATTCCATACCCTCATCGTGTGTGGTAGACACTGTTTCAGTAGTTTTTTTTTTTTCCACCAACACCTAGATCCTGGACCACTGCCTGGGTTCAGGGAGATCACGAATTTAGGATGAACAACAGTGCTCTCTCTCAATACTCCATTTACCACAAGAGACTCTCAGTCAGTTCGAAGGCAGCTAAAAAACATAATACAAAACCATGTTCTCTTTCCCAAAGACTAAGGCAACTATTTCTACTACTGGGAATAAAACACTCCAAATACGTTTCATGCATTAATATTTTATTGCAAATAATTATATTGTAGTGGATAATGATTCTGAAATATTACGTATTGGCTTTGATATTATTTGCAATAACAAGGACACTCAATAAAAGTTATACTAAATATGCATGAAGTGGCCGTAACAGAAGTAGCATCACCCTGTGATTTACGCTTCATAAACTATTATATAGCCCTTTAAAATAATTACTTTCTCAATTTAATTAATGCTCACACTAATATAATTGGGATCAGGACTCAAAATCACTCAGTGATTACATGAGCAAATTCATTTGGCGTCGGCTTAAAGGGTGTACTTAGCTGTACGGTACGAAAATTTAAATCAGCGGCCATCTCAAATAAACCATTACTTGTTGGAGCAGAAATATTTCGAACTCGCACGTCAAAATGTGATGCAGTAGATCGTAGAATTGCAGCAGTGAGTGACCCGAGAGGTATTTTCTTCGTAGTCTTCCCTAGTTTTAGGCACACGGGCCTTGGTACACGGAGCATACAGTCTTTTATGTACCACACGCTGATTCGCGGGAGACGAACTAAGCTAATATATTCCTCATGTTAGAAGACCGAACTACAATGTAAAACCCTAGCGGGTTCGTGACACACGTCACGACCCGCCTAGAGGTGTGAAAAAACAATATGACCTTCCAAGGCTCAACTATGGCTTAAGGCGACTCTAGAAATCGGCCAATCACTGGACGGCTACTTCGTTAAATTGTCAGCAAACTCCGTTGCCCTTGGCAACCGGCCTTATAGCCTTCAATATCACGGCTATGCAAAACAATAAATATATAAAGTATACTAGAAACAGTAATAATCATAACACACAGTAATAATTATCTCTGACACATAAATAGTTGAATAAATATTCTGACCGTATGCAAATTAGTAAAATCACATTAAACTAGACCACACATCATAATAAATAGATGATCATATAATCTGTATCTGAATTAGCATATCAACTTGTCAAGTATTTCTGCGCATAAGTTAAGTGGCAAAATTACAGCTGTTACAATTAATATGAATAAAAACAGGGGGAAATTGGTGTGTTGGTAATACCTGGTAATAAATAGCTCTCATGCAAATTAGTATCAAACAGAGCGCAGCGCACCAATGCGGTGCGTTGTCACTTTGGTGTATTTTTCTAGACTAGGCTATGGTATTTTTGCATGAGGTGGAGGAATATCATATAAGTAGAGCTTCAGCAGGGCTTCAGAAAATTTGTAAGTAACCATGAACGGACTACGTATTCGCCAGCGAGCAGCGCCACAGACGCGCGTTAAGCGGACATTACACGATACCTGCAGTCGTACTTGGTTCTTGTACAAGTGTCTACAAATACCTGGTGTACGAGCCGGTATACCAGCCGCTATATGAGTCGCCATGGAAGATTCATACTACACGACAGAAGTTCGCGTACTAGCATTTGGCACCCTCGGTGGGTGCGCAGTGTGTGGTTTGTAGTAGATATGAACCTCATTCGTAGAACTGCTACCAGATAGTAACTTGCGTAGACCTATGAAAAAAAAAAAACTAGCTAGCACATCTTAATATTGCTATAACTTATCACTGTTCACCTTTTACATAAATTGATTGCTTACTAGTATAGTTTCATACATTTCCTTGAAAATCTCGCGAATTTACTAGGAGTAGGAGTGTTATTTTTAATATTGACGAAAATTACTGACCGGTTGCAAAATATAGTTTTTTTTCTATATGTACCGGGATATAATCCACATGTAAAATTTAATGATAAAAAAAGTTTGGGGCCGGCGGGGTTTCGAATTCACGCCCAAAAATTACATGTTCAATGTGGACTTTACCATTGAACTACCAGCTCACCCAAGCTATTTAAATGTTTATATATTATAGATATCGCAAGAGTTAAATTTAATTCTTTTCATTCAGTAGATAATGTTCTAGGTATTTAGAACGGTTTTAATCAGTAATAGAAAGTTGTCATAACCAATATTATTCTTCGGCGTATTTAAAATATATTTGAAAGAGTTTCAACATCACGGACGTAAAATCAAGATGGAGGCTTCCTTTCCAGTTTCTTCATCAACTCGTTTCATGTAGTAGCCACGGGGAGCGCCCTACGCTCTGAAACTGCAATGTGATTGGGCAG
The DNA here is from genome assembly GCA_029891345.1 of Dryococelus australis. Lineage (NCBI taxonomy): Eukaryota > Metazoa > Arthropoda > Insecta > Phasmatodea > Phasmatidae > Dryococelus > Dryococelus australis. The sequence goes on from CM056996.1 coordinate 60,104,082, forward strand.
GTATGAGAGCCGGTATGGAACCTGCCACGGAAAATAGGACAGGACCAATTACCAAACCTGTGATGAAATCTGGCAGCGCCAGGCGAAAAATGCCATGACGGGTGCCGTACAGGCCGGTATAACGGCAGGTATGGCAGACCTTGCACAAGCTTTCACGAAGTCCGGTACCGTCTAATATGGCCTTCAGCAGCGCGATAGCAAGGCGTTTCCGCAGTGCTGCTAATTATATCGCCGCGTGTGATAGATATCTTTTGATTCAGCGGTTCGCCACAGGACGTGCGATTACAAAACCCTCCCCCAGTAACGCTTCTGCTGCTGGCACGAGCCCACAACTGCTGCGTTTTCAAAAATTCATCGATGTAGCCACCAGTGGTTGATACACCAGCGTACACCGGTTGAAGCATTTTTCTAACTTTAGCTTGTTTTTCCGGGGTATTTTCGTCTGCTTCCAAACACATATTAAAAGTGGGATGGACCGCAACATTTTTGTGAAATAGTTTTGTATGCGCAAATACGAGTATCTCGGTAAATAAATGTTCTACAAATACGACTCTTTGTCAGAAAAGACCAAAAACCATTATATATGCCCCTATTTTTTCTTTTGTCATATTAAGTGAATTCTTAGGAAACAAAATCGTAGAAATCGTCAAATATCGCATTTTTAATGCTTGCCTATGCAGTTTACTTAACCGGCGTAGTTTAATCTGTGGTCTTTCATCGCGTGTAATAAAACTCATATGTTACAGACCTAATTGCACAGTACAGCGTCACGACGGAAACATTGCACGTCTTGGGCGTAAGAGCGACGAGGCACTAGGCGTGCGTGTTAATGTCGCCCGTATCGCTCCCTCGCTTCTTGACTTGGACGCGGGGTTCCCACAGGGTTCCTCCCCCACTCTTAGCCGGTATTCCAGAACGTCCAGTTTGGCATTACATATGTGCTACCATCTTGGGCACTAGATAAGCCATGACTAATCCTTAACTCGTGGAACGTATTTCTGAACGAGTTTTATCTATGTTCTGAGATGGTAACGGATGTGCCGAGGTTTATTATTCGCCGCCTCGTGCGAGGCTCCAAACAAATAAAAGCGACACAGAAGTGTAGGCCTACTATTTATTTACAGTAGCTTTTGCGGAAGTAAATCCCTTTACGGTTTATTTATTACGTTATCTGTAGCGCTGACAGTTATTACAAACTTGAAATTACTTTACATAGAGTAATAAAAATTAATAATTATTATTTTTTGTCAGACATTATATATTTATTTCGTTCTTTGTTGCGTGACAACTTATGGAACATTTATGGTAGGCAAATATTTCGTGTTTGCGATGTAAATATTATAAACGCATATTTCAAACAGTGGACATGCATTTTAACAGCAAAATTGTAACTTTATATTTAGGGGCCTACCTGTTTATGCTAATAAATAAATCAATGTACGATATTTTACGGTCCTGCAATTCAGAGTTGGCTTGTATTCAATTGTATTGTTGAAGCAGGAGTCAAGGGATAAAATAGCACGTCAATGAAGCTCATAACCCCAATGTGAAAATACTGAACAATAACGCAGTCTTTCATTTGTGCTGCATGTAGCATGGGAACTGAATACATAACCTTATTTTAGATCCTGGTAATAAAAATTTGTTACGCACCCTTGTGATTCACGAAAATGTATCTACATGTGCAGTATTAAATATCCCCAGAAATACACATTTCAAACACTTTGTACTGCATACGTCAGTTTTATTTAAGTATTATTTCATGAGTTTTACTGGCTGGAATTCAGCATTTTTGCAAAAATTGTTGAGTCGTGGCAAATGTTCAAATTACATGTAAGACAAGGCAAATTAATTCATTGTGTTTCAAACCTGCACGGATGTGTTACAAAGTTGTGTCAGGCTTACACATACATACGTGGTTGTCAGTCATGCCAACGTAACGTCCTAATTCGTCACGCCACTGAGGCGTAGTTCACAAAAGATTTGCACATACGTTATACTATTTTCTTGTTCCTTGTAGGGGCTTCAAATAAAAAAAGAGACACACAAAATGCCTTTAGAACGTGACTATAGTGGAGCTTGTTGAATAAGTTCTGAGATATGTTATTATTATCGTATCAATAAAAAAAGGCCGTATTGTCAAATAATCGCAATTACATCGTACTGTTAATAACACATCGTAAAGTTTTGTAATACTTACCGAAGTTATTAAAATTGATAGACTTTATTCAACATAATACCTGTAAAAATACAAGATTTGTAGTTAATTTTGAAAACTTAAAAAGTTCGCGATAACTGAGGTTCGAACTTCCATTTAATAGCCAGATACGTTACCAATTGCGCCAAACAACACACGACTTACCAGGCTCAATAATTGATAGATATACTTTATACTGATTACGTATTTTGCGTTGTTTCTAATGGTGGAGGTTTTTAAAACATGTCGTACATATTACACAGTATTCTTTGCCGACTTTACCTTTTATTTGTAAAATAACTTAAACTTGTAGGTTACCTAGATAAATAATTACACCAAAGCGTATAACGATCTGGAAGTGTCATATCGTTTATGAACGTTCGTCATGCTACCGGCTCCGGCGAAATGATATGCGTTCTGCGCATACGTACATTTCGTTTGCGCCAAGGATAAATCAGCGATATCGGAGCCCTAAGATTAAGGCTTCGTCTGTGACCTATCTAGGCCCTTAGCTGGCATTGTAACGTTCTGGAATACTGATAAGGCGCGATAAGGCCTGGGTATGACGAGCTGTACCAAAACCCTTATGAAAACGTCCTGTAATACCGGCCTTAATGTTATTACCAGAGACCTACAAAATTCGCTTTATTATTTTGGGACACGTTAAACTTTAAACACTTGTACCTTTGCAATGTGTATGTCATCGGACAATTCTACCGAGTGTTCACGAACAAATGATAATGAACACCAGAGTAGGATAGATAAGTACAAATGGAGCATATTTAATCAAGGAACCACTAGTCTAACGTTCATAGCTAACCCGCTAACGGAAGTGGCAATGTGAGGGGGTGGGTAGGCAATTACACAACTAGCTACAGGCAGCGCAACTAAATGACACTTTATCTACTCATCTGGACTGAAGGCGTTGGGACAGAGTGTCTCTTCGATGTCTCAGTTAAAAGTGTCTGTTCAAACTGTCCGCCATCGTCGACCACACATGCGGTGCAGCGCTGAAGCATGTTGCGACGAACATGAGCAAAGGTTTCCGGCGAAATGTGCTCATCCCTCGTGTCAAGTGGCGTGGCATACACCATCGATTTGATGTGGCCCCACAGCCAGAAGTTAGGTGGTATGATTTCAGGTGAGCGTGGCGGCCATGCTATGGGGCCTCCCCCAACTATCCACCGGTTCAGGAAGTGCATGTCGAGGTGCCGGCAAACCGCAATGGCGAAATGAAGCGGGGCTTCGTCCTGCTGAAACCACATCGTCTCATGAGCATCTAAAGTAACTCCCTCCAAGTATTCCGGTAATATGTCCTGCAGGAAGTGTAGATACGTTGAACCTCCGAGACTGCGGCCATGCGGTACTGAGCAGTGTTATCAGGCACGCGGACCTGCGCACAGGCTGGTTACAGTGCCACGTACACAAGGTTGCATACCCGCCCCTGCACACTGCAACTGCCATTAACAGGTTAACTATGGACATTAGGATATTGGTTATTTGATTAAATATGCTCCATTTGTACTTTTCTACCTTACTCTGGTGTTTATTATTATTTGCTCATGAACATGCATAATATCTGCCACGCCCTGACTAAATCTGCGCCAATAAATGAACATCCCACAATAATCGTGTTCCCCAATCACGAGCAGTTTAGTCAGAAAGGGCGTGGCTTCACATCTAAATTCTTGAGAATTACGAGTTGAGAATGTAAAAAAAACGTTCAAAAATTCATCGGTTGATGTTTTGATGCATATCCACCGGAGGCACCGAATCTTCAGGCCAATTTAGCTGGTGGATAATCGGTTTAACCGGACTCAACCGAAACAGTAATTTTCGAACGTCCGGTGTACATCGGTGGATGCACCGGTGAATTTTCTAAAACGCCGCTGCCGGCGCCTGCGGCGCTGGATGCTCGCGCCACATCACTGGTTCAAAATCGAGTGTTCGCACTAAGTGACGGTTGGGGGTTAGCAGCGCCTCAGTCAGTTGTGGCAGCAGCCGGCCCGTGCTAGGAAAGCGCGTCGTATTTCCTAAATTCGTTTTGTCTAAAAGTGTTATTGCTAAAGTCGCTTTGCCTAAAAGTGTTTTTCCACCTTCGTTTTGCTTGACGTCGTTTTTCCTAAAACACTTCCCCTAAAATTACAGCTCCTCGCTTAATTTGCTATGCAGTCGATTTGCTTAAAAGTAATTTTACCTGAAGTCATGTTGCCTAAAGTAATCTTGCCTAAATAGTTTTGCCTAAAAGTCATTTGCCTAAAGTCGTTCTGCCTAAAACTAGGACAAACGATTTTAGGCACAATAACTTTAAGGCAGAAAAACTATTTTAGGCAAAACGACGTGTACTCTGAGCTAGCGTCAATGTTGCTGGGGAGCGTTTTTTAATCGCGCGGTTAGTGGTGCAACATAGATCGCCCCTTCAAGGTGACCATTAATGGTTCAGAACCAAAATGTAAGGTTAATGACAGATGCAGGGGTAAACACGGGCCATCCGCCAAGATTGGAGCGAGCAGATGTATCACATTGCTTTCAACTGCGGCGGATTAAATCCCTGGATGAGGGTTATTGTGCTGGAGAAATAAATAGAAATGGACTAACCTTTCAGGTTCAAGAATGTTGTCTCCTGATATACCTGAAGGCGTCAGACGCAGAAAGCTGTGACTGCGAACACATGCCGGTAAGATGATGGAACAATCTATTGTCAAGCACGGACAGTGCACTCAAAGAGATCCCATCTTCTTTTGAACATTACATTGACACCACCACTACACAGACACACAAACATCAAACACACGACGGACACCTCACGAATACGACAACAATCGTCGGCCTCTCTGTCTCCGAAGAGGATGGCGGGGTGAAGGATCAAGGTTGGAGGCAGAGGAATTTTAACTTTTGATATTTTTAAATATTAACGTAACCTTTTTCTTTAAGATTGTAACAAAATATAATTTTGAGCCTATGTAATTTCAAAATTTTACTTGTTTTCAATTTTTATAATGCGACAAGTTTTGTGCTTAGACTATTTTCCAAAATTTATTTTAAATTCTAATAACTAAGACCAGTATTGGCCTTCAGCTGGTTACTGGTGCCATTTTAATATGTTCTGTTCTGTTCTGTACATAGGCCACCATAAAAATTCGTGAACATAGCTGTTAATGTGTTGTTGGAAATAAGATGCAATCACCTTGTGGCAGCCTGTAATACTCAGTTGCAAATCCCCCATTGTTCAAGTAGTGTACTAACAAGCAGCCACTAGCGGCGCCCACGTACCTCGAGGTTGTGGTGTCCTATGTGCAGGCGCTCTTCACATGGTGCGCCAGTTCCATCCGCCTTCGTCATATGAAATTTGTTGTGCACGCAGGTAAAGTAAAGCTGCGGACTTCTTGCGTTGTTTTGCCTTAATTCAACTTAAATTTAAAAAGAAGCTAGGCGGCCTTTCCAAACAATTTGTTACTGGGATTTATTGTATCCATTAGCTCGTAGATGCTGTGGTTTTAATTTAGTGATGTTATTCAAAAACACTTTGTGTGTGTGTGTGTGTACATAGTATGTATCAGTATTAACATCTACTTGGTGATAGATTATTTTGCGATTTTGAAGCTCTCATGACCGGATGAACCAATAGAGATTTTGACATGCCATTTTTGACCATGCTCCTTCGCATCTGCTAGTAACTAATTACGCTACCCATGTATGTATGTTTAGCTTGTATTCATTTTTGAGATGTAGTTTTTTAGGAGAATATAAAAATTAGGTTTCCAATTTTCAAGAACGGACTAATTTCTTGGTCGATAATGCACACAGTATAAGAATAAAAGAACTGAGCGCGACACCATTTGTACGCAGGGAAAAACGACCCTATAAAAACGTGCATGTGTATAAAATGTTAGAGCAAAAAATTTAAAGCATAGTAAAAAAATTTATATTCAAGAACATAAATATTTGCGTGAGGGAGTCAAAACTAAATTGATTTCACAATCCACGCTGAAAACATTTTATTGCAACCCGAAATGCACACATTAATATTAATTTGACTGAATTTTATCACCTTTTGGTCCAGGTAGTAAGCAGCGTGCAAAGTTTCAACTTTGCATCTGTTATAAAAAATATAAAAAAATTTGAATTATATTTGCTTGCAATTAGCATTTAAGAAACGCTTCACGTCTGAACGCTAGTTTCCCCATTTCTTTTTCCGTCTCTAATTTGTATTTATGTAAATGTCCAAATTGAAAGTGTAAAAATTTCGGCCCAGGAAATTAAAATTACCATAAGAAGTGATACTTGAAGTATATGCGAGTTGTGTTTTCAAAGTAAGGTTCGTTTAGAAATGATCACCATTCGATATAGATAATCGAGATACTGAATCCGCTGTTCCATTGTTTGGTTAGGTAGCTATATGTCGTCCATTTTGTTGCTCGACCACACACAGCAGGTCGAGCTATTGAGTGAGTGAGTGAAGAGATTCGGGTGACTTTTAACTGCGAGGTCTTGAGAGCCAATGAGGGTGAAGCGAGGCGATAATGTAACAGCGCTGGATTGAAAAGACGGAAGAAACAGGAGATTTCCAAGAAATGCCGCCGACCAGCGGCATCGTCCGGCACGATTCTCACTTGCGAAAATCCGGTGAACCGGCCGGGGATTGAACCCGGTTCGCCTTTGTGGGAGGCAAGCAGTCTAACCGCTCAGCCACCGCGGTCCCGTAGAAATGTCGAAATGTTGCGGAAATTTCGTTGGCAAGTTTTTCGCCATCCTTCCTACAGCCCCAAATTGGCACCATGTGACCATCTTTATGTAGTTAAATGGCTTGTATTGCAACGGTTTACGGATGACGATGATGAACTCAAGAAGGGAGTGAATCAATGGTTCAGGACACGGGCAGCAGACTTCTTTGACAGTGGGGTAAGGAAAATGGCGACTCGATACCAGGAGTGTATGGAAGTTAATGGTGACTACGTAAAAAAAAAAGTAAATTCCTATTCACTTTACACAGTTTTCCTCTAATTTATAAACGGACCTTACTTTAAAAAATCGCTTTGTAGTAACATGCAGCAACACTGCCTTAGTGCAGCACTTGTGTAACCATTACAGCTCCCGAGCTTCTAGGCCTCGATCACCACTATCGGCTGTTCACTGTAAAATGAGCACTTTTGAGATCCTAGTTACCTTTCTTTTTCTGCCATCTTTTATACTGTAACCACTTTTTAAAATAAATATTGCCATGTAATAAACACAGTGTGTATATTCCACCATACCCGGAAGTTAACTTTTAAGGTTACACTAGAACATATTTATTGACTATTATTCCAAATGCGAGGACTTTCAAAAATGCTCACTTTACCGTGAATAGCCTATAGACATATGGCACCTGTCAAGGATCTCCAACCACGAAACCTCTGAGACGAAGCACCTTGACAGTCGTTCTGCGTACTTGCCAAGCAATCAATGGTAGGTGATGAACGAGGAGCCGTGTTCGATCTCTCGCCTGCAAAAGTTCACGAGACCTCCTGCAAGAAAGTGACGCTCCAAGGACGATGCCATTGTTTCCGCCTCAACGCCATCGCCATCAGCTCCCAAAAAATAGACCTTATGTGAAGAAAAAATAATTGTGAAACACAACGCGGAGTTGTTTCATATCCTATAGGCTGTTTACGGTGATATAAGCACTTTTCAAATCCCTTCTTAAGGTTTATTTGTATGCACGTTATATATTCTTCCGCTTTATGTAAAATTAACATTGCCATTGGCCTCATCACTTTATTCATGGGTCGGTCGAGTGAAACTGTGAAATTTCTAGGAGAGTAAATATTATACAAACTTGCTCATTTCCACACTTCAATGCGTACTTTTTTGCAAACGAGAATTTTATATTTCACACGATGGCGAAAGCGACGCGAAACCACATGCATTAACATTGTTGCATAAAAACACGAGTCAGCAGGCGAACACATGTGAAAGAACTAGGGCAATCATTTTAGTTTCGCCAAACAAGGATATAGAGAACAGAATTCAGTTAACACGTGTCAACTAGCCTTACACTATCGTAATACTAAAAATGGCTAAATTTATAAGAGATTTGTCTGCAATATCAAATTGATCCGTCACACTTTTGGTATAGAGAATCCGAAAGAAGAGATAGCATTTCGAACTGTTTGTTTAATAATATCATTCCTTGAATATTTCATCGGTGTCAGATGTGTGTCGAGTTGTCGGACGTGTCAGTTATGGCAATTCTAATAAAAGTCGGCAATCTTACACAGAAGCAATCTTCTGTGTAAACGTTAATTTCTTATATTAAGAAACTGCCACTTACAATTTTTTTTCTTATAGTGAATTTTTATTTATATAATATTACCAGAACTCTTTCAACTCACAAGTGAATGTTCTTGGTTATGAATTTTATACGTGCATGTTCACACATTTTGTATACTGGAAAATAATTGGCTTTAACAATTTCGGGACAAAATTAAACTTTTATGCAAATAGTTTGAAAATGTAGGTTCTGGCATAATTTTCTTCTATAAGCTGTTAACGGTAAACTGAGCACCTCTGAAAACCCTGGTTAAGATTTGCTTGCATGCAAATTGTGTAAAGCTAACACTGTCATGGATTTGATCACTTAATTCATGCACCAGTAAAATGAAACTGTAAAATTATTAGAAAAGCGAATATGTTACAAATGTGCTATTTCTTACACTCGTATACAAAAAAATAGAAGGACAAAATTAATCATTTCATCATAAATCCCCAAAAGTTTATCTGGCACTTTAAATTTAACATTATAACGTGGAACTACTTTCCTTCCTACCGTTACTTAACTTTACTGGGCGCATGCCAATCAGCGCGCCAGTTAAAATATACGCAGGTGGGTGCATTGACATAATTCTGAGCTTACATAACAAACGCTATTTTATTTAATAAATTGTTTTGGTTGAGGGATAGTTTCGACATGTCTGTAGCTCACTTTCCTGAGCCAGGCTACAAATCGAAATTTACGAAGACCATTAGCTTGTTACGTTAGGTGATTTGACTGAGCTCTAGACCAAACTGTCAGACGGTTAGACGTGCTGTTAAAAAAAATAATATTCTATAAAACCTTCCCAATTATAAATGAGATTATGCTTGTAAAATTGTGCCCACTCATAAAATAGTCAGTGTAAATACTAGGGATAAAAGTTTTTTATTTTTTATTTTTATTTATTTATTTAAATAAAGAAGAAATTAAATTTAGTTATTTTATTAAGGACTCCACTTCTCACGAACCGGGATTCGCTACAGGCAAATTGTTTCGTTACTGTGTACAGTTTTTGGGTTCACTAGTAAAATTAGTACATGTAATGTTTAATAAACAAAAACACAATGTAGCTAATGAAATGGCGTGAATGTCAGGTAGATTTTTGAAGGGCGACGGATCTAAAGATTTGTATTTATGAAGTGTAGTAGCCTTTTATTGTTTCATCATACCAAATTCAAAGGTATGTAAATATGACGAACAACGGAAATTAAAATTATGCGTATTACAGAAAGTATAAATAAACAAGCGTGTGCTCAGAGGCTAAAAAATAAAGCTTACTTTATATCATAGATCGAATGATCTTAGCCTGGCGTTTCCTGTTCATTACTCTGACTGTCTTCAATTCATTTTTTATCACTACTCCTTGTTGAAAAATAGTATAATTAGTCAGTATTTCAAACACATCATTGAGATTTGCTATACAGTGTAGCACAACACTTCATTACATTGACTGTAAACGAGTTCAACTCTCATGTAGTTAAAAATACATATTTCTCCTCGAGTATTCCCAAAGCCCTTTCAACAATTCAAAAACTCTCACTGGTTGTTGGGAATATGACATGGTGACATGAAACATCACTTGAGAATGTATCCTGAGTTTCCTAAGGAAATGAATGCCCTTTAAGTAAAATGTTTTTTTTTTCCGTAGTGAAAGACAAAATGTACTGTTACGAAGAATTATACAACGCTCACAAACAGGCCACTTGGCATCACATAAGAACTGATAGTTTGATCGACAGACAAAAATACGATGTGCAAGTTTTAGGGAAATACTACTCAAATAAGTAATGCAGTTCAATTACACGTTGTTTCCAAGAACGCGACATTGAGAGCGTTCAACTGTGGAATGACCTCTTGTGTTTGGTTCCCAAATAATTCCAAAATGAAGTAGGTCATATATATAACGCTTATAATACAGAAATACTATGCTTATAATATTATTTGGCAAGCCTTAAAATTTAAATATCCCGTATTAAGAATGTCCAACAAATTAAAAAAAAAAACGATAGCTAAAGAACGATATAAATCCTACAACAAAATATAAAAATATACATAATTACTCAAGAAAGCACTAAAATTAGATTATAAAATTAATTATACGTAGAATTGTATTGATTTTGTGTAATTTTTCCATGAACTGGACGGATTTTGACCGACGGAATATCTAGTTCCAACAAAATTATTTTTCCAGCGAGTACGTTGAATGCGTCCTTGGAGAGATAATTTAAGATACAGAGAGCAAACATTTCCTGGAATTTACGCACCCAGAACTTACTTCTTAGAACTTCAATTCATTGTAACAAGCTGTCATTATGAAATCAACTTTAAGAGCACTTTCAGTGAAGAAATTCAGTGCTTGCTGGAAGTTGCGCATTGTACTTTGCGTGTTTCACTGCATCATTAAATACTGATATATTTCGCACGTCCGTTTTATGTTCCACAGCCCTATACTATTTCAAACTAGGTAATTGTTTTATAAACTCGTGTTATAGTTACGCTTCACCGCAAGTCTTATAGCGCTATACTTTTTCCTTCCGCATGAACTGTGTTTTCTTTGAGTTATTATCCAGCAAAGTAACAAAATTCATGCAGTAAAAATTGCAGGGGAGGATTGAGAATGCTAGCACTAGGAGGGTAACGTACCGACATTGTCTGGGCGTGGAGATGAGAGATCCCAGGCGGAAGTAATCCTCATTGCTGTCAGTGAGGATCAAAGCAACGACCTGCTGCTGCATGACCAGGTGAACCCACATGTGTCTCAGTTGGCTGGTCACTGACTTCTCACTTCTCACTTTCCTGGCTTCATTCCAGACCCCGGTAGGCGGTAAATTTTCGGACTTCACTGGAGGCTCTCATGTGGGCAGTATGGCGGGCGCTGCAGTGGTGCATGAGTTTTCTCGGGGCTATCCCGTCTCCTACTTCCGTCTTCATTCCGTTGCGTCTCCATCCCCATCTTGTCTCACCTCCTCCATTCTTCGGGCCGGCCGGAGCGACAAGTCTGTCCTTCGGGCAGGGCAGCTGTTTCCGATTAAACTCGGGCGGCAGCCCTCGTGACGGACGGTCATGTTCGTCGGGAGCCTAGGTGACTCAGTTGTCGATGGCTTCGCGCATCTGCTGGGGGCAACCCAACGATCAAGGCGGAGAATGTTGGGGGTAACCCGAGGTGCTGAAACATGCGAAGTGTGGCGAACCACTCCACTGCTGGATTCTGCGGGCTGTCAACTGTAGATGAGCGCGGAATGGAATGGAACAGCATCGGAACTTGGAAGCAATGGTAACAGCCTTCACTCGTCGGCCAGCGGATTCGCCTCCACAACTGGTAGCTCCTGGATGTCCCGCCGAGCGCTGCTCACCTATAACTGAGGAAGATTTTGGTGGAGGAGGAGGGGGTGGCTACCCGACGCATTTCTCCCCACCTTAACCCGCGATGTGGAGCTCCTGATGTCGGCGCAAAAGAGCGAAGCTAGAGTAGGTGCCATTACTGAGCAGCCCGGATTTCTTGCGCCCCCGGCTGGAAGCTTAAGGACCCTGCCTGAAGTCACTGTTGTCGATGTTGCTGTGCGGGTAGCCAGGCTGCCCGTGCAGGAACATAGATGGTAGTTCCACCTCAAGGGCGCATATGTCTTTAACATGCTGGCTCAAAGCCCCGCCACCTCTCTACTAGATTCTTCACTCCAATATTAAACAGCATGGACTCCATACATGCTATCGCTTTAGCATTTTTACTAGTGCTCCCACGAGTTTAACTCCTTTTCTGTCGGTACGGGCTTTACCGTTCCTATGCGGGTTTTACCACACCCCTTCTTAATGCAGCTTTAACTACACTACACTTAGGGAGGTAGGCTTGGCCCCAAAGTGATGGCCATACCTACCTATTCCCTTTCGGCCGCGATGCCCGCCTCCTTTGTATTAAATTCCCTCTCCTTTAGGCGTAAGTGGCTTAGTCCCGAGACGAAATTAGAACCCGACACTAACTTCGGACTTACGCTTAACACTTAGAATAAGGTATTTTAGAAAAAAAAGTGTCTCCCATTAATGTATATTCAGGTGAAGAGACTCACTTTCACACTCTATACACATTTCCATACTCGTGTAACTGACTATGTAGGCCTACTAATCCTCGTACAAATAACTATGCATGCTTACTCATAAATGATACCGGCTCTTGTTCCAAATACCCTTGGTTTTTGGGAGGCTACGGAGTTGATCCCAAAGACCATAAACGAGGTAGACTGATCATAATATTCTGGGAATGTCTTCAACACTGGATCTCGTATTGCCATTAGAACTAACAAAACCACGCGTTCAAAGTGCAGTGACGTGAATGTTTGTTTTTCATTTCGCTTTTCAACTGTTTCATGCTTTTATACCTAAAATAAATTACTTAGCGCAACTCTACGGTATCACAGCCACATTAAAATTTGGTGAGAGGAAGCCAACCAACACGTATTTGAGTAAACAACGCGCTGATCTAAGTCGAGTCAACATGATTGTGATAGTTATAAAGGGGGAAAAAAACTCCCGTTCAAGGAGCCGGCCTTCCTGGAACGGTTGTCCTCGTTTGATACCGAGAAGCATGGGGTCGGTAAGTGCAAGACCGCCACGCGCATTAAGTGCTCCATCGCCTCTACGTGCAAGGCCACGGGCGCAGAGTTGTTATTATGTTCCGTGTACTTATAACACTTACGCGGTCACCCTATCATTCTATCTGTCCAAAGGCTGTGGCAATTCATTATCCTTGAGTAATTTCGTTTGCATCTGGCACACATATTTCGACATGCGGCGCATTGAAAAATTCCTTATTAACTATGATTGAGAGCTCCGAAATTGTATTTGTAATGTGCGGGACGTCTTGAGAGTAAGGCCGCGGTTACACGGGATACAGAACTACTTCACTAAAACAAGTTCAGCTAATGAAGAGGTTACATTGCCGTCGAACGAATTCCGATCGCAGTTGTTTCTCGTTTAAAGTGAACAGTTTTCATAAGTAGTTTCAAACGACTTCTCTTCTCTGCTGCGCTCCTATTGGCTGCTTCGAAGTAAACAAGCAGTGTAATGAATATTGCGGAATTTGACGGGAATTCCTGCGCTTGTTGAATTAACTTCAGTTTAAGGTTAAATGTACTAATACCAACCTATTATGCCACTACAGTAAACGCGTATGTATCATAACAACTAAAAAGATGCAAAGCCCTTGCCCACAACGACGTGGCAAGATAGACAAAAAAAAATCCGCAGATCAAAAAAACTCCCAAAGAAAACAAGCCCCTCGTAAAAGCTGAGCAAATTTTGAAACCTTAAATAAACTTAAGTTTTAAAACTTGGTGAGATCTTATAACCAGTAGAATTGAGGAGTAGTTAATAGTATTATGTTGGTTCTTTTCTGTTACCCTTTTTTCATAAGTGTTGCAATTAATACTTACATCTTGCCATATTTCATTTAGAACATAACTATTAATAAGCACCAAAGTGCTGATAATGAAAAAATATTAAAATAGTAAATTGTTTAGCCAAAAGGCACAATGATTGTATATAATACAAGAAAAATTCTAGATTTCAGTGTTTCTCTAACCACTATGTATATAATATGGACCTATAAGCCTCCATGCTAATTAATTTGAGAAGATTCACAGTAATCATAAAAAGCAAATGGCCCTTCAAGACGATTCGCTATACCTATAGAGCAGTTCGAACTATATTGAAATATTTTAATTTTTTTTGAGAATTTATGATTATACTGCTGTCTTAGCATAAAGTTCCGCCAAAGATAGAAAAATGCGGAAGCTGCTATTTAATATTAATTCAGGAAATCTATAATATAGATATTTTTCTCTGTCGACAATGATCAGAGATTACACACCAAAATTATATATACTAATCTTATAGGTCGACATATAAAATACAGAAGTTAATATTTTGATTCTTTATTCAAACTGATAACTTTGATTTCAACCTTAGGTAGGCTAACATAAAAAAAAACACCAATTCAGTTGGAAGTAGTTTCTATTTTAGTTATTTTTCCAAAATCTTTCAATAAATTAATCATGGGCTTATACGCTCTTCACGAGGCAAACAACTCGATACCTCCTAATTTATTCTTACCAACTCCAGCAAAACACACCTTTTTCTTTAAAGATTTAATTTGGATTAAAATTTTAGAATGTTAAACTACCATATAAATTTTTGGGAAAACGCCAAAAAACATTCCGTTTTAAAACCATATTGTACTTGGCGCATGACTAGCAAACAATTAAAATATTAATTTAAAATTGCTGCCAAGTTACAACCGCATGATTTTAATATCCTCAACTTTTGCAAAGTTTATATTTTTTTCTTGCCAACATGGCTCCTGTTTCCTACTCAGGACACCAAGTGTTCCTGCTTCTTGTGTCATAAGGGTATTCAAAAGTTTTATTTACTGAAAATGACTTAACTGGCGGCAAGGTGACTCCTTCTGGGGCAGTGGTAGAATCCGACCCCGAGCCAGAGGTGCACCCACCATTTATACTAATTACAAAGCAATTTCCCTCCTTCGAAAATTTCGGGCAGGTAGATGAAATTTCTCCGTGATGAAATACAGTAGAATTTTTAAGTATACTCCGTGCTCAAAAAGACGTAAATTTTGGGTGAGGCATCACAAAAATGAATATTGATAAATGTTGAAGGCTATTATAATTAAACATCACACATTTGAAGTTCCATGTTTGCTGAGGTTAGATCGTGTAACCACGGCCTAAGTAACCGGCATAGTCAGCAATGTGTGTGCTCTTTTCGTGTATCAGGACATTGGGCGCAATACTAATAGTTTAGGAAAGGAAAACAACTGGCTTGAATCGTACTGAAACGCAGTGTTTGCTACAGGTAAACGGTCTCCTTAATGTTGCAATACAGAGATGGTTATCTTCCATGGTCCTTAAATGACTGTCATAGCTAGCGTGGCGACGAGGCCACTTGAGACTTGAAAACTTCTGGGCACCAAGTCAGTATCACAATAATCTGGAACCCTCTGCTATAAAGAGGTCTCGATTATTCTAGCTCTGTGCATGGGCGATTTTGGCCTTTTCTGCCACCCTCAGTAGAGGGTAGTTTCCAATTACCCACACTGCACGCGACAGTAAAGTATAAAATTCTTCTCTAACAGAATGATGAACTGGTAGCAGTTTGAGTGTCCTCGGAGACTTCTTGCCAGTATTTTTTGCACTGTTGCATTACCTGCATACACCACAGTTCCTTGGATCCAGCATTACTACGAAACTGATTCAATGACTCATCCTTGACTCTGCTAGTGGGAATAAAATAGTAAGACATTCTAGGGAAAAGAAAACGATTCCGGAATGGCAGGGAAACTATAGCAAACGGGAAGAATTTCACCCGATGAAACGCTCGTGTAAGTAATACCGGTTGTCTCATCAGCCTCATGAGAGATACCAGTAAGTCTTCTTTATTTACGTCAGGCACAAAACTGAAAGGGTTGTTCTGACTTTTATTATAAATAGTTTTTCTTTCTATATTTATGTGTTTCTGCATTTTATATTCATTCTTCAAAAGCGCCCTGTTGATTGTACACTCTAAGACATTATTCGGAAATTCACCATACCAGTGTATACGTATAGTGAGAAAGCGGGAATGGTATTTTTACCCCCTTATACATTC
Organism: Dryococelus australis; assembly: GCA_029891345.1. Taxonomy (NCBI): domain Eukaryota; kingdom Metazoa; phylum Arthropoda; class Insecta; order Phasmatodea; family Phasmatidae; genus Dryococelus; species Dryococelus australis. The sequence continues at coordinate 60,120,227 of CM056996.1, forward strand.
ATTGTAGTGTTCCTACATTTGCTCAGGTAACAGTAAAATGCGTAGCGAAGTTCCCAACTTTGTATAGTAGTTACTCTAGACATTCCTATATCTGCAGCTTGACGTGTGGTATTATTTCCATTCAATGTATATGTTTATAACTTCCATTACAGTTCAGGAAATTTACAAGACAATTTTTTACAGTGTATTATCAGTGTCAGTTCCTCGGAACTCCGCTCGCGTGACGTTCCTTGTTGCTTTCAAGTCCAATGTCACTCCGGCAACCTTCATGCGCCGGTCCTCTTTCAAGTCCAATGTCACTCCGGCAACCTTCATGCGCCGGTCCTCTTTCAAGTCCAATGTCACTCCGGCAACCTTCATGCGCCGGTCCTCTTACAAGTCCAATGTCACTCCGGCTACCTTCATGCGCCGGTCCTCTTTCAAGTCCAATGCCACTCCGGCAACCTTCATGCGCCGGTCCTCTTTCAAGTCCAATGTCACTCCGGCAACCTTCATGCGCCGGTCCTCTTACAAGTCCAATGTCACTCCGGCAACCTTCATGCGCCGGTCCTCTTACAAGTCCAATGTCACTCCGGCTACCTTCATGCGCCGGTCCTCTTACAAGTCTGAACTTCTTCAAAGAATTCTTACCTAGTTTCTCTCTTACACGTCTTACCTTCTGATATGTTAATACCTGAATTCATTTTTATGTATATTCCTCTGTTTTACTTTAAATTCCTGGCACGAACTGATTTGTTTATTGTTGCTGTTTAAAAAAAGTCACATTTTACATTAGCCTTCCGGAGAATGACCAACATATCTTGAAAATAATTTTACCAATGTTATGGCAGTTGGTAAGCGAAACACAGAAAGTCGTTAAGTGAACATATAAAATTGTCATGGGACAAATAACGTCCCAAAGCTATGCGTCTTATGTTTATCATTCTAATTTTTATAAAGTATAACAAAAATTCAGCAAACACACATTTTGAAAATTACGCTTTCAACTGAGAATTTCATGTAAAAAAGTTTTTTTATAGTATATTTACACTTAAAATTACTGTAAATCAGGGCAAGAAATTTCAAGCCTGATTGAATTAGACAAACAAAAATTTTTAGTGTCACTAATTTGTATCCGCAGTTCTCTAAAATGCCTCATCTGTCGTCGAGTGCGCAAATGCGCCTGAATTGGAAGGCAGATTCTCTGGTTATGGATACGTTTTATGTTACACAAATGAAAATTACATAATTGATGCATCATTATATTGGTTTTTCATTCTTTCATAGCTGTATTCATTTCACTCAGCAATACCAGTCGATCGACAACGAGCAAGCCATTCCCCTAACAGTCCATCAAGGACTCACAGTATTTTCTAGTCTCTAACCTCAAATATTTGGTCTCTAATGGCATCCGGAAATCTCACGCAATGGTGTAGATGTATAAATCAGAATTTTCGTCAAAGTTATGAGCAGGGATTTTTTATTTTTTTCCTCAAAGGTTGGTTTTCTAACTTGCTTAATTAATCACGAAGCATGATCCCGATCTCTAGGATGCAGTCGGCTCGGCCACACAAGTTCATCTCCGCGTGGGTCACGAGAGCGGATCAGCAGCCACGGTGCAGCCTTCAAGCTCAGTTGATAAAAAAACGTGTGCATAACGTACGTTCACTCATCAAAATAAAATTAGGAATTCCTGATGGCACGGTTCATGGCGAGCGTGTACGTAAAACAAGCTCTGACGTCCACGATGACCATGAATCGTGCCATAAAGAATGCCTACTTGTAATAATACGTGCACGTTCGTTAAGCACACGTTTTTAATATTAAACTGATCTTCAGATGTCGCAGTTCAGAGCAAAGGCTGTTGTGCTGCCCAGTGGACTTCTCTGGAAGCGTCCCGCCGAAGGTCAGTGCCTAGGGACGTTACGATTTCCAATTCTATCGATATTTCTTTCGATATAAATATTGAATAAAAATTTCGATATCCCGATATTATCGGAACAAAATAGCGATATCCCAGAATATCGAATGATATTTCCGAATTTCCATTAATACACAAATTTAGGCCTTCTTAAGGTATGTTTCAGTATCGCAATGTATTGATATTTCATAAGACATTAAAATGAATAAACAAATTGATAGTAATGATACAAAATATAGATTCTAACAAACTTAAAAAATTGTCACATTTGTGAGAAAATGAACTGATTAATAAAAATAAAGATATGCACTGTTAAGTATAATAAATATACTTAGTTTTTGTACAACGGAAGGCATTGGAATATGTGATATTATACATCATGAATGTGGCTAAATATCGGAAGAAATAAATTGATAACACTGCAGATATAGAAAGAGAATATAGATACCAAAATATCGGATATCGAAAGAAAAGTATCGATATTTACTCATATCGGTAATATCGCAACGTCTCTATCTATGCCATTTCCTCGAAGGACGAGTTGCCGCGCGACTCCACCTCGGTTTCCCGGGAAGACGTGGCGCGATGCGGGACAATCTTCGTCTCCGACAGACGTCGGCCTAGTGGCGTCACTTGTTGACTAGGCGAACTGCGCGTCGCGTCGTGGCGACCTCGTCGTCAATGGAATGCGACTCCTGGTGGTGGTTGTGATGGCCCGGGGAGGCGGGAGTAAGGGGCTCGTATGACAGCGTATCCGCCTCCCCCCCCTCCAGTATCTTCTACACCCCCCCCCCCCCCCCCGGCTGCAGCGCCTCCGCGCCTGGTCGCCTCTCATGGTGCTGCGAGAGCTGACGTCAGTGACCAGTGATGACGACAGTAACTAGTAATGACATCACTACCTCGGCGATGAGCAGCTCAAACTGAGGCTCACTACTGCATCGCCGAGAACTGAGTCAAGGTCTCTCGTCGCGTAATGGTTTATTTTACTCCACTACGAATTTCCCCATATTGATATTATTGCCCATAGTAATAATTACGAAAAAAAAGTAGCATGCGTGAAACTAGATATTTTTATAGCCTGTTCTCTGTAAAGTGACTACTTTTGAGTCCCTAGTTACTTTTTTCCTTTCAGCCATTGTTTGCCTTATAACAACCTTTATAAATTAATATTGCCATGTAAGTAATAAACATACCGTGTATATTCCACCACACTCGCAAGTTAACGCCTAAGGTTAAAATAAAATATATTTACTGACTATTATTACAAATGGAAGGGTTTTCAAAAATGCTCACTTTACCGTGAACAGCCTATACAAGGAGACAAAAGTTCGCGTTGCTGCTAGGTGACAGGTTTTAAACCTCGCACATGAGGGAAACCTTAATTTGAGTACAAAAATCCTGGAAAGACACTGGTTCTAAAGCAAGAAATACCCACAGAACCCACAATCCGTAGCAAATAAAAAAAAATATTGAAGTTTTAATACAACTCCTACAATACAAGTAGTCGGTCCAATAATTTGTTTAGGTATAAGATAGCCACCAGAAAAATATATATATAAAAAAAAGTTTATCAGCATAGCGTACTTGATTAGGAAGCAAAATATCGGACCTGTGGTTCGAACATCGTGTTCGGCGTGGATTATTTTGTCTTTTTTAGCTGGAAGCTAAACTCTCTTCAGTTTCATGAGTGAACTGCATAAATAAATAAGAACGGTACTAACCAAAAAACCCTGACTCCTTTCTTATTTCAGCCGAAAATGGAACCCTTCACAACATGTAACAAATAGTTATTTAAAAAAACCATGCTACGATACAAAGTACATATATATATATTATAATGTATCAATAGTAGATTAAACTAAAAAGTGATAAACAAGTTTGTATATTGATAAACATTTTCATAAATAATAACTATTTAAACATCAACATTAAAAAAATTTTAAGTCGTTAGCTATATTTAACACAAAACATATTTTAATATTATAACCACAAATATTTCTCATTTAATTTATAGCATGCCTGAGTTGGTGACATTCCAGCTAATGAACTTATAATTTGCTTTTCGCTTTATTTCGTTCGTTTTTATTCGTAAACGTAAAATGGTACTTACTTTATTCTTTACTCTATTTCTTCGTTTATTAAAACTAATTTCGTTTCATTTTGCTTATTGTACTAGTTGCTTCGCATTATACATAGTTCGGTTTTAGCTAATTTTGTTCGTTTCGTATTGTGTTGTTGTTCATTATATTTTGCTCATTAAAATTAATTTTCGTTAAATTTCCTTTACTTAGAAAGTTTTAAACTTCATTTTCTTATATTAACTCGATTTTTTTACATTTTTCTCGAATGTGTGTTTCTTTTACTTTTTCTCCTTTGTTACTCAACTGTGATATAATTATTGTGTGCTTCAGCTTTTTTCTCTTCTTTGTTCTTTTTCAATCTATATTTTTTAGATTATTTCCGTTATTTTCCGCTTATTTATGTTTTTTACTCTAGTTAATTCCTTTTAAATTATTTTCGTAAGATTGTACTTATTTTATTTATTTGCTGGTATAGTCGTCAGTCCTCAATGTTAAGTATCTTTGACAATGCCGGAGTCAGAACGCTTAAAATTTTAAACTCACCCTTTGGAATGTCTCCGACTCCTATTTGTGATGTTAATATTAGAATCCATACACAATTATGTGTATGCAAGTAGTTATATTAAGTATATTATTATTTTGGGGTAAATGTTTTAATATTTATTCTTAAAGATAATATTTATAAATACAAAACGTTTTTCTTGCTTTTTAGTTTAACCTAATGCCAATAAATTATGCAATGTGTTTATGTACTTTTTGTTGTAGTCTTTTTTATTTCATTAAAAATTTTTTGGCTCACTAAAAAAAAAAATCAAACTCTTTGTTGGATCACACGTTTGTTCGCCTATAGGTATATGTCAATTGGCTATACTATGGTACACAAGATAAAATCTTGCGTAGTAAAAGTATATATCGTAATGCAAACAATTTCTTAAAGTCAATGTAAATAAAAAACATGGTATATAATAATAATAATTGTAATAATAGTAATTGGCAGTAGCCGGCGGTACCGAGTTTTCTATTTATAAACACTATCATAAAGAAGAACTATTGAGACATTAGTTTGGTATCGCTATGAAAGCGATGTAACCAAAGAGTTTAGATGAAAATACAAAACAACCCCCCACCCCCACCCATGTTTGTGCGTCGATAACAAATGGAAGCTAGTCCAGCGAAGCGGTTGGTATAGTGATACTTGCTATAGGATTATCGCTTTTCATTATCAAGTAGCTGACCCGTGCTACTTCGTTCGCATGAAATTTAGAATCGCTCTATCCACTGAGCCTATAAGGCCCCACTTGGAATCGCTCTAGCCACTGGGCCACTGCGGCCCCACTTGATATAGTTATATCCACTAAGCCACTACTGCCCCACTTGGAATAGTTTTAGCCACTGGGCCACTACGGCTCTTGGGAAGGAAAGAAGGACAGCCCGTAGACAAAAAAGAAAGGAGAAATGACGGAACTTTTTTCAACAATGTTTTATTATGCAGTAATCCTAAGAGAAGTTTAATCCAGTACCTATGTAGTCCCTGATCACCATCATATTTTCGGAACCTTTTGAGGTATATCGATGAAACAAAGACTAAGTTAGTCCGGGTGTTATTAGATATAGAATATCTAAATTTCATGTCAATACATTCAATGGTTTTTGAGTTAAATCCGGCCGGACAGACAGACAGACGTGGAAAAAAAAAAAAAACAATAGATATGGCTCATAACCAATTATAAGTTACTATATGAAAAAATAATTTAAATTGGGAAATTCAAAAATCACTGACAGGCACATCTATTTTTTTATTTGTATATATAACTAATTAAAAACCTATTCTATTATTTTATTTTTAACTAATTTAGATGATGTAATGTTTGCAATTCTCTTGCCAAGAGCTTCCATGTGATGCCCATAAGTCCGTAATTATGAAAGTTCATGTAAGCCAAATTGAAATTTATTTTTATATATAAATATAATATACTGCTATATACATTTCTGGAACACTTTCACCAAAGTCTATTATTTGATATATATATATATATATATATGTGTGTGTATGTATATATATACACACACACACACATACATATAAGATACTGGGGTTTGAAAAATAAAATAGTCCCTCATTAAGGCGGTTAACGCTCTCCATATTATTGACCATTCCTAACGTCACATACCCTTTATTACCCGCAGAATCAAGAAGAATTCAACGATACCTTATTTGTCAAAATCGGCACTGTCGTTCAAGCTCTACACTGGAAGATATGTATGAACACAAATAAATACAGTTATGCTAAAAGAGTTATTTTCCTTTTGGCTTCACCATAGTCGGGTAAAATTTAACGCAGTTAAAGTGGAATTTTTTTCTAATTTCCATTCGTTAATCCATCATTAGTGTTAGATTTTGAAAGAAATCTATTTTACTTTTTATAACAGTAGGACATCGAAATAATTCTCCAAATTCCTGCCACCATTATTTTTAGTACTCCGATCCGCGTACACGTTAAAATGTGTGCAAAGTTCCGGTGGAACTAGCGCTGGCCTCACCAAACCTCCCCTCCAGGTGACCGATACCTATAAAAATGTTATATATGGAGCACTATTTTTTAACTTACGTTTACTCCCGCAGACAAATATAAATCGGCTCTTCTTATTCTCAGGTACCACCGGGAACTTTGCAATTTTGCCCCGACATGCTAGGTCCGAAATTACGCTAAACGTACATAAAACTACTTTACATTTATTCCTATCGCGTCCGCGCTGTACATTCTTTTTCGTTTCAAAATATATTAAGCTTGGTGGTATCGCCATTAACAGTCATTACGCCGCCCAGTGACCCCGAGCACTAAAATGTGTGCAGGTTTTACGGCCCGAAGGCCGGCATACACTCCATCCTCCCGCACTACAACTGTACTCGGATGAGTAAGGCAGTGCATGTCACTTTCTCCTCTTCTATCTTCGGGCCTTGACTTTCCTTTGTGCCATACACGGTATTATATCGGTTTTCTCAGTAAAATCTGTCTTCCTCACTAATCAGAAGTATTCCAACTCGGATCTTTTTGAGCCTTTACCCGAACACTCCTTCATGGGTCATCAGATAACTCTTCTCACCACTTATCATATTCTTCAAGCCTTTTGCCGATTCTTGTGGCGAAATATTGCCATAACTTGTGAAGAGCTTTATCTTTCATTACATTCTCCAACCTCATGCCAAGGCGCTTTCTTTCTGCAATCTCTCGGAGCCATTCCCTTTTATCTTCTGTCTACAGAGAGTCTATGATGACGTGCTCCATTGTATCATTAACCCCACATACATCACTCAGCGGAGATTGCACCAATCGGAATACATGAAGTTACACCTTAAAGTTGCCATGTCCCGTAAATAGTCGTGAGCTATGGTGGTACGTGGTAATCCATTGGGACTTCTTTCTTTATTGCACATCTGCTAGCAACTCAAAGGCAACTCTTCATTTTTCTGATCTGGACCATCTGTCTTGCCATTACCTTGCTACTTCAGTCAGAAGATCCTGTTTCTCTTCCTTACTTAGTCTTCCATTTCGTGCTCTCTCCGCCATGATCCCACATACTTTAACTAATAAGTCAACTGGCATCACGTCTGCCAATACTGGAAGTGACTCATTGGACACTGTCCTGTATGCTCTTGTTACTGTCAGCAGTGCCGCCCTCTGAGCACTAACCAGTTTCCTTTTGTGTCATACCAGTTCTGACCCGTTGTACCACATAACAGCGCCATATGCGATAATAGCTTCAAACACTGCTCTGTAGATTGTCTTCAGAGTCTTAAAGCTCAATTCCCAACTGATATTACCAATGATTTTCAATTGTTGGAATACAACAATTGCCTTTCTAGAAACATATTCATTATGTGCCAAGATAACTGTTATTTTCATCCAGGATGAATCCCAGATATTTAGTCTCACTGTGCAGTTTCCCGCCAAAGTGCACAGTAGGAGGCCTGCCTACTATGTGTCCAACTGCAATGAAAGATTATTTAAAAGTTGATGTCAGAAGTGCTTAGTTAGCCTCGAGATTTATAATGCACCAGCGCGCAGTACCCGCCCGCCAGACAGACCGTGACAAGGACAGAATGCAAGGCTAGTCGAATTGATTTGTTATGCGTGGCCGAATGCCAGCGTAGCGTGAGTCATCTGCAAACGTCAAAGCATTACTCACACGGATATGCGCCTCCACTATATCTCTCTTTCTGGGCGATGACAAGCCAACGCAGACAATGGCGACGCTGTCTTGGTACAGTGCCGGAGACACAGTAGGGGCGTGGGCAGAGCTCCGAAGCGCCAACTGGATCACGGGTGTTCCGAGTGGTCGTGGGAACTTGCAACGACGTTTTGTAAGAGTTCAACAGCGCCAGTATCGGAGTGGGGTTGCAGTTCCCTAATCAAACATTTGATTACGTACAAAATTACCGCAGTCATCGGGCTTATCTCATTTCTTTACTCATGGGTACCGAAGCACTGAAAAAATTTGGATTTAAAGAGCATTGACGTAACAATTTCAGCTGCAAACAAATGTATGATTCCAGTGTTGGCAAACAACTAATTTTGTGTCTGAACTCTTCATGTATCTATGTAATGCTCGTCTAGACCACAGAATTACTAAAATATTTACTATATACTATCCTCAATTTATTGGCAGTACACACAACTTTACCCAGGAAGGAAATTTCCCACATATTAATAATCCTTGAACCAGCTGGGAATTTAACCTGCGACCTTTGATCTATGAAGTCAGGTGCACAGAGAACTAAACATATGGTCGGACTTCTCTTTCAATGGGTGACAGTTATTCTACAAAAACCTCAGTTTTAATTTTGCTTCTTAGCCAGTCCCAGAATATTAAACTGATAATTTGAAAAAAATGAGTCGGGCAGTGAGACAAAAATCTGTGTACGATGATGTTGATATATGCTCACTTAGTCATTTACTGGGACAGAAATTTTTACAGATTTAAAATCTAGGGAGGAATCTGCCAGTGTAGAATCTTCGCAAATCAGCAAAGAAATTGTATTAAAAACTTTAATTTTTAAAACACCGAAGTTCCGGTTTTGCATCGCACGGCCTTGCACATACGCGACCTTCAAACCAAAGTTGGCTCCGAACCAATCACAGTGTTGAAAAATATTTGTTTCATTTTGTGTAGATGTTTGTTCCCGTACAGTCGCCGGTCTGGCCTCCTCGCCACATATGCACGATGATTGCTTAAATCATGGCCACCGAATACAGTCCTCATAAATTCAGAATCGATCCTCTACCATGCATACTTCTCCCCCCCCCCCCAACCATGCAATTAAAAAAACTTTTCTTACTCTGCTTATTGGATTTCCCGTCTCTCATTTCTAAAATATCTGTGCTGTTACTGTTTTATGGGTGGGTCGGACCAATTAGAGCTCTCCTATGTATTTTCGGGTCAGTTCCTGCTTGAGTCCATTGTCATCCTATGTTACCTCTGCCTTTATAAACTCGACTTTTCCTTGATTACCACTGCTCAAATACTGGACCTTATGTCCGATCCTCAAAATACTTTTCTTTAGCTGTTCAGCTATGGTTTTCATCATCACTGTACCTTGTTACTTCTTACTTTCAATCACAGCTTCACCGTACAGTGTTGTGATCAGTTTAAATACCGTCTTTCACGCAGTGAGGTGGGGTCAGCTGTTATACACTGGAGTCGCATTTGGGACGACACGGGATTGAGTCCTGGTCCGGCCGTCCTGATTTCGGTTTTGCATGGTTCTCCATAATCACGCCAAGAGAATGACGCAATGGCTTATTAACACAGGCCACGGCTAACCTCCTCCATATTCCTGATTTGCCAAGAAACTGGTTCTGCCACCCTGCTGTCGATAATATGTTACGGCATAAATTAAAATGTATCCTTATTATCGCTGAGATCTGGAAACTTGGACACGAAAACATCACAAAGAAAATTCATAAAATTATCACAGAAGTTTAGGTCACAGAGAAAATCTCGCAAGAATGGAAGTGTGGACTAATCCATCTCCTATATAAAAAGGGTGACAGGACAGTTCAAAACAATTACAGCGGTATCTCACTGCTGCCAGTCACTTATAAAATCTCTCCAAAGCACTACTCAACAGGCTAGAGCCTCCGGCAGATCCACAAATAGGTGAATACCAGGCAGGTTTTAGAAAAGGAAGAACATGCATGGAACAGACCTGGAACCTGAGAACATTCCTGAAAACAAGACAAACGAACAATACTGTAATCGCATGTGTGGATTTCAAGAAGGCATACGACTCCATAGACAGACAAACACTCTTGGCCATAATGAAAGAATACGGCATAGACAAGAAGAAAAGAGCTCTCATACAACAGACACTCATGGATACCACATCTAAAATAAAATTTATGGGTGAAACCTCAGAACTATTCGAAATACGCACAGGCGTCAGGCAAGGAGACGGACTATCACCACTTTTTTCAACATGGGATTGGACAAAGTTATAAAACAATGGGAAACACAGGTCAAAGGAGTACAGTTAGGAAGAACACGTGATACTAAAACAATCATAAGATGCCTGGTATTTGCGGATGACCTAGTGATACTCAACAACAATAAGCAAGAAGCACATGAAGCACTGGAACATTTACATCAGATCGCTGCCAAAACAGACCTACAAATTTTGTATGAAAAAACGTAGTAGATCTAAAAACAAAATAACAACATACAAACAATACACACAAAATAGGGAAACATAAAAAGAGTCCAGAAATTCAAATATCTAGGGGAATGAATACATACAAATAGGAGGATAGAACAAGGCATCAAATGCGGAAAGATCTGAACAACTTCAAAGGGCATACAGACACACATGGGCGCATTACAACAAAATTAATATATCAAGACAGGCCAAACTCAGACATTACAACAGAGTTGTACTTCCAGAAGCACTGTGTGCATAGGAGACGACCACGATTGGGGCTTCAGGCAACACAGAAGTTGAAAAAGTTGAACGCAAAATCCTTAGAAAAAATTTTGGAGCAATACATAAAGAAGGCATATGGATGAAAAGACCAACCAAAGAACTAGACTCACAGACACGATCAGGAGACGCTAATTACAATTCTGCGGACATGTACAGAGAATGAACAACACCAGACTCACAAAGAAGATCTTTCATGTGGTGAATAGCTCAATTAGGAAAACCAACTGATTCCATGAAATTGAGAACGTAAATCTTTCAGGGATCAATAGGGAAATGACAAGAAAAAGTGAACAATTCAGGAACAAATTATTGAAACGAAATTCAAAATACAGAAGAAAATGGAACAAAATGGACAGAACAAAAGAAACAGGAACACAGCGAAGGAATGAAGAGGTTTTGGGAAGAGAAAAGGAAGAAGACCAGTAAAAACGGAATAATCATGAATAATTTGAGTTTAAACACTTTCCTCAGGGGTAATAATGACTAATAATAATAATAATATGTATCTTTGTATAGTCTTTGACATTATCCTGAAAATTAAGTTATTTTGGCGTAAAATAGTGGCTACAGACGATCTTACTTTTTTGCATTTCAACTAATCGGCTAAAACTGAAATACTGAACAGCACACAACTTATATTTGAAACGTAACACATCCATATTTTGTCGAAATCACACGTAAGTCACATTCGAGTTCACGTCACATCTTAACCCGGCGTGTAAGGAATTACGCCACGGAATTAGTCGCGTACACCTGCACAGGCTGTGTTTGAATTGTAATTGGTTTGTTCCAGTCACAGAACTCTACAAGAAGTTCTTTCTATTCCTTATTCTGGCCCAAAGCATCTATCAGACATCCTATAACTTTTGCTGTGTAAATAACGTGTTATATTTATCAGCTGTTCTTTTAGTGACGCTTCACGTGTTTTATCCTGTATTTTACAGGGTATACAACGTCATTTAGTCTACTTGCCAGATTGACTAAGATTATCATTTCAAATTATTAAGCGCAGCCTTTAACCCCTTAACTCTTTCCGTTACAACACAACCACTTCCTTAACTTTAGGTTACTTTATGGACCACTGTGTAAATTCATGGTTCATAAATGATCAATGTCACGGCGCTAGATCACAAATAATTTTAGCACATACATGTTCAGCGAATTATCTGTAGCTTGAGATCCCCAGGATTTCTAAAATCTAAGTAATTATCTGATAAATATGTGTTACTTGGGAGGAAGACGTTTCCTCCGAATCAAAATCCGGATCAACGTTTGTCCGAAGACAAGAAATGGGAGACCATATTAACCCTGAAATATTTTGCTTGGGTAGCATTCATCCTGCAGTTCTACTAAATCTCTCAGTATTTTATGGATTTTCCGTACAGGAGGTTTTGTTTTAATTCTCCGTTCTACAACAATAAATCCTTGTGGTGTAAAAAAAAAAAACGAATCAAGGAAATCATTCTTATTACGTGGGCCAAATGTAGCTGATTTGAACCCAGAATAGAGTATGCCAAAAAATTAAAAAAATAACATATTTAATTTTTCTAGGTGAAACTATCCTGTAAAAATTATTTTACGCATTGGCTGTATTTAAATATTGCAAGAAAAAGTTGACGTCACCAGGTTTACATACCGGTAAGAATATGGCGAATAAAAACACCCACGCTCCATTAGACCCCATGTCGATAGACTAAACTTCAAATTATTATTTTAACATTCGAAACGCGTTCTCAGCTGTCTTTGTTTAAATTTCCTACAAATGATGTGAAAATACTACATAATTTGGCCGAATGTCTGATGTTGGACAGTTACTCTGCCCACTGTCAGGTCACGCCCGATGTTTTCTACGTACTCGCATTTGAGGCATCCTCACTACAGCCACGAGGCGTGGTTTGGTATTTTCATTACCCTGTGTTATGGAACCCTGCGGGTAGTTATGAGAGACTCGGGTACTCTTATATAGTCTAACATCAATTTAATTACTGAGGAAGGGAATATGAGGTACAAACTCTACTTAGTAAATTGGATTCCGGGGTTAAATCTTCGCAGAAAATAGCAAGAAAATATTTTTTCACTCCGTACAATTGCAAAAGTTGTTGGCTCCTCGATAAAAGAGACTATGCTTATTTTGTTGGACGCATGTACTGAAAAATATGTTACGTTAAGCTTAGCTCAGCCAGAAAACTTAGATTCATGGTGGCCGAGCACACTACAACCTTTTCGTCACAATACACACATCTAAGGTACCTAAAATGCGCAAAAATAATTAATAAACTGAAAGAAAAATCAACATTTTAAGGAAACACTTTTATATCCTGGCCACTACCATAAACGTTTAAGACATCTTTAAGGTCTGACAGAGCAATATATCTAAAAATTTTATGATCTAGTCATAACGTATAACGTATAGAAGTATATTATGTATAATCCACTAAAAACATTAAGATTTCTTTCCTGTTCATAACATAAATCAACTGAAAATCAAACATTGAAATTTTTGAAGCAATTGTCTCACATCAGAAATAATTTGTGTAAGCTATTAAACTGAAATCCTTATAGCGATTTTGTAAATGACAAATAAATAAGAGATAGATCCCAAACCTGAAAACCCGTTACTTCTGCGGGCAAGACAGAAATTAAAGGTACCGCCACACACTGTCGAAGGAACATTAAAAATAATCGGTTAAAGCTATTAGTTCCTATAACTTACGCATTGTATAGCATCTCTTATGTAGTTTTAGTAGTGGATATCATTAATTCCTTTACTTGCATATATGCAAAGTATGTGTATTATTAGCTGCAATCAAGCGGTTTATTTCACGTCTTGAAGTTTTACACTCACAAGTATTGAGCTAAAATCTTAGGTTAGAGTCAAAGATTGTATCCAAACAGAGAATTCTGAACAAAAGGCTGTCGTAAAAGTTGTATGAAGAGAGTTTGCTTGAAGTGATCCCTGAAACGTGTAGGCGAGTTGCCTGTTGATGGGAGATCAACTCATATTTACTGGAGTAAACCTGGCCTACAACTGGTATAACAGGCATGAATGGAAGAAGCGCAGAGAGACTGCTGATTCATATAACTGATCTTTACCTTTAGGCTTCATGTAACAGCTAGTCATTAGTGCAAAATTAAGCTTGTACGTCACCCTGGATAGTTTTTGTTTTCACATATACTCATTTCCTACTTAGTTTGAATCTTTTGGAGCGTCTTCAAATACATTCTTGTTGTATAACAATTTTTCTGTCAGTGCAAACGCAGCAGAAGGATTCTGGGGTAGACTGCGAACAGATGGCGCATATGTGAGAGCTGTTAACTGTCAAATGTTAAGTAAGCTAAGTTTAGTAAGCGTTAACAACTCTCACATGCACTATTTGTTAGCACTCTAGCCCAGAATCCTTCTGCTGTATTTGATCTAACATAAACCTACTAAACTTCTAAAACTATCATTTTAATCATAATAAGAAAGTTTTATAACAAATTACGTTTATTTTTTTAATAATTTAAAAATGTTCCTTAGATGAAAGTATTTTGGATGGAAAGGTAAATAGTAAACGTATTTGTATATTTATTTTCTAGAAATGAGATAAATTTTCCTTGACATGGAAAACAAGGGAGGACCGTGGAATGGTGGGGAGTGCTAAGGTAATATATGGGATTGTTTTCTTTTAGGCATTTTTTGGTGGTGTAGATTGTTTAATTTTTTTGTGGTGTAGCTATATTAAGGGAAAGGGTCTGCGGTGACGTCTGGTGTGTACCTGTACAACAGTTTCTACCTATTTACATGGGGGCGCGGTGGCTGAGCGATTAGCACTCTTGCCTCCCACCAAGGCGAACCGGGCTCAATCTCCGGTCGGGTCACCGGACTTTCGCAAGTGGGAATCGTGTCGGACGAGGCTGCTGTTCAGCGGGTTTTCTCGGGGAGCTCCCGTTTACCCCGCCCCTCCATTCCGGCACTGCTCCGCATTCGCTTCAATCACACTCGTAGGCTCTCAAGACCTTGCTGTTAAGAGCCACCCAAATATCTTCACTCACCTATTTACATTTGAGTGCTGGTTTCGAGTTTTGCAAAAGGTTTTCAATACGATACGAAATTTTATTGGAATAGAAGAGACAAAAAGCAACAGTTTTTTTAAGCCCATACTGTACGAATTTAAAGCAAGATGCACGGCTTGTATAATGCATTCGTGATTTCCTAAAAAATTTTAAAATTAAACTTTTGTTTCCTAATTATGATATGTGTCACAAGTGACTTATACTTGATTTATTTGCCACAACAAGTACCTTATTTTTAGTTAAATTAAAATTTAGTTTACATTTAATTTATAAATTATATTTAATTTATAATTTATATAAAATGAAAATATGTATGTTGGTAATGCTTATGTAAGATATTATTAAACGGAGTGCTCACGAATGCATGCGTTGTCCCTTTGGTGTAATTTCCCAGACACTGTTAAGGTTGAAGTAAAGCAAGTGCCTATGGAGCACTGCACCCGACTGTACAACGTGAGGAACTCATAAATAATTAGTACAGACACAATAAAAATTGTCAGAAAACTGCGATTTATACTGTATATGAAAAAAGAATGTATATATTTTGCAACATTATAAAATATTTTACTAAAAATCTGCTTTTTAAATGGAAAAATTTAATCGATTAAAATAGTCTGTAAATCAAAAAAATTTAAGCATATTTCAATTCTGGATGCTTCATAAAGCATAATTTGTAAGATGTAAGAAAATATTCGTTATGAATATCGTCATAATGTTTACTATGATTCTATGTAAAAAATTGTAATAACAATGCAGGAAACAATTATTATAATTGATTTCATGTGCGTCCATTTGTCACAAACATTTATGGTTGGAAATGACGTAAATAAAGTTAATTAAAAAAAAGGTATAATACATTATTACAATAATTTTATTACACATAATCAGAGTAATTATGACAATCTTTCTTAAAGAAGATTTTCGTGTAAATTCTGCTTTCCGAAGCACCCAAAACGGAAATGCGCTTAAATTTGCTTAAAAATGTGGACTCTATCGATCGATTAATTTTTCACATTAAATAGCAAATTTTAGTATAATATTTTATAATGTTGCAAAAATATATATATTCTTCTTTCACATACAACATAAATAACACTTTTCTGGTAATTTTTATGGTGCCTGTACTAATTTTTTATGAGTTCTTCACACTGTACAGTCAGGTGCAGCGCTCCATAGACAGTTGCTTTACTTCAACCTTAAGCTTTGTTTGCATGACGCGGAGGAATATCGTGGAAGTAGAACTTAAGCAGGGCTTTAGAAAAGTTCGAAGTAACCGTGAATAGACTATAGAGAGGTAGACTTGTTGCGAGACTTCTGCGTTTCGAGGGGACAGAGAAAAACTTAGCACTAGAAAAATTATTTAGGCTACTACTGGGTTGCTGGCATGAAACAGATAGCTTGATGCAAGGTAGAAGGAACAAAGCCAGACACGTGGCAATGTTTATCCCATGGGTCATATTTCATGTATCAGTTATCTGTATTTACGGAGACAGCAAGTCTGGAAGTTATCATGATATATAGAGGTACAGTTGGATAGACGAGAGTGCGATACGAGGTATAGTGTGCATCACATGTGATAAGCTCGGCTGCAGGATTACATTGCATGTTTTGAGTTCAGTGAACAATGGGAAATCTTTTTTTTTTTTGTCGCAGTGAATCAGATTGGGCTTCAGGTTACCATTACCGAATGTGGCGAATGTCTCTGCCATATTAAAATACGATTTAAAAACGTATTTGTTATATAAATATTATTGAAAGAAATCGGAAATTGCAGATTGTATAAATACTTCATCAGAAAAGTTAACCTTAAGCATACTTGTAATCACACGAAAATAATGGTTTGACTTTTCATGCTAAAATAGTCGGGGAAAATGCTTACAACTATCTAGCAAATTTGTGGAACATCTTAATCAAAACTGTGTGAAAATATTTTCTTACAATTCTCTCTTCACTTAAATATTTTAACTTTAAGTTATTTATCATATTCAAAATGATTTTGCTCGCTGCATTTAAGTATATTTGCAAATATATTTTGTACTAAACCAATTTTATTTCAATAAGATTTTATCAAACAAGACGCGTTATTCTTATGACAAATACGCTTATAGGCTATTTATTTCATGGACAAATATTTCGATTTCTTTCACTTTCGTTTATTGCCATGAAAGTTACCTCATTTTTCAAATTTAGTATAGATCTGGAGATATTTAAGGAAAATTACTTAGGTACTCCTACGTTTCATTCTTGTTTGCATTTCTCCTTTTTAGGAAACAGAAAACAAAAAATCGGTTTGTTTGTTTCTATGATATATTGTATAATAAGCCTGGAATACAGAATTCACTGTAACCGGTGAGCTGTTTTAAAATACAATTTTTTGCTAGTACCGCGTAATTAATATTATTGAAAGCATGGGTCTTTCGTTGTGGAGTAAAAATACGGTGATTATAACTGTACCTCTCTAAATACCTGGTTTTGGTTATGTAGTTATAAGCATTGGTTAAGCTTAAAACGCAAGCTGGTTAGGACAGAAAAACCATACACTGCAATCACCCCGATAATAATGGCTGTACGTGACGTTTCTTAAATATTTCTCTAGTACATATCAAAAATATATGTGCAATCATTTCATTTTAGCTGAACGTGAGTATTACAGAAAAAATAAATAAAAATGGAGATATTTACGTATATGTTACTATGTTTCAAAAAGTTTATTCCTGGTATACTACTAGAAATATTGATTTATGTAGAATATTTTCTTCTTATGCATGTGTCCACAACACTGCTTCATGGATCACCAGCAGAGCTACTAAAACACGTCTATTAAACAATGACGTGTTTACATCAGGGTTTTCATTTATAAAAGCAATTATTTTGCCTAACATGAATTAATCCTGGTCATATTAAAACTCATTCAGAAAAATTTAGCAAAATCTTTTAAGTATTTTTGTAAATCTTGTTATAATAATGAAGGTGACTGCATGCTAGTTACCAAGATTATTTTGTGAGACTAAATGTTAATTATAGCAAAATTGACAACACGTTAATGCAGGATATGTAAAAATTAATCGAATTTTATAAGCAATTACTTTATACATCACAGAGTACTTTGTACTTCATAAGATAACAATTTATGACAATTTTATCGAGCACCAGCACGTTTTAAAGGTAAAAAAACAAAATTTAATGTCTGCGGCGGTATCATATCTGTTCACGGTAAAGTGAGCACTTTTTAAGGCCTTCCCAACAGGTATTAACTACTAATAAATATATCTTATTACAGCCTCTGCATTAAATTTAGAGGGTGATGAAATGTTTACACTGTGTTTATTGGTCACATTGCAATGTTTATATAAAAACGTTGCAGGAAGATGGAAATCGTATGAAAGGAAAAATTTATAAGGGTCTTAAAAAGTGCTCACTTTAACGTGAACAGCCTATAGCCAAGTTCTAAGTGCAAGGAATCCTCTGCTCGAATCCCGAGGAAAGCATGCATGTGAATCCCGTTCTAACAAGTCAAATGTAGGTTTCGATACTCAACCATGAAACTATTGCCATTAATAAGTTTTTGTGAATTTACAAAACTAAAATAAAGAGAAATAACCGTATAGATTGTGTCCTGGCAGAGCTAAGAGATGAAGGTGAAAGTCGTTCAACATACGTACACTGTAAAAACGCTTTCTTTGCTGCAACATATAAATTGCAGCAGTAAAGAAAAATTTGTTAAAATATGAACTACCCCAAGTCGCCTTGCCACAAACATAATTTTTGTTATATCTATATAGTAACGACAATGATAACCTTGTACTGTCGTTACAGTATTTCAGCAGGCACTTTTGTGGTAATGTCAGTTACATCGTAAAGAAAATTTGTACTCTGATAAACAAACGTAATTTGTAAATAAGACAGAAGTAACAAATACTTCAAAATAATACTAAAAAATAATTATGGCGTCTCCGAGATTCACACTCACACACCTTGTGTTGTCAACCTAATGCCCTGCACCACACGATAACTTTGTTTTTATACTGTAACGTGCTGCAGCTGGCGCCGACTCAGCTGCCCCACGAAAGTGATAGGGGACCCACCTCGCCCTCCCCTCTTCCTGGAACGATGCGCTCGCGGCCTCCTGATTCCCCTTCTGGGAATCCCGTGAATGCCAACAGCGGCGAGACTTGTTGGCGTCACAGACCTCCCCTCGCCTGTTAGAGTTTCCGATATGTTTAGCGACGACGCAAGAATGTTCTGGTGAGACTGGCTGATGCCTCGGCCCTCCGTGACGCATCACGCCTGTTGGGGAAAATTCTAGGTGGTAGTCTAAGACACTATATATACTGCCGCAAACCAGCAGCCAGTAGTATTTCATGGAGGCCGCCTGGCCGAGTGTACGCGAGCGAAGAGAAGTGTGGGTGACGACAGGAGATGGCGGGACGCCGGCGAGCGAGGTGTTCGTGGCGTGAATCGACGAGAGGGCGTGAAACCGACGAGTGAAGCCTACGCGAGGGCGCTTGGAGAACTCTATAACATTGCGACTGGCGGGACATGGACTGAATTGAGGTGGGATTGAATGGAAGTGTAATACTGATTTTATTATAAATATTCGAACTGTCAAATATGGACGCATAAATCATAAGATAATTGAATAGGTTGATACACTGTCTATTGGGACCGATATTTAATTATTTAATTAAATTGGTTTCCTTGTGGTATTTATAAATTTTATTAATTTGTTTCAATTGTGAACAGTAAGTGATTTCAATTTATTGTAAGAATTTGAGTTCAGAGAGTTTTGCTGTAGTTATTGTAAATATAATAAGGAAATTACGATTAATTTTTTTTATTTGACTAAGACCTCCATCCCTTAACGAACTTGGTATAGCCCACTTAATTTCTAGAGAGAGAAATTGCAACACTGGTATCAGAAGCGGAATGGAGGTATTCTATAAAATGAAAATAACAAAACAATTGTAATTAGTATTTGTAAATATCCCCATATTTGTTGTAATAGGGCAAGGAATTGTTTTGCAATTTTTGAATGCTAACTAGAAAAATGTTGCCAGACATGGAAGCAATCTGCTCTTTAATCGAAAGTTTGAGTGGTCAGATAAATGGCAAAATAGATACTGTAAATAGTAGAATAAATAGTGTTGTAGATAATGTTAATGAAAATGTAAATAGTAAAATAGATCGTTTTAGCGAATCTGTTAATAGTGCTAGTGGGCTAGTAGATAGGAAAATAGACAGTGTAAACGAAAATGTAGATAGAAAAATAGAGAGTGTGAATAAGAATGTGGACAGAAAGATAGAAGGTGTGAGCGAGTTGATGAACAATAAAATAGACTGTGTGGACAAGAAAATTGACAATATGAGCGAGAAAACGGACAGTGTTAGCGAAAGGTTGGACAGTGTCGAGTGTAAAGTGGACCAAGAGGTGAGCGCCCTCAAGTAGGAATGGCAGGAGTTCTTGCAGCAGCAGGGGAGATGACATGCAAGGGCGAAAGAGGAGCCGAGTTTGGTCACCACCGAGACGACGAGAGCGGACAGCGAGAAGAAGGTAGAGATCGCCGCCAGTGCACCTATCTCAGGGGAAGCGCAGCAGTTCTGCAGTGTGGGTATGCCCCATTCAGGGGTGGGTATAGGCGTCACAATTAAGCCCGCCTCTTACGATGGACAGGCACCTTGGTGCGAATACCGGCACCAGTTCGAGATCGTTGCCACCCTGAATGGCTGGACAGAAAATCAGTGGGCATACTACCTGGCGGCTGTACTGAGGGGATCAGGGTTGAGCATACTGCAGGCGCTGCCAGAATGGCATCGTCTAGAATACTCCACACTGGTGTCGGCTTTGGAGCTGCGATTCGGCGACCGGTACCTGCGGCACGCCCACCTTGCCCAATTGCGAAGCTGCATCCAGCGACCCGGCGAACCAGTGCACGAACTGTGGCAGGACATCGTGAGACTGTCGCACCTGTCTCTGGAGAGATGCTCGGAAGAGGCACGAGATGTCATCGCCGTCGGCTTCTTCGTCGACGCTATCGCTGACACTGACGTGCGGAAAGCTGTGTGGTTAGCTGCGCCTCACACCATGCACGATACCTTGGCCCGAGCACTGGAAGTGGAGTGAGCACTGCAGTCATCACTGCCTTGACGTCCAGTGCGGGTAGTGATGCTTGATGAAGTGGAGGACGACAGCGTCAAGGGGATGTTGAAGGACTTGCAGACGACCTTGAGGGACATCGCCTCCAGGGTGCGCACTACGGAGACTCGCCGTCCCCCACCCAAATTGCCGAAATGTTGGACGTGTGGATAGCTGGAGCACTTGAGAGCCAACTGTCAGCAGCAGTAATAGTAGCAGCAACAACAGCCAGGGAGCAGGCGCCAAGGGGCAGGTGAGCGTGCAATGTCTTCGGGAAACATGTAAACACCTGTCTTGAGTGGCAGAGGTTGGTGATTGCTGGAGGGAAGGCCTCAATGCTTTTGCAGGTGGGTTCTATGAAGCAGGACTTAGTTGCCATATTGGTGGAGGGGACCCTAGATGATGTTTCTTGTCAGTTGGTCGTTGACACAGGAGCTACTATAACAGTGGTACGACTGTACATTCTTGAGCCTTTCCCCCAGCGATCATCCGATAAGACCATCGATCACTGCTATTTAACTACAGTAACAGACGAGACCACACCAGTCAAAGGCAAGAGAAGGGTACTCTTACAGCTTGGTAACCTTGAGATAGAGCATGACATTTTTGAAGTGTACCTAGATGACATTGTGGTCACAGGAAGAACTTTTGTAGAGCACCTGGTATGCTTAGATTCTGTGTTTCAGAAAATGATTGTGGCCAATCTGAAATTGGTTCCCGAGAAATGCCACCTTTTCCAAATGAACATTATTTTCTTGGGCCATGTTGTATCGGCCCATGGGATTGAAACAGCCTCTGAGAAGACTCGATCAATAAGACTCTGGCCTCCACCAAAGGATAAAACTGTAATTCGAAGTTTCGTGGGCTTATGTGCTTACCACCGTCGATTTGTGCCTGGGTTCGCCACTATCGCCAAACATCTGCATGAATTGACTGAGGCAAAAAGAAAATTTTATTGGACCCCAGAGTGCGAAATTGCATTCAATAGACTAAAGGAAATTCTAATATCTTCCACCGCACTGGCTTCCCGAGTAGAGAGGGTGAATTTATTCTGGATACTGATGCTAGAGATGATGTTATCAGGACTGTGTTATCTCAGATCCAGGTTGGAACCGAGTGGCCATTGTAATACTTAAGTAAGGTGCTACACAAGCCCGAGAAGAACTATTGTGTGACACGCAGGGAACTTTGGCAGTAGTGAAGGCGATTGCACATTTTCATTCATATCTTTATGGCAGACACTTTATCCTAAGAACTGATAACGCTTCATTACACTGGCTGCTAAATTTCAAGAACCCGGAGGGTAAAATTGCTTGGTGGATACAGCACATGCAAGAACATGACTTTGAAATACAACACAGGTCTGGGCGCCTTCACAGCAATGCAGATGCTCTTTCCAGGAGACCATGCGATTCATTCTGTCGTCATTGTGAACGGCAGGAGGAAAAGGTTGGTGTATCGTGGAAAGCAAGGAGGACAAGAATTCAAGGCCCTGTATCTGGTGATGGGTCATCTACATTGGACGAAAAGGACATAAGAAATGATCAGCTAAGTGTACCTTTCGTCCAATATTGGAGTGGAAGGAAACTGTGCGGCGACCGAGATGGGAGGAGATATCTAACCTAGGCGTGACAGTCAAGGCATACTGGACACAGTGAAATTCCCTTGATAAAAATAATGGTGTGTTTTACATGAATTGGGAAAGTAATGATGGGAGACAGAGTCATTTACAATTGGTCCTACTAGAGTGTCGAATCGCAGAAGTGCCAAGAGAACTGCACAACACAGCCGCAGGTGGTCACTCTGGTGTAAATAAGACACTTGACAGAGTCCGAATTAGATTATATTGACTGCATTGTCGGCAGGATGTTGAGAAGTGGTGCTGTCTGTGTGATGATTGTACTGCGAGGAAGGGTCCGAGGGTTAAGGGACGCGGTCCCCTGCAGAAGTACAATGTAGGGGCCCCATTCGAGAGGATGACAGTTGACATTCTCGGACCCCTACCAATCACTGAGAGGGGAAATAGATACCTTCTGGTAGCACAAAACCATTTCTCAAAGTCGCTCGAAGTCATACCGGTGCCAAACCAAGAGGCAAGCACAGTAGCTGATGCTCTTGTCAAACATGTTTTCTCCAGGTTTGGAGAGCCACTTCAGCTTCATTCGGTTCAAGGACGAAATTTTAAAGCAAATCTCTTCCAAGCGGTAACGAGGATTTTAGGAATGAGGAAAATCCGAACCACAGAATTACACCCTCAGTCGGATGGAATGGCTGAAAGGCTAAATCGTAGCCTGGAACAGTATCTGGCTATCATCGCAGAAGACATTCAGAGGGATTGGGACTCTAAGGTACCCTTATTCCTCCTGGCATATCGCTCGGCGGTCAACGATTCAAGGATGCTGTTTGGGGGAGAGCTCCGCCTGCCTGGTGACCCGCTATTCGGAAGTCCTTTGGAGGAAGAAGCAGCCATTCCAGACTATGCTATTAAGTTATGTCAGATGTTAACCGAATTCATGAGTTTACCCGGAGGCACCTTAACATTAACAGTGACAGAATGAAAACACGATATGACCGAACAATACCTGAGGAGACTGTTCAAGAATGACAGCTGGTGTGGTTGTACAACCCTCAAAGGAAGAAGGGATATTGCCCGAAGTTAGGGCAAAGCCTAAGGTTGTCCACATCGACCGACTGGCGCTGTACGAAGGTCCTGATTCCGTAGAGTCTGTTCGGGTCGAACAGACTTAAGGAGGGGGCAGTGTTACGTGCTGAAGCTGGCGCTGACTCAGCTTCCCGCGCCGTATTCGGAGACTCACCTGGCCCTCCCCTCTTCCTGGAACGATGCGTTCGCGGCCTCCTGATTCCGCTTCTGGGAATCCCGTGAATGCTGACAGCGGCGAGACTTGTTGGCGTCACAGACCTCCTCTCGCCTATTAGAGTTTCCGATATGTTTAGCGACGACGCAAGGATGTTCTGGCGAGACTGATTGGCGCCTCAGCCCTCCGCGACGCATCACGCGAGTTGGGGAAGAATCTAGGTGGCGGCCTAAGACACTATATATACTGCCGCAACCCAACGGCCGGCAGTCTTTGATGAAGGCCGCCTGGCCGAGTGTGCGCGAGCTAAGAAAGTGTGGAAGACGACAGGAGATTGCGGGACTGCGGTGAGTGAGGTGTTCGTGGCTTGACTGGACGAGAGGGTGTGAAACCGACGAGTGAAGCCTACTGTGCATGAGGGCGCTTGGAGGACTCTATAACATTGCGACTGGCGGGATATGGACTGAACTGAGGTGGGACTGAATGGAAGTGTAATACGGATTTTATTGTGAATATTTCAAATGTCAATTATGGACGCATAAATTTTGAAAAAATTGAATAGGTTGATACACTGTCTATTGGGACAGATATTTATTTATTTAATTAAACTGATTTCCTTGTGGTAATTATAAATTTTATTAATTTGTGTCAGTGAACAGTAAGTGATTTCAATTTATTGTAAGAATTTGAGTTCAGAGAATTTTGCTGTAGTTATTCTATATAAAATAAGGAAATTTTAATTTATTCTATTATTTGGTCAAGACCTGCGTCCCTTAACGATCTTGGCATAGCCCACTTAATTTCTAGAGAGAGAAATTGCAACAATACGTTCGAATTACTTTTGATAGGAATGTTATTTGAGGTATTAACATGGGCTAGAATTCAACACTGCCTCATTAAACGTCTGCAGTAGGACTATAAATCTGCTCAGCTGCAGTTTCGTAACTACAGAATATACCTACTTATTGCTTTACGAACATTTGGGTCGGGACAACAGTTACGTATTGAAAACTGCAATGTACCACAGATAACCATTAAACCGTTACTTTTGGTACAAAGTAGTATTTATTTACTGTGAACCAAAGCAGCTCAAATAATGTTTATTTCTTTGATACAACGAAATGTAATATTGCCATAAAACTAAAACCTATAAATAAACATATATTAGCAGCAAACTTATGTTTATGTGACCTCTTTGAATTGAAGCTACAGTGTGTTGATGTAAATAAAACAACCTCAAAGAAATGGTTTTCTTTGTCGTGCAGAAAACTATGTATGTTTTATTTTGAGAGAGAGATAGAGAGTGTGTGTGGCATTTTTGTTCTTCTGATCAATTTCTTTTGAGGAGAGCTGGAGTGTGATGTAGTGCCGGGCCTGACTCGTATCACTAATAAGTAGATCTTAGGCTCATTTCTGGCTAGCTGCTGTGAAGCTTTTCAAATAGTAAATGCTCGCTTACATCGTTATGCGAACCTACTCTATCTTTCATCCGTTACAATGATATACTTGCTTCGCACTGAAGGGACAACTCACCGCATTTGTGCACTCTCAATATAATAACATTCAGCATGAGAATGATTTATTACTAGGCATTACCAACAAACCTATTTTATCTCTCTTTTAATTCATATTAATTATAAATGATTTATTGAAACTTATAGATAGAACATACAGGTTATTTCGTAACTTATGTTACAGGCTATGGGAGGCGACTCCTTATGAAAAGACGTCACGAAAATGCAGATTGACGTATGTCCGGAAACGACATGTAAGAGTGGAAAACACCCCCACAAGCTGTGCTTCAAAATTAATTTTTATTTAATAAAGTGGAAAAAAATTAATATTAACCTGAGATATTTAAATATTGTAACTTAATGTTACTTTTTTGCCATTTAATTTAGTAAATAACTACTTTTGAAGCCCAACTTTCAGGGGGTGTTCTCAATCCTTAGACGTCGTTTCCTGACATAAGTCAATCGGAATTTTGGTAATGTTTTTCCATAAGGAATCACCTCCCAAAGTCTGTAACATAAGGTAACGAAACACCCTATTTTCAGTGTAATGGAAAACAAGGTATTTCTATGTTAACACCAGCATAAAACGCTTGTGATACATCTCATATTTAGGAAACAACAAAAACACGCCATAAATGGGGTGATTTTCCAAAAGGTATGATTCAAAAAGTGTGAGTAAACCGCGAATAGATCTTACATCATCGGCACGTAAATGTAAATAATGCTTGCTGGCGTTGTAAAGCTGAGCAGAGGACGACAATCCGGCTCGTGCTGATGACGCCAATTAAACTTTGGCGCCCGCCGTGTTGGATGCTCATCGCGTCACGCGAGCCATTGTAAACACGGCGCGTGCCAGGTGTCGCTTGTGAAGGGGAAGGGGGGGGGGGGGCAACACCGCGCGCTACAACGGCATAAGGGCGCGCCGAGTCGCGCTTCTCCGTCGTTTTATTGGCGCGGGCCTCGAGCTCGCTCTGCCCCGGGTTATACGACAGGACGTCGCCAATATCCGCGACAAACACCGTCTCCTCGATTTGCACGCTTCCTGTCGTAAAACGAGAGGGTGGCTTCGCAGGGAGATGGTTTGTCGGAGGCGTGCAGCGTGCGTTGCAACATCTGCTTGGCGTGCCTGCGCGAAGGAAATTGTTTTCCTCCCTTTTCTTCGTCACGTGAGCAGAAACAAATCTATGGCACCAACAAGAGTGTATAATGTCTTATATATCTTCGGGTTCTGAACTGGGAGCTGATTTGTCGTTTCGCCTTCATTACGGTATAAGCGTACGTTCAGTCACCGCATCATCATTTTGCCTAGTTCGTTTTAGGCGTCCGAACCTGCATCACACCGTTTCGCCGGAAGTGGTTTATAATGTGCTAGCATGCCTTTATAATATTCTGAGTATATTGCGAGTTCGATCTCGTACGGCTGAACTGAGGTCTTTTTACGTGTATTTCTTTCATTCACTTTCCAGCAGAAGATTTAGCTTTGCCCATTAGAATAGGTCCCTGATCGCCCAAAGTCCATGAAAAGGGGGGAATAAAATTATGTAGCCATGTAAGTGACACTGCTGTGAGCTTAACGTGAATTCTTCTGCGTTAGCGGGTAGTATTTATTTTCGGGATATGGGAATGAAATTAAAGTACTTAACGAAAATGGTTACTTAGCTTTTATGTGTAAACGGGCCTGCCTAACAAGCCGGCAGTCGCGAACTTCAAATGGGGAATCAATGTTAAACGGAATTCATTCTCATTACGTCAATTTTAAACATAACTATTTCAAACAAAAACACGTTGACGCGATTTTCCCAGTGAATGTTGCTTCATAAAATTGTTTTTGAAAAAAAATAAAATAAAATAAAATAACTTATCCATCTTTTTTTTTGGTTGAATGTAAATCTCAATATTTACATTATATAATAAACATATTAACATAAAAAATTGGCAAAATATTTTAACTTAGCATCATTCTTTAAGAAATTTCACGTAGAATACTTTTTGTTTTGAAATATTAATCTTTAAAATTGGCGCAATGAGAAGGAATTTCGTTTAACATTGATTCCCCATTTAAAGTTCGCAGCTGCCGGCTTGGTAGGCAGGCCCGTTAAGTGGACAGAATTAGAACCTATATTACGACCTGTAGTTACACATCAGTTTAAAAGTTAACTACCAGCTGGTGCAAAATAGTGTATTACGACCTCTAGTTATTGCTAACTAAAACTGTTGTCAAGGAGTTAAACTATCTTTTGCTTCAAGTGGTAGACAAGCATTTGTACCTTTAGATAAACATCAAAATGGTGTCTCAAACATCATCTGCTGGTGTTTTGTTTATATGCATGATGGTGTTGGTTTTGGAGGTTATAAAAATATTAATTGAAGTTTTTTGAAATTTTGAGTGTAATATATAATATTTCTGCAAAATGCAAGAAAACGTGGCACAAAAGATTAATTTTGGAAAGTGTATTTTTTAATGGAAAAAGATCGGAAATAAAATATTAGCATTAAGCTTAATGTCATTTTGAGGAATTGGATGCCTTGAAATTTGTGAAATAAAATATTTTCCCCTTCCATTTTCAAAATATCAAAAAATATAATTAAGAAACACAGGCACTAACTCCAATCTTGAATGGCAAGAAACCGAATCTCATGCACGTATTGTGATAATCTGTATGGAGGTTAAGCAAACTGTGTGAGGTTTGATATCACCAGTGACAGTAATAATTATGAACACATTTGTTGTTTGCCTGGGCTTACAAAGCCCAGTGTTTCATACATGGAAATTTGGTTCATAGTTTTTATTTAATTCACTTTTTCTAAAGAAGCATTAACATATGTACATTATTCAAAACACATCTCGCACCCATTGCTGACAACTGAACATAAGCCATAACACCAAAAGTATAGTGACTTTTATTGCCAATATACACAGTAACGAACCAACACCTTGGAATTCTTATCTAAAGGATAACTTAAATAATGAATTGTTCATAATACAGATTACCATCAAATAGCTTATCTATGGAATAGCTGTTCCACAAATTTATCTAGAGACAGTAATACAGGCTCTTAAACAAGATATTTCATTTGACACCAAAATGAACTCGGTAGCGTATCGAAGTCGCGAGTTTATATGGCCCCGGCAATTTTTTTCGCCCACGCCCACAACTGCAAGTCACACCCAGTCCTCACCCGCGCCTCCTACTTGCACGATGCCACCTCATGGTCGTACTCGCATCGGAGTCGTGTACCCGATTGAACGACGCAGCATTTATCTCAGTCGTGTTATTATAGGCTGTTCACGGTAAAATCGAAAACTTTTGAAAGCCCTGCTTAAGTTCTACTGATCTTCACGTTGTGTATTCTTCCGTCTTATGTAAAATTAACACTGCCACGGGCATAATAACTTTATTCATGCGTCGGTCAAGTGAAACTGCGAAATGATTAGGAAAGTAAATATTTTTAAAATTTGTTAATTTTTACTCTCCGATGCATTAAATAAACATAAAGAGAAATAAATAATATAACTTATCACAAGTGATTATTAATCACTTTTCAATCGACGTTAAGATATAGAAGTTCTTACCAACCATCGTTACCAACTTTACTGGGCGCATATGACTCGGTGCGCCCGTTAAAATATATGCAGGTAGTAGCAGTGACTTTTTCCTAAGGTCGATTTCTAAAGTGCTCACGTTATCGTGAACAGCCTTTAGCCACGAAGTCATAGTGTCAGAAAGGATAACCCTGAGAACTTAACATCGCCATTTAAGTCCTGGTACCCCATGTGTCAGTCTGATTTAAAAAACACGCATTCACGTCAAAAACATGGTGACGCGTTTCGATTTTGGATCTGCATTAATTTTTACAAACGTCCATATCCATTTTAGATATTTAAAAATTGAGCCTCATGAGGTACAGTTATTTTTTAATCCATCTTGCTCTCCTTACATTACTTTTGTCACGTTTGTAACCATATTTGAAGGTACCCTCATTATCCAGTAACGCTTGTATTACGTGAGAAAATACGGATATTTGTGATACCGCATACACTTAGGATATTCTATTAAGTACTCCTATATGCCACAACTAGCTTTGGTTTTTAATGCCAAGACGTGTAGTTTGGTTACGAAGAAATGTAAGTATATACAAAATGGAGGGCATCTATCCACTTCAAGGCAGAAATAGAGTAGTTTCCAAGTGAGTATGCGACCGATTGCTAGAATTCATTATTTTAATGTTATCAGAATTGAAACTTTTTCCATTCTGGATGCTTGAGAAAGCACATATTTCAAAACAATCCTCGCCCCTCTCAATTCCATTCCCAGTTATTTTCGTTATGAAATGTCTTTATAACAATTCCTTTGATTGTATGTAATAAAAATTACTAATAATGTTTACAAATATGTTTGATAATCAATACATTTCTGCCACGAGAGTCATCATCTTGTAAAAACTGAAATTATTGTACATGAAATTAATTACTTAAAATATCCGTAAATTTTATTACATACTTTTTTGTTGTTGAAAAAATGTGCTTTTTGAAGCATTCAGAATGAAAGTACGTTAAAATTAAAAAATTATAGTATACTCTTATTATTTAATTTATCAAAAAATTAAAATAATAAATTATAACAGAGTATTTTGCAGTGTACAAAGCATATCTATGCCTTTTTTTTTGTACGGAAGTTAAATGACACTTTTCTGAAACATTTGGTAGTGCGAGTACTACTTTTTAATGAGTTGTGCATTTCGTACGGTTGGGTGCAGTGCTCTGATAGAAGCCGCTCTACTTCTAGCTTCAGACAGGGTCAGTAGGGAAGAGACGAGAGGCGGAGTCGGCTGTCTTTAACACAAGGATATACTTGTCATTCCTACCCAGTCTGGGAGGTAAGGCCAGGCGAGGCGTGTGCGAGGAGAGGCGAAGTGGCGAGGAACGGAAGCACCCCGAAGAAATTACCACGGCCGCCCGAAGGTAGCGCCCGCCACGTTTCCTCGCGAGAAAAAAACATCTGAGACTAAGTCCGTCGGTAATGTACCCTGGTTCTCAGCGGTGTGCGTTGATGCTGTGGTGGTGTAGTGGTTAGACTACTCGCCTCCCACCGGGCTCGATTTCCGGCGGGGGTTGCTCCCGGGTTTTTGCATGTGGGAATCGTGTTGGGCGATGCCGCTGGCCGGCGCGTTTTCTCGGGGATCTCCCGTTTCCCCCGCCCCTTCAGTTCGGCGCTGCTCCACACTCACCTCGCTTCACCCTCATCGGCTCTCAAGACTTCGCTGTTAAGGTTGAAGTAAAGCAATTGCCTATGAAGCACTGCACCCGACTATACAACGTGCAGAACTTAAAAAAAAAGTAATACAGATACCATAAAATTGCCAGAAAAATGCGATTTATGCTGTATATGAAAGAAGAATGTATATAATTGGCAACATTATAAAATATGTTAGTAAAATACAGTTTTTAAATGGAGAAAAATGATCGATTAAAATAGTCCACATTTTTAACAAAATTTAAGCGCATTTCCGTTTTGGATGCTTCAGAAAGCAGAATTTGCAAAAATAAAATCTTCGTCATGGAATATCATCAAAATGTTTACTATGATTGTGTGTAATAAAATTTATGACTGAAACTGGCGCTAATAAAGTTAATTATAAAATTGATAAGATACATTATTACTATGATTTTATTGTACATGACCACAGGTTATATTATGACGATCTTTCTTGAAGAAGGTTTTCTTGTAAATTCTGGTTTCCGAAGCATTCAAAACGGAAATGCACTTAAATTTGGTTAAAAATACAGACTCTATCGATCGATTATTTTTTTTTTACGTTAAAAAGGCATAGTTTAGTAAAATATTTTATAATGTTGCAAAATATATACATTCTTCTCTCATATACAGCATAAATCGCAATTTTCTGACAATTTTCAGGTTGTCTGTAGTACTTCTTAAAGAGTTCTTCATATTTTATCGTCGGGTGCAGTGCTCCATAGGCAGTTGCTTTACGTCAACCTGAAGAGTTTGTTGTAGCTGCGTGTCCAAGGTCAAGAAGCGAGGGAGCGATACGGACGACAGTTACATGAACGCCTAGCGCCTCATCGCTCCTACGCCCAGTGCGTGGAGTGTTTCCGTCGTGACGCTGTACTGTGTAGATTAAACCTGTAACAGTGGGGTTTTTATTACACGCGATGAAAGACCACAGATTAAACTACGTACTTTTCTCTTGCCGCTCAAGGAAACTGCACAGGCAAGCTTTAAAAATGCGATATTTGACCATCTTCTCGAATTTTTTTCCTCCGGGAATATACTAAATATGACAAAAGTAAAATAATAGGGACATAGATTTTTTTTTTGTGACAAAGAGTCGTATTTGCAGAACATTTATTTACCGAGATACGTGTATTCGCGCAAACAACTCTCTCACAAAAAAAAATAGTGCATGTCCGTATAACTTAAGAGCCGCCGGTGGGCGAGTAATGTGAGCACTTGGCGGCGTGCTCCTCTATATGATGATAAGGGGGGGGGGAGGGGGGCTAGTGCACGTGAGCCGTTCTTGCCCCGCCGTGCGGCTCATGAGCGCGGCTCTGTTGAGTAAGAGCCACGCGCACGACGCGGTGCCCCGTACTCACGAGATGCAGCTCCGTTTAGAGGGGAAGGAGAGGGGGAGCACAGAGAGAGATAGAGAGAGAGAGAGAGAGAGAGGGCACACTCCGCCCTGCCGTTCATACGAGGGCAGGCAGGAAGCGAGGCGGCAGGATGCTGCGTAGGCCTGCATCTCGCTGTTTGTGCAGGTGCGAGCCGAGCCAGCACCGCGCGCCACGATTACATCTGGGTCACAGGCAGCAGCGGCACATACGTTTCTAAAGCCCCTGTCACACTGTCAAATATTTTCCACGTCGAACTGCTTCCAATAAATTTGGACAGTTATGACGTCATAGAAACGTCAGAACCGCCGCCATTTTTTGTCTGAGAAAGTTGGATGGCTTCAGTTTCCATCAAATATTTGGAAATTGGACCGGTTCTAAAATTTATTTGATGTTTGACGGTCTCAGCCAATCAGAATCGTGCACGGCAAAAATGGACGATAATTAAGTTATCTAGAAACTGTCTGGGTAAACATGCTATTTTAAGTGAATATTGGGAACTGAGAGTCATTTATTTAATTTTGCAGGAAACATATATTATAAATAACATTTTAATTTAGTAAAGAAACGAAAATAAATTACAGTATTACTTACATTTCTTCCTGTAATGGATCACATATATAATTACGACCTCTAAACCCCCTAGCTTATAAATAAAATGACATTATCCATATTTTTATTAATAACAACGTAGAGGCGGTAGAGCAATAAAAACGAGTGGCATTATAGCCACACGTAATCGGACTTGAGCTGTCAGAAGTTTTTAAATACCGGTAAATATTTTAATATACAAAATACACCGCAAATATTGTTATAAATACTGCATAATGCTGCCATACTGCTGTGAAAAAGAGCACATTTCTTAATAAATAAAACTATAATAAACGAAGTAGTTTAGTTTAAAAACAAATAAAGTCACATTACCAGTACTTTGTTTTTATCTCAAACAATAAGACAAATACTTTATGATACTGTATTATCTACGAAGATACATAGAGGTAAATTGTGAAACAATTAGAAACATAAATTATTTTTTAAAGTAAGTTCTTTCTTCAATGTGTGAGAAGTAAAAAGAGTTTACTTTCAATTACCTCTAACTCAGACTTTACTAATTGAAATAAAACCTTATTTCATGTAACTTTTTCTACATTTGCAACGAGCAATTGTTAAGTACTGCAACTAACACGTTTACGTTAGATTATAGCAAGAAATAGGTAGCAATTATTTTTCTATAAATTTGAATCAAGCTAATATTAGCGTGAAGCAGCCATAACTATGTGCTCGCGCAAAGAAGCGGGCAGTGTTTGTTTGGTGGATCGCAGCCACGCCATCAAAGCCTCCTCGTCTTCTCGGAACACGCAGCTCGTGGATTTTCGCATAACAGCGCAACGGATTCGGTTCCGGCAGACGGCTGTTCCAACGAACTGAAGACTCCAGTAAACCGCCTCTCCGCGCACAGCAGAACTCGCCGCCGTGTTATCGATAGTAGGAACTCTAGGATTTCTTAGACCCTAGGCGAAGGTGTATTTGAGAGACGCCTGTCTATTAAAACAGGGATCAACCCAGCTCAGTGTCATCTGTGATGCGAGTTACCGTCTTTGCGCAGAGCTGCGCTTGCCGCTCATCCTGAACGCTGTTCACGATAAAGTCAGCACTTTTGAAATCAACTTTACAAAAAAGTCACTGCTCCCACCTGCATATATTTTAACGGGCGTACTGCGTGACATGCGTCCAGTAAATTTGGTATCGTTGGAGGGAAAGTAGTTCCATATCTTAACGTTGATTAAAAAGTGTTAGGCAACCATTTATAAAAACTTCAATAATTTATTTTGCTTTCTGTTTTTATTATGCAGCGAAATTGTATAAGTGAGCAGATTTTAAAAATATTTACTTAAAAATAATTTCACAGTTTCACTCGACCGACGCATGAATAAAGTGATAAGGCCCATGGCAGTGTTGATTTTACACAAGGCGGAAGAATACACAGCCGACATACAAGAAGATCTTAAGCAGGGCTATCAGAAGTGCTCATTTTAACGTGAACAACCTATAATCCTAATAAACAAATAATATTATAAATGAGAAAGTTTGTATGTTTGTTTGTTACTCAATCACGTCGTAAAAGCTCGACCGATTTGGTTGGAATTTGGTACAGGGGTAGATCATATTCTGGATTAGCACATAGGGCACTTTTCATTCTAAAAAAAACGAACAGTTTCTTAGGGAATATATAAAATATGCCACCAACCATTAATATAGAGCACTTGGTCATTATAATTAAGGTTTTAATTTTGCACGTGGGTGAAGCCGCTGGTAACAGCTAGTCTTTAGATAAACTCACGAATTAAAATCAGTGTCAGATTATGCACTGGGCGATCTGTTAATTCTGCTTTGCTAGATATTTCAAACTGCATCCTATCTACTCATAAATTTGTAATTATAGGCAGTTATGCATTGTCATGAAACAAAAACGTCACATGTAACATTTAACTTTAGCTTCAATTTTCGAAGGACTTATGAGAGCATTCACTTTGATTTATTATGATGAAAATGCCATCAAATTTGTTGGGCTCCTGCAAGAACGAGACTCGAGGAGGGGCATTTTCTCCCTAGGGCCAAAACTGGTTATCGAAGCCATGACTAAACCAACACGAAGACGCCGCGTAATGGTGGAGACTTTATGGGCGCCTCATCACTTGCTGCTATCGGGAAGCGATATCTTCTACGTGATAGCGGCCTTTCAGGTATTTCTCGTCTCGTCTGGGGTAGGAGTAATGTTTCCTTACTGCGCCGAGTGCTCAGTTTTACTTTGTCTGGATTTCAGCGCACCCATCACTAATTCTACAAACGATCTTTCTACGACACTAGTACGGAAATTATCATGCACTGGTGTGCAACGACCAAGGACAGGAGATGCTTTTAAACGCAACGGCGTGTTTCAAATGTGTACAAAGCAAACCATAGATAACACTGACCAAGAAAGAATCTAAAGGACGCAAAAACCTTCATTTAAAATTGTGTTACAAGAACAGCAGGACAGAAGACTTAGGAAAGTCTATGTGACAGGCGGCAGGCAGTAGGGATTATGATAAGGCATTATCCTGCGATGCAGGATATGCACCGTCCGTTCATGCTCGGTACGATGTTGTCGACGAGCTTTTGAGGCATCATGGCCCATTCCTCTTGTAGTGACTTTCGCGAAGTTATGACACATTTGAGATGCGCACAAAGAAAGAGAAACTTGAAACTCGTTACGAAGTACGTACTTGGAAACGTAAGACGCAGTCGACTTTCCTCACGATGAATCACTGTTTGTAATGATAGAGTTATAGTTAGTGATGGTATAATCGCTTGTAAAATAATCGATTATTCGATTATTTTATTGCAATCAATTCATTGATTATATTAAAACAATTCGATTATTCCCTATGTTCAGCTGCATATACTAAAACAAAACAAAACAAAACATTTAAGATACCTACACGTTTCACATTTCTTAAAGTACAAAATGTAATCTTGAAACAACAAATTTCCAAAATAGCAGAAATGATTAATAATGAACGCAAAATCTTTTGCTGATAATAGTTTTAAACAAATTGATAGAAACATACAGTACATGCGGTTAATTTTTTGTGTGGATTAGGACAAGCCAATCGATTATTTTTTTCCCAATAATTTATTCGATTTAAAAAAATCGTAATCTATTCATTTGAACTGTGTAATTATGCGATTATCCCATCACTAGTTCTAGTCGGCGGAACTCAGCAGCGACGTGTCTGAAGTTGGGGATAGGCCTACACAGAGCTCGAGGCTGCGGGCGAAGTTGCTGGGTTGCCTAGCGGAAGTGCGGTAGACGCTGTTTCCTGTTGGCCAAGCAGTAACTCCGCGCGCCCCCATAAAAGTACCTTCCAAGATACTCCCTACGCCCTTAACCTACCGCAGCCACGCAGTCTGTACCTGCCCCGGTTATAAGCTTATTTACGACTCGCCGCCGACCGCACCAAGCAAAACATAATCCACCCTCCCCCTCCGCTTCAATTTTTACACTGCAGCGCTCAAGTGTCACGCGACGCGGTGTGCTTTATCACGTATCCTACACATTTCCTCCCGCGGGTAGAAGAATGCGCAGACTTGTTCCCGTCTTGTTTACGTCACTCGGGTCTCCTCGCGGAGTTTGAACACCGTACGACAGGATTTAGTGCCGTTTACTGCTTCCAGACCAGGGTTGTCTAATACTATCCAACCGAGATCTGCAAATGTGTTAATCTGTCACTGGAAGGACGCGTCCAAATAAAATGCTTAACTTGAGTGGTAGATTGTATAAAATTAAGACTGATGATCGTCAACACTTTATTTGAATGTAAATAATGTAACGAGGAAATCGTCATAGTGAACATAGTTATTTTAAAAACTAATAAAACTTAAAATTCGATAACATTTTTAATATCTTATCGACGTACCAAATAAAACAATTCAACAATAATAAAAAAAAGTAACGGGACATTTCGTATGACAAATGTGTTACTCTGATTTCTTAATTTTTGCAGGAAAGTCTACATCAATCCCATTGCTGCCAGTCACAGAAGGTTCATAACGAGAGAATCCGTGAGAGAATTCACATTGTGGTTATTGGTGAACGCCATGTTAAACAAAACAATATCACACGTGTACGTGTATAGAATGTCCACGTTAATCAATCACATTTGAAGCCAACCTCTGAAAACTGTCAATGTCCCTATAGGATGCTCACGATAAAGTAGGCACTTTTGAAATCTACCTTAGAAAAGAAGTCACTGCTCCTACCTGCATATATTTTATCGGGCGCACTGACTGACATGCGCCCAGTAAAGTTGGCAGAAAATGTATGGAAAGTAGTTCCACATCTTAACGTCGAATAAAAAGTGTTGGGTAACCATTTGTGATAACTTAAATTATTTCTTTCGCTTACTGTATTTTTTAATCGAAGTGTAAAAAATGAGCAGATTTGTAATATATTCACTTTTGTAAGTTCACAGTTTCACTTGACTGGCATATGAATAAAGTGATGAGGTCAATGGCAATGTTAATTTTACATAAGGCGGAAGAATACACAGTATACATACACGTAGATATTAAACAGGGTTTTCAAAAGTGCTCATTTTACCATAACAGCTTATATCTGTATATATTTTAACGGGGACGTTGACTGACCAGCGCTCAGTCAAGTTGGTAACGATGGTGGGGAAGTAGTTCTATGTCTTACCGTTGAATTAAAATGCCGAGTAAACAATTCGTAGAAAGTGAAATGAGTTCTTTTCTTTGTGCTTTTTAATGCAAGTCGATGTACGCATTATCGAATTTAAAAAAAATACTTTTCTAAAAAGTTTACATTTTTACTTGACCGACGAATGAAATAGTTAACAAGCCCATGCCGATGTTAATTTTACATATTGCGGAAGAATACACAATATGAATATAAGAAAATCTTAAGCAATGCTTTCAAAAAGTATGCAATTCACCGTGAACCGCCGATACACTCATATATACAGAGTGTTTCTAAACTCCCATTACACAATGTAAGGGCTTGTAGTGGGGACCAAGAAGGTTACGTTTTGCATAGGAACTTATGTGCGGAAACTTACCGTTTCCCCGCGACAAACAAAACACCACCACATCACATGTTGACCCCTCCCAAATCTGCAACATACTGTACGTTGTATTCTCCAGGGTCGACTTACAAGAAGGGCTCAATGTGACGACTAGCGACGTCACATGTAACATGTAACATGTTCTGGTACATACGATCACCAAACCGGGAAGTCCAAGATCCGCTGCAGCCATAATCCGCGTCAGCAGGTCTTTCTCTGGTTCCAGAGGGGGCTCGTAGATCAAGCTCTTCATGTGGCCCCACAGGAAGTAATCTAGCGTAGTCAAGTAGGCTGAACGTGCAGACCAAGCGACGGGGTGGATATAGTCAGTTCACGACTGGAGCAGACTTTTGAACAACATCTTAGTCGTCAGCTGCATGCATCGTTACTACAAACAGTGACTGGCGCGGGTACGGTTAGTTTGGCAGCACAGAAAGAGAATACAGTTTGAAAGTTTTAACTTACTTTTTTATACCAATTTCTTAAAAATGGCAGTAGGAAAGATTCCGAGAAAGTCTGTTCCAGTCGTGAACGGACTATAGGTCGAGGTGGCCCAATTGCTTGGCCTCCACGTTCACCCGACTTGACTCCGCTAGATTACGTATTGTGGAGCCACATGGAGGGCTTGATGTACGAGACCCCTGTGGAATCAGAAGAAGATATGTTGGCGCGGTTTATGGCTGTGGCGGATCTTGGACTTCCCGGTATTAGTGATCGCGTGTACCAGAACATGTTCCGTAGATACCGTGTTTGTGTAGACGTCGCTAGTCGCCACATCGAGCCCTTCTTGTAAGTCCACACTGAAGAAAAACAACGTAAATTGTGTTGCAGAGGTTGAAGAGGTCGACATGTGATTTGGCGGTGTTTTGTTTGTCGCGGGGAAACGGTACGTTTCCGCACATAAGTTCCTATGCAAAACCGTCTTGGTCCCCACTACAAACCCTTACATTGAGTAATGGGAATTTAGATACATGCCGTATATTGTTTCTGACGTGCGGGGCGCCCAAGTTCTTCTCGGGGCCGCGTGCGACCGCGAGCCGCCTGTTGGACAGCAGCCTGGTTACGGACAATCCCCGAATTTCCCAACAGTAGGTAGAGTCATGGTTACTTCCAGATCTATCCAAGCATTTGCTGAAGTTATGTCCTCCGGTATTCGCTGCGCACCCTTACGCTATGTGTAAACAAACGCATTGCCATGCGACTTACGTGTGTTAAGTATAAAATTTTTACGTTTTCAATCAGCCCAAACAATGATGGTATATGTTTGAGAAAGTATCTCATTATATTATAAGTGTTCGCAGTTTATGATCAAATTAAAGTGGGTTTATGACAATTATTTTAATTCCTATTATTGACTGTTTGACTATTATGTCACTGTTAGCGACCTATCATAATCGCCAATGTATGGCTGGAAATAACCAATGGATAATTTGAATCTATCCAGTGATTGTCTCGAATACAAGAACAGATACTGATTATTATGTTTAAGACCAAAACTGTTATTAATTATCGGCTGATATGAAATTGGCTATGTGCATCGAAAACAT
Organism: Dryococelus australis; assembly: GCA_029891345.1. Classification (NCBI taxonomy): domain Eukaryota; kingdom Metazoa; phylum Arthropoda; class Insecta; order Phasmatodea; family Phasmatidae; genus Dryococelus; species Dryococelus australis. Next base: position 60,159,511 of record CM056996.1, read on the forward strand.
TTGTGTTGACAGAAAATTTTAACTGGTTATTTGGGGTTTAGTGGACAGACATTTGTTTAAACGAATTCTTATCACTCAGAGGTACACGTGTACACAAAGGACCATAGATGAAAAGATTTTACAAAAAATATATATATCATTGACTTCCCAATTTTTTAGAGTGTTTCTATCTCTATTACAAATCATGCTAGATCATAGTTAGATCATGTTAGAATATCATTATGTTGTTTACGCCATTTCCCCTAACGAATCGTCTCACGAACTCTGGACGTCGAGCTCAAGATAACCGTGTAGATAAAAATAACAGATGAGAATATAACATTTTTCCTTAAACACATGAGCCAACGCCTGAATGTCTTACTGTACTGTATATGATTTTGGAATTTACATGTCACGATTCTTATTAAAATTCTGAGTCGTGGCGTGGCTGGGCGTGGAACTACCAGCGGCTCGTCCTGCTGGCCACAAGAGCGAGGCGACTCGGCGGGTACGACCACAGACGACCCTCTGAAGGACGCACATTGAGAGGATCGTCAACACAGAGACGTTGAGATGCTACACTGGAGAGAGGCGACGGCTGGACAGAAGTTACGTGTGAGGAGTGGAGAGGTTCTTGACCTGGCGGAAACCCATCAGAAGTACGGTCGGAAAGAACCATTTCTATACTCCATTTACGGTTACTTCCCAATTTTCTGTAGCCCTGCTTAAGTTCTACTTCCAGGATATTCCTCCGCCTCATGCAAACAAAGCTTAACCAAGTGTTGATAACTACCCCAAAGGGACAACGCTCCGCATTCGTGCGCACTCAGTGTAATAATATTTTGCGTAAGAACTACTTTGTACTAGGCATTAAAGGCTGTTCACTACAAACTACAAAGTGGGCACTTTTGAAATCAATCTTAGAAAAAAGTCACTGCCCCTACCTGCATGTATTTTAACGGGTGCCCTGAGTGACATGCGCCCAGTAAAGTTGGCAACGATAGAGGGGAAAGTAGTTCCATTATAATAATGTCGAACAAAAAGTGTTAGGTAACCATTTGTGATAACTTAAATTATTTCTTTCGCTTTCTGTATGTTTTTAATGTATCGAAGTGTAAAAACGAGCAGATTTGTAGAATATATACTTATCTAATAATTCCACAGTTTCACTTGAACGACGCATGGATAAAATGATGAGGCCCATGGCAATGTTAATTTCACATAAGGCGGACGAACACACAACGTGTATATAAGTAGATCTTAAGCAGGTCTTTCAAAAGTGCTCATTTTACTGTGAACAGCCTGTACCAACGCACCTATTTTCTCCCTGTTTTCATTCGTATTAATAATAAATGAAATATTATTATTTATAGATAAAATGTATGTAGAAGTCTAGTTTAAACCTAAAAGGGTCATTTTAATGTTAACACAAATACACGACGCATGCGATGCATGGCATATTTAGGAAACAACCGAGCACGTCCCGCATAGCATGATTTTTCGAAGGTTTGATTCAAAAATTGCGAAGAAACCGTGAATAAGCTATACTAGGAATTGAAACACGTAGTCATTTACGGGTACCAACTGAAGTGTGTCAAATTGGAGAGTGCTTCCTTCCGTTGGAGCAGGGATGGCGATGAATTAGATGAACAGTTTTAAATAAACCAATAGGAATGATTACAACCTGGAATATTTTAAGTAACGTTCGCCCTTGTTCCAAAACCGAACGCAAATATTTTGATCGTTAGTTTCCATTCCTCTAATTATTGTTGTATAGATTGAGCAATTGAGACGCCCTCTACCCCGCAGGGTGTTAGGTAGTTCAACTTTGCCTCACTCCACTCGCTATACAACAGGACTAAATCCTACACACGCCCGCGGCGAAAAAAGGAGCCTCGTCTTAATATAATCTTGTATCTCTGCCCAATACACCATTTATAAAACCATGCACTACAATTTGTCATTATTTCATGAACAGAATAATTCATTATATAAATGTGTTACCAGGTTCTCAACAAAAAATTACCAACATTTCGCCAGCTTTCAGTTTCATTATTGCACACTGCTTTGATTACAAAACCCCATTTTTTTAATAAACAACACTCTCTACTAAAATTACTATTAAATTTTCCACCAATTTACACGCTTGCCACATCTCCGTTCCTTTACATTTTGCAAGAGAATTTCAATAAAATAAATTGACTTAGAAAAATTATTTGGTCACACCATTTTTGCACAAAATGTATCTATTCTACACATGCTACAATTCCATTAATGTGCACAAAATACATAATGCAATATTGACTTATTAAAACTGTTCGACCACCAAACTCTTTGCATAAAAAATTTAGAACCCTTCTTGTTCTTCTTCATGTGCCGTGGAGTGCTATTCAAGTAGAAAACCGAAAGAAAATTATTATGGTAGGACGCTCTGTCATTAACACTTTGAGTGCGGTACATATTTACTGGCAATCAAGACAAGCTAGAAGCGAGTCTCTTATATTCATCACCTCATCACCATCAGTTCTGCTGTTCTCTATACTTAAATTTACAACCGTCCTATTGGTCCATTCACTAAACAACTTTCATTACTGGCTGGCTCTCTGCCAATATAATTCCGAGTTGAAAGTGTCCCAGTCTATTCTTATTTCCCATGTATAATAAAGTACAATCCATCCTGTTAATTTCAACATTAATGTCAAGAAATGTACTAAAAATAACTTCGACAACCAAGTCTTATGAAGAAAATAACATGTTTCGCAATGACTACAGATTTTATCCGTACGTTATCTCCACACTTTAGTTTCTGTAATGATAGCAATGACATTGTGTTTAATCTCTAACACTGAATTCGCGTATTGCCCGTAGTATCTGGTCGTCGATGTTATTAATTTACATCCGGTATGAGTATATACACACATACACACCGAATAACACGAGTACAAGTGGCAGTGTGAGTTTGAGTAGATAAAATAAAAAGAGAAGATAAATAATTATCGATACGCTTAAAGTCTCCGTCCGATCAATTCCTTTAGGAACAACCACTTGGGATAATTACATAGCTTATCTGGTCAAGCTCTATTTAGAATGGAACCCATGAAACTCACTAAAATCGTAGACTAAATATGAGAAATTCCGATCTCGTTGGCTGCGCACAACCAATCTCAATCTCCCAACACTTAACTGCTTTTCTGCCAATACCAGTAGCAAAAACGGCATATATTGAATTTTAGGTTATAACACTGTTTTGTAAACCAGTCGTTTGAGATGTTTGTATACTTTTTATAACCAATTTGGAATGCAGTTAGATTAGATTTGTATTGGCAGAAGTATTTTACTAATATAATAGAGCCGATTATTTGATTTTTAAATGGCATTTTGTTCTTTGGCTATGGGATAGGAATTTCCCCACAGAATCTTATGATCATTTGACTGGGCGTGTTCAGCTCTTTAGTGTTTTTTTTTGTGTTCCTTCACACGCTTGGACAGTGGCCGGCCTGTTTTCCCTATGTAGGGCTACACGCTGCCACGCTGGCAAGGAATTTGGTCAATACATTCCCGTGTGTGTTGTTTGATCACTGGCAAGTTTTACTCTTGCTAGTATTGTTTTTATTATTGTCATGGATTGGAAGGCAGTGCCTATGTTGTGTTTCTCAGTCAGTCTCCGTATTTTTTTCGATCGTTCTTCAACACGTGGAACAACTACAGTGGCTGCAGGAGGTTCTGTGTTTTCTGGTTTTGTGAATATTGAATTGTCGGGATATATCATATTTCTAATGAATTTGCGTGGGTAGACATTGGTAAGCAGTTCTTTCTTTATGTAGTCAAGTTCTTTTTGTTTGCTTTCCACTTCCGAGCATACGCTCTCGGCCCTATTTACCAATGTATCAATAATGTCTGCTTTTATGCTGTGTGTGTGTGGTTGGAAGTGAAATGCAAGTACTGGCCAATGTGCGTTGGTTTCCGATATACTGTGGGGCTGATGGTATTGTTTTTCTGTATACAAGAACATATAGGAATAGAGAGAGTTATTGCTTTCGGTTTCATGAGTGAACTGTATAGATGGTCTGCGTGAGTTGAAGTCGTCAAATTCCTTGAGTTTGTCCTGACCATGCCACCAAATCACAACTGTGTCGTCAATATATCGGAACAAGACCTTGGGAGAAGTTTCTGTTTCAGAGAGTGCTTCCTGCTCGAAATTTTCAATGAAAATGTTTGCCATGAAAGGAGAGAGAAATAAGTTTCCATTCCCATTCCATCTGTTTGTTTGTAGAACTTTTCTTTGAACTGGAAATAAGTAGTGTTTGTGCACAGTTATTAAATATTAAAGGCTGTTCACCATAAAGTGACCACTTTTGAAATCAACCTTAGAAAAAAACCACCACCTCTGCCTATATATATATATATATATATATGTGTGTGTGTGTGTGTGTGTGTGTGTGTGTGTGTGTGCGTGTGTGGGCGCGCGCGCGTATTTTCATTGACGAAGAAATAGGTTTTCCTAATTATTTCTGTGTGGTGTTGTAAAATAATGTTTCATCTTAATCTTTCTGAGTTCTATGTGTGTGGGCGCGAAATTTTTATTTAGTTGGGCGGCAATGTACACAGTCCAATAAAACCATTATAATAACATGAACTCACCACTGCCATTAATCTTGGAAGATAAAGCCACATTTGATTTTGGGGTAATTTACTCGCAAACGGGTCAGGTTAGTTTGAGCATAGCAATTAATTATCAGTTTTTTAATTTTACTAAGTAATCCTACTTGGAACGACAAAATTTGCTGCAAATCAAGAATAGCAGTCTCTATTTTATTTCTAACTGGGGATGGTGATGATATTCGTTTGCTGATACCTTACGCGAATTTATTTTCTTTCATCTTTAATAGCTTTTGCTATATTCAACTAAATAACTGATATTCTTCTGTTTTCGAGGGAGAATACTGCTCTAGATAATCATTTTAGGTCACAAGTCATTCGTATAATTTCTACCTAATTTTTCATACATAAATCCCCTCCTAGCCGTTGTAACACATGAGTACTAATTGTACATTACTTCCCAGCCATTCTAACACCCGAGGAAACTCTTTGTGCTAATTTCATTAACCTAGATACCCCCTTGGATGAGTCAGTTGCCCAGACAGTTTTATTGGACTAAAGGTCAATTTCGTTTTATTTTTAGAGGAGAACATAAAATACGTCCATTTATAAAATTTAACTTTTAATATCGAAGCGAAACAGAGATACACACTACTCACTTGAAGACAACATTAAAACAGTACTGTGTTATGTTTCCGAAATGTATGTAGTAGTAGTATGTACATAGGTAACAATTTGGCACTGTAAACAGAAATGCAGATGGGGCGGTGTTACAAAATGTGGAACGTAACGAAGCAGATAATATGGGCGTTATTTCCGAGAAATTTGCGTGAATTCGACCACAAGGGCCCAAAGAACCCGCATTGACAATGTTACAGAAGGAAGAATAATGGACGACTGGATACTGTCTTACTTAGATAATTGAGTCCCAAGCCTGCACATCGTATATATTCTCTTTTTCAGCGTATTTTGAGGTTTTCAACATGGTGGAAATGACAGTAATCCGAAATTTCTTCAACAAGGAGTACAATGCCACGAGAATGTGTTTATTAGGGTATAAGTGATTCCATTTTATTGCCAACACCACACCACACAAACAGCAGTATTGGCGACGCAATGTCTTCATGTATTTCCATGGTAGCCTATGTACGGGTGGCCGCTGCATGACACACCAGTAACCGTTCGCCTTTCTAATATGCAACTTGTTGTTCACGCAGGAATGTGAGGTTGCGAACTCCCGGCGCTTTGCTAACTTCAATTAAAATTGAAAAATACTAGATGACATGTGCAAAAATCTTGTAACTAGGGTTTGTTGTTTATATTAGTCCATAGACGCTATGATTTTAATTTCGACATTTTCAAAACAATTCTGCTGGGTCTAGTTTCATCCCATCTTATACTGCGAAATGGTAGGGTCTCTATCTATTCGGTATCGAGCTGTTGTTCAGCGCGTAAATATTTCAATAGATAATAAAATATAAATTGGTTTTACTATGAATAAAATCCTGGCTGAATCGTGGCAGCGCTAGATCGACAACAGCCCAAGCCCACCTCAGCTGAGGTTTATTCTACTCAGGTTGGGAAGCTCAATGCTTTTTGTTTGGCAACTTAATTTTTTCGCCACTAAGTAAGTGCTAGTGTCGCATGTGTACCGGATTTTTTTTACTTCCTACGTTAAGAAACCAAATAACTGCAACAATCATAAGTGAAATATAAAATAACTACTTAACTAAGGGAAATCTTCCCCTTTTATTATTCCCGTAGCTTAAAAATTTTATTTAACAGTTACCACTTTGGAACACTAGCGCTTACCTAGCGGCGGGAATTTTTCCTATGGCAAACTCTCCCATAAGAAAACTCGTTTTGTTCCTAACCTAAGCAGAACTGACCTTACCTGAGGTAAAAGCTCAGGTGGGTCGCTGTGGCGGGCAGGTAGGATCCACGAGGGGGACAAGGGGTCAGAGGTTGTTCGACGACCTCGGAATTGCGCATGCGTGCGAGGATCTGCCCGCGGCCTGACCTGCGCCAATGCGAGGCGCCGCGCGGCGTCCGATTGGCTTGCGCTCGGTGGCGTGACGCGCAGCCCGCCAATCGCGCAGGCCGTCTCTCCGACGCCCGTCCGGCCCAACGGCGCCTGGGCAAGAAAAAGTACGTAGTCAGTCGCTACAGGTGATGAGTTCGCCGTAATCACGGAGCTCGCGCGACGCGACGAAAATAAATCAGTTACACAACTACTATTTATACTGTGCCACGGAGGATGTGTGACGTCGCTTCTCTTCTCACCTGATGCATCACATTTCGTCGCATAAAGCAACAATAATGATTGTGCCATCCAAGCCGTTTCGAATCGTTACCATCATGGTGCTACAGGCGTGGCAAAATTTTAATAACCCTGCTTACAGAATTATGCAAAATTAAACATTTTATTTTTCCCTACCCCGTTCTATAGTTTCGATAGCATTGTTTCAAAACTTGCGCTCTAGAGCAAAAAAAAACCCACACACTGCTAAGAAGTCGCATCGACTCGGCTGCTGAAGGATATCATATTCCGGGAGCTATTTTGATGCTTTTTAGTGACCAAAATACAAGGAAGCGCCAGGGCGACACTCGCATTTGCATCAACCGCCCAAACGCCTCTACGCGCAAGTCATACTGCGAACGAAATTTGGGCTAAAACCCAGATCCTCCTGTTCCATTAAACAGTAGTAAATATACACGTAATTATTCGTGCTTATAGTAATTATTTTGATGCAAACAATAAGTAATTCTTGTAACTTTACCCCCACACTTATTTTTCAAGTAATTTCGTCGAGGTTCTTGGTGGTCCAGCTAACGGAGTTTTTGTGTTTTAAAACATTTGAACAGAATAATTAAAAACCTAATTAGTTACAACTGTTAAAACAATTTTCATCAATATATTATGCACAGATTAATGATATACCTCAAATAATGAGTACCGTATTTTACAGTTTAGCTCTCCATTTGAAGCACATGCCACATGGCGACCATTCGCAAACGCATATATTACAATATTTAAACACAGAAAAACCTTATACATTACATAAATAAACTTCATCTGCGGGTTAACCACAAAAAAATAGGAGAAGAAACATACACAACTTATAGTCTAATGTGAATCTTAAAAGCTGTTCATGTGTTTGATGTTGGACCTTAAACACTAGTTTATTACAAACATTGTAGAAAATCTTTAAAATGGAGCATTGAGGGTCTTGATAACGTGCAACGGAGAAAAGGTCTGTAAACATTACAACACCTGTATGTCGTCATGAAATTATTTCAAGGAAATAATCACAGTTACTAACCTTATTTTGACTTAATCCCCACTAGTATACGAGTCTCGACCCTAAACCTTGCACCACAACCGGAATCACAGTGACTGGGAGACTGAGGAGTCTTCATTGGTCGTGGCTGCTGGGATGTCACCCCTGCATTACGAGAAGTCGGACTGTTGATGGTCCCATATCCGCCCATGGCATCATCCCGACTGTCACTGCAGAAATGGCAGGTACACTTGGTGGTTCGGAGTCCAATAAAAACACGAGATGGTTCTGATCAAGTAGCGTGGAGTGCAGTGAAGAGGTTTGCGCAATGTCTTGAGAGTCGATGAGGCTGGGACGAGGTGGACATGGCGTAGAGTCGGAATGCAATGGCAGGGGAAACGGGAGATCCCAGAGAAAACCCGCCGACCATCGACATCGTCCGGCACGATTCCCACGTGCGAAAACTGGGGTTTCTCTGCCGGGAATCGAATGAAGTTCACCTTAGTGGGAGGTTAGCGCACTATCCGCTGCACCACTGTGGCTCCTAATCGAGTAGCCCACTGAGATAAAAGTTAACAAAATATTAGTTTTTATAGGGCCAAAATATATCTAGCTGCCACAACAGAATGTTTAGTTGAGAAAATAAAACTTGAAAAGAGACAAAATTAATTTTCTTCATTTAACGAAATACGCGTTTGAAAAAAAACAATACCTCTGTGTTGGGCCAAAATAAATTAGACAAAATATCTTGTTGAATCAACTGTATATATTTGTATAGCCCCTCATTTGATTGCCTTCGCTCGAAAATGCAGCTCGGGAGTTTGTTTGCATTTTTAATGACAATTAGGATAGTAACAGTGCTTATTGGTGACTTTATTGATGCTTAATAATCGTATAAACGTCCTAATATAACAACTTCAACAGGCAACTTAAAAGTAAACTTGTAATATTTATTTGTGTACGTTGTCCGGTTTTTGAAATATATTTATTTAAAAACATTGCGATGTCATCTTACAATCGTTTCACTTGAGGTTGCTATAGCGCATTAGATCTATGTTCCAGTGTCAGATGGATTATCATTTATTTTTGTATTAACTGAAACTCTTTAGTGCACATAGAGCCAAAAAGTTTTGGTTGAACCACTTAAATATTTGTTTAAGGAAACCAAATAAGATTTTTTTTTTATTTACAACAGAACATTTCATTTAAAACAATTAATTTTCTTGCGCCAAACAAACTTTGTTTGATTCAAGAAAATTTTTTTCTTACTATGGATTCTCGGTTTCGCTACAGAGGAACTATGCGTATACATATGAGATGGTGGCATTCATTTGATCTCCACGTAGGCCTACCAACACGTAGTAGCCTACACAGCTTCGGAGATGTGTTTTAATGTCTCGAGAACGGTAATCCAAATACCTAATTTTTATATGAAAACTCGTTTCAATCTGGTTTCACGTTCCCACGATATCTACATTCACTTGAATATTACGGAACGACACAGGCCGACTGGTTGTGTGTGTTCGTCGAGTTCTCGCACCACTGTGCTGACTCATACACTGGACGGCACTAATTTCGTGCCGCCGCAGTTGGCTGACCTCGTCTATTAATAGCATGCGCCAGGACAGTCGCAACAAGAGATGTACACAACAAGCACGTTATAAAATGTAAGAGCGACAGTAGAATCTCAGACCGAGACTGTGGGGATGAGGCTTAGCTTTCTCGTGGCAATCATTTCATTGATTGCAACCGAAGAAATTTCACTTACGGACTGTATACAAATTGCATGTGACCACACACGCATACGTCACCCTTGTGCTAGATGACTCAACAAGATTCTATAACAATAAATTATTCGCTAGTAAGAACCGTCCAAAACTCCTCACTACCGCACGGAATTGCGGTACTATCTGGCTAAAAGTGAAGATGGTGGAGGAGTGCTGGCGTGAGTATGATAGTCATTCCGTGGTCCAGGACACATCGTGAGCGAGTCAGCATGAAGTGTTCACATTATGGGAGATGCACTTAAGAAGAAAAGAACAATATTGCACTATGGCAGAGTGGGCAGCCATTAGACGGAGTAACTACCTTCTTCTGATCGGCCATCAAATCATCCACGACTAGACAGCAGTATTTATTAACCTGTCAGTATTATTTTGTGTAGGTTATTCACGGTAAAATGAGCACTTTTCAAAACCCTGCTTAAGATCTACTTGTATGCACTTTGTGTATTCTTCTGCCTTATTTAATATTAACATTGTCATGGGCCTCATCACTTTTTACATCCGTCGTTCAAGTGAAACTGTGAAATTATTATAAAATTAAATATTCAACAAATCTGCTCATTTAGGGCTCCATATGCATACCTATAAGAGAAACTCCAACGAAAATGACGATCCAAGAAGGCGTAAAGTAAACTAAAATAATTTCTCAAAAATCATTAATAATTTTACAGGCGTAGCCTCTGTGTCGCAAATACAGCATACTTAGTTTAAAATAAATCCTGATCGCTGCAACATCTCTTGATATCTTCTGTAGCTGGTTCCGCTGGTCGTCGCCCTTAGTCTTCCCTTACAAGGCTTTCAAGTCTACCTAAGGCGTTACTCTCAAGCCTACCTAAGGCGATACAAGGGCTACAATGTTATAATTTTATATACAACATTTTTAGTTATAATTCTTTGTTTGTAAAATCTCAGTATGAAAATTATTAGAAAATAATTAATTGCAAGCCACATAGAATAAATAAATGATCTCTGTACTGTAGAAACGTTTAATTTTTGCTATTATACTATATCGCATTTCTATGAAATTGAAAAACTACAATTTTATACAAATTTAGTATATTATGAAATTATTTTTCTTATGGGATTATGTTAAATTATCGTTATGGAATCTTGAAATATTTACGAAGTATCGTTTACTCTCCACTTTACAGTTATTCATTTTATAAATATCACACGGTTTGCAGCTGCAGTATAGTGGCCTAACCTAAGTAAACATAATAATTGCGGACAAGGTTGTGATGTTTAGTGGATTAAACTTATTAACTGATATTTGATAACAGATCAAAGCATACACATTGCTAAATTCGTATAAAAATATATTTTATATGGGCGTAGACAGAAAATGGCGATCCTGATATGGGGTCCCAAGTGAGATCTGAGTGCGTTTCCAACATAGAAAAAAGAAGCGCTAAATGTTATTTATGTTGACATTCAGTAGCATGTAGGATTAAAGAACTCTCCACGTATCCTTACGTGTAGCAAATTGCATAATTTAATAACTATCAACACATTTACTGTATGCAGTATACCGTTGCGAAGGTTTGGATCGACATGTATGAATCACAATATTCTTTTCATATCCAGACAGAGCTACAAGAAAAAAAAATTACGTTGATCCACTGATAAAATAGTGTCGAAGATAGAGGAACATAAAATTCATCGACCATTACGAATAAATAGGATGTCTACAGTGAGTTTTGCAAGGCAAAATACACTATGGCCCGTGAGGGGACCGAACCCACGACCTCCGCGTTATTAGCACGATGCTCTAACCAACTGAGCTAACGGGCCTGTTGCTTGATAAGTTAATTTGCTTACAATTTCTTACAATTGAATTAAAACCACTTAAGCGATTTTTAGTATTTACATTTAGATTCTGTTTTATAATTACCATGATAAAATGTTTAGCAGACGTAATAAACTAGGCATATTTACTTTTTACCATATTAGTAAAAAGCAGTTATCTAAGGAGCTATTTTTTTGTTTTCGTAGCTATACTAATGTCCAAATTCTACACTATCTACCAAAAAGTAATTGGGCACCTGTCCACAATGTTTGCTCGGTGGTTGTCACCCCGTTAGAATCTCGCAGGGCCACCTCTTGCGACTATAACAACAGCCACTGGGTTTAACCCTGTTACAACTGCGGGGGAAAGAACTGTAGTATTTAATCTATTTTAATTATATATTTTTGGGTCATTTCGTTAAAAGGACAGCCTCAGTTGGAATAAAAATTAAAACGAAGGAACAACTAGTTCAACGAAAATACACAGTGAATTCAAGTACGCATCTCGTGTTGCTTATTTTTTGTACGTAGCAGTGACAACCTTAAAAGATAGTGGTATATACGAAACCAAATAGGCCTACCGTAACTCGTAACTTTTATTCCGCTCATATTTCAATGCACGGGTACTTCCTGTTTTCTAGGCTTATTTCATTATTTATATTAATTCATATGGCTGGGCTCAGTATTTTGTTGGGATTGTGGTGAGCTTTCTAATAATAGAAACGTAAGCAAGTTATATAATTATGTTTCAAATACATAGGGCAAATTTACAATACTGTGATAAATAAACAGATGTAACTTTAAAAAATTAATTTCGTCGTAAAAACAGTTCACAGTTAAAACATATAAATGTTGCACGTCCATTATTTGCAGTCACACACACATTGGCCCAACGTAACGTAATGGCAACAGTACTCTTTCACACACATCGGTGATGACGCACGTTAAGGCATGTTTATTACGGCCTTGGTAAAACGGATGTGTCATAGTATCGTAACTTTCCTAGGTAGGTTTGAAAAAAAACACAACGTGTACAAACTTCATGTGGTAATTTTAAGTATTTTTCACAAAAAGAGAAAGCAACACTTCGTTTAGCAACACGCTATGTCATGTCGCAAGCCGCCACTTCTGCCAACTTCGGATTTTTAACCATCCCACTATCAAATATAAATATATAAAAATAAGTATTAAAACAATAAAATCTGGTTTATTTTGTAAATTACAAAATCAATAATCATTATTTTTGCTGTAATAACTATGAAATATGATAAAATTGAAACCATGTATAACTTTCCTGCTACTATAGCGGTGCGAAACTTCCCCAGAGAGAGAGAGAGAGAGAGAGAGAGAGAGAGAGAGAGAGAGATAGATAGATAGAGAGAGAGAGAGAGAGAGAAAGAGCAACAAGATCCGCTCCGTCTATTTCAGTTTCTTCGTCGGACGGAAAAAAAGAACACCATGTCACTAGGGTGTACGCACCCTAATTTGCGCTGATATGTTTAACTGTAGCAATGAAATATGTTTCCTTCAGTGCTACATAAAAATTATAATACATCAGTTGGCAACTTTAAATTTACAAATAGCATACCAAAACCTAAGTTAAAATGTGATTTTAACTGTGAACTATTTCTTACTAGCCGTTGCCAACAAATTGCTGCTCTCACTGTTTTTAATTCGTAATTAATACGAAATAATTATCACAAGTTATAGACGATACCAAGTTAAAGTTTCATTTATTGAAAAATATAATACTTTAAAGTTAATAACAGTGTTATTTGTGGCGTACAAGTTATTTAAAAACAGTTTGACATGTTAGTCGTACGGTAATTTTTCAAAGGTTCTATTCAAAACACCCACAGAAACTGTGAATGGACTCTACTATGTAATGCCAATTGTATAGTTGATTCACAATAACTTCGGTCTTTTCTGAAGCCCTGCTAAATTTCTACTTTTGGTTACTGATTACGTATCCTTCCGCTACACGTAAACATAAACACTGCAATGTAACTTCTACTTTTATAACTGTCAAATGCATTGATTGCTGTTTACAGCTGTTCAAAGAATGCTGTCATATTTCCTACGAATGTTCACAACTTAGACCTATAACAACATTTAGGTCGGCTTTATAACTATTTGTTACACACTATATAGCACGTTACACATAATACACATTAATATTTAGCCACGATGGTGTTTATTATAACTGTGGCGGAAACAACAGTAGTATCTAACCTGGTGTTATTAATATGAATTAGGAATAAAAATTTTAACGAAGGGACAACCAGTCCAACGAAACGTCACAGTAAATCCAAGCACGCAACTTGTGTCGCTTATTTATTGTATGTAGCATCGACAAATGTAAAATATAGTGGCGAACATGCAAACACATAGGCCTACCATAACATTTATTCTGCTAATATTTACATGCATTGGTACTTGCTGGTTTGTAGGTTCATTTTATTATTTATTAAAATTTATCTGGTTGGGCTAAGTATTATTTTTGGAATTGTTGCAGACATTCAAATCACAGAAACGTAAGCTTGTTACACAACTGTGTTTCAAACACCTAGTGCGAAGGTACAACATTGTGATAAACAGATGTGAATATAAATAATTAACTTCGTCATAACATCAATTCATGGTTAAAACATATGAACTTTGCACATATATGAAATCCACACACATCTGGCCTGTGCGCAACGATTACAACACAACCACCATAGACGAAAATGGCGGCTACACCCTTACACACGCGGCGATCACAACACTCGTTACAGTATATTAATTATCCCTGCCCTGGAAACTCATATTTATCACAACATTGTAACTTCCCTAGGATGTTAAAAAAACACGAGTACGAACTTGACGTTTCGTTCAGAAACACGCCGTGTCATTGTCATGTCGCCACACACCACTATCAATCGTAAGGCACTATGAAAACGACCCGCCCGCCATATTGGGACAAGCGCGTGGCTAGGCCACGTCTGCCAACCTGCTGGATTTGTAAGTGTCGCGCAACGAGCTGTGTCACGCCATCGCATCTAATATATGCCGTTGCATCTAAATACCATATAATAAGTATTTAAACAATAAAATCTCGTATCAGTTGTAAATTACAATCTCAAACATCATCATTGTTGCTGTAATTAGTATGATATGTGCTGAAATTAGAAATAACAAAATGTATACCTTCCTACACATGTGGTACGATCTCCCCCAGAGAGAGAAGAGAGACAGAGATAATAAGGGAGAGCGACACGCTCTGCTTCGCTTATTGAACTTTTATTCCGGACGGAAAAAAACACCAGCCTACACACAGGAATTTGCGTGGATATTTTTAACTGCAGCAATGAAATGTGTTTCAGTCAGTGCTATATAACAATACAAATATATCAATTGCAACATTTACCTTACAAATAGTATACATAAAACAAGGTTTAAAAAATTGTAACTGAACTATTTCTTACTGGCCATTGACAACACGTTGCTGCTCTCGCTGTTGTTAATTCATGTTTAATACAAAATAAATACTACAAGTTATATAAGATACTTAGGTAAAGTTTCATTTATTCAATAATACAGTACTCTAAAGTTAATCATGGTGTTGAATATTTGTGAAATACAAGTTATTGGAAAAACAGGTCGACGTATTACGCCTAGGGTGATTTTTCAAAGGTTCGATTCCAAAAGGCCGAAGAAAGCGTGAATGGACTATAATTAGACAGCCTTTTTATTAATAATTACATTCGCCATTTAACCTTCCTGAATTCTGGCAAAATATTTATTGCATGCAAAATCTGTTGGGATTCATTTTGGTAGTTCGTCAGGCACGGTACAAAACTTTTCTTTTAGACAGAAATAATGTTCAGAAAAACAGAAAAGAGTAGTTCCAATTAAGTATAATTTATTATTCGTAAGAAATTTCTACGAGCGTATTAATTTTTGTTGAAATTGGAATAATGATTAGTTAGAACTGCGTCAATAACATAGAAAATGTTAATTCTATTATCCTGCAAATGTACTTTAAATCTATACAAACCATGTACGGTAAACAGCGTATCGTAGCAAATACTTGTATACTAAATTTGGGAGAAATCAGTCGAGTAACTATGGAAATATATTGTAAAATCCTTCGTATTTTATGTTCTTATATTCTCCAAAATGGGGAACAAAAGATGCCGTTTATACGTATATTCTGTGCTCTAATATTGTTACTGTGAGCATACCAAGTCTGGTTGACATTGATCAAATGATTAGGTGTGTACAGTACAACAACTTAAAATATTTAAATTTTGTCATTTTGAAGGCATGTTTTTTATATACTTAAATCATGTGAGTTTAAGTGAGCAACTATATCAATACTTGTATGTTAAATTTGTAGATAATCAGGTAAGCATTTATTGAGATATATTACAAAAGTATTATTTTTTCATATGTGCTATGTTACAAAAGATGTGAATACGGCAAAGGAGCATTAAATTTTATGTAGTCGCCATTCTGTATATAAGTGAATAAGTATCTACACTATACTATAAATGTTATAGATTTACGTAGACCATCACAGCTCTACACATGAGCCAAATCTGGCTGTAATCGGTTAAGAGATTCCCAGAATATAGAGGAAATGCTTTATTTAGGTGGCGCTATCTTCCAAATTGGCCGGCAAGTAAACTCTTATATTTATGAATTTAACGCTGGTAGTGTTAACTACCAAAAAAAAATTTGTTTCAAATCGGTCAAACAGTTCCTTGGCTAATAAACGGAGTCCAATAATTTTAATTGGAAGCAATTTTGAAAATAAGTATGGTAAAATTAAAATCACATATTCAAAGTTGTTTTGGTGATATACACACCTAAAGGCAGACATACACAGACACAAAATAACAAGGCAGTCTCAAAAGCATATATTTCCTTGGGAAAGTAGACTAAATTATGTTTTTCTTCATTTTTTTTCACGAAATACTTCGCCGCGTGATATATTCAACGTTTCTTAGCCACAAATTTTTTCATTACAATTTTACGTCTACTTATTAGAGTTTTAGTTCAATATTACTAATTGAAAGGCGATACCTAATACAGTATTCATATTGAAATATGGAATTAAATTTACGAATTCATAGGATTTTATGGTTATCAATATGATTTCACATTTAATTGCACCCTGTGAAGTCATGTTATACAGCATACTCATATACTGAATCTCCTGTCTAGTATCGTGTGCTGGCTCGTGGATTTTTCAAGGGTAGTAAATTTATTTCCCTCGTACATTAGTTGAGGTTGTGCTGTCCATTGACTTTCATATTACGGAAGGCAATCGTAAATCATCGCAGAACCACCTGCTCTGTAAAAGGACACGTTGAAAACTTTCTGTATGGCAAATAATAACCTGCATTTTTAGTGTTGTAAAATCTTGCTTTAATTATGGGAAATCTGTAAGGCCTATGCTGTCAATGTTAAATAGGCCAAGTTTACGTTCCTGTAACTTTGCAACCGATAAAGGCAGGGCTGTGTGATTCATGCAGCTGATCTAGTAACATTATCACTGTACACTGAAGTAAAATCATAATATAAAAAGAAAAAGAAAAGAAAATTATTAATTTTTTCAAAACATAACATTTTTTCTTAAAATATTTGTACATGAAACATTTTTATTTCAGTTCTATACAAAACTGTGCTATGATTCTACTTCAGTAGGTGTATCAATGCCCAATAAAATTACTGGCCAAATTTCAGACTCCTATCTTTGATAGTTTTCCAGACAAAGGAATATAAGCTGCAAAAAAATGTCAAGTTGAGATTTTCAAGGTCAAAGTTCAAACCACTCATTTGGAGTTAGTAGCATCCAGTAGCATAGTCAGGATCCTCTTCCTCGTCCCCATTCTCCCCTCCCTCCAAATGTTTTTCTTAGAGCTGACTTGCCTCTTTGGTGTTGAGCTCGACAACACGTTGTGCATTGGCAATTCTTGCTTTGTCCAAAAGTTGCAGGCCCTTTACCATGTGAATTCCAGGGACGATGTTGAGTTGCTTTAAAACTCTTATTCTTCCAATGTTCCCATCATTTAATATGAACACAGCATCGCTGACTCCCCATTTCAAAGTTTTCAACCGTACAAATACATTCTTGGGCTCTCGACTCCAGATAATGTTGTTGAATGACTCGTAAGGATTCTGAGTATGCCCATGTAAGCACTTTCTGAGGAGGTCTGGATGAGCCAGGTCTCTGTATGTTGGCTTGAGGGCTTCTATAACAGCTCCAGGAAGATAATGGTTGTGTTTGAAACCCTTTCTCAAAGCTTAATATTTTCGGAATTTACAGCATGTGTTAGGTCCAGATGGCCAAAGTGAATGTATGGGTTTCTCGTCATTTGAGAGTTTGTGGAAGTATGTAGCCCAGACCACTTTCCTCATACTCTCTAAATTGTGTGTTATTTCTGATTGCCATACAATAATACTGCTGAAGTTCATTGATTGTTTTATCTGACAGTCGATCCCTCAGAAGTTTCCCATCTGACAGTACTATGGTACGCAGGGTTTGTTTTAATTTTCTGAGACGTGTGACCATCCACTTTTGTACATGTCCAACACACTCCACCTTCTTTATCTCCACATCCTGATATTGATTTCATTCAGCAACAATCTTATATGCTTTAGAATCCCCATCCCCAAGGAATTGTACATAGCGTACACCCCTTTCCAGCACAGAGAATCTGAAAATTTTCATAGCAGCATCAGCTTCCATTCCTCCACTAGTCCCGTCATAGTTTTTCTGGCAGTTTTTGTGCTCACCATTTGTATTTCCATAGCAACAAGTGCAGTGCTTTGTCAATGCCTCAAAATCAATAACTTTACCGGTGTCTATGCTGGTAAGTGTCGCAACTGAGTTTTTAGAGGTGTGTCCTCGTTTTTTCCATGTCACATCAAATGCGATTGGTATGCAACTATAACCTTCATTCACTCATATAGCTTCTTTTGCAGCAGCTTTCATTGAAGAGGAAACAACAGATTCAACAGCCTCCCCTATAATTTCAGAGTATTTCTGAATTCTTGTAGGTGGTGGTGGAAGATTCATTAGTACACAGAATGTTTGAGCGGCACTGAGACCTTTACCAATACCTCTCATAGCATAGAACAGTCTGAAGTTAGTGCCATAAAGATTGCTTTTGCACTGTTTTGAAGTAGCAAGTTTATTTCTGCTTTCGCAATTTGTACGAATAATAACTATTGTTGCTGCAAATCCATTTCTTCCTGAAGAACCTTCTTCTACAATTATTTGTCCACCACAAACATTGCAACATACAAAATAAGCCAATACTTCACTGAAAATGTTCATATCAACTAAAACATAACTTAAATTTCGACTGTCAACAACATTTTCTTCTAACTCACACATGTCTTCAAAATGTTTATCAAGTTTAGTCTTTGAGGCACTGGTAGGGCGTGTGTCTTTCTTGTTGTCTGGTGTAACATTTTTATCATTAGTTTCTACACTGTCCGAGGATTCTTCTACTACACAATAGTCACTTGCCTTTATGTTTTTAGTGTGCTTGTTACCCCAAAATCTCCTTTTTAAACACAATACTTTCTCTAGGCATGTTTTGAAGTGTATTTCAATATAAAAATAATAACTAACTGCACCGAGAACTTCAAAACACACAAATTTACAAGAAAGCATTTAAAAACAAAGCCATAGAGTAAGTAAACATAACTATGCGGCAGATGTTTAACATTTCGTCTTATTTTATGGCCTTGGGAATTTCCCGTACAGCCAGATAGATGTTTAGTAAACACAAGAGTATCACTAAGATATCGATAATTGATTATCTAAAGCAACAGTCGACTATATGAAACCGCCAAATATGTAAATAAATGCATGTGCAAAATGAACTTGTTTTCTCCATGCGCAGATTTTATTATAAAAAATTACTTCCAAGTATTAGGTATGGATAAATAATACACCATTTTAATCAGAAAAAAAAATTAATAATTTAATAAGACATGTTTTGAAAATTACCCAAAAATTCACATTTTACCTTACAGACTCCCCTTGGAAAGTTAAAGAAACCCAAGTTTGTTACTAATTTATTTATCGTACACTTTGTCTAATGCCAAATATTACCTTTATTTACAGGGATGAATATTCATCGACCATTGCGAATCGATAGGATGTCTAGAGCGAGTCTTGCAAAGCAAAATGCATCGTGGCCCGTGGGGGGATCGAACCCACGACCCTCGCGTTATTAGCACGACGCTCTAACCAACTGAGCTAACGTGCCTGTTACAGCTGAACAGATGCAGAATTTGGTTTTCAAGACTAATATTCTACAAATGCATCAAAATTTCAGTCAAGAGTACTACAGTGCTGTTGTTATGACGTGGGTACCGGGTCCCTCAAAAACCACTTCCTGAGACACACTCGAAAGAACTTCCGTTCTTCGCTGATACTGAAGCGCTACTAAATTACACTTCCGAGTAACACACTTCTTTCCTCACCACCTAATTTCACACATACACTAGTGTGTGTGTGTGTGTGTGTATATATATATATATATATACTTTTACAAGAAAAATCCCTAGAAACCCAGTTGCAAAGAAAATCCTTTTTAACACTACAAAGAGTTTTCTTGTAACCTCTGCAACATGTATTTGTAATATTACAAATGATAACCTTGTATTACCACTGGAATTACTGAGAAGTGTACATAAAATATTTTTTTCTTCTATCAAACAATTGTGAGAAATTTCAGAATATAATTCACGAAAAAAAATTGTAAGATTTGGTTGGTGCAAGTAAATATATGTATTGCTCTACGTATATTAAACGCTTTAGAGATCATTATTGAAACAGGAAAAGCACGACCAGGTTTCAAACCGGGGCCATATGCACCCAAACTCTATGCTCTAGCGGGGCCACGGTGGCTGAATGGTCAGACCACTCGCCTCCCACCAAGGCGAATAGAGTTTCAATCCCTTGTCGGTTCACTCCGGATTATTGCAAGTGGGAATCGTGCTGGACGAAGCCACTAGTTGGTGGGTTTTCTCGGGGATCTCCGTTTCCCCCGCCCCTTCATTAGGACGTTGCTCCACACTCATCTCACTTCACCCTCATCGGCTCTCAAGACCTCGATGTTAATAGCCCCCCAAATCTCTTTACTCACTCACTCTATTCCTTAGCAACACCAGCTACAATGGCTATGTAAACAACGGGAATGTTTTTAAATACATCTATACTAATATTATAAAGAGGTAACGTTAATTTGTCAATTTGATTTTATATCTCGGGTAATCTCGGAAACTACACTGCAGAATCTTATAATTATTTCACTATTAGAAGGCTACATTCTTGCACATGGTAATAGGCTACATTTAATTTTAAAATAATTCCTTGAGAAATGTCAAAATTTGTAAACCAAGTCGGAGAAAAATGAGCTACATGGCTGCTTTCTAAACATGCTCTACCAAAACTACAGGGCCGATTCTTATAATTATTTCACTGTTAGAAAGCTATATTCTTTCAGACGGACATAGGCATATATAAAGGGGGGGCCACAGAGGCTCAGTGGGTAGAGTAATGCCAAGTGGGGTGCAGTGGCCCAGTGGCTAGAGCGATCCCAAGGGAGGACGCAGTGGCACAGTGGCTATAGCACTCTGAAGTGGAGCCACATTGCCTTAACGGATAGAAATATATCAAGTGGGGACACTGTGGCCTAATTACTAGAGCGATCCCAAGTGAGGACGCAGTGGCCCAGTGGCTAGAGCACTCTCAAGTGTGGCCGCAGTGGCTCAGAAATGTATCAAGGGGCGCCACAGATGCCCAGTGCCAAGAGCGATCCCAAGTGGGGCCGCAGCGGCTCACAGGATAGAAAGATCTCAAGCGGAGTCTCAGTGACCCAGTGGCTAGAGCGATCCCAAATGGGGCCGCAGTGGCCCAGTGTCTAGAGCACTCTCAAGTGGGCCCGCAGTGGCTCTGTGGATAGAAATATATCAAATGGGGCTATAGATGCCCAGTGGTTAGAACGATCACTAGTGGGGCCGCAGTTGCTCAGTGGATAAAGAGATCTCAAGTGGGGCACAGTGGCACAGTGGCTAGAGCAATCCCAAATGGGGACGCAGTGGCCCAGTGGCTAGAGCGATTCCAAGTGAAGCCTCAGCGGCTCAATGGATAGAAAGATCTCCAGTGGGGCCACAGTGGCTCGGCGGATAGAAATATATGAAGTGGGGCTACAGACGCCCAGTGGGTAGAGTATTGCCAAGTGTAGCCGCAGTGGCCCAGTGGCTAGAACACTCCAAAGTGGGGCCGCAGTGGCTCAGTGGCTAGAGCGCTCCCAAGTGGGGACGCAGTGGTTCAGTGGCTAGAGCAAGTTCTGTAGTGGGGCCGTAGTGGCTCAGTAGATAGAAATATATCAAGTGAGGCCATAGTGGCTCAGTGGATCTTAATATTATTTAAATTTTCAAGTAGTTGCAAGTTGTCGCAGGTAGTCGCAGGTACTCGCAAGTAGTCACAAGTAGTCGCAGGTAGTCGCGGGTTGTTGCCGGTAGTCACGGGTAGTAGCAAGTAGTCGCAAGTAGTCACGGGTAGTCGCAAATTGTCCCGGGTAGTCGCAGGTAGTCACAGGTAATCGCAAGTATTGGCAAGTAGTCGCAGGTAATCGCGGGTAGTCTCGGGTAGTCGCAAATATTTAGGTAGGCCCTATGTATTTTAATAACCCTATAAAACCTAAGTGAAGCGATACCGGGCTGCTAGTACATAATAAATACGTAAATTAATATATGAAAATTCATAGCTTTACTATAAGTTTACCGTTTAACTGGTTTTATTGGTGTCTTTATACCGTCATTAAGCGTCAGGAAATGCTAATTGTCACAACCCCTAATTGTCACAAAATTTCCAAACAAACTCTCCAGCTGTATTTTAAAGCTACGGCAGTAAAATTAATGACGAAGCTTTGATTGAACTAAATATTTTGTTAACATTCTTTTATTTTTTTGTCCCAACACAGAAATTTTGTTTATTCAAGTGTGTTTATCTTTTAGACGAACAAAATCGATTTTGAAGTTTTTCAAGTCTCGTTTACTCAACAAAATATTTTGTTAGGGCTGCTATTTTTTTTGGCCATATAAAAACATGCATTTTGTAGGCTGTAACAAATTTTTCTCCCAGTGTAATAATTTAGGTTAGTAGTGATTGCTTTAATCAAGTGGACACATACGCCATACACCTTGTTTCCAGCGTAGGCACTACAGTACCCATAAACCTCTGAATCTTGTAAGAAGGGGCAAACAGAAACGTATTACAATTCCTGTTGTTAGTTCACTGGTTGCATTAGCATTATGAATATGTCGAATAGCAACACAATTTTCGTCGTAGAAACGACGTTCTCAAGAATTTAGTTTTGTACGTAAGAATTATCAACTTTTTAATAAGATTCTGTTATTAACTTACGTGGTGCAAACAAATTCTCCCCTCTCAGTCCCAACAAAATAACCATTAATAGGTTAAAACTAAAGTTATTCTGGACCACTTCACCATCTGCGCCAGATGTGAAATAAGTGAATAGCTTTTCACGAAAGGTAATACAATAGTATTAAAAATACAAGGAAAAAATTAGATCTATAGTATTTTCTTTCCTGTGTTCCAATCGTTACGATGGTCAACTTCTACCGTGTCTTCTTGTTGGGCCACATCGCCACATTGCATCCACAGCATGTCCATCAACTCAGCTTGAACATGTCATTTAAAGCCAGATACCTACAACAGCAGCACTGAAGTATAGTTTTGTGTATTGTAATCTGTATGCAGCCTCGCAACGACGGAAAACCATGTATTATTCTCTAGGAAGACGCGTCATTCGCAGTACAGGTGCGCTGTCTTGCAACATCCATTTCCCCTCTGCGTTTTGCAAACCGACTTGGAACCGTTTTCGACAGCATTAAAAATGGCGCCAGTACTGCTTCTCCAGCAATACGGTGACATTTGCTCTTTCTCCGAGGCACTGTTACTTTTCAGTTCCATCGTTGGTATATAATAAAATATTATTGTAACCCCTCCCCCTCCAATCAAACACACAAATTCACTCTAATCGCACTGTATTCCAACAGGCTCCATTCTTTTGTACCCAAATAGCCCAACCCTTTTCCACCCTCTCTTACATAATGTCTACGCATTCTGAGTTTTTACATGAAGAAATTCCTCTCAGCAATTCTGTGGGATTCTGCACTGAATTATCTGCAAGTCCCATGGCACTCCCCGTCGGCTACTATCCAACCCTCAATTCAATTACTCTTGTCCTGTGCTCACTTTTATATCGAATTCTTTTGTTTCAAAAATATTTGGTCAACGTCGAAAAATCCTCGTATTTTCCAACTGAGTCTCGTATGAATGACGATAACAACAACTGAGAGTATAATAACTATATCTTTCTAGTTATGTTTCTCGAGCTTTAGCAATTACTGTCGCGTGGCCAAAATGGCATTAATACATAGTATAAAAGAAATTCCCTGGCGCCCGTATGTCTGTCTGTATGACTGCGCTATTCTCGAGAACTACTGAACGGATTTAGATGCAGTTTTTACTGTTATGATCTGAATTTACAGAGGAAGGTTTATGCGTATTAAGCGTTGCCATATCTCTTATAGAAGCTGAGAATTAACAATATTAGTGAATCAAGTCGGGAAAAAAGTTTTCCGCCAGCGCGCTCGCATGGAATATGGTGCCTAATCCTTCAGGGATATAACAAAATCATGTACGAAAGAATTGTGTAAAATTGGATGATCTACAAAAAAGTCAGAAGTAGCATATATATATTTAATAGATAAATAGTAATAAGCACATTTGCAATTTAAATTACGCAATAAAAATAAATGTAAAATTCACTGTCTTTTATAACAATAAAGAACTTTATCTTCATCAAAATAAATAAATTCATAATTAAAATGGTTTAATGTAGATAAGAAATGTCCTTTACGGCATACAATTACCGCCAACAGTTTGAAAGTTATGAAAAGTTTTGCGAAAAGTAATTTCTAAAATCGAGACGCGCGCACGGACCTATACGTGGACGCCGGTGCGGCGCGGGGCGAGGCTATGTGTCAACAAGAGGGGTGCAAGGTGAGAAGGTGTAAGAGGCGAGAAGGTGTAAGAGGCGAGCCGCGGCAGGCAAAAAAAAACTAAGTTGTACTCGGGTGAAGCTGGGCCGGATCGCTAGCCTTATATACATTAGATACTTGTTTATTGAGAAGTACGACTTGAGAAACAAAATTGTATCTCTTGTTACAACTGCCTAGGTCCAGTCATATTCGTTAAAAACGCACACAAACTACTGCTGCAGCGATACAATGCCGAGCACGTGAAGACATGTGTGCGTTTTTTAAATAATCCAGCGGGTCTTAGGAAGTTGTAACACGAGGGCCATATTTGTTAATTAGGTCGTACTTCTGAATAGACAAGCATCAAATGGTCATAATTCCAGACGGCAATAAATTTGAATGCAATACGAGGGTGGCCACCCATGTTATTTTCTTTACGAAGGGAGGTATTAATGACGGTTAGCTCTTACGTCAAAGATCACGGTAACATAAAACAATCTTAGGAGATGTGTAATTTCATTTCACTTCGTTACCAACATTTTGTAAAAATACGGTAAAAATCTCGATTTTTAAGGGAATGGAGAGATTTGGGCGGCTTTTAAAATCGAGGTCTTGAGAGCCGACGAGAGCGAGGCGAGGTATGGAGTAGCGCCGGAATGCAGCGGCGGGGGAAACTGGAGATCCCCGAGAAGACCCGCCGAACAGCAGTATAGTCCGACACGATTCCCACAAGCTAAAGTCCCGAAGTGGCCCCGTCGGGAATCGAGCCCGGTTCACCTATGTGGGAGGTGAGCAGTCTGACCACTACACCATCGCGGCCCCCATGTTGCGTCGTAATTGCATGCGATGCGAACATGACACTGCGTACGGCGCATTAGAGAAGGTGCACCTAGGGCATCTATGCGAGACCATAGAGTTGTTCCTACCTATGACTCTAAGATATTATATGCAGCGCAACTAAGATACTGGACGTTGCATATCTATGGCATTTTGTGAGTCATAACTGGGACAATAATGTAGGTGATACATTCAAGAAATTGCGAGCAGTGAAAATAGGACGTAGTGGGCTCCTGTTGTTACGGGGTAACATACTAAAAACACTAAACACATATGAAATAGTATTTTATTGAGGTGCTGACGAAATTGGCTCGATGGAGATATGTATTGTTTCTAGATGACTTCAGCATTTCTAGTCAGTTTCACACCTTTCCTGGACCATGATACATACAATATGTCAATGATCGATGAGGCCACATGCTTATGTAGTGAGAAGGCGAAATTCGTAATGCGTCCTGAATAAATCTAGTTATAGCTCAGAACTTGTTATACGAGACGGCAAGGAAAGGTTTGGAGCCCGACTGTATTTAGGATGTCCACGAGCACCCAACTGAACTACCGCACTAGTTCAAGCAATAAAATCGTCAACAACGAAATAAAGTTTCTGAAATAATAAAAATAATAAGAAACCAGAAAAAAGACGGGAAATGTTTCCTGTTCAACGTAGGTAAACGTAGGGAAGAGGGTAGAAAGAGGACGTTTAATGTCTGGACATTTAAAAATTATATGCAAAGAATTTGAAAATATAAACGGGAACAAATGAGAACATCAAAGGGTAATTTTCTCAAAAGACTGTAAAGAAGTAGGAAGTATGGCGAGGTTACAACGTGAGAAGGGGCACGGATACTCGGGATAACATTACGGCTGACATTTGAAACAAGGTGGAAGTATAGCAAAATATTCTCAGTATTAATGTAAACTGACTAACCAATTGACGATATCACATACCATTATACAGATTATTCTCAATTAGACCGGCAAATTTCGAGAGGTGATTCTTTATGAAAAAGTAAAAGGAAAATATATGGGACACTTTATACCACGACGCAACATGTTGGATGCGATTTCTGTGGTCAGTTACACAACACACTATATAGTAAGTCCCGAATCAACTTCTGTACACAATTATCGTCACATCACGTTTGCTTGTGCTGGTTCTTTTGCCACAGGCACTCTGTACTCAGGTGAGAGGGTTGCATCAAGGCCGCTGAACTGTTGCGAAAAGCCGCTTCACTCGGCGTTGTCCAGTCACGGCGTTGAGCAAGCCGCTAACCTCAGCTGCCATCCGCGACCTCTCTGAGAAGTGCCGAGTTAGGCAGAGATAAGGCCTCTTTGATGTCCTGGCCTCCGATCTCGGACAATGCAGACTTCCAAAGTTCGACCTTAAAGACTCTCTAATGTTCACTTGCAGGCGGAAAAGTCGAGTGTGTTCCAGAAAGGAAACTTATTTTGTTCTTTCATATATAGAGATAGATTCTTTCGAAGGTATTAATAACTTGTCAGAGGCAACTCAAGTTCCCCAGTAATTAAGATGGTGAACCCTAGTATTCTCAACTAACACATTCACGATTTGTACCTGCGTTAGTTGCAGAGGAGTGCAGCAACTGTGTTTAGGCGTACTGCCTACCTATCAGGTACTGTGATTGATGTATGATGTTCGAATTCCTTGGAAAAGGTGGGATTCATGTAAATAACACAAGTCTAACGTTTGAGTTAGAGATGATATCCGTTTTTGAAATCCGATAAAAAAATTAATTTTGCCTCCTCTTAATGAAATTTAATTCAAAATAAACATGACAAACACAGTATTTTCATGAAGCAGACGAATAACAAATTTTAAAAGTGATTTTAGGGCTTCATGTATTTATGTACAACAAGATAATTTAAGAAATTTCTTTCCTCCAATGTTAGTACGAATATACTGATTAACTGTAAGCCTTTTTTTTCCAGTTAAATTATTTTACGCAGTGTATTAAAGCTCAAAACGCTATCTATTACCTACTCCAATGTTTACAGGAAATTAAGGAAATTAGTTCTATGTTTTAATATTTTCGTATAAGCACAGACTTAAAAGTTGGTGTCTTCTGTAATTGGTTTCTTTTTACTCACTAGATTAAGAGTTTAAGCAGAAAAGCTACTAATAATTAGGTTAATATGCCTGGTTTTGAAAAATTAAACATGTTGCACAAAGTTAACTAATTACAAAACCACTGGGTTTTCAAAATGTTCAATTAAAAGTTGACAAACAGAGCTTCACATCCCTACTGTTATGCACTGCATCACAATATTCAGATGAATTTTCTGCCATGTAGAAAAAAGGAATAAAAGCTGCGCCATCAAAGATACAGTTTTTTGCACGCTAACTCCACTTATAAATAATACTGATTCAGTGCGCCGGACACAACTTTCTCTCACATTGTCAACCATAAGTCTTACAACATGAAGGTCATATTTTTGTACTACTTATCGCAAAATATTCGTCCTATATTCGTTCTGCTCATTTTCTCCCGTAGCCTACTAGAAATGCTTAATTATTATTGAAGGAGCAATAGACGTGAACGCTACGATAACCAGTTATTGTAAAAAGTGGTGTGAGGTTTTAAGAAGTTAAAATGTGGGTCTGCGTGGCATGGCTATGCGCTCAAAGGAGGGACATTCTCCTTTTTGATTTAGATGTCGATATTTTCCTACATAAGTATGTTTTGAGTGTACTGCTTGAATCCATTTCTCATGAGCCTAATGCATTAAAGAAATCTAAACCAGTGGAAATTTGAGACCCACCCAAGGCATTGTCATCTGATGTCAGGAAAGACTACGAACATTTCTACTCTGTGATGCTCTTACTTTTGGGTTAAAACTTATTTAACAATACCTGGAGAAATCTAAAGACACATCTCAGTCTCCTCAATTTCACTCTCTTGAGCCTACTTCACCGGCACTACATTAGAAGGACCCAAGCTGCATAATCGCAGCACTCTTTGGAGTTCTGACATCCGTCATTATTACTCGTGTAGGTTGAGGTTAATGGAGACAGTGGATTCATCACATTTTGTAAATAATCCATATTTAGATACAAATCTGTAAGCCTAATAAATTATAATTTACATTACTTTATGATAATGTGGAGTATTTGGCCACAGGGTGTGTGGCTTAATATATGCTAAAAGCATTTGCCGTGCATTAATTTCACTCATAGAGAATTGCTAAAAGTACGAAACCAGAGACACGGAAGATAAAACTGCGATATGCCCAATTAATTAAAAAATCTTCCAGCTAACATGCAATTTGACACGAAAATAAACCCCCAATCTTGTAGGATCGTGCGCATCGTTGCGAGAATTTCTGCTCTCATATGAACTTGTGTCAACCAGAATTACTACCCTCACCTGTACTATCTTGTTTATAACAGTACCAGAGCTGTGTCGCAGCTAACTGCATTGACACATCATAAGGAAGATGTTCCTCGAAATCTCTTAGAGAATACTGAATATCATCCGATTGTCACCACGATTCCTACCTCAGTTGATCGGTTACCAGAGAGAGCCAACTTGTCCGGTAATAATTGATCATTCCATGGCATTACTTGATTTTGCGTGGAGCGTTTGGGATTTATGTCAGAATATCTTTACCGTTTATGTGAATTACTTCATATGGAAATTCAGGCATTGAGCCTCAACGGCCTGGGCGCTCAGTGACCCACCACCGGTCGAGCGTGTCGTCAACTGGGCCAAACCACATGAGCTGATACCTCTTATCTGGTTGCGACATACTGGGAAGTACGAGCAATGCCTTGCCTATACCTTTTTTGTTTAATTATACGTCTGGTATGTATCACATGCATGTGACTCTCGATCAGCTAGGGGAACTGCCTGGCAGCTGGCAGCTGCGAATTTTAAATAGGGAATCCCAATTTAAGAAAATTTCACCTCAACGCGTTCATTTTACAGATAGGAGTTTCAAACAAAATGTATTATTCACAAAATTTTTGAGGAGATCACTACAAGCGTATATTTTCAATGTAGATAGAGAGTATGCACATTTTTGTAAAACATAAATTTTAAAAATTCCTTGCAAACAGGCTATCAATGTTATGCAAACATCTCCGCCCGCAGTAGGTAACTTTCCTAAAAAATCTCGTTAAGAATATATTTTGTTTGAAACAC
Organism: Dryococelus australis; assembly: GCA_029891345.1. NCBI lineage: Eukaryota > Metazoa > Arthropoda > Insecta > Phasmatodea > Phasmatidae > Dryococelus > Dryococelus australis. The sequence goes on from CM056996.1 coordinate 60,189,022, forward strand.
CTATCTTTAAAATTAACGGACTAAGACGAAATTACCTCAACATGGGATTTTCTATATATATTTCGCAACAGCCAGCTGGTAAGTACTACCCATAAACGAGCATTCCTCGAGACGGCACCGAATATCTGCCACAGAGTGGTGTAAAAGTTACTTCTACTATAGGATGGGGATCAAAGTTAAAAGTTTGGCAACCAATAAATGTCACCACTAGGTAAGCGCCAGTGCTGCATGTGATTATTTTATAAGTTAAAAAAATCGATAATTGCAATTATCATAAATGAAATATAAAATAACTTCGTAAATATGCAAGACCTTTTTTTTTATTATTCATGTGGCATAAAATTGCAATTAAAAATTTCTTGAGACAACTGTATCTAAAACTACGATATTTTACTGTCTCCTGTCCGCTCATGTTCAACCTGGCCAACTCGACAACGTCCGAAGTTCGTTTGCTGCCGCACGGAAAATTATTGGAAGTTTGAAAAATTAAAATTTATATATTTGACTTGGTGGAATTTACTTAAAGTTACATATTTGCAAACCTGTTTGCTGCATGCTGACTGGTGTGGCTCGGCACAGCTGGAAACACGTTTTCACGACACTATTTAATAATGAATTCACGCCCTGCGTGGCGAAACAGGTGTGATCATGGCTCCGGTGACAACCGGGGCTGTAGTACCAGCTTCTGCATACGGGGGCGTGGAGCGCTATTGTTCCGCCTTCGCTGGCCGGCGGGTGTGACGTCACGTGAGCCTTAGCTAGCGCGCAGTCTGAACTGACGATCTTGCCGCCGACGAGTGACGCAGTGTCTCCCTTACTTGGACATTTTTGAAGAAAACTGTCGTGATTGGCCATTCTAATGAAGATCCCTCTAAGGGCTAATGAACTTTAGAACACCCCCATTACCAAGTAAAAACGATGCTATCTCCTTATTTGAGCAAATAAGCCCCCATTGGTGGATTCATTTATAGGAGAATAATAATGCTTTGTTATTGGGGAATAAATTTGTGTTCACCCCTCTAACAATAAATTGAGTTGTCTTTGTATATATATACTGTATGCAAATGCTTGGTCGAGTTCAGACGTTCGGCTTCAAGTGAGCAGCCTTCTATATAAGTTATGTAGCGGTAAATATAACTCAAAGAAATGTTAGGCTCTTCAAACAAGAATAGGTCATGACGTCACTTTGACGTAAGGCTAGATGCCTGAAATAGCTTAATTTTTTAAAGTACTTATGATTTTGAAAATATTGGTTCTGATTGGAGTCGGACAAGAAAACGACTTACAGTTTTTGAATGCTTTCTATGCAGTCGTTTTTGAGCAGGAACTTGATGTTTTTCAAACAGGGAATTTTCCTCTGAAGTTAAGGCTCGCCATTCGTGAGCAGTTGCTGTGTGTCAGTGGGACGCAAAGATAATTTCAAAATAATGGTTTGTGAGGAATAAATTTTGAGAGGCAGGCATATTTTAAAAATGTTTTTAATGTTGCCATATACTGAAAACGTGAGATATTAAATGGCAAAATTAATTGCGAGGTCAAATGTTAAAGTTTATTGCAAGTTCGAATGGCAATTTTAAATTAATGGTTTTTTGCACAAATCATGTACTGGTAGCCAAAATAAATAATTCAAAGTTAAAGTATTCGTATAATGGCCTTTGGATGGTCGGCAGACAGAAAAAATTAAGTATTGTCAAATTAACAAGATATCACATGTTTTCCATGTTGGAATTTCACTTGTAAAAAAAGGAGTTTATTTAGCATGGCCTTTGGAGGGCCTGTTAGCCAGAAGGTAAATATTGTCAAGTCAAAAATATTAGACTTTTAAAATGGGATTTTCCTTTTGCATTGTTTTAACCAGAAAAAGTATACTGTTTGGTTTTTCTGAAATTAAATGTACCTGAATTTCCTTTTAAAATGGAAAGTGTTGAATTATAGCTGCATGTGGCAGAAAATATTGCGGGTAATTTTCGTCTATATTTGTAAAGACATTTATATACACACACCAAATCAAATATTGTATTTTCTCTTCAATGAAATTTATTTGCATATGTGGTTTTTCCCAATTAATGTGCTGTTTGCTGAAACAACATTCCAGCCTAGCTACGTGCTAGAGATCAAGAGCTTCGCAAGGGTCTGGCACTTTTCGGTACACTGCGCACCTAGCGGTGGAAATGTTCCCTATGCCGAACTCTTCCATGATAAATCATGTATTGTTCCTAACGTGAGTGGAATTAACCTCAGCTGTGTGCAGGTGGGGACCGCCGTTCTTGGGTGACGTCAGGCAGGGCGCAGCGGCAGATCAGGCCGCGGGAGAGACTGACGCATCGTAATGTCTGCAGAGGTCGTGACGGGCTTGCTGCGGCACGTAGGTGACTCAGCGCCACGCCTGCGGAATTTTGACCAATCCCGTGTTACTTGCCTGCTTTCTTTTTTACATCCGTACTTCGTTTCGTCTTCCCACTGTCCGTGTACGATTATTATCATATGCCAAATCTAACATATTCATTGATCCATTGATTAGTATCTTATCAATCAGTTGACGCTGTGAAATAAGTACAAGCATTATTGCTATATAGGCTGTTCACGGTAAAGTGAGCACATTTCAGACCCTTGTTTCTTATTTATTTTAGTCATTTTGTATTTTTTATCCACCTTTAAAAAAAATTGAAATGTAAGCAATAAATACAGTGTGTATATTCCACTGCACTCGGAAGTTGAAGTTTTATGCTAAAATAAAAAATATTTATTGACTATTTTTCCAAATGAGAGAGCTTTCAAAACTGCTCACTTTACCGTGAATAGTCTACATCGACAAAACGGTAGCTAATGAATGACCTGTTAGAAGCTGCTCAGCAACACAAGTGAAGTTACAGTTGGAAATAATACAGAACATGAGGTTAATTTTGTGTGTTCCTCCGACGTGGGTTACTGGACTCAACCGAACACCTGACACTAACTTTTGATATACAGTTTCTTGATGTGTGTAAATTTGACCTCCCATTTCTTTTCATTCGACATGCGTGAATGCAAAACAAGGCCGATTTACACCGGCTGGTTACACACAGAAGCAATAAAGATGAACTTCCTAATCATGACAGGCTCCAAACCATTTTATTACTACCTTGGTTCTCATAAATTATGATGAGCTTGAGCCATCAATGTAACAGCTTCAAATAACAGTGGAACTCCGTCAACAAGATCAATTACCACTTATGTCTGATAGCTTAACTGCTCTGTACGTTTACGTACATTTTTATCCTGTTTGGGTTATGCTAAGACATCTTTATCACTTTAAATTTAAAAAAACTAACACTTATTTGAGAAAATATTACTAAATAAAAAATACATAATTTAAAAACTATCTTCAGTTGTAACGAAATAGAAAATTCAAATAACGAAGCGCCGAATTAAAAAAAAATTTTCTTGTATGTCTGTTATTTAGAAAAAAAAAAAAGTATTCTTTAAGATACATCAATAAAAAAGAAGTGAAAATTCTATGTAATGATCACGGATTAGTATTTCTTGGCACGGTGCAATAACGTAGAAATATTGACTTGCAAACTCACTCACATTAAAATTCCTGCAACCGGTTTACACGACTAATAGATCTGCAGATACAAATCATCGTTTTTTTTTTTTTTTCACGTCAGGAAACCTGTTTGAAAACTGGTATAGGGCAAGAGAATCTTTCCTGGAGAAATGCTGCTTCCCTGCAGGCTTGCTGATATCGTCCTCTAATAACAGGCCATCGAAATACAGGTTGTAAGTCGTAGTTGCAAATGAGTTAAAGCACTTCACTACAGAGTCTTTCATGAACATCACGCACAGAAACCGATTCAGCAGTCAGTACAGCTCTCCCAAAATGTTCCGAGCTGGTACAAGATTACTGTGTAATGAAAGAAAAAAAAAAAAAAAAAACTTGGTTTTTCAGTACCATGACTTCGAAATCAGTATATCATTTTTTTCCAATCACTAAAAAAAATATATTTTCTTACATACAATAAGAACTTTGTGATAGCTGCAGTAAATAACTATATTAAGAATATTTTGTTTTCACAAAATTGTAAGTAAGAATGTACACGTACGAATACTAGAACAATTAAAAATGATAATGGTGATAAATAAGTCCTTAGGCATGATGCACTTGTGTTTATCGTGTCCTAGAATGAGGGAAATGCACATTCTTCAGTCCAAGTGATCAATAACGATGCGCCTGTAAAACTAACAAGAAATCTATAAGAAGGAGCTGACTTTAAGTTGTGTCGTTTTTAAATGTGAGCTGTGCTTTCTTGTGTGGTTTTATGGTGCTTAACATGATCAGAAGATTACAGAGTTGTCCTGTTTTAAAGAAAGTACGTGGTTTAGTGCTCCGGTTGGAGGGTGCATCAAGTGAATTGCCGATGTTCGGGAGAAAAAAACGCGATTTAAAATAAATTGGGTGTGGATGTGTTGAGAGCACGGCCGTTTGTTTTGCTTGAATACGTCTACGTCGACGCGCTCGGACGCCTTGACGTTTTTTTTTTTTTTTTTTTACGTTCCCGGCACCGCTTCACTCGATCGTATGGGGTTTTATGGGTATCACACTTTCCAACCGTATACGATTTCTGTATTTCGACTTGGCTTTTTGACGAGTATAGGACGAAATTGTGTTAAGTTTTCTTAATTTTTTACATTTAAACGCATAAAATGTTACCATAACAAGGCCACGCAAATGTTTCTATACAGGCAATCGATTGATCTTGACGAAAGTTGTCTAATGAAACTTAAACGAGTGTGTTAGCTTCTCCTAGTCAAAAGTTATACTACGCGGAGGTTATCAGACTGGGACGCAAGATTATAAACACGATTCCATATACAGATTTGAAAAAAGAGTATTTCTACATTAAATATATAACAAATATTAACTTTTTTTCATAAATCAAAATTTCTATACGTACAGACTACGCAGACTAAAACTATATTTATAAAATTGTGCTACCACTCTGCATCCGTTAGAATACAGCGTAAATTCTTCCATTTTGAAAAGCAAGCAATTTCTTTTTGTCGGGGATTTTTCATGATGTTCGACGCCTCTCTTGTTTTTATTTTAAATTTATTTGTAGTTTCTGTATTCATCATCGATAACTTTTTTAATTAACGGGCCAATTCGAAACTAGTCATGAGATGGTTGAACTGTCAGTCTTACACTCTCGACCCGGATCACGGACATTGTGAAATACTAATCACGGAATGTCAAATAATAAACTGCTATTAGTCAGCGAATCAGTCGTGTGTGCAAGAAACCAGCGTCTCTGAGTATAAATAGAAACACTTAAAAAAAATACAAAAAAAATACAATTAGGTTTAAGTCAGCGCGGTTCAGTGGCCGCCATACTCGGTAGGCTTCTACTGATTTCCACTGGAAATATTTCACTTATTGTAAAGATTTTTAAATTTTTTTAAATTTTTTATTTATTTATTTATTCCCACTAGGCCTACTTCGTGTTTGGATTGCAGAGAATTTTCCTTGACCAACTTCTCAGCCAGCCTAGAGGACTTACGCTGCATGACCGTGTTGTTCCTACATATGGAGTGAGAGCAAGTGGCAGCTGATGTGGACTGACCGATGCGGGATCTCCTGCGGTGGCTCCGTCGACAAGCTTCTCTGAGAGAAAGAGAGAGAAACAGATATGTAAGGGAGAGCGCGTATCAACAGCCCACTGTGGTGTTCTTGTCATCTCCGTGCCGTGTCAACCACTTTCTTTGCCGTCCAGGAAAATGAAAAGTATCGTCCATGAAATGCCTTTCTACCGTAAACAAAATAAAACCTTCTACTGCATGTTAAATAAAATTTACTTTATCATCGTAAAGGGTCAGCTTCAGCCGCCATTTTGAATTCCTGGTTTTTATTACTTATTTATATTTTTTGAACATGGAAATTTCAAAAGTACGTTTATAGCTCACGAGCTATTGTCCTTCAATATAGACATAAAAACTGAACTACGAACTAATAACTAGACCTATGCCACAATATCGAATCTGCCAAATTTTGGTAGAAACGATATTGTGACACATTTATGAGTTAGAAGTTTAGTTTTTATACTTATCTGCACAGAAGTGTGTTATAAGCCCAACACGGGCTTGGCAGCCCGATTGCGAGCATAAGCATATCGCGAGGAATGGGGACGAAGCCTTGAGCGAATGAAACAAACTCCTCTCCAACGGTTCGAAGGCAGGGCCGGTTGTTATTCGACACGGGCCAGTATTATCGCTGGAAAGACGGAGCACGAGGTCTTTTGTAATCGAGACACTGCACCAGGAAGACGTCCAGAGATGGGGGCGTGCCTTCCGCCGAGATACGTCTAGTCGTCAGCCTTCGGCATCATGTTTCAGGTGAATGCTTTCCTTATGAACGTTTAGAGTGGTGTGGCTTTGATTGAACAATAATTTAATCAATTAATATTACTATTAATTATAACAATACAACCAGTTATTATATTTACAGCTCCTCCTAGTTAAAGTTTAACTACCAGTCTTTGTAAGCGAGATGTAAGTGATATTAATTATAACGATATAACCAGTTATTATATTTACAGCTCCTCCTAGTTAAAGTTTAACTACCAGTCTTTGTAAGCGAGATGTAAGTGATATTAATTATAACAATATAACCAGTTATTATATTTACAGCTCCTCCTAGTTAAAGTTTAACTACCAGTCTTTGTAAGCGAGATGTAAGTGATATTCATTTAATGCAGTGCCGATCAAACTGATATAAAGTGTTCATCTGAGTTATGCCTAACCCAATTTGTACTTTAATGTAGAGTGCGTCTCGGATAAAGTAAACCGCATATCGAAATAAAACGTAACAAGCATCAAGTCAAAAGATATTTCGCTATAGACGTAACGTTGACATTTTCATGTTAAAAAATATATAAATAAGGAAGAATTACCAGGAATCCAAAATGACAGGTGAAGGTTAGCCTTAAAGGACAGAATTATTTTGAGAGTACTCATATCTTTATTCTGGAAATGAAGTCTCAATAACGTACTTTTGTCTCAGTTATACTAATTTGTACCATATCCTGAATGATTAATTTTAACGCGACCACCTGGTTAATTTTTCTCTCTCTCTCTCTCTCTCTCTCTCTCTCTCTCTCTCTCTCTCTCTCTCTCGCTTGCTCACTCTCTGAGAGACGTGTAATATTTCATACTGACGTGTTATCACACAAAATAAAGACCCAAAATCGAGGCTCCCTACACATATTTAATCCTTGCTTGCCCCGCCCAGAACGTTTGAAGTGTTGCGAACTGCGCACCGTGGGCTACCTACTTGCTTGTGGAACAGTTTACACACTTTTGGAAGCCTACAGCCTTGTAGTGATGGCACAACACCCAGACGACTCATAAAAATTATCTTACATGCTACCTTCGCTTGCCTCAAACCAGAGTTATATTGATATAGGCTGTTCGCTATAAAATGAGTACTTTTGAAAGCTTGGCTTAATATAATTTACTTGCAAGTGCACAATATGTAAAATTGACATTGCCTTGGACTTGATCACATTATGTGAAACTTCGAAATTATTGGAAAAACTAATATTTTGCATATTTGTTTGTTCTGACACTTATATGGATTTAAAAATACAAAGCAAAGTAAATAACTTCAGTAATCATACATGTTCATATAGCATTTTCAATTCAGTGTTGAGACGTGGGATGACTTTCTCTCTGTCGTTATCGGCTGTTCACGGTAAACTGAGCACTTTTTAAGCCCTAGTTACTTTTTCCTTTCAGCCATTTCTTGCTACTTAACTATCTTTTTAAATTAATATTACCATGTAAGTAATAAACACAGTGTATATATTTCACGGCACTCGGAAGTTTATGTCTAAGACTAAAATAAAACATATTTATTGACTAATATTCCAAATGGGAGGGCTTTCAAAAGTGCTCACTTTACCGTGAATAGCCTATACCAACTTTACTACGAACACAACAGTCAGTGTGCCCGTTAAAATATTCGCAGGTACAAGCAGTAACATTTTTCAAGGTGGATTACAAAAGTGCTTTCAACCGTGAACAGTCTATATCATTAGTACTGTCACTGAAAATGATTAACGATTTGAAGATAGCGATAGCCACTGATTTTGAAGTTATACCTTTTTTTATTTGCAACGCCAGTAAGAACAGATTTCCAGTCTATGAGCCATTGGCAAACCTGAAACTGCATAGGATACAATTTTATAGCATTTTGTACTGTACACCAAATTTTGTTTCGTCTGTTTCTGTGGCGGAGTGGGTAGTGTATGCTGTGTTTCTCCTCGGAGAATCCAGGTTTCAATTCCCAGTGCCACTAATGAGTTTTCCGTAGAGCGGTGAAACTGAAATAGATTTAGCCTACTTTCTGAATAAAATACTATACACATTTAATGCTTGAATTTCCAGCAGGTTTCCAGCTTACGTTTCCGTAGCAGTGGAAGATTTCATCCTTATCACTGAGACCTACTGTAGTTAAGATTATGTTCATTTCCTGTTGATGCCAAACTAATCACATAAAATAGCGGATGTAGGAAGAGTCTCGTCGTATGCAATATATGTGCGTCACTTGATGAGAAATCTCCCAGCAACCATACACAATTCCAATATTTTTCAGCGGGGAAAACTTGACAATATAGCTTAGCTGTCCCATACATCATTTTTATAGAAGTTGAGATTAAATTTTCCCACGCACCAATTGTCTGCCAGTTGTGTTGCATACATGCTGATACTTACTGTAAAAGTTAACCAAGAGACTCAAAATAGTCTTTCCTCGCACTGAGGGTTGCATATCTCAATACCGTTTTAGACGCTTCGTAAAACGTTAAACCAGTTAATTTCTTTAGCTTCAGTTTTGTAACGTTATTAACACTCCGTAGTTATGCAGCTGGGGAATTGGGCATTCGTTAGTGAATTTGACCTTATTCTATTCAAATTCCAATGCCTTCTCAGCTCTATAAATCTGATTATTGCCCTGTTTCCAAACGAAATATTGTTTTCATGCTTTTTCCTGTAAGTGCCGAGCTCATCCTTGTGACGAATAACTAGATCCGTAGCTGTAGCTGTGACGATTAAGCGTAATGTGTTACAAAATATATTCTCCGAAATTCAGTGATCACTTTTCGAATGACCTGATGGTGTAATGAACTTTTGCCGTTTTATCTTCTTACCATAACGATATGTGAATATCTTACAAAACTTTCACATGTCCTGGAGCTATGATCACACTTTTCACCCTACAATAAACAAATGGCAACACACACATGACTGCTAGTTTCGTTACTTGTAAATAAATAAAGTTCTACATCTCGAACCTCCGTCTCATATTAGTTTTTAAATTAATTTTCTCACTGCCACAGACTTAATTTAGGCAGGAAATTCATTCAGGTACATACAAAAATTTTACACTATTGAAATGTTATTAATCAATTTAAATAACAACCGTTAACTAAATTTCACCAGCTGTTATTAGCACTACCCCAAGGGTCTTTGGAATATCGGGTACACTCAACAAACAACTTAGCGTTAGCAAAAAACTATGAACATAATTCTACATCCCGCTCAAATCGTTCAGCACAATCAAGTTTGTCCTAAAAAATCGAATCAACAGAACCAGCACACACAAGCAGTAATTTGTTTGCCTCTAAAAAGTACCTTACACTCTGCAATGATTACACACCGCTGTTAAGATACCTTTTGCTCTAGCCATAAATTCACTCCAACACCTATGATCACAGCAGTGGTTTGCCCGAGAGCGACACCACAAATTAAACAGGTCAGCTTCCCATTTATAACGAGGGAAATTCACGCCTAGCGCCTGGTTGAAAGCTGCAAGCATTTCCTGTCCAATTACTGCTCGTATAAGCGTCACACAACATATTTTGCCTTCCCTCCAACCCCTCCCAACTGGGTAAGCACAATTCACTCGGCGGCTACAGAAAAAAAAAAATCACTACGTTCGCACCTTGTGGTACTAGTGCCAAAAATAAGGCAGTTAATCAAAACATTATATTTTGAAGGGTACCGACGACCCGAAATGAAATTTATGATCGATGAAGTTCAAACAACATAAGTAATCGACAGAGGCGCCTGCAGATTATCGCGAGGTGCTCATCGTGTCACCGATGGAGAAACTTCGGTGTCAGGAAAAAATTTTGACTGGAAATTACAACCCCACTGGCCCACAAGGGGAGTAATCAGCTCATCAAAGACTCGGCCAATTATGTGAGGTTGAATTATGTTCAGTGCGAGAAGGGACATTTTATATCCCGATACAGGACACTCGGTAGACATTTGACAAACTATTACGTCAGAATATATTTGCTGTGAACATTTAATTACATTCTAGGAGTGACAAAAATGCTAAGAGTAGTGCAAACGGAACTATTTTAAAGGCGAAAGTAAGTAAACGTATATAAACAAAGTCATTTCTAGTGAATAGAGATGGACTCGAAACATTTTGATACCACCTTGTATGTGCTATCGTACGAAACTTAATTTGTTTCTATATCATCCTCCAATGAGCCATTTTACCAACTTTTAATACTACCAAATGATTTTTATATAGTTCGCAAAATTCCATGGAAAAGAATGCACAAACGGATTTTTACTCATTTGTGCCCCTAAATGCTGTAGGCAAAGCAGTCATCGTACTTCACCACAAAATTCGTTGACAAGTCATTCTGCTTGATCAGGGTGAGTCCTTTAAAAGAGGCCCCCTTGGGACATGTGTGTAACGGAGCGAGGAAATGAGGAAATACAGTCCAGTGTGACAATTAAATACCTAGAGTAGGTGCTGGAAGTGGCCGCCATTGACACTTCCAGCACCTACTCTAGGTACTTTGTTGTCACACTGGACTATTTTCCCTCATTCCCTCGCCCCGTTACACACATGTCACAAGGGGCCACTTTTAAAAGACTCATCCTGTTTTAATAGTAGCACACAATCTCGTGTGTCAAATAACACGCACTAGAAGAGAGGAAATACATTAAAAATGTTTGTGTAGTTCTACACTATGAATGAGCTACTGCGATCTTGGACCATCCACTCGCAAGGGTTTCCGATCCTGAAAAACTTCTGGCCTTGACGTGATTCGAACCCGTAACCCCTAGCCCACCAGCAACTCACGATTGCGTACGATCGTTTCCTGGAATTGTAAGTTTGAAACAGTATGTGGTGTAAGAGCCAGGCAATACGCGAAAGACTTGATTGTGTTCGACATCATCTGGTAATGTCTTCGAATACTGTCCGTCGTTTGCAAAACACGCTTGTATTCCTCGCCATGTTTATTTTCGCCTAATTATACAAATAATAAAAAGCAATTCCTCGCAACCGTGGGACGACTGAGCCGTTCAAATCAGTTTCCTTGCACGGTCATTAAATAAAACAAAACTGTTTGGGCTGCCTAGTCAAGCATCCTAGTTTATGTAGGGCTATGCAACTGCATTCTTTATTTTTTTTCTTAATAATGGTATTTTCTCTCAAGTTGTTAATATCAATCTACTCATATTTATGGTAAAATTAGCATTTTGGAAAGTCCTGCTTAAGATCTACTTGTACGCACGTTGTGTATTCCTCTGCCTTATGTAAAATTAACATTGTCATGGGCCTCATCACTTTATTTCTGCGTCAGTCAAGTGAAACTGTGGAATTATTAGAAAAGTAAATATGTTACAGATCTGCTCATTTTTATACTTTGACGCATTAAAAAAACAGAGAGGAAAATAAATAATTTCAGTTTGCACAAATTGTCGTCACCTAACACTATTTATTATACGTTAAGATATGGAACTATTTCCCGACCATTATTACCAGTTTTACTGGGCGTATGTCACTCAGTGCGTCCGTTAAAATATATGCATGCAGGGACAGTAATTTTTTTCTAAGGTTGGTTTCAAAAGCGCTCACTTTATCGTGAATAGCCTTTAGTCATTGTAAAAGTGCACTATGGAACATGTATTATTGCAGTCATAACAAGTGCATTAATACAATGACAGCACAGTATTAAAATATAAAATAAAAAGTTTTATAGGCTTACTTTGTGTTAACGTATTCTACTACCAACTTTCTAGTTAATAAATATAAACTCTTAGCGCTACAAATGCTAGCTGGTGAATTTACTGGTGTCGTGTTTTGTTTGGCGAGGGGAGAGGTAGCAGCGCGCGCAGCCGACCGCAGCCTGAATGCCGTGCTAAAAACATTAGTCTCCGTATTATCAGTTGCGCGCTGGCCGATGCGCGCCCAATTTTTTTTGTAACAGTTCTTACATAGCCGGGCCGTCACTAATATCAGCTGCCGCCAGCCGGGCCGGGTCGGGCGGCTCAAGCGCAGGCATCTAGGGAGACGGGCCGCCAGCACCTGTGGAGCATACAGTATATTCGAGTCTTTTATATAGCGATTTCTAGGCTCTTTTTACAGTCGTAAAAGATTGTGCAGAACTACACGTACTGTAGTTGCTTTCCAAAAGTACACATACAAAAACAGTAAACCCACCAAAAGGTGGGTATTTATTTTATACCGTGAGTACGCGACAGCAAATGGCGCTCACGAACTGAGGCTTGAGTAATGATCGTGCTTGCATCGAGGTATCTGCTGGTCTTGGAGTCCGTGCCCGTGCCTGGACAGCCAGACCGCTACCCTTCGCCGTGCCGTCTACCAATTAGTGAGACCTCGGGACTCGTTTGTGGGGCCCCTGGAACCCCGCGATAAGCGTAATGTATGCAACAGGTTGCCTTATTGGGAATGCGAACATCTCGTCCATGCTGCAGTCCTCCCCTCTCCCCCTCCCCTAGGGGTTTCCCGCCGCGGCAGTTGACGGGTCTCGCTAGGCCAACAACACTCGCGTTGATACGTAAATTGTCGACGGTGGACCCGCTCACTTCACATGTCGCTGTGTCCTGAGTGGTGAAGCGCCCCGGGCCAGTTGCCGAGCTGCGCACACCCCCCCCCCCCCAACTTCCTCCTACACCGCTCCATCTTCCTGGAACACGGTCGAAACGTGTGACGTCACCGTAAATCACTCGAGCCCTACAGGCAGGCAACATCTGAAGAAAAATTAGTGACCAAATTTATGATGGTGAGCGTTGTCGGGGGACCGAGCCAGACGAGGTTCCTTCAAGCTACCAAGTGTTTCAAAGTGACTGGAGTTAAATGAGCGCCATTTCGGACAAGAATGTTTTAAAAGTTTCCGCAGTATTTTTAAGTTGTGTAAGTAGTTTGCAATATCGCCTCGAACAGCAGTTGAGGCATTGATCATGTTCAGTTAAAAGACTTGCTTGACCCAAAATTATTATAAGCTGTTTTTAGTACCAGCTTATTGCTACTAAATGTTTTTAAACGGTTAAGCTCAAAAGCTACTCGAACCCCTTTTCATTTCTGCAAAAATAACGTAGAAAGTTTTGCGTATTTTTCCCCCGAATTTGTTAGTATACAGATCTGTAATACTATTCTCTGAGCAGATGGGTAAATACTCCATAAAAACCTTTTCTTTTAAGTCGTACTCGTTTCGTAGAGCTAAATTTCATTACATTTGTCTGTAAGCAAAATAAAGCTAACCGTGATTTCAGAATTCGTTCAGTTCGGACGTGATACCGAACTCACGGCACTAGGCATTTAATCGTGGCAAAACTGTATCTCTCTGAAAGTTTGTTCCTGGCCACGTAGGCGTAACTCATGACTATTAATTTGAATGCATAGAGTATGTACGGTTTTATGGCGTTATTTTTCATAAAGTATTGTGGCCGTTGCTTAGTACAACAGCTATTCGCATCGCAGCCGAATGACCGATGCATTGCGAAGCCTGGATTACAAGTGATTTATAACAAATGCTAACGCATTCAAATCTACAACGAAAAGCAGATACACAAGCAAAATGGCAAGGTTACAGTTGATAAATCGCTGACAACATTAGTTTGTTTACGTTACCGCACTGAGCACCGTAGAAATTAAGATTGGCGTTGTTAATAGCGTTTTCCCGCCGAAAATTATTATTTTCGATAAAGTCGAGGCGTTTTGAAACTACGAAATTAGTTTCTTTTCAATTTTCACTTTTAAAATCACTCAAAAACATTATAAAACTTCCGTGGTTGCAATGGTCCAGAAATAAATAGAAGAAAATAACTCCACGGGAAATAAGGTCAGTACAGACATGTGCTTGTTTCATAACCAATTAAGTTTCTCACTTTACTTACTAGACCATACAGCGGTGCTGACACCACCGACACGCAGCAGTGGCAACAAGCAAAGCAAAATCAGGTTGAACTCTTTTTTGTTGCTAAAAACTTTGCCAAGGGAAATGCTTATCGCTATGCGTGATTGTATTTTGTACTGATTTACACGGTGATTAACTCGTGTATATATTCCTGTGTCGTGTTTGTGGTATGCTTGTGCCAGTTGTGCATGGGCCTTTACAGATGACTCATGTAAACGTCCAGCCAATGATTTGGAGATGTGCTGTTAAGTCTTTTCCTTGATCAAATAACGAAATCATTTTTGTGAGCAGAACAAAAGATACTAAAAGAAACACTTCAAAACGGGTACAATCCACCTACCTAATTTCACGTCGATCTGTTAACCAGGTATTCTCAGTAGGGTGGCGTAATTCCGTCAGGCATGTTGGCCCACCGTTCCCTTGAGGCACTGATTATCAATGCACATGACAAAGAGCAAGCAACGAGCAGTTTTTATCGATATATTTTATTGCATCAGGAACTGTGATTTAATAGTTTTCGTGCTTTATCGCAATAAGAAAAGAAGACGTGTACTAACACGATTTTATTATTCTTTTAGAGGGGCCTACAAAGCAGGTCTTTTCGACACACATCCTAAAGATTAAGCACTATTTTATAATGTACCAGAAGATATTTTAGTATACCTGCACTTTTTTCACGGGGTTTTTTTTTGCATCGTTCGTACACCCCAAAAGTATAATTTCATGGGAATTTTTGTGACCGGGATAATGCACACTATAATATTCCCTTGATATTTAACGTCCAAACAATTTCAGTTATCAGAAAATCCCTTCTAGCTTAGGTAATTGCTGGGTATAATTAAGAAAATGTTTTTTAAGGCAGCACCCTAAATTTTCTCATTAACGGAAACAATATACTTCAGTTTGCAACTGGTATGCTCACTGGAAAAGTAGGCATATCTAAAGAAACCATACTGAAATAGATACTACGTTCAGCTACAATAAGCTAAAATATTTTCAAGCAGTTATAAACTGTTTTCTGCATCTAAATAGAAGAATTATTACCTCTCTGCAGAAATTTCTAGCGTGTGGTCTGCCTTTTAACGCAGTCGCATTAAATTTCCTAAGTTTGTCAAATATTATAAAAATAAATATTATATATTGGAAACTATTTGGTTTATCACCGTACGATGAGAGACAGGAAATGTTACCAACTAGAATTCAATATTTAATCCGATTTTAACAGGAGTAGAGCCATACGTAAAACCTCCCTTAATCGTGAGTTCATACTTCTGTGCCAACATTTCTGAAGGTATGATACTAATTGTTTTACGTTAAAACATAGAGAAATGCAACGAACATGTGTCATTTTTAAAAGCTTATTTTACATGTGTTTATATTGGTCGTGAATTAGCAATATGTTACCGAACAAATAAATAACTACGTATTCCACCAGAACATGCTTTATTTTCTCCTAAAAGGTTGGCTATAGAATACCTAAGAATACAGAGGTGAAACTGCCGCTTATACGGAAAACTCCAGCCACACACAAAAGCAAAATGGCACCTCAGGCCATAGTAAAACGTTGGAACGTCGTTCGCCAATCAGCACATGGTTACATACTCGCCAACCGGCAGTTTACGCAGTGGCGAATCAGACTCACGAGGTCCGTTCCCAGAGCCTCGCTAAGCCAATGAGAGAGTGGGTTCACCCACATAAAAGGCACCGCCCCGTCATTTCGTGCAGAGTGATTGGAGAGATTTGGGCGGTTCTTGACATCGAGGCCTTAGGAGCCGATGAGGGGGAAAGCGAGGTGAGTAAGGAGTAGCGCCGGAATGCAAAGGCGGGCGGAAACGGGAGATAAACAATGTTCACTATAAAGTGAGCACTTTGGAATTGTACCCTAGAAAAAAGTTACTGCCCCTGCATTCCTATATTTTAATGGGCTCACTGAGTGACATTCGCCCAGTAAAGTTGGTTGCGATGTATGGAAAGTAGTTCCCTATCATAAAGTCGAATAAAAAGTGTTAGGTAGCCATTTGTGATAACTTAAAATTATTTCTTTCACTTTCTGTTTTTCGTATGCATTGAAGTGGAAAAATTGGTAGATTTGTAAAGTATTTACTTTTTTAATAATTTCAGTTTCACTTGACCGACTTATGTATAAAGTGGTAAAGCCCATTGTAATGTTAATTTTATATAAGGCGGAGGAATACGCAACGTGTATACAAGTAGATCTGAAGCAGGGAGTTCAAAAGTGCTCATTTTACCGCGAATAGCCTATACCCGAGAAGGCCCGCCGACCAGCGGCATCGTCCGGCACGATTCCCACATGCGAAAATCAGGGAGCGGCCTCCCGCCGGGAATCGAGCCCGGTTCTCCTAGGTGGGAGATGAGTAGTCTGACCACTACACCACCGCGGGCCTCCTTCGTGTAATTTCGCCTCTGTCGACTTATCTGCTCCGTGCCATCGTCTTGCGGTTTCTGTCGCAGCGACATGAAGGAGCATCCTTGCCGCAGCCGGAGCGGCGCACGGCACATTAATTCCCGCCTGGCAGCCGCAGGCCGGGCGAGGGCGAACTCCCGCGTTAACTTCTTCCCGCTTTCTTTTGTCCCCTCGGCAGCCCCGGGGGGTGATTAGGCGAGGGTGGTGACACCTCATGCCCTTCCCCACTTCTCCAAATCGCTCATTTTTACAGGGACTTGCAGCTGACACGGCCATTCTCCCCTGCAGTTTTATAGCGCCGGCCACCCTGCTTTATGGGCCTGGCTGGTCGCCCGGGGTAGTCGGCATTTCCACGCAGATTATCTCGCCGTGCTGCGGCCATCCGCCAGGGTAGTTCCCATCTTCAGTGTTTATCTCCCCAGCACCGGCTCGCTAATTTCCCGTAGTAGTAACGTCTCTGTTATCACTGAAGCACCTGGCTTTATACAAATATCATCTATACTGCCAGTTATTCGTAATACACATACCGAGTTATTCAAAACAACACCGAGTGACGCTTAGTATGTTGTGCGGGACGGCAAACCGATCATTTTTCAAAAGGGGGACCCTTGACCGGAAAAGTATGATTTGGGTAATGTGGGGGGTCAAAGTTTGACAACGTTTCGGATATGGTGATAGGTCTACTTTCCACACTGTGGCACGAAACCACCACCAACCCCACAAGACAATGATATTGTGCGATAACGTTCTCCTCTGATGACAGAGAAGTTTCGCACCCTTCATAGTACGCTAAAGAAAATAGTCCAGGTGTGTTGGATCTGGCGACCGTGGTGGCCATGGAACAAATGGTCTCTGGAGGGCAACAATTCTTACTCCCAATAATAACTCAACACACTCAACCACAATATAAACTCACAGCCCAACATCAATCCAACAATCAATTCCAGCAACACACCGACCATAAAGGTTATGAACCCAAGGATACTACCACCACCATAACACTAGAAAGTGCCAGTATTGCTCTTGTCTATCATACGTTCAACTAATCCACGTTCACAAACCAACTCATTTTCCATACTACACAGTCCTTCCTCTTTTCCAGCCTTGCGACCGCATTTGTCCGTTAACACCAACAAAACCATCCATTCCCCAGTCCTTCACTCGTAAATTGACCACGTCCTCTTCTTCCCAACTTTGGCGGCAAAACACATCCCAACCAAATACCGTCGGTGCAAAGTCCACATTCAGCGTGCCAACGCTCAAAGTCAATTCTCCCCCGAAATATTCAAAGTCCCATCATCACCGAAATTTTGGCAAAGTCCCTCTAGCCCTGGGCTGAAATTATTTTAAGTTCCTTTCCTCGTTGAAAATATCCGAAATCCGACAAATACCAGAGTGAAAATATTCCACAGACGTGTATGCAGCCGCTCCTGGTCTGGCAGCCTCTCTCTTTATCTCAGCGGAATCACATCGCTGGAGTCCGGCCCAACCAGGCGACACACTTCTAGATCCTGCACCTAGCACCCGTATACATACTCGCACATATCCCCACTTAGCCACACCCCTCTCCTGAGACCATGGGTAGAGCACTCTTTTTGTCGCCAACGCACTCTTTACTAGCTAACATTTTAAAATTAAAAAAAATCTGCGAATAAGCGTGAAGGTTATAAACCGAGCCCCTTGTACCTCCTCTATACCACCCGCAGAACTTATTCGCATAGCAGACAGACGTGACACAAGGGGTCAGACCTAACGAGGCACAGAATAGCTGGAAACACACTATCTCTTATCGACAAATTTACTCTACATATCAGTGGAGACCACTCACTCACATCTTATGATATGTTTTGGCATCTTCGCTGACCATCACTTTGCGTAGCTTTAAAGACTAGAGGAAACGAAAGAAATTATGTTTTGTTCATTCTTATGACAAAATAAATAATTTTTTGCTACCTGCCAGTTGATTTTGAACTGTGTTAATTCGCACCACATACTGAAAAAAAACCGAACTTTTCCCTGGAAAGATAGGCATTTTAGAAAGTACAGGGAATCTCATCAAGATTTCTTCCAGCAAGAGGAGATCATCTCGGTGTCGGCTTGGACGCACCCAGGCAATTATTTTGCTCTGTACCCAATCTGTCCTCCATTTTACCTTCGCCACGTGTTTCCATTACCAGCAACACGCTGATTTAGAGCTGGTGATGCTAGTTACTGCGCAATGAAGGAGAGATATTTGGGCGCAGCTTAACACTTTGTACACTATGCTTGAGTGGAGTTCGAATAAAGCTAATTTGAAAATAGCTTCATTTCTCAGGACAAAACTCGCCTGGATGTGCAGTCTTTGTTCGGCTAATTTAACACGACCTTACCAGAACACGACAGCACATTAACAATGATATTGCTAACAATAGTATTTTTTATAACCACTCAAAAGGACATGACTGATTGCAAAAATCGTTTATACGATAAATGACATTTGATTGGGTTAGTATCAACTCGGCTTTCCATCGGTTGATGATCGGCCAATAATGAACGCTGTAAAGTACAGGATAGTGACCCATGTGGTATGAACCAATAGGACACTGGTGAGTTCTAACACAGGCACCAACAGAACCAGTGTTCTTGCAGTAGTGGATATAGGTAACTCACTTATAATTTTTCTGAAGTGCTAGTAAATGTGTGCATACCTTAAAGCATTAATCAGAAGCTTCCGCCCACTAGTCAGACGACTTGACCACTTGACCAAAAATATGGGAACTGATGAAGAATAATCCTGCTGGTTATTGTGTTTACATTATAGCTGATCTGTTCATGATAATCTGTTGGAGTATATATAAGAACAATATTATCGATCAGAATATTCAGAAACTGTGTTGCTTTCGATCAAATTTCTGTGACTATTCATTTACCGACCACAAAATGCCACAACAAACTCTTTGCTGCATGTAATAAATAAACTCTGGCTCCGTTGCAATAAA
This sequence comes from Dryococelus australis, assembly GCA_029891345.1. Lineage (NCBI taxonomy): Eukaryota > Metazoa > Arthropoda > Insecta > Phasmatodea > Phasmatidae > Dryococelus > Dryococelus australis. The sequence continues at coordinate 60,208,650 of CM056996.1, forward strand.
GTTGCCATTTTCACTCTACTCACTACAATAAACAAATTCAGAACATTTAGACAAATACGCATTTGCACATACATGGCATTCATTCTATCCAAGGTTATTAGCTCAGATAAGCTGTTCTCACTATGTAAGTCATTCGTTTCTTTTTTCAGCGAGTTTGGTTCTGTAAGTGTAATACTAACTTGTATTTGTTTATGTTTCCCATTGCAGAAATTATACATGAAAAATAAATAATAAAAGTGGTTAAGAAATGTGGGCAGATGACTTAATGAATGAAAGTAATTTCCTCCATGGAACTGGACTATCTCGCACCTCGTCGCCACAAAAAGAGGGGAAGGAGGGAGGGGTGATGGCGTCACTCCTGATTAAATTTATATCAATAATTCGCATAAACATACACAACCATCAAAACAGATACAATATAAGCTTGCTTTAAAATCAGAATGATTTAGCAAATACTTATTATGAAATTCTTAACTGAGTGGGCGTAGAAGAAGAATATTAGACCTGGTAACATACTCAGTGACAAAATAATTCAGCATCTATAAAATTGCTAGCTACTTCCACACGACTACCGTGAGAAAGAAACTCAATTAAATTAAATCTTCGTTTATTGGTAGGTGTTAGGCCAGACAGAATTATACTCATGAATTCACCTGAATAAAATAAAATCTTGTTTTATCCTTAACTTGAATACAAATGCATCAACTTTATAGAATCTAAGCTGATCCAATTTAAAATGTTTGCTGGTAAGGTGGGGTTTTGCAAGGAATAATGAAATGCAACTAAGCCTTTACGTTCACCTCATACATCTACATTAAGCAAAATGCTAATTGCGTGAGTTCTTCTCTGGAACAGCCGTCTTTCATTTCAAAAATTAAAACATTTAAACTTGGTATTTTCAGATACACCAACAAGCTCTTGTAACATCCACATTTTTCACTAATTCTGCATCTTGTTACCGTAATTTATGTATGTTTCCCACGTTTAACTTTGCTTATATTCAAAACTTGTAATTTTCTTTTTTGTTTATTTTCACATGGTTAGGATTTTGAATAATTTGATGTACAAATGGCAATATTCACGTGTAAATGCATTTAGTTAGCTAGTTTAATTATTGTTAGTAATTATAAATTAATATTTTATATTAATTACTTTTTCACGGTCTCAACTGATTGTTAATGTTTCAGGGAATATTTCTGCATTTTTATTACATTTCTACGGGACTTTTAATTCTATGGGTTAGGTATTTAGGCCGTTTTGGAGCGAGTTGGTTTAGTTTAACGCAGTGAGACTTCCGATTGGCTAGCAGGTTTAAATCCTGCACCCCTATTGGCAGGAGAGTCTAGCATAAGGTAGGCCGGTCCATTTCTGTTGGAATCTCGCTCTCTCTGCCGCCATCTTCCGACGCATCAAGACATAGAACAGGACGCCCATCCAGACGTTGGACGAGGCTTAACATTTTTAAGTTAGATTTTAGGGTGTTCAGTTTTCACAGGTCGCCTTAAGTATTTTTTTGTGTATTAACGTCGAGTAGAGTGTCCAAAAGCTCATCCGTTTAAGTTTTCAGCAGCTATCTAGGAAGACAGTCAGTAAGATAGACGTCCGTGAGCAGTCAGCCACGTAAGGGAGAGCCCCTACTCTACATATTGTTGGAGCCCGAGCCTACTAGAATTGATCCTATCCTGTTCCTCACATTAAATTTTTTTTTTCTCTTCGAGAGCAACTCTACAGCAGCATATGAAGTATAGTATTTAGTTTTTCTACATATCTAGTACAGACAATATGGCGCTTGTTCTAGATGTTTAAACCTGACACCATGTTGGCCAAGCGTCAGCAGCTTAACCCAGCATATTTATAACCACAAGAAACCCTAGTAAGAGTATAAGTGTTTTAACGACAGCAGCTAAGCCAGAGGCATAATTTGATTAGATTTTGAACTGAGACATTTTTACTTCATTGAGAGGATTTTTCCAGTGTAAATGTGTTACGCCAGACTTTCATGCATACTAACGACCATTAAGCCCGGCCACTCCCTAACGTCAGTATAGGTTCTGAATATTATTTTTCTTTAATATTTTCATTGCCATTCAGGGTTGTTTGGTTAGTTGATTTTCCAACATTGATAATTAAGTTTACACCCATCTGAATATTTTATTGAATAAAAGGACAATAGCTGGAAATTCTATTGTTTCTGACGTCTTTTCATATACTCTCATTCCTACGTGATTTCATGGCTTGAATCCTCGCCTAAGACATGTCAGCTAAATCTGAAAGAACGTAAAGTAGTTTTAAGAATCTTTGTATGGCAGAGTAACCTTTCAGGTGATTGGCAAACTGGATTGTAGTGGCGTGTAACAAGGGGAGTTTTCTTCGCAGAAAACGTCTGGGTTCGGAGTCCTCCTGGCTTCGAGCGGACGTATTCCTGAGTTGCAGGAATAGACTACCAATTTACACGCCCAATTTATATAAATATAGCCAACAAACTGATGAATGAATACGATACAAGAGGGAGGCGCATGAGCTATATAATTAACTACATATGTAAGCAGGCAGTAGATCACTTAAAAGTCATATTTATTAATGAGAGACAGTATTAAACTCACTTCAGTTATTATATCTTGCTTTATTTAATCTGGCGCCCTTTACCGAGTAAAATCACGTGGCAATACACCAGTTAATTTACTCTCGGCACCAGTATTCAGAAATTGAGCACTCTCCCTACATAAAATAAAATAAATATATGAAATACAGCATTGCACGCACTGGAGGTGCCATCATATGCTATACTCAGTGTTAGAGCATTGCCGTGTTGTTTCACTATATATTGGCCTGAATAATCACGAAAATCTCGTAGCTTCTGGGTAATCAATTCATGCCTCCAAATATAAGTTTATTCCTTTACTCCAATTTAAAATCATACTGATTTTTGAAATATTTCTAACAGCAAAGTTCCTCAAACACTCGTACGAAAAGTATGCAATATCTACATAACTGACCGTGGTGCAGTAGGTTGGTGCGCAACTGTTCTGGGGGGGGGCGGCTCTGGGTTCGAATCCCGGGTAAGGCATGGGTGTAAATTTTAGTTAAGTTATGAGATAGTCTGTAAGCCGTCTCCTGCTAAGCTTTCAAGCATAAAACCGGGGGACAATAAAAAAAAAGCCCTTTACAATATAAAATACAGAACTGAGATGCTCAGATATGATGTGTCTGGTAGAGATTACAAGCTACGCCAACTGTGGATGGGATAGGCTTACTTCTAATCCTAGTGGCGTCGGTGTTGTCGTCATTATCATTAAAATAACTAACTGGATATTAATAGGCCTCTTCTTAAAATGCCCTGAACTTTGCTACCGACTTTTAATCTCTCTTCCTCGCCGGTCTGCTCTACCATTACGTCGACGGACATGGCAAAAACTATATCAGCTTGCACCCTACATACTAGGCTGGTCCGTTTTACATGGCGTCTAACAGGAGAGTCTTCTACCAAAACGAGCCTTTCTCCCACGCATTATTGCAGGGGAAAGTCACATGGCCCATTGCCATTGAAAACAGTCTGGAATGTTCTTTACAAATCATACGTTTGCTAAGGCCATAATACACTGATACATCTTACCAAAGAGAAATTAGAAACTGTAAACTGGCAATTTAACTTACTCATCCACAGAACATTCAACCTAGGTCAGTTCCAAATCCTGATAAAATATTTAACACATATCACAACAGAACGGTGCCCAATATAATCACATATAATAATAAGATAACCAAGCATATATCACTCTAATAATCGCAATTATTAATCAATATTTCCCTGTTAGTTTAAGAATTAAATCTTTAAAGAGAAGAAGCAAAAATAACTTAAAAAAAACAAACATTTACAGTTCACATCAAAATAAACATTAGATAAATAAAAATAAACAACAAACTTTGAAATCTGTAGGGTAATACCGCTACAGCGCCAACTCAGCTGTCGTTACTCATTCTCCAGGATATAGGTTTGGTGCCACCACTAGCAGTAATTAACTTCACAGTTGTTTAGAAAAACAAAGAATAAATATGACGAGAAAATTGCATTCTGCCGTTGGAGACCTTCATTTTTAGTTCTACCTAAATGTGTATGTATGTAAGCCTGTGGCAATACATGCAACGGAAATTTGGATTAGAATATAATATACTGGCCATTGCACTCTGTTTACGTTTCCAGGTACATGAACAATTTTGTTTAAATAAATTAAAGTAGCTTGAAGAACAGCACGTGTTTCAGCTCGGAGCGTTTAATAATTTCTCTTAGAATGCAGTCAAATCTCTGAGAATGGCTTTCATTGCCTTAGATTTTTTACTTACAGGTATTTGAAGTGCGAATATGAAAGACATTAGACGACACTACGGGATTCTAGTTTGCAAGTTACACAATATAATTATTGTTTGGCTGTCCTCCTGTCAGTAATTTGCGGTCTTAATTAGGTATAATAAGTTTACAAAGAAAACAAACAACTACATGCAGGGACGTACTGGAAACGTCAATAGGCTTTTAAAAAAATTAGTGAAATATGGGAATAAAATTTAAAACCATTCTTTAACACTTCTAAGACATTCTCATAAATATTAATTTTATTTCAATACTCTGTAGAAGGCTGTAAAAATAACTGCATGTTTTATACGTTCAGATACGAAGCGCGGGTCGACTTTGAGAGACTGCGCCATCGTCGTAAACCAGACGCGAGTTTACTTCCCCGTTAAAATTCCAATAAACAACGTTTTACGCACCAGCCGCTCAGAGTGTCCGCCTCGCGCACTTAATTGAATTTTGTTGCCCTCGAAATTTTTTTCCTTTCCTCTCGAGTCGACGTGTTTGAGAAAGGGAACGGAACTGGTCCTATTCGCCCGCCCAGCCAGAACGAGACATCTCGCCACGGCCTGTCTCCTACTTCCTCGTCCCTTATTAGACGCCGGGAGGGGGTAAAAAAAAAAGGGATGTTCTCTTTACGCTTTCTCTTCGTCTGCAGCGTCCAGTCCCTGACGCTCCGATACAAATACGGCAGCGTGTTTTACTAACTCCTCATTAAGTAGCAATTAACTGCGGTGCGGCGTCGCGATAACCGGTTAGCGGCGCGAGGGAGGGGGAAATAATTACCCGGGCTGCTGCGACCCTGGAATAGTTTCCCGACCGGAGGCGCCTGAGGGAGATGACAGCTTCCACACACGCACGGTCGCAGCATCTCCGGTCCATGCAGCGTTCCCCTCCATTCTCCATTGTTTTTGTGACACCGCTTTTAGTGGCCGGATGATAACGTTTCTTTTCTTTACGACCGCCCGAGTTCTCAGCCCAGACAGTCTGCCCCTCTGCCCCCCCCCCCCCCTTCCACGGCTTCAACGCCAATAATAAATAAATACCTCGGCCGGGCCTTCTCTTTGTTTTCAATTTTAAACTGCAATAAATAATGTCCGGAGCAGAAAGAGCACGCACGGGGAGAATAATAAATAAGGAGAGAGGAGTAACGAACCGCGAGCAGTTAAGAGAGCGACTGTCCGATACGGGCGATAACGAGTATTGACGCCGATCCGTGGATGAGGAATAGGGCTGTAAATGATTTTATACCGCGGCAGTTACAGGAGAAGTAAAAAAAAGGGGGGGGGACATTCTGAACCAGTTTTACGTATCATACTATGTGGTGCATGAGGAGGGTTGGCTTCGGAAGGGGGAAGGGAGGAGGTAGACGAATACCTAGCCTTCCAGGGAGTCTTGTTATAGCAGTTCATCGCGCCGAGAGCCACAGATCTTGCCCTCTGGGTGGCTCCGTGGACTGTCCCGACCCTTTGTACTCCACTCGTGGCGCCATAAGACGCGTGTTCGGACGGCGCTGGATTCCGCTAGCGATCCGCACGTGGTAGAGAATATATATATATTTTTTTTTTTCATACTTGCATGTTCTCTGATTCGTGGAGGTTCGAGCAGTCGAGACTTATTATTGCAACAACGAATCCCTACAACACGAGATAAAAAGCAGGCGTGCAGTAAAAACAAAATAATCATAGTTCTTATCTGAATATCGGTCTTTTGCAACTCCTGTAATCAATAAATCAACTTATAACACCCAGCAGTTAGGAGTAACCAAACGATATTCTACGCTTCAGCTCTTTGCTGGTCCGAGTCTGCACAATAATATCTCGAGTCTCCACATAGCTTACTTCGTTTAGAAAAAAAAAACTAAAGCAACTTAAAGCACGAAGTAATGGAGACGCGAGACTACTACGTTGCTCCTGAAACTACTGTAGTCTTGCGAAGCAGTATTTTAAGCATATTCATCGAAATGAATAAACATACAAGGGTACGTAACAAATGCAGTAGGTGCTATGATAGCATTGCGTGCTTCATTATACGTCAGATAGCTTAGTAGGCTATTTGTCGCAATGGGTTACAGTAGTAACTCTTATACAGTAGCCATGGGATCACTCATTTCAGAGGTGGAAGAGCGGAGGTGGAAGCTGAGAGAACTCGTCCACCAGGAAAATTTCTGCCGAGAACTTTGTCTGCATTTTAATGGTCTTATATGTCTCAACCCTCAACTTCCGTATTCGCATAGGTATGGTAATACGGTAATTTCAATTGAGCTTGTAAATGTGAACAAAGAAGTTATTACATTTATCACAAGTGGTATCAATATTATTTTCTTTGTTCTCCTTCCTTCAAATCATTTAAATTAGAAACCTTCGGTTATAACAAATATCTGCCATGGTACTGCTTGACATGGAGTGTTTCCTGCTAACTTGGTGCTCTCCATTAACTTAATAATTTAATAAGGAATGAATAAGTGTTTTTACAGCAGATTCCATTATTTACATTTTACGTAGTTGTATTTTACAGATTTCATAACACATTGTTATTAATTTAAATATTTTATAAATAATGCATGTAATTTGTAGAACAGTGTTATCTAGATGGTCTGTGTTTTTGCTGATCGATTAACTTATTACGTCACTGACACCTGGTGGGAAAGAGGATCAATATCGTAATTTATTTGCTATAGTATGCATATAAGTAATTCAAATAACTTAAAAAAATAAATAATTTTAATACTTAAAAGAACAGTTATCGAATGCAAATAATGCACCAGGGTGTGTTATTGAATCCATACAACTTTTAACGAAGACGAGCCTCACATTGGTGTGTGTTTACAACGAGGAAAAGCAAGATTGTTGTGTGAAGGCTGTTCACGATAAAGTGAGCAGTTTTGAAACCAACCTTAGGAAAAAGTCACTGCCCCTACCTGCATGTATTTTAACGTGCGGCCTGAGTGGAATTCGCCCAATAAAGTTGGTACCGATGGATGGGAAGTAGTTCCGTATCTTAACGTCGAGTGAAAAGTGTTAGGTAACCGTTTCTGATAATATAAATTATTTCTTTCACTTTCTGTTTTTTTTTTTAATGCACCGAAGTGTAAAATTGAGTAGATTTGTAAAATATTTACTTTTCCAATAATTTCACAGTTTCTCCTGACCGACGCATGAATAAAGTGATGAGGCTCATGGCAATGTTAATTTTACATAAGGCGGAAAAATACACAACGTGTATACAAGTAGAACATAAGCATGGCTTTCAAAAGTGCTCATTTTACTGTGAACGGCATATAAAGGCCGTAAAGTGAGCACTCTAGAAATCAACCTTTGAAAAAAAGCACCACCAGTAACTGCGTATATATAACCATGTGTGTCACCACGCAGGCTGGGTATGAACACACCCACTTATGTTGGAAGCGAAACGTGAAAAGTAGTTCCACGAAATAACGCGGTATTGCAAATGTAATGTTTAAATTTATGGCTACTTAAGTAGTTTGAAGTTTATTTTGTACAATTTAAAGTAATTATTGGGATAAACATAATGTACTTACTGTAACTCATAATTATATTGTGTCACGTAATCGGCGCAATGGTCAAAACCAACGGCCCGTTGTTGAGGTTCCTTCATGGCTTGTGTGGAGTGGTTGCGAGGCAAGCTACAAATTTGGAAGCTGGAAGTTGCTGTGTTTTAATATTTCTCATTTATTTTTCAGCTTATCTGCAATCAGAATTGTTTTATTATAGGTAGTATAGTGTTTAATTGTGCTGTAGTGATTGTGTGTAAAGTTATGTGTTCCATCAAACTACGTACAAATATTCAGCGTCAGGAGGACATTATAAATCTCGCCAAAAGTATTTATTCTTTAATTCGTCGAGGAGAGATGAAGCCGTGCAAGGTGATTGTACGAGTTGCAGAAATTATGAAAATTTCAACTGCAACTGTCCGGAGGTAAATGTAAATGTGTTTTTACGAAGTGTTTTCCCGAACAGTTTTTACGACGTGTTTTCGCCGCTTATCCCCAGTACGTTATTGAAGTAAATCATTGAAAAAGAACAAGTATAAATCGACAGTTAGAAACGTGATATTACAAACTGAAAGATGAATAACAATAATGAAAGTAAATGAACGACAGCAGAAACGCAACATTAATATATTCATGTGAATTTGCGAAGTACATGTTATATCCTAAGTTTGACAAATACTATTAAAAGTTATCTGTACCTATCTACCTACGCCCATCTGTCTAACCTTTCTTTCAAATCTGTCTTTATAACAAGTGCAAATTTGGTAGTTAATAATTATACGTTAATTTAACACGTTTTTATATCACTGTGTTGTTTTGTATTGTGGACCTAACCTCAAATACATCTGTACGTATGTATTTACGCCCAGCCATGTAACCTTTCTTAAACCTGCCTTGGTAACAAGTGCAAATGTGCCTGTGAATCATTATACATTAATTTGACACGTTTTGAAATCACTGTGTTATTTTGTAATGTAGGCCTAACCTCAAAATTGTGTTCATGTAGTTATTCATCCCAAGTTACAGTGTTAAGTTTTACTATTGGTAACATAACATAATCGTCCCAGTTTGATGCTACACCAAAGGTGTTCCAACATATAAACTATAAAATCTTGAAGCTTTTTTTGTTAACTATATACCTATATCTGTGCTTGTTGCCGACATTCTTTTGTGATGCAAGTGTAGGTCTAATTGTTTTATTTGGTAATGCTTGCCGTAGTAAGAGTTAGAAAGTATTTACAATTAACTGTCAACAGTTAGGCCTATAGAATAATTCCAAGTTTAAATTTCGAATTGGATGTTCGACAAGGCAACTTGCTACTTTTTAAGAGATATCAACGAAGATAGTATGTGTTATTGAGTAGGCATAATTGTTTGTAATAAATGCCACTTTGGCCACAAAAATATTGTAGTTACTGAAATTTAATGTAACTGTAAATTACACGTCATAGTCAACACCCCAGACTCCCAGAGCTCATGTTTACTTGCGAGTGCATGTTTGGTAAAGGTTAGATTACATTACACAGTGTATATGTTAAATTAAATATTTCTAAAGAAGCTGTATGAGCTAGCTTTCAATAACGGCCGGGCTACAATTGGCATACCAAACATATCCACAGTTATAGCGATAAACACGTACAAAACACAAAAAGCACAGTGGCTTGGCTACAATTGATATAATGATAATAATATTAGTTGGTCTATGTTGCTACATCTGTACCGAAGAAATTAAGGTCTGTACATAGAGTTGGTAGTGGGTTTTTTCAAAAATAAATATTTTCAAATGATCTGAGACATTTTTTAAATGGTAAATTATTTACATTTCAATTTTACTATAAACATTACCTAAAAAATGTTACAAAACTTCCGTGGTTGTGATTATCCACAAATAAACAAACGAAAATATATACCTGAGGAATTAAGTCAAAATACACACTTTCTTGATTTGTAAATAAGTTTTTCAATTGATAACATATTTATTGGCTGTTTATTGACGCACGCACGTTACTATATCAGTAAAAAGGAAAGTTAAACCAAGTGCTTATCGCTATGTACAGTAACTTGACTGTAAGTAGTATTACTTTTATAATTTGTCCTTTACATATCATTTTGCTGTCATTTGTAGATATGTATTGGTTTTACATCAATAATTAGACATTTATTCCAGCTTTGTGTGTGCACGCATGAACGATTTTTTGTAAGTATAGTAATTTTCTTTAAATACTGTTCTCATTGTTTCCAGTTTTGCTGCAGTCACTGTATTGAAGGAACCACAACAATGAGAGTCCATGCACTTTACCTGTAAAATTTGTTTCTTGAGGTTTGTGTGGGTTTGACAAAAAGGAAATGTCGCACCCATTTGGGCCACAAGAGACACCGGAAATGTGGCCATCACCGGATCGGCATTTCACTTAGTTATAAATAATATACATTATTTTTAGAATTATTTTGTACAAATGAAGGTGGTGCCTGTTACAAGCCTGGTATACCCTTCTTTTACCACTTCAATTCACAGTATAAATGTTCAGTTCTTTTTTGGAGGGTCTGAGAAGGGTACGAACACAGAGTAACGGTGTCAAAAAAAACTATATGTACGTATACATAATTGCATTTGTTGATATTTTATATTTTTAGTGTAAATTATTTTTATTTTATGTATATGTAATAGGCCTATGTTGAAATATATTTATCTTCCTTTATAAAGGTGCATATAAAACTATCCTTAAAATGTACATAACACATGCACATATTTTATATATTTTTCTTTTATATATATATATATATTACATATTTTATGCACTGCCACTTTTGCGCCGTCACGTTAAGTTTATTAGCACCATCTACTTCTGTGCAGTGGTGTACTCTTTCCTCGGCTCAGATCCCCTCATCTTTCCTTGCTGTTCTGCCTCCCTGCCTTTCCCTTTCCCCTTCATGCGTCATTATTTTTTTATTTGTAATTTTTTATTGAAGTCCTTGCACGGCCTCGCTCTGTCTACTTTATACGCTTCTGACATCTGCTACGTTACGCCACTACCTTATGCCTGCAAGATGTATGTTTTTTCCTGATGGCTTAGTTGCACCTAAATTCAGTCAGCTGAGGCCAAACACAGCTACCATGTTTTAGAGCTGACGTTTTACTTGTCACGCTACAGAGCGATGGGGCACTTAGAAAACGGTGAGTCATGGGACACGTTAAGTTTGCGGTACAGTTTTTAAATGTTTGGTAATTTGTGTGGCAAGTGGTGTTGTACCTTGGGTGTGCAGTCGTACTAGTCTATTTCAAAATCTGGATTTGGCTGCCCTTAGAATTATTTTTTGGCTTAACTAACATGTGTCCTTTTTTAACGTGTCGTGTTGGTCCATGTTCACCACCAAAGTTCAATGTCTGCTCTTTCACAGTTTCCATGACTTCATCGCTACGTTCATTTTTCAATTGTTTGTTGTGTAAAGTTTTTGTCTATCGGAGCAGTGACATGTCCCAAACAATTATATATGTTGCGTATTTTATATATATATATATATTGTATATTTTACATGATATATATGTATATGCATACATACATTATATATATCACGTGTTATATACATCATATATGTTACATGTTTTATATATAATATAAATGTTACATTTAGCAGTCCTAAAATGTAAACATTGAGTTTATTAAAATGTGGCAATCACATGGCAGTCACATGGCAATGCTTGTTTACATGTGGTGGAAGGATACAAAATGGGCAAGAAAGGAGAATTTTAACAGGGCTTTCTAAAGTGATTACTTTATCGTGAACGGCCTATAGTAGTTTGTCACCTGGTAAGACTGCCTGTCAGCAAGCCCGCCAAGAGAGCGGGAAAAATCCCCGGGGAACGGGCACGAGGAAGGCCTTGATAAGGTTCAGGAATACGTAAAGTTATTTTTGTCCAAAATTTTAGTTTAAAATATTTTTTTGCAAATATGTGTATATGTGTGCTTGTGTGTGTATTGTATTGGGAGAAATCAATGAAATCATTTTCTTAAAATTTTTGTTGAAACTAATGTCATAGTTGTGGTATTAACATGACAGTATAGGCAGTTCACGGTACAGTGAGCACCTCTGAGGCCCTGGCTACTTTTTTCTTTCAGCCATTTTTCATCTTTATCTATCTACCTTTTTAAATAAATATAGCCATGTAAGTAATAAACACAGCGTGTATATTCCGTCGCACTCGGAAGTTAATGTCTAAAGCTAAAACAAAATTAAATTTATTGAGAAGTACCCCAAATGAGAGGGCTTTCAAAAGGGCTGTAACTCAAACTGCACGGTCTTTAAGGTTATTTTACTTGTGGGATGTATAAGATGGTCTTGCACGGCACGTCAGCTTATTGCCTTGGACTTATAGTTCGTCTGGGATGTGATGTGCGGGGCTTGTAAAGCTCGGACACGCGAAATACGTGCTAATAGGCGGCGCCCTTAGGGGTAGCTCAGGAAGGTATGCTCGGAACTTGCACGGAAGTAGGAGGGAGGTTACAAGTGCGGCGTGTTGACAGACCTTTAAACTGGGATGAGCTAAGAACTGCGCCAGTCGAACGTGTGTAAGGAGCGTTCGTGAGGGGCCATCGTGATCTCGGGGAGCGCAGTGGCGCCCAGCGTGGGGCCAGCCGCCGGCTGTGCGAGGTGATCTTGTAGCCTCCGCCCCTCTTCTTGTTACCTTGCATATCGGTCTGCCCCCAGCGGTTTGTTTATTAACGCTATCTTCAGGATGCATCTCCCGATGGACTACTGCTCGTCTCGCTAACATCGTCCCACGCAGAGGCCCGCTGTTGGTGGCCATCATGGAAACTAACTCCGGTAAAAAGTTTCCATAACAGCCTTGCTTACTTTCAGTAAAGCTGGCAGTGAAATAAAAAAATTATTCATTGCTTTGCCTTCTTATCAATAAAGTAACTACTGCTTAGTAAAAAAAGCGTGGGACGTATAAACAGGTGCTTAAAAGTTAACCGTATTCCGTGAGTTTGCTTGTGCCAGTTCAAGAAAACCAAACAAAGGGTAGCTGACCCTGCATGAATGAATCTTACTAACTTTCTAAACAAATATTCGAACAGAGTGATGCGTTCTTATTTAGAAATTTCTCACGCCATAAATGTTTGTAAGGCAGCGTGGCACGAATCATTTTGCAAAATTAAGTGCATCAACCTGGCAAAATATTTGCCCCTGCTGTTGCATTCCATTCCCTCTCTATTCCTGCCCTATATTTTCCGGCTGACTAAGTACCATGTGTGACCTTCAGATCGAGTGGCATGTTGGTTTGCCCGTCGGGTTCTTCTGAATTTTTTTGCCGTGACTCGGCCTTCGTACGTGTGGCTGGTTTATTACTACACTAATAATTCTAAGTTTCCAACAATTTTCTGTAAAATTCCCGAGCTGAAATTTTAAAATTTCTTTACCGATTGTATAATTTTTGTACACACACACATACACACATACACACACATACATATATACATACATATATTTAAAAAAATTTGCGTGGTGAAATTTTCAGCTATGTTAACTCATGTTGTTTTCATACATTAGCGTTCTTTTCTCGGCATAAACATTATAAATGTGCGAGTAATCTTTAGAATTATTACTCTAAAGCATTCATAATAAAAATATTACATATTTGCACACAAGTATTCTTTATCCTTTCAAGTTTCATAGCAAGGTACAAAACTTTTCTGATAACAAGCATGTGGCACCACAAAGTAAGATATTCCCGTTTAATTTCTCTACCTCAGAAAGGACGAACAGTAATACTGAAAATACGTGCTAATGGCACAAATAGAATAAAACTCACCTATTAATCCCCTTCATACGCAGTACGTGATTATTATTCGAGGTAAAATAAAAACATTCTTCCCAAGCTGATATCAGTACACTAAAACTTAGTTGGGATCTTCCCAAGAAAATTCGTCTACACGTAGGAACCCCCATACTTTTAGTGTACGGGTCGTACAGCCATAAATTTCCCGTACACATCTCCTTAAATAATATAATTTCCTTCGTGCGGTAGATTTTCTGTATAATAGGCAATGCCGAATACGCTGTTGGTCGGCGACCTCAGGCAACGTTTATTCTATTTAGGTTGGGAAGCTCAATGCTTTTAGTTTGGCAACAAAAATTTTTCGCCACTAGGTAAGCGCTAGTGTCGCATCTGTATCGGATGTTTTATATATTCTACGTTAAAAAGAGAACGAAATCATTTTATCATATTAAATCAAATATAAAATAACTTCATAAATATGACGTAAAGTATTTCTTTTTATTATTCATTTAGCTTAAAATATTAATTACAAGTGACCTCTGTGTAACACTGCGCACCTAGAGGTGAAAAATTTTTTATATGCCAAATTCACCCGTAAGAAAACTAGTTTAGTTCCTAACATGAGTAGAACTAACCTTACCTCGGCGAACGCGGACGCGAAGCCCTGCAGGACCAAGTATCTCCTGCTCGGATAATAGCGGCAGGCTGTGCGACCAGCATTTATACCCGCTACCCGTCGATAACATAACATGGGTCCACGGATCGGCCTCCAGCGACAACCAAGGTCGCGCCTTAATGAGGCCGCTCTTACCTGTGTGTCTGTATCCCTGCCCAGTCTCCTGGATAGCGCCAACCACCGACTTCTCACCTCCGAAACGTTTCCCCCTCCATTTCTCTGCTTTTTGGATTAAAAATTCATTGCATATTTTGTGTTATATTTCGTGGATCGACAGAGCACAGGTGATTGCTTTGTACATCTTTTGAATTGTGTGTTGCTTGGCTACTGTTTCTATAGGTTGTTCACGGTGAAGTGAGCACTTTCGAGGCCCTGGTTTCTTTTTTCTTTCAGGTATTTCTTATCCTTTAACCACCTTTTTAAATAAATATTGCCATATAAGTGTAACCGTAAATGTAAATTCCACCGCACTTGGAAGTTAACGTTTAAGGTTAAAATAGAATGAATGTATTGATAATTATTCGTAATGAGAGATCTTTCAAAACTGCCTACTTTACCGTAAATAGTCTGTAGTAACAATTCTGTAATCACCTGCAAGGAAGTCACTTATTTCTTCCCGGAAGTCACTAATTAAATATTAATGAATTTAACGTAGCTGCGGTAGTAAAGCTTTAGACATTATTTATGCTGTGTGCCGCACAAAAATTTAGTTAGTTTTTTTACAGCGAAATATGTACAAACCGAATATGGCACGAATTGACCTCTTTTAAAAGGATACATAAGCCACCGAGTATTTATATGAAGTCGACAAGTCGTTTTCAGTATACGATCCTCGTAGTCCTCGGCCCTGAATTTATAGTAATACCGTAGTTCAAAATTAGTTAGTGTGTCACAGGCAAATCTTCTAAAAACGGCTTTACAAATAAGCATCACGTAATTAAGAGCATAACTTGCTTAGGAAGTGTTGTTTATCTTCTGATAAATGTGACAAGGGATGTACAGCAATTCGGCTTCCTCCTCACACACACATGTAAACAGTAGACTCGGTGAGAAACGGATGTGGCCAAGCAAGCTGTATATATATATATATACCCTGCTTATATATATATGCCCTGCTTATATATATATATATATATATATATATATATATATATATATATATATATATATATATATATATATATATATATATAAGCAGTTCATTCACAAGTGTGTGTGTGTGTGTCTATATATATAGACACACACACACACACACTTGTGAATGCCCTGCTTAAGAACTACGTCTATGAGCATTGTGTTTTCTTCCACCATATGTAAATTTAACATTGCCATGGCTTGATAGTAGAGTGTATGGCGGGATTTCAAAACACAAAGCGAGGAACGATGTCCTGGACAATCTTGCAACGATAACCCCAAGCATTCAACTCTATTAAAAACAGAATGTGGCAAGCTCTCTTCTCCTCAATCGTATTAACAACATAATGTGGCAAGCTCTCTTCTCCTCAGGCTATGTACTCCATACGCCTGATACACTAACACCCCTCTCCACCCCTTCACCTACCTCCACCCACACCCCTCCCTTCAACATCCTTCTTTACAACGAGTTATGCTGTGATTACTTTTGGAATTATTTAGGTACCTGCTGCGAAACTGTAGGCTCTCCGCAGCTCTGTTTATCACCCTCCCCACCCCCCCTCTGGAGTGCTGTGATTGATCACTCCCTCTCCCCCACCCCTTCCACCATACATTCATTTCCCTATGAGGTAAGCTGTGTTCAGTTCCAGAATTGCTTGTTAGGCTGCTGTCATAACTGGCCAGCAGCATTGTTCTGAACTTGGTCGCTAATTGCATGCAAGTTGAATTGGTCAAATTCCTTTCGAGTTCTAGCATCGCCTGATAAGGAGCTCACCATTCGCCCGCCCGCCAGATACTTTCGTTTATTTTCTGTTGGTAGGAGCGCTGGGGTCGCCTGGAAGCTAAACCTTTGTTAATTACACATGCTATGTGCAAAAGTCTTCTTGTTAATACAACACAAAGATCTTTGCTACCTGGTGGACTCGATCCACGGACCCTTAGATCAGCAGACTAACACCGTAGACCATTTGGCCACAGAGATGCAAGTGGTAATAACGCTTCTAATATTGTATAAAAAAAAGAAAAGGAATACCTACGATCTCGCACAATCAAAACGAATTTGAAATAAATGAATAAATCGTAATTTTATAAAAATTAAGTTATGTATTTAATTTTAATTTGTATTTATCACTTTAGAATTGTTTAACATAAATATATCGAACGTAACTTTTACAAACGCGTATTTTCAAGATGTTTGCATTTAGGAAAAACAACAGCCAAATAATCAAGCATTATTTTTAAAGAATAGTTATGTGTTTAAATTTAAGAAATGTTTATTAAACTTTTACAAACAAGCATAGCGAGTAATGTATCAGAATATTCGTACTTCCTTAGACAGATAAGAATATTTTGTCAGAAAATATTATTATGTGATTATAACCATTGCAATATTGAATTTAGTAAGCAAAGAAGCAATCTTTTATTATTTTAAAATTAATTATGTTAACACTCCGAGCATCAAATACAACGCATCCCTTACCTTACAGCATGTCATTTAGCTCTAAACCTTTTCTGGCAAGGTCAATTATGCATTTAAGCCTTTTGTAAATACAGTCATAATTTCCGATCTGTTGAAGCTATAGTGTTCAAATTCATAACATAAGTATCGTACCTGGCATACACTATAACAGTAAGGTCATTTAGGCCCCAATCCCTTTCTGGCAAGGTAAATTATGCATAAAACCCTTTTATAAGCATAGTTATTCATAATTTCCGAACCATTGAAGATATAGTGATCAAATTCATAACATAGGCATCGTACCCGACAAACACCATAATGGTAAGGTAATTTAGGCTATAAGCCCTTTCTGGCAAGGCCAATTATGGGTAAAACACTATTATAAGCATAGGTACTTATAATTTCTAGACCATCATTTCTAGACAGTCATCAAATGCATAACATACACATCAACCCCAACAACAGAGTCATTGGGTCAAAAACACCTAAAACCCTTTTATAAGCATAGTTACTCATGATTTCCGAACAATTGAAGCTATAATCATACATTCATAACATACACATCATCCTCAACAAAACAAACAAGACCACAAAGTCAAACACAACTAAAACCCTTTTATAAGCATAGTTACTCATAATTTACTATATATTAAAGCTATAGTCATCAAATTCATAACACACATCACCCCCATCGACAGAAAAGACCATAGGGCAAAAATAGCTTAAGACATTTATAAGCATAGTTACTCATAATTTCCAAACTATTAAGGCTATAGTCATAAAATATTACAAGGTCAGACACACCTAAACATCTTTTATAAACATAGTTACTCATAATTACCCATCTGCCGAAGCTACACTCATCAAACTCAGACTCTGACAAACGGTGAGCAGATCAGTATTGAACTCGATTCCCGTTCAGGTTACTTACATGTTATTAAGTTTTTATTATTTTGAAAATCAAATAGTGAACGACGAACGAGACCCATCAAGATATATAGATTGGTGTTATAAGCAATGGTTTAGCTTCCAGGCTACTCCACCGCCCCTACCAACTGATAACAGCAATAAACGAAAGAGTCTTTGGCGGGCGGGCGAATGGTGGGCTCCCTATCAGGCGATGCGAGAACTCGAACGGTATTCGATTAATCGAACTTGCGCGCCATTTAGCGACCAAGTTCAGAACAATGCTGGTGGCCAATTATGACAGCATCGCTGCCTAACAAGCAATTCTGATACTGAACACAGCCTACCTCGTAGGGAAATTAATGTATAGAAGAGGGGGTGGGAGAGAGGGGGTTGATAAATCACAGCACTGCAGAGGGGTGGGTGGGGAGGGTGATAGCCAGAGGTGCGAAGAGCCTACAGTCTCTCAGTAGGGACCTAATTAATTCCAAAAATAATCACAGCATAGCTCGTTGTGAAGGTGGAGGGTGAAGGGAGGGGTGCGGGTGGAGGTAGCTGAAAGGGTGGAGAGGGGTGTTAGTGTATTAGGCATATGGAGTACATAGACTAAGGAGAAGAGATCTTGCCACATTCTGTTGTTAATACGATTGAGGGGAAGAGAGCCTTCCACATTCTGTTTGTAATAGGATTGAATGTTTGGGTTATCGTTGCAAGATTGTTTAGGACATCGTTCCTCATTTGGTGTTTTGAAATCCCGCCGTACACTATACTCATACAACTAGTTGATTGCCGTTATTAAAACTTTCCCCGCGAGAAACACATATTAAGATTATGTTTATTTCACAATAACCACTTGTTACACCACAAATTAACCTTTATGTGAACCAAAAAAAAACTTTCATAACGTACAATACTAGTAACTAAATAACATATTTGTGGGATCGTGGGATATGTCAGAGATAGACAATATGTAGGCCACTCTGCCTACATAGTACAGTGTAGGGCCGTACACTTGAAAGGCGGTGACATCCACCTGTAGTAAGACTGTTAGTTGCCCGTCACAACTCTCATGTTAGGGGCCGCGGTGACTCAGTGGCTAGAGCTCTCGTCTCCAACCAAGGCGACCCGGGGTCGACTCCCGGTGGTGTCACTCCCTGAATTTCGCACGTGGGAATCGTGCAAAACGATGCCACTGATCGACTGGTTTTCTCAGGGATATCCGGTTTCACTCTGCCCTTGCATTCTAACGCTGCTCCATACTCACCTCGCTTCACCCTCGTCAGCTCTCAAGACCTCGATTTTAAGAGTCGCGCAAACTTCTTCACTCGTGTTACATGGAATTAAACTGTAGGATAGATAAGTAATTGGACGCATTGTTGGTTAAACATAAGTAAATATTTCGGCAAAAATTCAACAGCTCTTGGCAACATTTGTCAAATGTCCCTCTTGCGAACTGAACACTTACCCAGATATTGGTAAGAGGTCACCATGCTGAACTAACGATGACCTAGTTATACATAATTATGTATATTCCTATCTTATATATACTATACGTAATTTTGTATACTTTATACATATTTCTGTATATACATGTATATTCTAAACATAATTAATATAAAACAATCATACATATATATTATATAAACTGCATGTGTTCTACAAATAAAATAATAAATTATAAAATACTAATAAATAATAGCCATTATAAAGCCTATATAACATTTAAAAATAAAAATATTAAAGAGCTTTCCCCACATAATATTACTATTAATAAATAATAAAACAATCAAAAATATTATTAAATAATAATAGCTGAATTAAATTCAATTATTAAAAAACTAGATATCTTAATTTGCTATTAACATTTCACACCTACATAATTATAATTAATAAATATACCATTGTAACTAACATAATAATGTAAATCAAATCAATTCGAGATTAATATATAAATAATATAAATTTAATCTACCCTGATACACAAAGGTACAACAAAATATCTACTTTTAAAGAAAACAAAATAAACCTTCACAGTACAAGTAAACTGTAACAAATAAAATTTTTTCAAAGTTAATACTAAAACAGACAAAAATAATAAAATTTTAATAAAAAATAAAAAAATAATCTAAAAGTAAACTAATAATTATATAATCAAAACTCAAATTTCGCAATTCAAATCTACTCAATGTAAATGAATTATTTTCTATAAATTAAGTCTTGCACATTCCAGACACACTTTCCAGTACGTCTACTTTTTTACGACTTACCTCAAATATATTGAGAGTGACGGGCGATATATACTTATTTTAGAGCCAAAATAAAAAAAACCTCTATTAATAGTATTACTAACAAATCCACCTTCATTAAAAATTTCACACTTAAATCCATATATTTAAATAATATTGTAACCCACCTCCACTTAAATATAAACTGCACCTTGACCTGAAATAAATTTTAATAAAAATAAAAGTTAATTAAATCTAATAAAATAAACTTATAACGGCGGTATACATACTGAAAACGAATTCAAGAAAGATTAAATCGGGGATTATCGATTACGGGGCAGGTTCCTCTGAAAAGACTAAAAAACCACCAAATTCTTTAGGTTTAAAGAACATAACTAATACTACCCTGGCTGAGAATTAACACATAGAATAATAGGGTATCTAATCCTAGTACGAGTATTTGGGTTTTCTCAGAGTGCTTCCATACAGAGAAGATTAATCGCGAATACGAAAGCTTGCCTTTGACCTCGGCGATCATGGAGCCGCGACCTGCACCATCGCTAACTGTTTGTCGCCAAGTTCCAATTCTGCGATCGAGTTTTCCCCAAAGTATAAATACGTCCCTTTTATACATTTTCGATTCTGTATTATTCTAGACTTGGAACAGTACGGACATAAAATGCCAATGATGTATCCATCTGCTTTGTCGCTTCTGTGGCAAAGCATTTACAGCTCTGCGCAGCAAGCGACGACATTAAATAATGACCTGCGGGATGAAAACTTCAAGAATGTCATTTCAGTGCGAATTCTGCCAGAGGCAGTTTACAGGGAGTGATATTTTGAAGAGACGTTGTAAAACATGTAGTGACTACAATCAGCACCGCACACAACACAATCAGCACCCCATGCACCGCAATCAGCAGAGTCAGAACTGCACACACTGCAATCAGCATCGCACACACTGCTATCAGCATCCCACGTACCACTATCAGCACTGCATGCACCGCAATAAGCACCACATGCACAGCAATCGGCAATGTAATCAGCACCACATGCACCACAATCAGCACCGCAGGCACCGCAAACAGCATTGCAGGCACAACAATCAGTACCGCATGCACCACAACCAGTACCGCGTGCACTGCGCTCACCTCAAGATAGTAGTAGTAACATATGTATTATCAAGAAAGGTGTTACTTTACCCACACACATTCATATTGAAGATGATATTTTCCACGAATCGCGACAAGGAAGCCTATTTGCGAATACAGTGATGTGCATCATCGCGGGACCATCGGGTTACGGTAAGACGTGCGTCCTACTGAGCCTGTTTGAAGAACCGAATGGCCTTCGGTTCGAGAACGTGTATCTATATTCTAAATCGCTCCAGCAACCGAAATACTAGCAATTGACACGTGTACTGAAGGGCCTTGAAGGAAGGCTTGGGTTATTTTACATGCAGCAATAATGAAACCATCGTACCTCCGAGCAAAACACTGTCAAACTTGATATTTGTCTTCGATAACATTTCCTGCGAGAAACAAACTTGCATTTATGAATACTTTAGCATGGGACGACACGTGTATATGGACTGTGTGTACCTCGGCCAGACTTATTCGCCCAGACCTAAACAACTGCTTCGCGATAATGCAAACATGTTGGAGCTGTTTCGCATGGACGATATGAATTTACGTTACGTCTACGACGATAATGTTAATACGGACATGCTGCTATCAAATTTCAAAGATATGTGTTCCCTGTGCTGGAAAGAGAAATATGGATTTTTGACGATCGTTAACGACTGTCCGCTACATAAGGGAAGGTACAGGCGTGGGTTCGATCAGTTCATCGCTGTCTGCTGAGAGGGTTCGTCTACTGGGAACCAGCAAGTGATGCCATCGATACCTCCTGCTACATCGATGGGTACTGTTTCCGCAGACGATTATGACGAGACAGTTAATGCTAAAGACTGAATGAGTGCAGTACAGTCGGTTCGTGCTGAACGTACACTAGCAAGACGTTTGCATGAAGTCGACGAACTTCAAAATAAACGACTATCAGCTCTAAATACTTAATGAACATACAACTCCTGCTACAAAGAAAAGTAAAATTGATATTTACGCTGAAGCAGGAAGTGAAGATGGCCATTAAGACAGCATTGACGACGACTATGACGACAGCGATAGTGTTGAAGACGATGCAATGCGAAGAAGGGGGCAAAGACACCGGTTATACTGACTACTTATTTCTCGAAGACCCGAACGCACTTATAGACAGGCTTAGATATTTGCTTGAGCTCCAAAACGTGGGGATAACTCGAACATGAAATGTAAAATGTGGTTACGATCATTAGAGAACTTAAGGATCAGGGTTATATCAAATGATGTGACATTGTAATTACATTATAATAATAAATGATTATCCTAAAATTTAGTGCTTCATCTTTATTTTCGTGCATTGTATCCTTCTACCAATCTTAAAGTTTTAATAAGAAATATATATTTAAAAAATTATGCATTTAGTCAAAAAATTATGCATGATATTACTCGTAAACGGTGTTGGTAGATATGTGACTTTGAACGATGGGATTTAAGTGTTAGTAATGACAAACGATTAAATAGACGACGACTGTTTCCGTATGCGATTAAACGTTAGAGAATTTCAGAGTGTTCTACGTATAAATAAATTACACGCTTCGAATCGCAAAGTTCAAACGACTACGTGAATAATAAGTTGAATTATGTGACTGTTCGGCACGACCCCCACGAATCGGAGGGTTTTCTCGGGGAATTTCGTTTCATCCGCCCTTGCATTCCGGCGCTGCTTCATACTCACCTCACTACACTACCTCAACACTTTTAATATTGAATCTTAAATATAAACTATAATGATGTATAAATAAATTCAAGATGTTAAGGATACTACCAGCTTAATGATGTGTTACAGGAAAACACTCACACTTGCAAAAAAAAAAAAATGGCAAGAGTTTTTAAAGCATGGCGTTATTTTCAACATACATTTCACATTTTCGCAAGTCGCAGACTTAATTTCAAATTCGTTTGAGCTCATTATCGCCCAGAAGGAGCTGCCAGGTTGTTCGTATCGTAAGGTCCTACCTCATTTCGTAGTTTAAGCTTACAATTTATTTTCTTATCTCGCATCTTGGTGGTTTTTTTTTTTTTGTGATACAAAACTGTTCCTCTACTCTTTCTTTTTATTTCATTCACATTTATTCGTGTTTTTCTACACCTATGAATAATTAAAAGCTTTTTGCTATCGCTTAAATTGACTGTTAGGTTTCTTATATGTTCGAGAGAAGTAGTTGTTTTGATAGCCTTGAGCACGCAACTAAAAACTTTTGCAGGCGTATATCCCACTGAGAATTGCGAAAAAAAGGTCTAAATTATTCAAATGTTTGACAACTCGTCTCAGAATAGGGCTTCCAGCGTTTCGGCAGCAAAAACGAATACTAGTCAAGCCATGTTATAAACTATTTTAGGTAATTCTCTATGTTACATAATATGTTTTTTACCAATACTACCACATGTACCTGGTATTAATACTAAAACTACAACTGTTAATATATTACTAACTAATTCAGACTATCTTGATTATTTTATAAATATACTAAGAATACGTTACGCTACCGTAACATAAATTAGGCAATAATTTAATTCAACGTTGACAATTTTTCATTATTTGTCATGATATTTACTACATATTCTTTACTAGGAAAAAATAAAAAATTGTTACAATTATATTACAAAGATTTACATAATATTAATTAACATAAAAATTATTTATCTTGTAGGTTCCTTACTTTCCACCATGTAATACCCCGTTTAGAAAATTTGTTACATTTATCCTACAAACTCATTTGAGTCTGTAATGTTTCGTAGAAGATATATTACTCTGCATGTGCCTAAAAATGTATTAATTGAAATTTAAAAAATCTTTCATTACCTTGATACTGAACACATCCTATCACACCATCCATACTATAGGATGTTCACGATAAAATTAGTACTTTTGAAAGCCCTGCTTAAGATATACTTGTATACACGTTGTGTCTTCTTCCGTCTCGTGTAAAATTAACATTGCCATGGGCCTCATCACTTCATCCATGTGTCGGTCAAGAGAAACTGTGAAATTATTAAGAAAGTAAACATTTTACAAATATGCTTAATTTTTTACGCTTCGATGTATTAAAAATCAGAAAGTTAAAGAAATAATTTAAGCTATCGCAAATGGTTACCTAACACTTTTTATTCGATGTTAAGATTTTGAACTAATTTCCATCCTTCGTTACCAACTTTACTGGGCGCATGTCCTCAGTGCGCACGTGAAAATATATAGACCTACAGGTAGGGGCAGTGACTTTTTTATAAGGTTGATGTCAAAAGTGCTCACTTTATCGTGAATAGCTTTTATCAAGGAAATCTTCGAACAATTAATCAACCAATTTCAAATCTCAAAAATCCTTTAAAATTGACTGCATCAATAACACTGTCAATTGTACAATACCGCACCTTCCCTTCCATAGTTGTACGATTTATCGTTTAATAGATCTTATGCTCTATGTGTCCATAACACTTTTTAAGATGACATAAATGTGACTGAAACTCAAATTTAATGTAATATATGTATACCTCTGAATCATGGCCATTAATTGAAAAAAGTAGTTTCTAAAACTTTAAACTTTGTTCATTTATTGTTTCAAACTGTATTGCTTTCTCACTGACACAATGATTACTTCTGCTCCAGACAGTGTCTCTTCTATCATGTTAATACTCCATGCATAAGCTAACAGAATGTACCCAGGGTAATAATTCGAGGAATATGCAGCACTATATTAATCCCTTCTTAGAATTTATGTACAGTAATGACAGTTTCGGTTTCCTTTACTTGATGGCAGGAAAGTCGATGCCCACATCGGTCCATAATCCTTGTATGTTCACAAATTCTGACATTTAATATTTCCACCGTGAAAGGTAAGAAAATGTGTTTTTGAGTTGTGACATGCCCATTGGCGATACTGAAGCCCAGCTTCAAGTCTGATACGCGTGTCAATCAGCAAACTCAAGCAATTTTATGTGAGTACTCCTGTCCTGCCAAAGATTGTCCTGCTGCCTGAACGGTTTATTTTTCGTCCCGCCAGTTGGTGAAATGTGTGATGCCTACAATTCTCCTGGAGTACGATTCAATGCTGCTATCATGGGGTTGGCGTGTTTACAGGACTACATGACTTTAATGAACTTAGTTAGCAAGTCAGTTCGGTTATTTGCCACGTCTTTATTTCGTAGCTCAGATTAATAAACTGTTGTTTTGTTTGAAGAGGGGTTACTATTTGAAGAGGCAATATTTTTTTGCTGCAAGTTAAGTATTGCAATGAACGTAGTTTGTTGTTATTCTGTGGGTAGAGTTTCCCTTTTAGTAGTGTTTTTTTAAAACGTTTTTTGTGTATATGGATTTTAGCAGGGAAGTGTTTGTTCCCTGTTTTGATTGCGTGAATTTTCAATATGGTATTTTATGGGAATGTTTGTAGGAGGTGGATTCTTCCTTTTTTTGACGTAGGAATGGTCTCCTGGACTACGATTTGCCAAAAAATTTTTAATGAAAAGGAGTTTAGTGCATATTTTATGGCGTGCCGTTATGCTCATGGTTAAGTGTAATGAGGGTTTTTGCTCCTTCTCAATGGTATTCTTGAAATTAGTAATCCATGTTGTACTTTATAGCGAATGGTAATGGTGCTTGCTTTACTCAGGGAGTCATTTTACCTTTTTTTAATGGGATTTCACAAGTGTTTATTCAGGTTGGGTGATTTCTCTGGATATATTAATATTGTTGTTTTTCCTGTTTGTTTCAGTGCATGCGTGTTCTCTCCTTCCCCTAGTTCACCGATTGGTAGCAAGCAACAAAAATTTGCAAAGGCAATTGATATGTTTCAAATCAAGCTGCAAAATAATTGTTGTTGGTGATATGTGTAGATGGGTTTCAATATATTTGTATCGATTTTGGCATTTTTGTGTCCATGCTTTCTTGATTTTTTAATAATGTGCGTCCTTCTCCTTGCCTTCATTTAGCCCTGCTATAGCTATAAAAATACAAAACACAATTTCTTGACCAATGACAAAATAAGACCTAAAACCCTATCGTTCGTGGTTTCCGAATTGCCAACAGGAAGAAGAATTGTAAAAAATTAAAAACAATACAACATTCTTGCAGCAATTTCGTATTGTCGTCATCTGCTGTCAAAAAATCATATATTTGGCGGGGTAGGGGGGCCAACATTTGATTTTTTTTTTTTTTCCCCTACTGAATATCTATTTCGAGTTCAAGAGAAGTACGAGTCACTTGCTCCTCTGAGCATGACAGAAGTTTGGATTATACAATTATATTTTCTTGGCAAAGTGTCTGAATACACCTAGACTTTTCCATTATCACTCATAGTGAAGCAGAGGCGTAAACCATGTAATAATTCTTCTGTTTGCGAGATTTAACGTTTGCCCCATCGTTCAAAATATTTCAATGTTTTTTATATAAAAAAATTGGCGAAATTCACAACTGAAGGTTTACAGCTAGGCTCATTGATATATGTATTACTGAAGATCTTCGAAGGCACTGATTTCAACACTCTTATGGATATTAACTTCATCCTTGGCTACTAAACGTATGGTCAAATTTTATCATTATTTTTTAGTGAGATACGTTTGTATGCAGAATGTTGCAAAATTGCATGTCAATACTTCGTACACATAACTTACAGTGTATGGACCGCGGGCTACATCATTGTACTGTGGAATGCCACTGCAGAGTTCGTTTGCATGTTACACGGCACCTCACACTACGACACTATACCTATAACAGTAGGAACTGCACAGGAATTAGTTACATATGTGTGAAACCTTATTGTCGGCACTAAAGGAAATGTAAAAAATGCTCTCCATCAGCACGAACACATACATCAACCCACCGTTGCATGGACACCACGATGCGTTGATTAATCCCTCGAAAATTCCTGATTGTTTCGTAACCCACCACAATTTTGGTTACTTATGGTGCCCCCATCGTCCACTGGGGTTGTACACACAAGTGCCTTTAAGTGTCCCCACAAATAACAAGGTATAGGACTGCCAATTACAGCTTAGTTGGCATTCCACATTAACATGATCCAGCCAGCGGGCCATATACTGTACGTTATGTATAACGGGATCTAGTAAAGAAACGAAGCGTTTGCGAACCTTTGTTCATATAACATTTTTTCATCCTGCAGATGTGAGGAATGTTTCCCCGAAGCATTGACATGCAATTTTGCAACATCCTGTAGTTTCGATACCAGCTAAAGTGATATTGTGCTTCAGCCGCTATCACAACTTTAGTGTTCAGCAGTCTGAGGAGTTTTAGAGTTCTTTTAGTAGTATATTTCATAGACATTTGACAACGATTTATCTAGTTTTTAATCCTACTTTACACTTGTTTATTACAGATGATGTGATACAGACAGGGGATAATGTGAGCTAGTCAAGTAATTCAGTAAATCGGTAATTGAGTGATGTTTGCCGATTTTGTCGATCTACGAGTCAAGAAAATTTGTATCTCAAAATAATTATAAATCGTACTTCTCGTTGCCATTCGGCTTAGTTACTGATTCATCAATTTATTTTCTTCTCAGTACACATTAATACTGAATGAGTTGAAGCTGTTTACCGAGATACCCACCTTTGATAAAAAAAATTATGCCTATTTTCACGTAATCACTGATTGAAGTACTTACTTGAGTGTTTGCAGCGAATTGAGAAAATTCTTTACCGAGATTTGTTACGATTATTATGTCGCAATTCATGGAAACTTACTATAGTTGTTTCTGTTTTGTACACTGATAGTGAAAATTGGCTTAGCAATCGCGTGTTCATGAAAAACTTTACAGTAACTGTGAACGACACACGAACATCAACATTTAGGTCTATAGCGATGTTAGATTTTATCTGTGGCAAAAAAAAAAAAAAATTAAGCAAAACTTTCACATTTGTTTAATTTCCGTGAGTCAAAATTATTATTATTTTTTCAGTTGTTAAAATTTCATTACAATTTATTTACCTATTTCAAAATATGTACATGCTATGACAAAATGTTGTATTATCACAACACGAAATCTTTTTAACGCAAGCATAATTACAATTCTATTATAATCGTACTAGTTATTGACCATTATTTATATATATTAAATTAGATTTAATCCCTGATAGTTGAAATTATTGTATATTTATTAAGGTTTTCTTTCAATTACGATTACAAATAAATTATAATTTGGTTCACAACTGCAATAAAAATACTTACACTACATTTTATAGTTGATAACTTACTATTGTTGCAATGTAGTACTCTCTTCTCCTGAATTTTGTTTAGTTCATTCCGTTAATTCAGCAGCTGTTGGTGCTTATTTATTTACTTGACTTAGCCCCCTAAAAGAAAAATAAGTTAACTAGCTTAATCCATACATATTTAATTGCAGTACTTAGATAAGGAGTCATTTTAATGATTTAGAGCTTGATACAAACTAAGCAGCGCTTTAAAAGGTGCTTAGTTTATCGTGAACTAACTGCATTGTTTATAGAAGTACCTTAACAAAGAAAATTTCTTGTATGACGAAAAGATATTATTAATATTTTGTTGTAGTTTTTAAGTTTATTTGTTATTTTTTTTCCATTCACTGCGTATCCATGATAAAATAAACAAAAATCCTACTATCATAAAAATAAATAATAGATGGGCAAATATATCTTATAGGGATTGCCTTAGGACAACTCCTATATTTACAAAGTAGGCAATTACAACAACTTTGGCGTAGTGCGAAATATTTTCTCGAATAATGAATGTGGTTACTTTAATGTTTTCACGTACATTGCACCCTCATACCAAAACAATTGTGACACGTGGGCAATTTTGTTAGATACAAGCTTGGAGGAATCACATTTAATGGTTTCTATGCTTTTAGTTACTTTATACCTAGGTAAAGTAACCAAAGAACGTAGATAAAGTGATTTCAGTCTGTATACTACCTTAAAGAAAATTGTTCATTCTACGTGTTAATAAGCCGGGAAAGAAAGTATTCTGAGACTATTTAAACCTGGCGTAATTCAGAATAACACGTAGTATATGTGTATCACCACTGATTTCAGGGTAATAGACATCTACGTTAAGATATTGCTGTAAGAATCACGGTGAAAGAAAGCAACAGTTCATTAAATATGTTGCACTCTTATTAGTTCCCATGTGTGCTCAAGATGGTATCTACATTTTAAGTATTAAATGCCACTATGTGAATGAAACAGAATTAAAACTCCTATTACGAGTAAATGAAAGTTTATTCGCATAGTTGCGCCCTGTATTGAAAACAAGTTTCGGAATGCTGATAACAATAATAAGCCAACGAGAAGAGGGTAACTGAAATATATTAACAAGGGGAGTTGACAGGGATGGACAACGAAGCAAGTGTTCAGAGAGGAGATGTCGCGGTACAAACAAGCCTGCCCTAGTCTCTTGTTATTGACCGGGAAGTTGAAGGCCAACCCAATTGATATTAACGATGTGTGGAAACTGGAACGATGGAATACGATGTGGTCTGGTCCTGGGGCAACGCGATCGTCAACATGTCAGATGGCTGGACAACTTTCTCGGAAGGGAGATAAAGCAGTGAGAGGCAGGGTGTTATCGGAAGAAATATAACTATCTCGCGTCTCCCAACTTGGTATCTCGTAGTGTCAGGAGCATTGCTTTCGCTTGGAGACCACGTGTTATGGTACCAGTGCTGCAGTACCAATACAAATAAGTTTTGATTCTGTTACTGTGTGGTCATATTAGTCTCTCATGCAATTCATTGTATGTATATTAAATGGTACCTCGATTTAAAAAAAGATTATCTCGAAAAATAATTAAAATAATTCTACACTGGTTGATATTTTTAAGTCACATTTCCCATTACATTTATACACTCAAATGCAATAAAAAATATTTCTCATTTATTATTATTAGTACATTCCTCCCTTTAGGCGAAAATAATCATATATGAAACTATTAGAAGTTATTGCCTTTGTCCGTAGCTCGATTGTAATGCTCTATATATACGGTTATGGAATGGGCCTTGTTTCTCAAAACTTAAAATATATAGATAGTTCATGATAAAGTGAGTTTTCTTGAATCAACCTTTAAAAATTAATTACTTTCCGTAACTGCAAATGTTTTCACGTAAGCAATGACCGCAATACTCACAATAAGTTGGCAGTGAACAATTAGTACTTTCATGTTTTAACGCTAAAATTTTTTAATGTTAAAAATTATTGTAGCCTGCAATCCAGTTTCTTTTTCTTGTATGCAAATAAGAATAAATTTTGGCGTGATTGTAATATGTTTCTAACTCTTTCACACCATCACCTGGTTGACGCAACGTTCAAATGAGTGAAAGATTGAATGAAAAGATTTGGACGTCCCTTAACAGCGAGCTCTTGAGAGCCGATGAGGGTGAAGTGAGGTGAGCATGGAGCAGCGCCGGAATTAAGGGATGGGGGAAACGGGAGATCCCCGAGAAAACTCGCCGACCAGTGGCATCATCCGGCACGATTCCCACTTGCGAAAAAATACGGAGTAGTGACGTTCAAGTGAGCTAGAATGTGTGCGTGTGTGAGGGTGTTATGTAGTACTACCGCGACTCCCAATTTCCGAGTTGAAATCTTGGTACGTATGTCACCCGTTTTGAAACAATAACGTCACAAAAATCCTTTATACTGCACGCGAAATTTTACTTTAATGTTAGGAATATGGTAAAACAGTGTTATAAGGTCTGTCGGAATTTTTTAATTTGTATGAGCCGATATATCAAACAGTAAGTGCCAGCTTCCACAAATAACATTCAAGGAAGGTAATTGGGGGGATCAGATTCTCCCTCATATGTGTGAATGCAGTTTTATTAAAAACGTTGTTATCACATATGTATTGGGTTGTTAGCATGCTGGTGAAGTTACGTTCATATCAGTGTAAAAATTTAGATTTTATAAACGAAAAGAGATTTTTTTTTTCGTTAGCGAAGTAGTAGGCCTTAGCAAACATTAGTGTCATGTGCTTTAAAGCTGCGGGGCTATACGCATTTTCACGATAGTTGTATCTAATTACAAATATTACTGTGGAAGTATGCATTAAATATTTGGAGCAATTCTATTCATCCATTGAGTTTCATGACTAGTTGTTTTGCTCACTTGTACTCTAATAGCAACATATGCCATTTGCTTGTGCATAGTTTTGTATCAAAGCATTGATTTGAGAGGTATTAATGCATTATAATTCTACTCGTAAATGTTGTAAAGCATTGCAATGTTTTGCTAATTATGTGTTCTTAATTTGACGTGATAGTAAAATCCGCTTTATTAATTTTATTTTCTGAATATTATCATTCTGGAGTTGTCCATAATTTTTAAAACAAAGTCTTGTTTTCATCGGTGATGACACTAAATATTAAAAAGTGGATTGTTATGTATTAATTGTTCTTATGCTGTCCATGCGCATGATATTATTGACACAGTCATTGCGGAAGACAATCATAAGTGGAAATATTTACTCATATTTTGTCCTTGCATTTTCATCACTACACATATTATAAATCCCACAGTTATTAAAGATATTGCGCAATATTTTCGCAAATGTGTTACCGATGTCTCATTATCAAAACACATTTCTTAGGTCATTTAACGACAGTTTAATGAACGTTTCATTCTGCATGGAGAAGTATATACACCGAATTATCTAAAAGCGTGCCTTTCTTTTAACGGGTGAGCGTATCAACTATCCAAAGTTTGTGAACGTTCGAAACGTCTTTGAAATTTTTTTTTAGCAGGGAAAAGAATCATGGTTAAGTATCCTGCTATTCTGCTGATAACCTAAATCAATCACAATTTTCTCATTACCTCGCAAAAGTCGACAACAGTTAAATGCATAAATATGTCTAGAGAAAAAATAATCGTGAGCATCGATCATTATTCACAAACCAATATTATTTACTGAAACCAATGTGTACGTGTTTATTTTACTGATTACAATGTTTATATTTTCGTTTTTATTTAATGAGTATGGAGTGGACATATAAGCCAGGTGATGTAAACATCAGCTGAAAGTCACGTGACAGTGCTTATTTTGATAGGTAAGCGCAAAGATACGCAACCAGTGAACCGAAAGTAGAAACATAGAAGGGCTTTCAAAAGTGCTCATTTTACCGTGAACAGCCTTTACTAGTGGTTATTCACAAGACAGGTATAAATATTTAGAATGCATTGTAACTTACCTTTCGCATGCAATAATATTCCAAATTTCAACGGATAATTTACAAGGAAACAGTTTATCAATTGCCGCTGAAAAGTTTTTACCGTTTTAAAAAAAAATTGAAAAAGGGGAAATATGTTGTGTTGCTGTGTTTTTGAAGTAATTTTTAATGTTTCGCAGATTTTGCAATGTACTGTATGATGATAGCACTTGACTTTAAACATCAAGAAAAATGTATAATTAAAATAGAAACCCCATTTTAAACATACTCGGTGATTAAAAGTCACAATTTTCACAAAAACAATATAAATAAATAAATAAATTTATATATTTGATGTCACTGTCAATGAACAAAGCAGCAATTCATTGAAACAATTTTAAACAAAATGAATCCACGTAACTGGAAATTCTCAAGTTTTGTGCTTACGGCATAAGTAGGGCATAGTCGGTTCATGACAAGGATTCGAGAATGGGGAGACGGGGAGCCAACGACCATCTTGGATTCCGCCATTATGGAATTTTTCGTACAAAATTGCTTGTTGTACCTAAAAAATCACTTCAGAAATCGATTATTTTACCCAAAAATTGGAATTTTACTTTAAAAATTTTCCCGTTTTGCACAGCTGCAAAAAAATACTCCCCAGAAATTGCCTTCAGGTGGCTCTGCCCGCCACTTTGGAATTTCCCTTTTCCCTTAACATTGACTAAATTTCCCTAAAAATTGCCCTTTCCTCTTAAAAATTTCCCTTTAAAATGGGCAATTTTCACTAAAAATTTCACTTTTTTAAAGAAATTCCCGTTTTACCCCAAGAAATGTAGAAGGCCCTCATCTACAAACTGAAGCCCCGAAATCCAATTTTAGAGCAACTTCTAAGATTTGTGAGGTTTCCTTAATACTTGTAAGATAAGGTGTTGTTTCACACACACACACACACACACACACTCACATATATATCACCGGACTTGTATTTCAAGGCACATACGGCCGTGATGACATATCGATTATGCAACCCAATGCCAGGACAACCATTTTGGATTTAAGAGGCATGACTACCTGCTGCCCGACACCTCTTCCCTAACTGCTCGCAGGTCCTTGAGCGTGTATCGCCATGCTCACGAGGAACTCGGCTGACCGGCCTTGTCAACACAGTCGTTAAACAATCATACATCTATGAATTGACGCTTTTATAAATAATTAGAATAATTTCATTTAACATTTGAAAAATGCTGAAATCTTAAAAAAATTCAGTAAAATATATCGAAAGTGTATTTTTTTTTTAAATGCAAGATCGTGTTTAAACATTTAAAATTTGCAAATTTCACACTTTGCCATGTCAGCTGATAGCATTTACAAAAAGAAAAATTCTCACGTAGTTACGGGATCCGTACCAACGACCTCTCGGATAGAAGTCCTATATGCTAACCCTTAATCTATAGAGCGACTATAGACAGCGACCCTTAAATGTTGTATAGTAGCCACCGAACCAATAGGATGCCATTCCTTCGTATTAATGTATTTAAATATTTTTTCTGTCAATGCATATAAAGCTAATGAACACTATATTTTAGAGCAGTTTTTGTTTAATTTAATACAAGGTAAGCATTGTATTATAAGCTATCGATATTTTTTCAGTTGGGGTTTCATCACGCTTGTCTATGGTCACATTGATTGCTTTTTTTATATTCCTTTTAAATAATTATGTAGCAGTCCACATTTTACGCAAGTCGGCTCGTAAACAAACAAATATGTACATACAAGCAATAAGGTATGAGAATATAATTTTATTTTGCAAGTACAATTTCAGTCTCCTATCCTCAAATATTATTATTACACGGTGTAGGTACCTGCTAATTATTCATTATCTCGAAGGTTTTGTGGCCATATAAGTTTGTAGGTACGACCACATTAAGCAAAGGATAATTAATCAATTAACAGAAGAAGTTGAAGAAGGTTCCATAAAATACAATGTTTGGCCGGAGTGTACATACGAAAAGCCTCAACTTTGGGTGAAGAGTTCAGTCACTGAGCATTCAAGACTGAAAATCAAGCATTGTACAATGTTGATAGCATCCCAGAGCCTTTAGAGTCCTTGGAAGAAAAACCTTGTCGTGAAGAATAAGAATATATATGGCCAAGGGTTCTGGCTGGACGCTTGGTAGCATAGACTTTCTTGAGCTGCGTATAAGTAGATTATATTCCCTAAGTTAAAAGTGGGCTTGCTGTTGTAAAGACACTACATGAATGGCGTAGAAAATGTAAGGGTTCTGTATTTAATCTTGTTGTCTGAAGTATGTAGGTATGTATGGATGTATGTAATGTATGTATGTATGTGTGAGTATATATATATATATATATATATATATATATATATATATATATATATACACATACGCATACACACACACACATAATTTCAATGAAAAAAGTTTCGCTGGTGTAGTATCCTGCCTACTTCCCTGAATACAGAGAATATGATAGCGCTCGGTTTAGTCACATAACCATATACATATAATCAAATCCGTTTAGGATAGTTATGCCTACAAAACCTAGATAACGAATCATTAACATTTACCGACATTGTGTAATAATTTTAGTCTTGAAGATAGGAGACCGGAAATTGAACTTGCAAACTCAAATTATATCCGCCTATCTCAATACTTGCACATAGAGTATTTGCTTGTTTACGAGCCAACTTGCGAAAAAATACGGACTGCTGCATAGTAATATTAAAAACGAAGATATAAAAACAATCAATGTGACCATAGGCAAACATGATTCACACCCCTAACTTAAAAAATAACGAGAACTTATAATAGATTGCTTATCTTGAAATAAATTAAACAAAAACTGCTGTGAAATATAGTATTCATAAGCCATATATGCTTTGACTGAAGAAATATATAAATACTTAATACAAAGGAATGGCAGCCTCTTGGTTTACATTTAAGCATCGCTGCTCATGATCATTCTGTAGGTGAGTTGTTAGCAAACTGGATTCCTATCTGAGATGTCGTGGAATAGAATCCTGTAATTACGTGAGAATATTTTCCTTTTTTAAAATGCAGTCAGCTGTCATGTCAAAGCGTAACATTCACATAATTTTAATGTTTTAAACCGATTTTAGATTAAAAATATATTTGTTCCATACAGTTTACTGTATTATTTAAGGATCTCGGCATTTTACAAATGATACATTAAATAAAATATTTATAATTATTCTTTATAAATACGTCGATTCCTAGATGTATGAATAAACGTCGGTACACGCTCATGGACCTTCGAGTCGCGTGTGAAGAGGTGTCGGGCAGCAGGTAAAGGTATAACGCTTAAATTCAAAATGGTTGTACTGGCATTAGGTTACGTAATCGATATGAAATCCCGATCGAATGTGCTTCGAAAAGACGAGTCCGTTGATAAGCCTATATAACAGTTAATTCTTACGCCTTATATAATTAAATAAAAAATAATTATTTATATATATTTTTTTAGAACTTTTTATGGAAAAAAATAGATTTTTAGGGAATCTTCAAAGGAAAAGGAGAATCTTTAGGGAAATTTGGTTGATTTTGAGGGGAAAAAGGGAAAACCAAGGCGGCGGCCAGAGCCCCCTGAAGACATTTTCTGGGGAGTCCTTTTCTGCAGCTGGGCAAAACAGGAAATATTTTTAAGGAATAAAAAGTGAACTTTGGGTAAAACAATCGATTTCTGAAATGATTTTTGGGTAAAAGCAAGCGATTTTGTACGAAAAATTAAAAAATGGCGGAAATTCATGTAGGATCCAAAATCCCAAATCTGGATCCTGGGATCCTTGTCATGAACAAACTATGCCCTAATACTTATATTTATTGGTTGTACAAGAATATTTTGTTTTTCCTAATTTTTCTGCACATGTACGACACCGGGCTTGATTATTTATTACCGCTTCTTAATCTATATTTATTTGTTATACCTGGTTGCACGGTATTTTGCTTTAATTAAATTGTTTATTTCTTTGTGCCACTGGTTTGTTTGTGCTACTTGTGACCTTTGTGCGATTTCTTTGTGCCAAGAAGTCATGCATTTCGTTGATATGATATGGTAATTATTATTAATTATGGTCTTTTCGTTGTAGAACATGGGCACGCATATACCCCATGTTACCTCGTCTACGATATTGCGAACAACATTTTCAAAGCCTTCACATTTGAAAAATGACGTTTTACAAGTTATGTTTAAGAAAAAACTGCCATAAAATTTAAATTTCTTACTTACAACTTTTGTAGCATCATTATAGGTACTTAAAAGTAACCCTGTTCAATAAAAAATTTGCACAAGTAATTCAGCAGCATTTTTGCTAATATTTTCATACCAGTATGTGGCGCAACAATGCCTCTCACATACTAGGTGGTCGTCTATAATCAATTAACAAATAAAACTAATCATTTTTATATTGTTTTAGTTCCCAAGCGACGGAATGGAGTGGGAATAAGTGTTGGCAGATTTATATTCAAGATGGAATCTTCCCAACTGTAGAGTGTCACTGGGTGGATGTGACATTACAATAAACCAGCGCACAGCGACTCTTACTATTAAAATTACAAAGACTACTTTAGTATTGTGTTGTTGGCTTTGGCAAATGCTAATTTTGAATTGTTTGTTATTGTTGTTGGGACAAATGGACGTTTATCCGATGGGGGAGAAATGAAAAATACATTCTCTTTGACAAAATTACAAATAACACGCCCAAAAACCCTGATAATTCACACGCTGTTAAGGGCTGAATTTTGTTTTTTTATCGGCCACGAGGCATTCAACCTTGGCGAAGACATTCTCAAACCTTTTGCTATGCTCTAACTCAATCCAGAAAGAGAGGCATTTAAATATACCGATTGTCACGAGCAAGGATTGTAAGAGAGGATTCGTTCAGTATAGTGGCAAACAGGTTCCGCGTACTACACATAACAATGTATCCCAGTTCAGATAAATCTGTGTCTATAGTTAAGACTTGCTGCATATTGCACAATAACCTGAGAAGGAATTGCAGAGTATCCTACACCATCGATAGAGAAGACATTGAGAGTGACACTTTATCAGTGGACTCGGGCGAAATGAGTTACCTGGAACTACATTTGGTAAATTGCAAGTAAACCAAGCACCAAATTCCACTGACCAAGCCAAGAGTGCAATGGGAGAACATGTATAATATTTTTATGGCATGGCAATGGGAAGGTAGCCTGTGTACATTAACCGACAAATAGACATTTTGGCATTAATGTTTACCTGTGTTATCATTCGTTCCTCAACTGGTAACTTGCAGTCTCAACGCTATCTCCGCACTTTCGACGTTACCCTTCTGGAATACTCAAAGATAACTTTCTTGGCACCTCTTTATCCAAAGTGAAGCTGAAAAGCTCTTAATACCACAATTTAGGTATAGGCCGTTCACGGTAAAGTGAGCACTTTTGAATGCCTTCTCATTTGGTATAATAGTCAATAAATATATTTTATTTTAGCTTTAGACGTTAACTTCAAAGTGCTATGGAATATACACACTGTGTTTATTACTTACATGGCAATATTTTTTAAGGAGGTAAAAGGATTAAACATGGCTGAAAGGAAAAGTAACTAGGGCTTCAAAAATGCTCACTTTACCGTGAACAGTCTTTGTGAAACATTAGTGTAATTATTAAATTACCAGTACTGTACCACTTGAGTGAGTGAAGAGATTTAGCTGATGAGGTTGAAG
Organism: Dryococelus australis; assembly: GCA_029891345.1. Taxonomy (NCBI): domain Eukaryota; kingdom Metazoa; phylum Arthropoda; class Insecta; order Phasmatodea; family Phasmatidae; genus Dryococelus; species Dryococelus australis. The sequence goes on from CM056996.1 coordinate 60,246,720, forward strand.
CTAGGCGAGTATGCAGCAGCGCTGGAATGCAAGGGTGGGGGTAAAGGGAGATCCCTAGAAAACCCGCCGAACAGCGGCATCGTCCAGCACGATTCTCACATGCAAAAATCCGGGGGAGACCCCGCCGGGGATTGAACCCGGTTCGCCATGGTGGGAGTCGAGTAGTTTAATCACTAGGTTGGAGCAGAACGGTGGGCGAGGGGGAAATAAAAAGAACAAAATAGAATAGTACAGATTGAGAGGGGGCTGGGGGCCTTCGGGTTCGTGGGCGGGGCCATTCGACCGTTGAGTGTCATGGCGGACCGGCCGAAAGGGTAGTTAGCTGTGTGCGGGCCCGACGGCGTCTGGTCACGCGAGTGGATTCGTGGGAATCCCGGCCCCAGGTCTGTTCCTGCGGGGGTGGCGAAACGGAGGGCGGCCGAAAGGATTCCCTGTCGAGGAGCTGTCTCGGGCGGGGCAGAATAGCTCACCACCTTCCTAGGAAGTGTGAATGATGCATTTAAATAGAAATAGAATTTGTAGCTTAAATTACGGGCGCCCAGACGAACAGTCGCCCTCCCACAAAAACAATTGTAAATTTATATAACTTATATACTGTTTGTTAAATTGTAGTAGTCATGGTAGAATTGAACATCCTGTATGGCTGTACTATTAAGTAGGGTTAATGAAATAAAAAAATTAAAATGTCTAACCACTGAACCACTGCGGCCCTCTGTACCACCTGAAGAGGCGCGACAGCGACGCGCGCATCCAGACGTCACCCGTCAGTCCGGGATTTAGCGAACACACATACGGTCAGTTCTGATGTATTTCTGTCGTGCCATCAGCCCAAAATTTCAAACAGGTTTGATTCTTCATTCCAGGCATGACTTGCCGTCAAGTGACGCGACAAGCTATGGGATTTGGTGTGACCAACCCCCCTTCCCCCCCCATACTTCCACACGGTCGATTTTGGAATGCTGCGTGATAGTGCTGCAGAACGCAATAAACTGTAGGTGGCAACGGAACAGCGATACACGCTAGCGCAGCAGACTGCGAACGAAGAAAGGATATGTTCCTGAGGATTATGCAACCCGCTGTATCGTAAAGTAAGTCTGGATTACAGTCCCACAGGCGTAGAGTAAGTTCAGAGTGTAGGGATACGATACTGCTCCACAGATCAACACAATTGACTGAAAGAACCGTACTACTTTCGTCTAGTGTTGAAGTCAGAGTAAGAAGAATTCGAAAATATTACGAGACTGGAGTCAAAATTGTCTGTAAAAAAACTGCACACCCAAGCAGAGGCGGCAAGAGATGTTGGAAACCAAGGCACGGTGGCGACGACCGAAGGAAGGCTTTGCAAAGATACACTGATTGTTCCTGCGCAGCAACCGAATGGTGAAGGCGCAACCCTATAAAGGGGCCAGATCCACGACATGTGCCACCCGCTGTCCCTACATTAGTACTGTAACTCAGCTAAAAAAGACAGTATGTACAACGAGGTTAGTTGAGTCCCTGTACGGTTAGTCATAATATTTAACGTTGTCTTAAATTATTAGTTACCAGGTTGTGTAATAATCATCTCATTGCGCTCCTTCCACGTGTTGAAAAATATAAGTTTCAATAAATTTGGTGTTATCTTTAAACCCTTTCAATATTGTGTTACTGAGTTTATAAACTTGCTAAAAATTTACTTACGAACTACTTTTGAGTGGCGACATGGATTAAAGTAGTCTAAGCAGTAGAATGTACCATTCTCAGTTGACCTGAAGAATAGTTGTGGTGAAAAGAGGCGAAAGACGAGCAAACCCACTGGTCTACCGGACGATGGAATGCTTGATGTCGGACTTCGATAACCGTAGTAGGAGACCTGTGAACTATTCGCAACTAGTAAAAAGACAACTTCTCACAGCTCATATAAAGACTAGGAAATAAAATAAAAGTAAAATTATAGGGTCACCGCTTAATAGTTATATGTCTCGAGTTATTTTGTTTCGTTCGTATTCAAACTCCTCTGTGCATTGATTTTTGCGAAACTATGCATAAATATGTCTTCCCCTCTCTATCTCTTTCCCCCCTCTCTCTATTTTCACCTCTCCCTTTCCCTCTCCCTTGTCATTTATCGCTATCCGTCACTCTTTCTTTCAGCTTCTCCATTCACGCCAGTTTACCATCAAATCTATACATTTTACTTTAACAATTTTAATTAATCGAGTTACTTTTATATATTCATGATAATTCGCGTGGTTATTAATTGAAAACGGACCACCTCGTATATTCCAAGTCTAAAGACCCTATTGATTCGTAAACCATTAACAACTATGGTTTTAAAAATGTTGATAGATGCTGATCCATGCCATGATTATATTATACTTGTGCAGAGAGTCGTTACTTATGATGGTCTTTGATTGCCCACATATGCATACATTTAAATCCACTGTGGACCATATTTATGTCAACGAAACAGTCAAGGCAGATAATAATGTTACACGCGGACGCCTGAGGGACGTATCTGGGTTAGTGAGGGATGGAGGTCTTAATAAAAAATAAAATAAACTAAATTCGATTTCTAATTTATTCACTCCGCTATTATTTTCAGCCTTAAATTATCTGTCTTCATATTTACTCTTTTTATTCAACAGTGAGCGCCATATTTAATGTATATTCCAAATCTAATTAACGTCCTTCTTAATTGTATCTGTTGGTTACAGTCAACTCATACTCATTATTAACACGTGTTCAGTGGATCTGTTGCCATCCTTTATAATGTCTTTCACTCACGCATCTAGTCCAATAGACCAATCTGCCAGTCGCGTCCTTCACTGCTTGATACTCGCAGTTGCAGACTTCCCTTCCGTTGCTCACTTCTCTCGCTGCTCGTCCTCTAGCACTCAGAAATCAGCCACTCATTCAGACATTATCTACAACTTAACTCCCCACCAGGAGGCCTGTTGCGATATTTATACAATCCAGAACATTCTTCAGATAAACGCAGAAAAGAATGCAACCAGGGCCAGCGGCGCGCGTCTGTAATTCGAAACCCCGTCATTGATTGGTCTCCACCGTCGCTATCATATAACGACTCTCTGTCCTCTTCGCACGCTCGCGCGGGAGGTGAAGCAGCGAGAGCGTGACAATAATTTGCAAATAGGATTCAAGAGAGGAGATCAGAAATGTAGTAACTGACTCAGAGATTTTTACGTGGTTCCGCTTTACCCGACGTACAATTTAGATACGAATCAACAATAAATACTTAAATGTTTTACATTAAAGAAAAAATTAAATAGTATAGCAAACACAGATTTACTATTTGACATACCCTATGCCTATAAAACCAATACGGCTACCAAAAAAACATATGCTTGAAGTGCTGATGGGCGTAGCTGCTTAGTACCTTCGGGAACATTCGACAATCCCGAGTCCAGGGATTCAAAGCACCCTCTGAGTCAAGCCGATGACTACCGAGCTCGCCCTAGTTGATCCTCAGTAGGTGGCTCTCATTCACAGCCACAGCCATACAGCTCCTATTTAAAGCATATTGTCCCCGGAGACCCGTGTGTACACTACTCCCTGTATTAATTATTCTTCCAAATCTTCCTTTTCGCCTTCATGACATATTCCTGAAATATTCTCCCATCACGAAGTGAAAACAGCAATTTTTTTTTCTATCTCAGAGAGAATATTATTTTTTAAATATTTTCATGCCTCGAACAGAGGGCCCCTATGCCATGCCTAACTCATGGATACGACATAAATGTGTATATAAGTTGCGTATAAGCACGTAAGCAGACAAAATATCACGCACAGTGTTTGTTAAAATTGATTCAAAATTTCTGTCATTAATGAAATTGCGTACCTCTTATTTCATTCCGACCCCTGAATTAGTATTCTAAAACTCTCGTTTCGCCCTCATTATATATTCTGCCCACCATAGTGTAAAAAGGGCACTTTTTATGTCAGATAGAAAATGAATATTATTATGGTTTAAAAATTAATTAACGGTATGAGTTCCGAATTTTTTTAACGAATTTTGTGCGTGATTTTCTGTTGGTTATCGTTCTTATACGTGATAAATATATACATTTAAGCCATATTAATCAGTTAGGCATGGAATAGGGCCTCCAGTTTGAGACCTGAAACCATAAAATTATTAATTTTCTATCGAACTTACAAAAAAAAATTGCTGTTTTTACCCAGTGATGGAAGGAATATATAATGAAGGTGAAAAGTGAGTTTTTGGGGAATAATTCTAAAGTTGTAAGGCAATAAGAGGTTCGCTATTCAATTAATGGCGCGAGTTTTCGAAGCTTATCAGCGAGGTTCTTGCGCGAATGTCTGTCTGATTACGTACACCCTATATAAATGTTTAAGCAATATCCACCTGTTGCATGGCTGAGGACCCTGAGTTCGAAGCCTGAAATTGTAGAAATAAAAATTTTCTCTCGATTTTAGAAAATATCGAACGGTGTTTTCCGAGTGATGGGAGAAAGAATATATATTGAGCGCTGACGCACGCTGATACCTTAGTTCATGTTTCCTTTTCGCTCGAGGAAGAATACATTGCGATATTGGTCCCATGCAGTTTATGTAAGGCGATACATTGAAGAAACATATCGATCTCTGCAAGGGTTCGTCCGTTGGGAGCCAGCAAGTGATGTTGCCAATACCACATGATGCACTGGTGCTAAAGACGGAATGAGTGCAGTAGAGTCGGTTTGTGTGGAATGTGCACTCGCAAGACTTTCGCATGAAGTCGACGAACTTCAAAATAAACGGTTGTCAACTCAAAATACTGAGGATGACCACGCGACTCTTACAAAGAAATGTAAACTTGATATTGGGGATGAAACAGGAAGTGAAGACGATCATGAAGACTACACTGATGATGATTATGGCGACAGTGATGGAGCTGACGACGATGGCGAATTTCTCGATGCACTGATACACTGCTCTACCGCATTTGCAACAACAATCGACATGAAGAAGGCAAAATACGCTGAGAATACTGGCTAAATACTTTCGGAAGACTCGAATGAATTTGTTGATAGACTCAGACTTTGGGTTGCTGTACAAGGTGGAGATTTCTCGCACATTAACGAGATATTTTCAATCATTAGACAACAGAAGGACCGGGGTTATATCAGATGATGTGATGAACTGTGTCGTATCCTTACATTCCTCACATACAACTTTAAAGCGGTACTATGAACACTCAACTATTAAGGTAATGATCCGCATACAGAATATTAATGAAAACTTTAGGTACAAAAATGCATGAATAGTGGACTGTGTACAAAAAAAAGTCTGTCGTCATGTATAAAATTTGGAGACAGTTGGACAATTTTTTTAATATGCGTGGATGGGGGACAGATGACCAACCCATGGATTGAATATGGATTGATGATTGATTGAGAGATTGTGAGATTGATGGAAAGATTGTGAGATTGATGGAAAGATTGCCAAAGAATGATGGACATATTGGTGGAAAGATATAAAGATTGATAGAGAGATTAATGGAAAGATAGATAGATTGGTGGATAAATAGAAAGATTGATGGAAATATTGGAAGATTGGTGAGGATTGGCGAAGATTGCTGAGCGTGTGGAGCTGATTGTGTTGCGTGCGGAGATGATTACGGTGCTTGCGGTGTTGATTGGTGAGGAATGCAAAATATTGACGAAAATATTGCAAAAGATTGATGTAAAGATTGCGAAAGATTGATGGAAGGATTGAGAAATTGAAGGAAAGATTGCAAAATATTGATGGGAATATTGCAGAGTTGGTTTCGGAGCTGATTGCGGAGTTGATTGCGGGACTGATTGCGGAGAACTGAGATTGATCGAAGGATTGGGATTGATAGAAGGGTAGGGATTGACCAAAGAATGGCATTTATTGCTGTTCAAGAAGAGCATGGGAGATAAGAATATTTATCATCATCGTACGTTCCAAGTCTCAAGGGCCTAGCACTATTGGTATTTCAATTAAGTATGTCTATAAATTGTAGTTAGATGCCTACCCATATTATGATTATAACATGAACTGGGCAGATGGTTGCTACTCATATAAAGGGTTTAAATCGGTCATATATACATATATCAAAATTCTTAGTGGCACCTAGATAAAAGTCGAGACAGTGAATAATTTTCAGATTCTGGCATCGCGTATTAATTATTCTTCGAGAAATGGGACTGGAAATGTAGTTGAGAGGCTTTTGCATGTTTCCGCAATACCCTATGAATAATTTCGGAACAAAGTTCTATAAATAAATAAATAAATAATTTTTAAATTCAAATGAATTTTTAAAATTTGGTAATAAATACAGAATTACAATTTGGCATTCCCTATACCTATAAAACCAATATGGCTATTAGAAACGTAGAGATATTGACAGGTTGGGAAGTCGGGAACCATACTATGCTTACGGTGCGACTCAAATCTGGGAGGTGGTCGGTTTTAAGTTAGTCAGACAATCATTACTTATCAAAAGTCACACTAATTAACATGAATTTGAAAAGGCAACTTGATGAATTAAAATTTTTAACGTAAATTATATATATATATGATGGTAAACTGGCTTGAGGAGCTGAAAGGAAGAGAGAGAGAGAGAGAGAGAGAGAGAGAGAGGAACACATGTTTCTGGATGGTTTCGCAAATGTCAGTGGACAGAGGAGTTTGAAAATTCGATAATATTATAGATAGCAAAACATTTACACCGTATACATTTTATGAGTAGGTGCTCTGTCCGACGAAAAAATATATATTTTTAAATTGGATAATAAAAACATATATTCGATTTGGCATACCCAATGGCTATAAAAAGTAAAATGTCTACTAGAACGATACATGTATACTTGAATAGTTATTTTACGTAACCGATGAGCTCCGTCGGGTAGGCCCGCAATCCCGAGTCGAAACGAAGTAGGTGGCTCTCAGCTGCAATCGCAGCCGCAACACTCCCGTTTAAAATACACTGTGCCAGCTTCGGCTTATTTACACTACTCGCGTTCATCACTGCTGATCATATGACTTTGACAGGTGTGTTGTTTTGAGGCATGCCAATGTTGGGCGCATGTGCATAAGACGAAGGATCGGCCTACCTGATACCGTGTCTATGATCTGTACGTGAGTGGTTTAGCAAGAACACGTAGCAGGAACGTCCACGCGTGCGCAGGGGAATGCGCTGTGGCGGCGCTACGGTAGCAACTCAAGGCGAGCGTCGCCATAACTCACGGAGGTGCTCACGTAGGTGGTCATTCTTGATGTGGTTCGCCTTTTAGGGCCGGCGGCCGCCGCCACAGGGTGCCTCGTCAGCAGCCCCCCCGCAAGGGCCGTTACACTCCATCTCGAGCCGAGCGGCTTCTCACTGCAGGCATTTTTAAAGCTACGCTTGACAAATCTGTTCTCGAGTGCTCCGCTGTTAGGACGTTAGCTTGCGTCACTGAACCACATAATATACACCATGTTTCATAAAGACTTGAGGGCCTCACAGAAACTTATTGCAACCAAACGACGTAACATAAACTAACGACAACAGTGCAGAATGAACGACGAACGCAAACAGTTTGTGTATTTTGTGCTACGCCACGAGTTCACAATCCTGTCGCTGGACGTCTCTCACAGTAACGCCCGTGTGGGTTTTTTTTTTTTTAAAGCTGGCATTCCTTAGTGTCATCATAACCTACGCGACTTAAACCCCGCAATGAATTTGATTGAAGGGGAAACTCAAAAAATCAAATCTCAACAATCTGGACCAACAGACCTTAAACTAAAACTCTGAAAATGCCCCTGAGTTCGGCCCACATGAGTAAACAATAAATCCTGGGTACATGTACCTTGGATATGAATAAAACGCGAGAGGGTGTGGAGTACCTCCAAGTGTAGGTCTACAATTATAGTAAACAAAGGAAGTATGAACCAGATTAATTAATTATCTCTTACAACACAAACAAATAAATAATACGAATGAGGTTTCTTCTACCAACACCCAAAAACTTCTTAATGACCGTTAGGAAGAAACAGAAATAAATAATAGTACAGGAAAATTACTTATATCCACAAACTAGTCTTTGAGTTTTCTCAGGTTGTTCGCAATTGCAAAAATTTTATGATTTTTTTCCCGTAAAATTACAATTATGCTAACAATTGTGTTTCTTTTTGTTTTATACAGTAGATTTTGAATATCACCTTAAGATCCTATATCATCATTCTATGGCATTAACTAAGTAACTGGTTAACAGTTGAGTTTTCTCAGGGTGTTCCAAATCGTAAATGTTTTATGATTTTTTTCTGTTAAATTACAAATTTGCTAAAAAAAAAATTATGTTTATTTTTGTTTAACATAATAGATTTTGAACGTTATCTTAGGATACTATGTCATTAACCTATGACATTTACCAAGGAACTAGTTAACACTTGAGTTTTCTCAGGATGTTCCCAATCGCAAAGCTTTTATGATTTTTTTTTCTGTAAAAGTATAAATTATCAAAAAATTATGTTTCTTTTTGTTTTCTATAGTAGATTTCGAACATTAGCTTAAGATCCTATGTCATCATCCCCTGACGTTAACCAAGGAAAAGTTTCAAACTTTCACTATAATAAAACATTTTCTGCAAATGTCAGTTAGGTTGAGCGTTTTAAGGAGCTAGATTTAAGCCCTGCTTCCCTGTATGGGAGCGTGGATTTGAGTTCCACACCTGATAAACAATTTTTAAAGACATATATTACGGTAGTGGAGATGGTGTCTCGTTCTCTGACTGAGTTTGAGTGATACATAAACCAATTGTTCTGTTGTGGAAATAGTATATAATCGTGTGTTTTGTATGAATGTTTTCATTTCTTTGACAGTTTTGATGGAAGTTAGATCGTTAAGATTTGAATCATATAGTGATATTGTACACTTTTGTAATATGAAGATGATAATGGTTTCTGATGAGTCTCTAGAAGCAGTATAGAAACAATATTGTTATTGTGGAAAATACTTTTACTATAAGTTGACATGCACTTTGACATGAATGTAGTCGTTTTTTTTCAGTTTATCATACTGGTCGTTCCACTGTGAGAAGTGTGATATTGTGTTTATTCGTAGTGATCCTATTACATAATAGGGCGATCTCTGTCTCTATGTCCGTCTGTAATACTTTTAAGTCCCTTGAAAATCAACAGAAGTTCTTCAAATTTTGCAGAGCGAATCCTCAGGGTCAAATACACGTCAAGTTCAATTTCATAAGATCAGATTACGAGATCATTACCTTTTACCCTAAAAACTCATTTTTAATTACTTTTTTCCTATATGAAAGTTTGGTATTAATGCATAGAGAATATTGTATAGAAATAATAAGGTAATCGAATATCATTTTTGTTTACTTTAAATGCCTCGCTTCAATGTTTAATTAATTTCGAAGTGGGGCCACAGAGTCCCAGTGGATAGAGAAATATAATTTTTTTTAGTCTTTGTATGATAACCAGATTTTTTAACATGGCAACTGTTGTAGGCACGTGACAATACTGAAAACACTGTCACGGAATGGTCCCGTAGTTTACTATACTGTTGTTCTTTTACAATTTTACAATTTTCATAATGCGACGACACTCTTTAACATTCCCCAGCGTTTACATCAACTCTCAAATACAAATAAACAAACCCGCAACCAGAGTTACAAGGGAAAAAAATTTATATTTCGTTTGTTCACAGGATAAAGAGAGAGAGAGAGAGGGAGAGAGAGAGAGAGAGAGAGAGAGAGAGAGAGAGAGAGAGAGAGAGAGAGAGAGAGAGAGAGAGAGAGAGAGACTGATGGTAGCGGGAGAAAGTAAAGTCGAGTTACTCTACAGTTCAAAAATTTAATACAAATTACTAAAACCTTTACTTTAATTCAACTCGCACAATCCCGTTTTTTACTTTTCTAAACCATTAGTTAAAACACAGAGGTTCCTACAATCTCGAAACTTAATTAGACTATATTTAAACAAATAAACTATCTCCCTACAGGCTATCCACGGTAAAGTGAGCACTTTTTAAGGCCATCCCAGCAAGTATTAACTATACTAATAAATATGTTTTATTGCAGCCCCAGACTTAAACTTATAAAAGTGGTGAACTACGTACCTGTGCTTATTAGTCACGTGGTAATGTTTATATAAAAAAGTGACAGAAATATAGAACTCGACTAAAAGAAAAGATTAGCAGGGCCTTAAAAAGTGTTCACTTTACCGTGAATAGCGTGTACATAGGTTACCTACAGCACGAGAAAGCCGCCGACCAGCACAGCTTGCCGTCCACACTCCTTCTCTTTCATTCAAAAAGTATTCACTTGGTAGGGATGGACGTCTTGTAAAACATTCTGGAGTAGGCGGGTAAAAACGAAGTTTCTCGATGCAGGAATCCGTTGGTGCCAAACAGGAGACGATCAGACGTCTCACGATGATGATGACTTCAAACTACCATTCTTGGCAGTCATCTGAAGTGTGTGTTCTTCGCATAAATAAACATTAGAAACACGTTCCTTCATTATTTTCTTTAAAAATAAATATCGTTTCAAACGCGCTGCAATGCAGTCAATGCCCCAGTTACGTGAGCATCTAAACGACTTTTTTTTTACATTAAAAAAACATGTTACATTGTTCCATACACTATTAAACTTTCAGACTTAATACGTGATTCCATAATCGCGTGTTAAAATGACGTTGGTATTGTTCTTGGAACACCCAAATAATAAAAACTAACTCATTTGCAGAAATAAGACAATTTGCATTGTACAACAGTGATATTAAGTACTCGAACTTTGTACATAAACACACACCGAGAATTTTTTGCATTTTTAATGCAAATGTTTTGTTTATTTCTGGCTCTGACGCCAGTGAATTTCGTCAATGCCTTAGAGAAAATATTTTTTTACGTTTTTTTAACGGTTTTGTTTATTAGCCCGTATTTAAAAACAGTGAAAATTGTGATCTTTGCAGACCGTTACGCAAAACGTATGGACTATAATATATGTTATTCCTGAGAAGTGGTATGGAATGTGCATCTGAAGCAAGAATGTTTTTACAGTATTGTTTCAGAGGCGTTATTATTTTAATTTTTTTTTTACAAAATTGGACTTCCGCTTAAAAATAGACGCTTCAACCAGCCCCTTGCGTAGGCCTCTGAATTTTTTGTGTACTTGCTGCAGTATAGGTATCCACATTCCTTTTTATTTTCGTAGTATACTCAACAAATATGCTCCTGGGTATTAAGCCTTAGTTTACAAATTTAAAACTATTCTACCAATATTGTTAAAATTGACCCACCGCCTCATACAAACGGAAGGACAACGCATCGCACTAGTACGCACTCATTTTAATAGTTTTTTGTTTCAGAACTTTATCTTTCTACGCATTCCAGCACGTCCAATTCTCTCTATGTTTTATAGATATTGGTAAGTTTAAATAATCGAATCAAAAGTGTGAGGATACCGCGAATATACTAATTACGGGACACGAATGATTAGAGCTCAGATTTCCTAACTTCTAAACCAGTCGCGAGTGTGATCGTTTGGTTATAAAACTTCTTGAAATGTCTGGTACAGGATGGGCGAAAAATTACAGTAGGATTAGATATAATTTTTTTTTCGTGAACAAATGTCAGTGATACTTCATACATTGGATATCTAACGTCTTGAGATGGTATTAGTTCAAGCATGGAAGATTACGTCCTTCAAACGATCTCCATTTGCAGCATCGCATAGTCGGGATCTTTCGATCGCATTGTTCATAATAGTATAGGCTGTTCACGGTAAAATGAGCACTTTTGAAAGCGTTGCTTGAGACCTACGTGTAAGCACGTTGTTTGTTCTCCCGCCTTATGTAAAATTGCCGTGGATCTCGTCAGTTTATTCATGCGTCGGTCAAATAAAACTGTGAAATTCTTGAGAAAGTAAATATTATTCAAATCTTCTCTTTTTCACACTTCGATGCATTAAAAAAACAGAAAGCGAAAGAAATAATTTAAGTTATCAGAAATGGTTACCTAAAACTTTTTACTCGACGTTAAGATATGGAACTGTTTTCCATACATCGCTACCAACGTTACCGGGCGAATGTCACTCAGTGCGCCCATTAAAATATATGCATTCAGGGGCAATGGCATTTTTCTAAGGTTCATTTCAAAAGTGCTCACTTTATCGTGAACGGCATTTAATCAATTCTATAATATCTAGTGCTCGAATTTATGCACGAATATTCTTCTTGAGCTGCCCACGTGTAAGCGGTTTGTTCACGTACACGCGATCCTTCAGATAGCAATCGGAGGCTGTAATGTCAGGCGAATGTGGCGGTCGGTTAACGTCGGAATTTCTTGAAATTATTCGCTAGTCGAACATTTGCCTCAAGAGGTACATTGTTGCCCTAGCTCCATGGATGGTAGACCCGTCATGCTGAAATCACACTTCAGGACGATTTTCCACTATAGGACGTGAAATATTGTCACTCATATCTCGATATATCACACCAGTAATTAGCAAAATGAAATCATCACCAGATTAAAAAAAAAGTAGGGCCCTATAACTTCCTGCGAGGTCAACCCACACCATACCGTGTTTGGTAGCGTGCAATTGACGCTGATGAATTATCCTTGGATTTGCTTCACCCCAGAGACGATTTTGATTATTAACGAGGCCATTTAAGTGGAAATGAGCTTCGCTAGAAATTATGAGCCGAAGAATAAATTCAACGTTTTCTCTGGCAAGTTCGTGACTGCGTATCGCATAATTTCTGCGCTAATCGTGATTCACTGGTTTCAATTCCTGCACCAATTCCGTTTCGTATGGAAACATCTTTAAATGATTCTTTTAAATTAGTCTTAACGAAGTGCCATATAACGTCGTCTCGTTAATGTCTGTGGTTATTCTTCAACACTGGCTCTAACTCGTTTACTAATTTCTTCATTGGGAGCTGAAAGATGTCTGCCAGTAGGTGGAGGCTCATCACAGAACTCTTTTCCTAAAAGCGTTGAATGATGCTGCAAGTCATTGTTGCTGAGGGTCCATTTATGGCCCGGAAACGACTGTGGTAAACTCTTTGTGCCAAATAATAGGCCTGTTAATTTTTAAATAAAGTTCCACTATTTTCAGTTTTTTGTTCCACTGTGAAATTCCTCATGACCAGACTCCCAAAACTCAGTTACAAAACGTACCTGCAATAAAACTATATTGAAGAATTAACTAAAATCGTACGCAGGCTTTTGGCTCATCCTGTATGTTTTGTAAGCCTCGGCGACCGGGTCACAGAAAAATAGCTGCCGGACTCGTTGCCGGCCAGCTGTCAGTTCAGTTGAACGCTAGGCGCCTAACAAATGCCCAAACTGAACGTAATGTGTTTTACAATTGGGCGTTTGAAATATGTTTGTCGTACGCGTACCTTCACGACCCAGCACTGCTCAGATGAACAAGGGTTTAAATTTACGACACAAGAACGTGAATAAAGCCACTCTTGATACCTGTTATCCGACGGTTTTAATAACGATGAAAAAATACTTCTGGAAGGCTTGTTTGATATACAGTCCAGCGCGGAATGTCGTCTTTTTTTATGAGGGTTCATTTTTATGCTATTGTCTTTGAACGAAGTGGGGAAAGTTATAACAGTATTTTCTTGCACTTAGCTACTTTTAAATATACTGCAGTGGTAAACGCAGCTGTATATTATACCGATAACAGTAAAGGTGCACAAGATCTTAACCAGCTATTTTAAGTTTAATGTACATGGAGATAAAAGAAACTGTATTTGCAAGTTCTGACTACGTTCGATGCGTAGACTTATTCTACATACACTCAAGCAGTTGAACCACATTTTGTATGAGCAATAAATCACAGCCTATGATAAATTCTGCTTTACGTGTTATGGATAAAAATTTATTACACCAAGTATTATCTTCAGTTTGAGATTTCCATACGGCACAATGAGAGAATGTCAGTAATGTTTGCTTGGTTGCTATATCGCACTACTTACAGTTCAGTGGCTGTTTGAGTTTCTGTCAATATTGTATTTGACAGTGAAACTAGAGCTATAAGTAATAGCACGTTCCACGTTTCTCTCAATCTGAATTGCAATTTCTGAAGTCTGCACAACATTATCATGTGTAATGTTATGCGTGCTTTGGCTAAAATAATATTAACTGCTCTCATCGCAGTAAGCACTTTTGATTAACGGTATTCTCCATGCACTGTGTTTTGTTTTAATTTTTCCTTTCTATTAAAAAATAATAATATTTGCTGGTATATGTTTACGGTTGGTATTAATTAGGCCTACGTTTCAATCAAAATTGTTGATATAGTTATTTACAGATAAATAGGTAATAAAATATTTGTATCACTTAACGTTTAAATGAGGAAGAATTTTTGAAATCGAATTTAAATTTTAATGGGAACCCATAGGCAATGTTAATAGATTTTCATAAACCAGGTGATAAAAATAGAGTTTTTTAGAATGCCATCATACTATTTGAACTACATGTTTCACCATTAAATAAAAGAAATGTTTAAAATTAGTTAATTAAAATTTTTAAAAAGTATTTAATGAAACTGTATCATGTTAACATTATAAAGATAGAAAATTATAGCGTATCGTCATATTATATGTCTGGATTATTGTAATCGGACATTGCTGATGTCTGTTAATACAATGCAGCTAGTAAATTAATTTTATATTCATAGTATGAACGAGATTTTACTTCACCGTGCCCTTTATAAGATTTGGTCACCTAATAAATTATTTATTATTCAACTGAGGGAATTATAGTATTTAAGTAGACATTTCTGTATCGTAAATTATAATATTCATAGTTCATATACGCTGCACTACTCAATAAATATAAATATTTTGGAATTATAAGAAGAATTTGGAGTTTATATTCGGCTAACCGTGCCATATAAAATAAATCTGGCCATCGGTTCGCGAAAGTAGCCGATATCACCTCTACACAGGCCGGTCGTAGTTGTCGATTCGTCTACGGGAATATATGTCACTGCTGAATTGACCCAAACCCCCGAGCACCCATTTTAAACTAAGGGTTGAATCAGACAAATTACACTACATGACATGCTTGTTATCGAATTAAACAGGGACGTTTTTGTAATGGTTACGTAGTTTCCCAGAGGCTTGAAGATATATGAAGGGATCTTTTTTAAGTTTTTCTCTTTTTTTGCTAATTACACTAATTTTCCTCAATTCTTGCCACTACATTTCTTAGGGAATAAAGAAATTACGAACGACTGCATTGTGTAGTCTCATTGAATTTCACTTTCGGGTGTGGTAACATCTGAGGTTTAAGACTGCGGTCTGTGGTGCTGAAGTAATGGCGAGGGGTTTTCTGAAATGTAAGGCAGTGCTGTTGACACATCTCCTTCACACTAACCATGCGAAAAGTTTTTGTTTGCATACTCTTCTTTCCGAAAAGTAGTAATTAAATATATGCCAAGTCAAGATGAAGTATCACCCTATGTTGCGTTCCACTGGTGAAAAACTTGCGCGAGGTTGACAGACAGACGATCGTCACCCTTGAAGTGAGTGGGTGAAGAGATTGGACGGCTCGCGCTCTTGAGAGCCGATGAGGGAGAAGCGAGGAAAGTATGGCGCAGCGTCGGAATGAAGGGGCGTGGGAAATGGGAGATCCCGGAAGAAACCCGCTGTCCAGTGACATCGCTCTGCACGATGCCCACATACGAACATCCGGGGGTGACCCGGCCGGGAATTGAATGCGGTTCGCCTCGGGGTTTTTCCGTTTGCCCCGCCCTTTCATTCCGGCACAGCTCTATACTCACCTCAATCACCCTCTTCGGCTCTCAAGACCTCGCTGTTACGTGCCACCACACTCTCTTTACGCATTCGGCGGGGAATCCCCGCTGAATTCCTCCGGGTGCGAGAAGGGTTGTCTACTCACTAGGCCGTGCTATTGCTATCACTGTAAGCTTCGTTTGCTATTTAACCGGAAACGGTGGGTCCTAGAGAATTGCAAAAAGGGGGGCTTATGTCCTACTGCTTTATTCCATAGTAACCACAATCAATTTAACATCACGGTGTACGTGTTGCATGCGATCAAAGGGTGCCAACCACTATTGTTTACATGATGGGGGTGTGTACGATGGACCATACCTACCATGTATCCAAGACCTTGGTTTACTTGCTCCGTATACCTATTAGTGTTATTCTAACGCAATTACTTTGCCTAATATCCCATGCAATGCCCTTGTCGTCCACCGCCTTTAGGAGCTGCTACAGCCCTTATTATTTGAGATGGGCCATGGGTTTCGTGTATAAATCTTCCTCTTTTCCGGTCACGAATCACGTGCCTGAGATTGTACACATGTTTCCTATACACGCTGTGTATGCAGACAGGGGCAGTGACTTTTCTAACGATGGTTTAAAAAGTTCTTACTCTATCGTGAACAGCCTTTAACGGCATGTGTTAGTGCATTTATTGATATTTAATAATGCTATAAGAGTTAAAAATAAATAAACATGGAGTTACACAGGAAACTAAAAAGTAAAATTGTAAAAATTTTGAAATATTAATTTACTTAATTTGTTCTGTATTTGCACTGGTGTATTTAACATTCACATTAGCTGAGGTAGCTAAGCGTAGTGTTGGGGCATAAATGATTTGAGTTTGATATACGGTCGTGTTTTACAAACTATTTTCATAATAACGGCAACTGTTTAATGTACGTAGATCCATACATATACTTATTTGCACCAAGTGAATCTTATATTTTGGTGAATAAAATACATTTGTTTAAACAACAACATATTACATTTCCCTTATACAAACAATTCATTTGGTAGCGCCATACAAACCTTATTTCATTCTACAAAGCCTTTTATTATTGTGGAATATATATATATATATATATATATATATATATATATATATATATATATATATATATATATATCAGAGGCATGATAGACCGAAGAAACAGGAAATGAATTGAGCGCCCGAATTGAGCGGATGGTCGAATCTTCCAATGGTGAATGTACACGGTCGTATGGATGACGTCACACGGTAACGTATCGCAGTGTCGCCAACCCTGGTATAAATGAAAGATACTGCCTGTCTCCTTACCTCCGACAACCTCTCATGCGACTTTAACCTGCATGTGTGTGAAATTTGAAAGCAACAATCTTAGAGAAGATGTTGGTATCACCCGTTGTACACTCGAGTACAAAGAAGACGTAAAACTAGATGGTGTACAAATTATGTTCACCCGTCATACACTCGAGTACAAAGAAGACGTAAAACTAAGATGGTGTACAAATTATGTCATCATGTACGTTTCTCTTAGATTCCCGGGAAGAAAAAAAATATCAACATGAGGGAGTGGAATTTTTAATTTTAGATTTTGGCGATATTCCTGAAAATATAAGTGGCTTTGGTGGCTAAGTCTCGTGTACACAGGTCTTCAACCTAGGCAATCCGGGATCGATCCCCGTCGGATTAGAAACGGGATTTTCCGCATGTGGGAAACGTGGAGGAAAATGCTGACAATCAGAGGATTATCTTGGGATAATCCCGTTTCTTCTAACTATGTATTCTTTAACTTACCCAACTACGCTTCGTATGTGTCCCTTCCTTCAGCCTCCACAATAGCCGTGTGGTAGCGCAGATCACTCCCGCGAATTATCTTCTGCAGGAGAGCTTACTGAAAGTGCTCGTTTTGCAATGACCATGTTTAAGGTGGCCGCCTGGGTAGGCCGCTGAACGGTGTCCGGATCTCCAGCAGATGACTTTTTTTTTTCAATTCTCGGCGGGGCCGTTCCCGGACTTTTTCACGTGGGGTTCGTGCCGGACAATGCCGCTGGTTGACGGGTTTTCTCGGGGATCTCTCGTTTCTCCCGCCCTTGCATTCCGACGTTGCTCCATTCTCACCTCATTTCGCCCTTATCGGCTCTCAAGACTTCGCTGTTAATTGCCGCTAAAATATTTCAAGAACAAACCTATCCAATCTACTGTAGAATAGGTAACATGTGCTATGTGGTGTAATAAATTGTTTTCATAAATGGGTTGAAAAAATTTGGAAGTAAATTTATTAGCTCAAAAATATGGAATATAAATTTATGTCCATTCAATTTCAGTTTCATTTCTTTATTGGTGTGGTCTGGATAGGATTAAATTGGTTCTCCAGGGTCCGCAGCCCACCAAATGAGACACACTAAGACAGCCAGGGAGTGCGCGAACGCACGTCCCAAGCCACACAATGATGATCCCGCGCTGAAGGGAGAAGGCGGCGATGTCGAGTTCTATTTGCAGCCGCATGATGCAACCGCGCGGCGGCACAGCGATCGCTGACCTTCGAAATAAGCGCTATCAATTGACGCATCTGCTAGCTACGCGACGACGTCTGCGCAGCGTTTGCGTGTTGCCTTACCGCCGCGCCAGTCGCCGTCCGTCAGGTTGGCAGCCTTGCCTCCGTTTAGTATCCTTCCGCTTCGTGTAAACATCGACATCGTTACGGCGTTACGGACCTATTGACTGGCACCCAAGTATGGATGGAGCGGCACCACGGGGCTTTAAAATCACAGATGTTATGTTACAATTCTTACTTTAACACACACACACACACACACACACAAGAACGGAAGCAAGTATGGGTGCCCACCAAATTAAACATAATGCCGTTTGTAATACCTGGAGATGCAGAACTACTTTACTTTATTTACTCCCGACATTACGCTAAAATACTTCAGTCGGTGTTACCAAGAGTCTTTAATCGTGCAGTACATTACGCAACTCACATTCGGAAAGTCGTGGTTTAGATTATACCCTTATGAAGTTGGGTGTAGTGATTAAACTCGGTTAGGTACACTTAATAAATGTTTAACAGAGTGGTTGCAAATATGCTTACGCCCTCTACCTATTACAGAATGGTTTCATGTCTGTTTACTAATTTGAATTTCAGGTAGAGAATTCCTTCGTGATGATTACACTATTGGTAAGGAGACCCACTTATGAGAATACCTTCATACTTCCTAGTAAAACGGCAAGGATACTAGTTTATAAATTTTCATAGATTTTTACAAAGTAGTAGACTACAGTAAAATAATCGCAGTTTCAGGGGAATTCGCAGAGTTTTGAAGGTACGCGTATCTTCAAAAATTCTTTGAAGGAGGGGGAAAAAAAAGGGGGGGGGGGAAGAAAGCAGTGAAACATTAAATCTGTTCTTATTTCAGATTGTCTATACTAAACCTCATTCCCCCGCCATTTCGTAAGATAGACCCACATGAAATAATATAGTTTTTATTCATGTGAGTAAACTGCACGTTTGGTCATATTTGTGGAATAGTTCTACTAATTTCCACAAAATGTTGTACACCTACAGAAGGCCATGTAAAGTTTCATGATTTAAAATGGCGGCCATGTAAATATTTTTGTATGTTGGACATATATATTTAACAATTGAACCATTTCAATCAAATTTTGTATGCTGACACTATCTATTACAAACATCGTGTACAGAGCCTCTTTTTGAGCAATTTTGTAAGATAGTCTTATTTAAGAAAATAAGATTTTTATGCCATATCTCGTATACCAATCAACCGATTTCCACCAAATTTTTCACACAAGTAGCGTTATTGTAGGCCATACAAACGTATGTGTTTTTGTAGCTCACACACTTATTTTAAAAATGATGACTGAGTAAATATTTCAGGTTAGTGAACCTTATCATTCAAAACATTCGACTGATTACATCCGAAGTTGATGCTCCGAAACCTACCTCCCTGATGAAGGTGATTACGAACCAACTTAATCTTACGAGTTTACCTGTATTCGAATCCCGAGTAAGTCACTCGTGTATTTTAATTGTCTTTGTACGGTTTCACATTTTTCTGGTGCCATCTTTAATGATATTGCTGTCGTCAACGCTACATACTATCTTAGCTTTCAAGTACTTCACTAAATTTTATTTGCACCGATGTAGAGGAAAGTAGGCTCATTAGTTATAAGTAACTTACTGTTTCTTAGTTTTGTCTAAATTTAAACATTTTTTTAATATTCGATTTTTGATCATTTCCTGAAAAATATTCTGTAGTCTCCTCTTTTTACTTCCATAAGCTAATCATTTTTTTTTAAAGACAAGAACGTCATATATTAACAACATGAAATTATTTTATTAGTACAATGACAACGGAATCGGGATGCACAAGCGAAAATCAAATGCAGGGGCTATTTTGGTCGAAATGTCAAAATATTGCTATTGCAGCTGAGACAGACGATAGTCGTTCCCACAACTTCACAGTGTTTATTCGTTGTTAAGCCGCACGCAGGCAACGTTTATTTTAGCTCCGTGGCAGCAGGACGCACAACGGACAAAGATAAACGAAGCAGTGCTTCCGCCACAGTTCGCGAACTTTATTACGTCAGTTGAGTGAGTAGCTGTAGCGTTTACCGCGAGCTGCTCTAACTGCGATGAATCACGCGAGGGGATGCACTCCGTTTGCGAACGCTCTGCTGTTTAGTTGTGATCCCTGATTACAACGTGTATAGGATGTCCACGGTAAAACGGGCACTTTTGAAAGACCTGCTTAAGATCTACTTGTATGCACGTTGTGTATTCCTCCGCCTTATGTAAAATTAACACTGCCATGGGCCTCATCACTTTATTCGTGCGTCGGTCAAGTGAAACAGTGAAATTATCAGAAAAGGAAATACTTTACAAATACGCTAATTTCTACACTTCTGTGCATAAAAAAAAAAAAAAAAAAAAAATGCGAAATAAATTATTTCAAGTTATAACAAAGGGTTACCTAACACTTTTTATCCAACGTTAAGATATAGAACTACCTTCCATCCTTCCATCCATCGTTACCAACTTAACGGGGCGAATGTCATTCAGTGCGCCCATTAAAATATGTGCATGCAGGGACAGTAACATTTTTCTAAAGTTAATTTCTAAAGTGCTGACTTTATCGTGAACAGCGTTTACCAGTGGAGAGCTATTATAATATACATAAATATAAACGGCGTGAATACACGTGTGTTGGTAGCGCCTAGTAAGAGATAGTTTGCATGCAAAATATTATTACAAGTGAGTGCGCACGAATGCGATGAGTTGACTTTCTGCAGCAATTTTCTAGTCTTTTTCAGCACGAGGCAAAGGAATATCCAGGAAGTTGAACTTTAGCAGGGCTTCAAAAATTTCGAATAACTGTGAATTGAAAACTTTGTACCAACTGCTTTATAAGATTTCACACGAAGGCTGGAAGATTCTGTGCTCTTCACTGTGATGTTTATGAACATAATTGGTAAAGGCTGTTCACGATAAAGTGCGCACTTTAGAAATGAGCCTCTGAAAAAAGTCACTGCCCCTACATGCATATATTTTAATGAGCGCACTGAGCGGCATTAGCCCAGTAAAGTTGGTAACGATGGATGGAAAGTAGTTCCATATCTAAAAGTCGAATAAAGAAAGTCAGGTAACCATTGAGATAACTTAAAATTAATTCTTTCACTCTGTTTTTTAAATGCATCAAATTCTAAAAATGAGCAGATTTGTAAAGTGTTTACATTCATAATAATTAAACAGTTTCATTTGACCGAAGCTTGAATAAAGTGATGAGACCCATGGTAATGTTAATTTTACATAAGGCGGAGGAATACACAACGTGTATACAAGTAGGTCTTAAGCAGGGCTTTCAAAAGTGCTCATTTTACTGTGAACAGCCTCCAAGTAGGAAGCTAATAATCGAGGTCGCTGCTGTAAAGCCTTCTACATTTGTAATGAAAATGTGGGGTACGAAGTTACCCTGGATTGGCGCAAAGTTACCCCAAATAATTGTACTGTTTCCACAGTTGCCATGTCATGACACCCAAAACACTGATGCCACGTTTGATTGCGTATCAACTGCATGCTACTTCCAACACTTAAAGAGAAGTATGTAGTTGTGCGCTCAACTTCAAGAAGCGCGGAAGAAGCGTCTAAAGCCCATGTCACACTGTCAAATAATTGTACTGTTTCCACAGTTGCCATGTCATGACACCCAAAACACTGATGCCACGTTTGATTGCGTTTCAACTGCATGCTACTTCCAACACTTAAAGAGAAGTACGTAGTTGTGCGCTCAACTTCAAGAAGCGCGGAAGAAGCGTCTAAAGCCCATGTCACACTGTCAAATTTTTCCGTCAAACTGCTTCTAGTAAGTTCGATCAAATAAAGATGGACAGTTGTGACGTAATCTAAACGTCATAAACACCGCCATATTTGTCTGTAAAAGTCGAATCGCTTCCGTTCCCATCAAACATTTAAAGATTGGAGAAGTCTTAAAATTTATTTAATTTGTGACGGACTCAACCAATCAGAATCGTGCACTACAAAAAAAGGACGTCATAAAACTTCGAAATAACGAACATTCAAGGTAAAAAAATAAATAATGAAGCTAATTAATTTATGTAGACGTTGTCTGAGCACGAATACTGTTTTAAATTAATATTGCACATAATATTAAGAATTCAGAGACATTAAATATTACTGTGCAGGAAATATCTCTAATAAATAACATTTGAATGTAGTAAAGAAGTGAAACTAAATCTTCTTGTACTTGTAATACCACCAAGGCGAACCGGGTTCAACCCCCGGCTGGGTCACTGGATTTTCGCAAGTGGGAATCGTGCCGGACGATACCGTTAGTCGGCTGGTTTTCTCGGGGATCTCCCGTTTCCCCCGCCCATTCATTCCGGCGCCGTTCCATATTCAATTCAATCACCCTCATTGCCTCTTAAGACCTTGCTATTAAGAGCCACCCAAATCTATTCACTCACTCTTCTTATAATGGATTGCATGGATACACAATAGTATCTCACTTCGAAAATAATTTTTAAATAAAAATTCAGATTGGACCCTCCCAGTAAAAATATGTTTAAGTATCAGTAGTCCGGAAATGAGAGAGCGAGCGCAGTTCACTTAAATCGGCAATTTCCATCAAAATAACATGAAAACCTAACATAAATATTTCCTGCTATTTTAACGAAAGTACAAGAAAAAATTTAAAACTCAAAATCTGAAATTCGATGAAAAAAGTCTAAAACGAAGCAATTTATGCTCAAAATCAAGTTTTTTTTTTTTTCGTTTGCAAGCAAATTTTTCATGTTTCTAGAAACATCACATTTAGATACTCAAAAACAATGAAATTTAAGCCAAAATTATGCAATTTTAAGCTAAAAACAAGCAATTTTTCTATTTTTTTTCTTCCAGAAATGGATGTGCAGGATTTGTTGCTTTTGAAAACAGCAAATTTTAAGCCAGACTCAAGTAAATTTCTCAATTTCAAGTAACTTTTCCATGTTTTCTAGAAACGTTAATTTATCAAGCGAGAAATCTAAATTAATCAAATTTAAGACAAGGTCAAGCAAAATAAGCTAAAATCAAATAAAATATTATCTTATTATTCTTTACAGATTATATTCGAATCTCTACTAACTTTCTAAAAACTTCTTCTATCTTCTCAAAGTCGTCAACTATTTCATGAAGTACATATTTATTGTCAATGTTTTCTAAGAGCAATAATTGTAAGATTTGTAGATTTAGATGAAAATTGAAAATTAATTCTCTGAGTTCGTCAGAACCATAATCTAATTTATAGGAAGATGTATTTGAAAGATTACCACCTTATAAAAAGTTTGTCATACTGCATGGTATCACAGGCATTTTCATTTTATTTATAAAGAAAGAAATTTATTAAGATGAAAAGTAGATTCTACAAAATAAAAATGACACACAAATCCTACACAAATAAAAATTACACACAAATCCTACACAAATAAAAATGACACACAAATCCTCCACAAATAAAAATGTTACAAATCAAAATTGACACTAGGAGAAAAATCTCATTCAGGTTTAACAAAATTATTTTTTATTCGATTAAACATCTTAACTATAGATCTAAAAATTTGTATTCAACTATCGAAACATTTTGTTGTTTCCGTAAAATCGTTTACATCCTCCATTTATTAATTTAGAAATTTTATAGATCTACAGTAATATTTTCTTTCAAATAATCATAAGTTAGATTCCTTTGACTAATTGGAACAACCTTATAAATTGTTCCTGCTTCAACAGCTTTGTTAAAATCTACACTAAAGCCATATGATCTGATTCTCATAAATTTTCAATATGATCACCTTGAATTTTATTTATATCTTTTAAATGGTTAACTCTAATTTCTTTCATTTTTTTTCTATATGCTCTATTTGGCCTTTGTATAAATGCATTATATATTTTTGAATCTTATATACACAATTTTTTCTAATTGATAGAAGAATTTCTTGTTACCTAATCGTGGAATTGTTCACCCTGTCATTTTTTATTTTAAAATTAATGAATATAACCCATGTTTATTGATAAATATTTCTATATTTTATCTATGTTTTTCTTGAATATGATATTTAATTGGTCTTTAATTATCTTTGTATTCTAATACATTAGTATCATATTTAAACCAAGGATTATCATCATCAATAATCATAAAAACTTGTTTGCCAGAGTAAAAACGTTTGTTGTTATTTATGTCTAGAATTGACTTGGTTTTTATGCGTGAAATTATGTGCAAGTGAAATTGGCCAGCAGTAATAAATATTTTTAGGTATATTATTTTTTTAATAAGGAAATGAAAATCTAAATAAAAATAAGATTAAAGAATACAGACCAGATTCTTGAAAATATTATATGTGGTATCAAACATAACATTGTTTAACATACATCAAATACAGTCAACGTTCATTCATCATTTTTTGTTCACTTGTTCATTCAACACACATTTCACATATGGTAAGCTTTATTTTAAAACATTACAAAAGGTTTATAGGCTGTTATGCCACACAAGGGGACCTCCCAGGTTTACAGGTCGTTACACCTTGCCTGTTATACATTTTTTCTGGCCTTGATATTGACACCAGCAAAACTCCAATTAGAGAAACTTTCCGCTTCATTACTGGCTGGCCTTTTCATATATTTTTTGTTAAGTGATGAAGTGGGAAGTATTTTATTTTTTTGGATTTTATTTTATTATTTTTATTTTCTAGTGCTAACCTTCCCATATGATTTTGGTGCCTTACATCATATGGGACTACTCCAGCTATACATCTGTTATATTACATTTATAGTATAGAGCATTTTTTTTGCTGGAGCTTGAGATGGTAGCAATTAATGACATCTATTGCTTGTATTTTAAAAAAGCATGAGCAAGGTTATTTAGCTCAAATTTTGAATGATTTAGTGATAATCTAATAGTGTAGATATGGGTGCCTAATATTCACATTATTAAACTACCTGCTCAGACCAGGGTTCGAAACCACAACCTTCATATTTGAAATCAAACACCTTGTCAATGAGCCATGTTGACAAGATGAATGAGGCAGTGATTATATAACTTCATGTGGCGAGTTGAAAGCTATAAGTGGCGAGTCACTCTAGCCAAATGTGTCACAAATGCTGCGCCAAGCTCGCCCAAGGTCGACGAGCAGAGTCATTCTTACCAACTGTTCGATGTGCTGCAACTAGAGAGCAGCTCGCTACATCAAGGTCGAAGAGAGAGGCCATTTGTTTTATCTTCTTTCTGCATGCAGTCGGATTTTTCCTGTTGCCTGTAGAGGCCAGCACATTAGGATAGCTTTCATTTGTCTCAACTAGGTTGCAGCACAGTAGGAAAGCTATTTTCTTTCAAAACTAGATGGCAGCATATTTTTTGAAGCAGATAAAAGAATTCTCGCACAATAAGTGCAGATTTCATTTATACTTCTTATTTAGAGGAAGTTATTTTACAAAAGACTTTTATTTTATTATGAACTTCCCTTCCTTATTTTCTACTCTTATCTAAATTGATAAAACAATAGTCAATATAATTGCTAGTTTTCCATCGAAAACTATGTTTGGTTTTGGAGATTATTTTGATTATAAGCCCACATATCCTATTTTTTATAAAATAAATAATGAATGTTCTAATCATATCATTTTAGAAATTAGAAATGAAAATGGTAACCTAATTGATTTTTATTGTGCTGATATTGACATTGATTTTTAAATTAAAGATGTTTAAAATATAATTTGTGTAATTTCAGTGGTTGGAACACTGACTGCTGTATTATTCAACTCTCATTACTACAACTATAAATTTTGATATCCATATGGAAAAGTATCTATTTTATTTTCTTGTATAATCATTTTGTCATCACAATGCTATTTTTTTACTTCGACTGTATATATTTCATATTTCTCACTCATTAAATTCATTGTTCTATATTTCATTTTTTCTTTAAACAAACATTTCTTATGGTCCTAAAATGTTTTCTTTATCATCAACTCTGTATGTATACATTTTAGCTCTTAAACGGACAAGTTCTTTCATTATTCTCCCAAGACATTCATCTTCTACCTTACCAAAAACTTTCTTATTTATTTTAGGTATGTTACATTTTTATCTTTGGACAATCACTTGTATAAAATTTTTCTATCATTGACTTCATATCTTCATAAATATCCTCTGCTTTATGTTATGTATCTTGATAGCATGATTCAATGTCATCTCCATATTTTATTTCATCACTTTAAAATGAAAATCATATATAAATCCTTTTGATAAGTCTAAAATTGACATGCCAACATAAATAGGCTTATTAAATTTTACATTTGTCTTGTTCATATGTAATGCTGTAAGATTCTCATTAAAAATGATACTTCTTTTGAAATTTGATTTTACTAATAATTTTTCACATCTTTCTGCATCTGATATTAATCATACATCTACTCTGTTTCTTATATTTTCCATTGTTTTACAAAAAAAAATAGAATTATTCATCTGCTTATAAAATCTTTTTCCCAAATAGTTTATTTGCATTAGTTCTCATCGATGTATTTAAATCAATGCACTTTCTTAACCAAACTGATTAAACTTTAATATTCTATGTATTTTTGTAAGCTTTGACCCATTATTTAGACACTGTTTCAAATCGCGATAGTGTATTACATACTTTTGTTTATTAAGTAAAGTTGTTAATAATTTAGACTGATTTGTTCCTGGAACTACCTTATTTTCTGGACAAAATGGAAGATCTTTATGTCATTTATGTAGATCTTGTCGATAATCTATAAATATACTTCTAAAATGTAATCATGATCAAAATCATCCTTAAGATTTAATATATAATTTTGCCAAAAATCTAATTTAATTCCTGGATAATCAACCCATTCGAAACTACCATACAGAAAATATTGAGATATTGCCTAACCATCTAAATTATTCGGATTGGTATAAGCTAAATAGTTAGGCTCTTCATTATGATTAAAATTGTCTAAATATTCAATATTCGCTTATACATTTCTCTTACAACATTGTAAAAATTCTGCATTTAATTCCTTTTTCTACCATTATAATCATATGATAAGTATGTAATCAATCTAATGGTTGTTTAGTTATCTTTAACAATGCATCCCATGATAATCCTGGTGCTGTAAAATAGCATGCTGAATCTAAATCATATGCATATATACATGTTTCTCCAAAGTTTTCAAATACATCTGCTAATAGTAACACATCACTTTTTAAGTATAAATCATGATATTCCCCAATGTTCTTCATAATAAATTGATCCCACACATGTTCTTCACTATCATAATCATCATCAGTTGTATAAAATTCATTTAATTTATTTTAAAATTCACTTTTGGTGGAAGTTCTGTTTCTTCAAATTTTTCCCAACTGTTCATATAATCATATGGGTAAACCTCTTTTATAATTACTAAATCTACTTGATATTTTGGAAAATGCTTTTGTGTATGTTTCATTTGATCTTTACTTAAATTAGATGATAATTTATCTAAACTATTGGGCATAAATTTGAATATGTCTATGAATCTCACGTCTTAATTTTCTGTTTCTTTCCCAAAAGTAATGAATTTTTCTTTGTTATTTACAATTAAATCTATGTGCTTATTATCATATCCTAGTTCTTTAAAAAATGTGAATCTTATCCAGCTAAGTTATAAAAATAAATTTGAACAAAATTGGGTAATTTTAATTGTAGATTACAATTAATACATACTGGGTTAATGAATTTTCCAGTTATTTGATCATGATGATGCACTTTTTTATTTTCCTTCGTATATTTGCATTCACATACAGTACATTTTGGAGATCTATTATATCAACTTTTTCTTCTTTTATTAGTGAATGCATTGGTTAAATTTGTGAATATATTTACCCAATCTCTTCTACTTCCATTTTCGTTTATTGTATAAACATCTTATGTGCATTTGGACTCCGATATACAACTGGTGGTTTATAATCACCATAACTAAATACAATATAATAGCAAAAACCAGAAGCTTAGTGTAACTGATATTTCATTGTATATGACTCATCATTTACCTTAAAATCAATGGTATTAATTTTATCATTATTAAGTTTATATCTTTCTTAAGTACCTCCTTATAAAAGCCATTATCGATATCATCCTGTGTTAAAATTGGGTATTTTTTATTAGTTTAAATTTATATATTTCTCATTTAGTTTAGTTGTTGATATTTGTTTTATAATTGTTTCGAAATCTGCATATATTTCAAAAGGAACTTTCATTATGTGTTTGTAGTTTTTGAAAAATATTTCCTCTCCTACCAAAGGTAAACTCATTTTTACTGGTTCATTTATAGAACAGTCTTCTGTATGTTTATTTAATCTTTCTTCAGAATAAAACAATTGAAGACACATATATGACTTACCATTATGTTTATTTTTTATGTGGAGAAAGCAGTTTCGATAAATATTTTATCTAACAGTAATGTGAGTTCTTATCATCTTTAAAATAAAGTAAATTGATATGTTTTTCCTTTTTATTTCTGTAAAATTTAGTGGATAAACATTGCGGCAGTCATCGAAAGAGTATGCATTTACAGATGTTTCAATTTGATTTTCTATTTCTGGTATATCATCAATTTTTATTGGATATTTATATTTATCTATTACTTTATCGATATCAAGCCATGCTTTATTTATATTTAGTAACTCTTTGTGGATCTTTTCCTGCTGGAAACAATGCTGATTTTATTGCCCAAAGAAAACATTTTTGATCATAATTTTTCACATTAATACAGGTTTGTTTTTTCTTAATCATTTTCTGGTAGTTCGATCGATATATGATGCTCCATTTAATGGATTATACTTATTTATAGCTAACTGTATTCCAATTACTCTATCTAATTCCCAATCTGAATCTCTTCTTTCAAATTCGTATAAATGTGCAAGTAATTCTTTTTTATGGTTTTGTAAATCCTTTTAATTTCTCCTTCGTTCAATACTGCATAGTTTTGTGACTTAAATGTAAATAATTATACTTGGTTAGTCTCTTTCTTGCAATAATTGTTATAAAATTTAATGTTAGTTTTCACCCCCCTAAATCTCCTAAGATGACTGCTTATTATCTCAAATACCCTATTTTTACTGAAGTTAAAAATTGATTAGGCTGTACAAAATTAAAAGAATTTTCAATGTTATATGTTGATGTCCTACCTGTAAAACCTTGATTTGCTATATAATTTTTGTTGGTTCTTTTATTTATTTTCTTTGTAAGTACAATAGTGGAAAATGGGAATATTTCTCATAATTCCCTGTGTCTTCTTCATATAATTAATTAATATTAGCATCAGCTAAAGGTAAAATTGTAAAATTATTCTTTGCTATCCATTCTGTTATCTGCTTTCTTTTATTTGTAGGTTTAACAAATAAATTATTAGAAAATGTTAATGTTTCTTTTAATTCATTTCTATCTTTTGAATACAGTTCCTTGACATTGGCATATGAAAATGGTAAATTTGTAAAGTTTCTTTTTCTTTCTTCATTTATTATAAAAGGTATAATAGCTATAATTAAATCAGCTTGCCTTAGATTGTACCAGTTTCTAATTTTAAATTATTTAGCTGAAATTAGTAGCTCCCACACTATCCTATCGCTCAACACAACTGCAAGATTGTTCTCTGGTATTTTTGATTGTTCTATTAATAATTTTAAAAAAATTATAAGTGTTATGTAAAAATAGATATAATGGACAGTGTTGAAAAAGTGCTTAAATTATTGGGAAACCATATTTAACTTCTTGTTATGACGATAGTTCTTATCATATTCAATAAAACATTTTTTACACGTGGATGAATATTTTTCCATAGTATTTTTATTAGGAGAAAATAATTTTATAGATTTATTCTTATTACATACTTTACATGCTTTGTTGGATAATTAACATGTTGATTTTCGTTTAGAGTATATAATGCAGTTTTGTGTGATTTACTATTTTTATACTTTTCGAGTTGTACATTGAAAATATTTATTTTATACATTAACGTAGTACTATCTCCTTTTTTTAAAACTCATGATGAGTTCTACTATATTCACTAAAACTATTTTTACATTTTGTTTTAAGTTTGTCTAAAGTTGCTTTACGAGGATAAAATGAATCGGTAGATTTATTCTCATTGCATACTACACATGTCTTAGTTAAATAATCACCATGTTGAATTTAATTTGTATTGTGTGATTAAGTATTTTTATACTTTTTAATATATATAGTCTACGAACGTATTATCCACATTCGCATTCGCATAGTATGTTCTCCTTTTTTAACGCATAATAATGCCTGGCGTATTCTCTACAACGTTTTTTACATGTGTTAATATGCTTATCTTTTGTGTGGTTATGTGATAGAAAACATTCAACGTTTGATACTTCACCACATTTCTTATATTGCTTTCCATTTCGAGCATTGATTCCATTTTATTTATAAAGAAAAAAAATTTATTTATAAATTTATTTCCTTATAAATGAACAAAAATCTAATCACTACAATTCATTTGAATTGATTAAACTACAAGATCTTGAAATTAATATATCAACTGCTGCTACAGAATTTCAAAATTATGAATCTAAGTTTGGTAAAAATATCAATTATATTCTAGATGGAAAGTGTAAAATTACTTTACCAGATCGCTATATAAAAAATGTTTTATAAAAATGCTTTAAAATTAATAAATGAGAAACAAGTTTTTATAATATATAAAGGCTTAAAATAACTGAAAAATGGAAAATCTATACATGATATAGAATTATCTTAAATTGCATAAATTTTTATTAATTCGAATCTATCAATAATATTTTTTATGTCATTTGAATTTAACTTATTTTGCTTGATTTGGATTAAATTTGATTGATTTAGATTGCTCGCTTGATAAATTAGCATTTCTAGAAAACGTAAAAAAGTTGCTTGAAATCGAGAAATTTACTTGATATTGGCTTAAAATTTGCTGTTTTTTTAAATAACAAATCCTGTACGTCCATTTCAGAAAAAAATTGAAAATTTGCTTATTTTTAGCTTATTTTTATGATATTGGCTTAAATTTCCTTGTTTTTGAGGATCGAAAATTGATGCTTCTAAAAACACGAGAAAGTTACTTGAGAACGATAAGATTACTCGATTTTGAGCTTAAATTGTTTGGTTTTGAACGTTCTTTCATCGAATTTCAGATTTTGAGTTTTTAATTTTTTCTTGTTCTTTCATAAAAATAGCAGGAAATATTTATGTTAGTTTTCCGTGTTATTTTGATGGAAATTGCCGATTTAGGTGGGCTGCGCTCGCTCTCTAATTTCCTATCTACTAGTGTGACACTTTTTCAATCACATCCAGAATTTTTTGATAACATTTGTTGGGAGGAAAACTTCGAGGCTTGTGTTCCGTCTTCAAATTTTATTGTCAAATATATTTAAAGTGAAAATATGGCAGTGTGACAGGGGCTTAGTAGAAATTTCAGGAGTGAACCTATCACTTTATGATGCAATAATAAACACAAAGGAGTGTTGCCATGTGTTTATAATATGTTAAGTAATGTGTATCGGAAGTTTTCCGAAGGAGAAATGATTGTGAAACACTTGTATCGGCACTTTTGAACTTTCAAAATACAAATTAGAGATGGGAATAGAAAACGTTAACTACCATTCAGAAGTGAAAAATTTGTTTTGTGCTATCCGTAAGCAGACTCCGCTGAAAAATAATAGAGAGTTTTCAAATGTCACCTTTACGATTGAACATCTACGCTCTGATTGGCTGGGAAGACAACTCCACGTGCGTCGCCCACTGTGCGTAAGGGACTCTAAACCTGGCGTGCTGTGTTTCCGTCGTGCTGCGTTTTCCTATGGCCCTTCAAGCAGTGGACATATTATTCCAGTGATGGGAGTATGCAGAGTTAAATATGGCCCCTAGTTTCGCTCGTATCCGCGAACTGTGTTTTAAAATAGAGCAGAAAGAAAAAATCCCTTTTTAACGATAATGGAGTGCTCCAAGTAATATACAGTATATAGCATTTGCCATATCTTGATAGTGCAATTCCGTCTACGTCTAGCGTAAGTTTTCTTTCCGCAAGGAAACACACTGGGGACACTATTTAATAGTCTTGAGAATAAACCAATATTTATAACATGCTGCATCTTAGTTCAAGCAGCCGATAGGTGAATAATTTAAAGATAATAATAAAGAACTGTCACAGCTAAATTTTACTTTCCAGACATCAACATGCTTTACAATAAAAACATATGCCGTAATATTGGTAGGTAGGATTTTAATGGTTTGAGTGAGTGCACGGAGAGATTTGGGCGGTTCTTAACATCAGGGTCTTGAGAGCCGATGAGGGTGAAGCGAGGTAAGTATGAAACGGCGACGAAATGTTGGCACGGGGGGGGGGGGGGGTCCTCGAGAAAACTCGCCGACCAGTAGCATCGTCCAGCACGATTCCCACATGAGAAAATCCGGGAACGACCCCGCCGGGAATCGAGCTTGGTTCGTGTATGTGGGAGGCGGGTAGTCTAACCACTACATCACCACAGCCCTAATCATGTTTTGAGTGTCGCAACGTGTCGCGTGAGACTAAACGTGTTTTAACGTCATTCGCTATATATAGGGGCAGGTGTTTTTCGCGAAAATATTTCAAGATACTTGTACTCCAAAACACTTTAGTTCGTATGCACTTTCGTGGTAGGATTATTTTTAATGTCACGTGTCTCAAGTGCCTGTCTACGTATCATGGACTTTCAGTATCGGAGTACTTCATTATAATTGGCCTAGTCAAATAGCAAAATGTCTTCTCACGTAGACACGCGGCCAATAACCAAAGGAAGTAATGGTTGTGGACGTAGGATATTGAAATCTAGCATGGTCATAAATATTTTCGCGAAAAATACTTGTTTCTAGCCATGTGCAATAACATGATAACGACTTCAAAGTCCCAACTCGCCCGACGCTCGGCCTCGTGGCGGTATTCTACTTGCAGTCTGCCTTATATCAGGTTCATGGTTAACGGAACTGCGCTGTTGCTGCGAAGTGTGGCTGTGCTGCAAGGAGAGCAACATTTGATCTCAGATGTACACTTCAAACACGTGACATGTGTGTGGGTCTGTGTGTCTGCCTCGATTTTGTAGTCATCGGCAAATCCCAATAGCATGGAAAGCGGGATGCAAACTTCGAACTTGCCCCCAGGGTATTTAGGAACACTGTAGTCATCTTCGAGTTCCCAGCCTGTCATCTGTCTTCAAAAGCGACCGGCTCTTCGATGTTTAGGTAATCTTCCATGACGGTTGACTTTGAAGCCGAGACTGCTGAGGAAAATCTCGCTGGCACATTTTAACTCCTTGGGGACCTGTGGCATACTGATTACAGGTTTTGCACGACATTTTATTTTATTGCTTCTGGTCGCCATAAATCTTATCATTTAAAATGCAGGCGTAGGGTTATTTCTTCGTTTCCAAAGTTTACCAACTCTCCGTGCTGGTCGACGACTGTCACAAGCACTTTATGTGCTCTCTTCGCGACGACAGGAATGTAAATGATGCTTTATAGTGCTATGTACAGTTTAAAACCTGGAGGGACCAGAGGCGAAAATTCGTGCAGCGTATTGCAAGGCCTGCCATTAAGGTATTTGCCACTGGCCAAATTGCAGTTTATTAGTGCCACGTTGACCGGCAAGAGAATTATGGGCCACGACGACTTGCATGTTTTGCCAGCTTCGTAGATGCATGGTTCGAACCTCAGCATCGTTCTAATAGTATCCGGTTTCGTAAAGTCGATATCTTCGCTGATCTGATAACACTCTTCAGAGTATTGTGATTCCCACTTTGTTCGAATTATGTGTCGGGAGACAGCGAATCTTCAATGTACCTAGCAATATCGTCTATTTCATAAAAGCCTATGGGCAGCGACACCTTATGTGAAACACAACCACATTTTACGATGTACAGCTTGCAGTTTTTTCGTCGATGTTCGGTATCACATTGTAGGTTTGAAAATCGACATGGCCTATGCACCATTCCCCCTCCAGGTCGAGTGGCAGAAAGTGTACTGAACGCAACTCAGAGCTATGACCCATCCAGGTAAGCGTATCGACATGAATGATGGTTTCCTGATGATGTATAGCCATTATATACAACTACTTGTACGAACGAACCAGGAAGTGAAGACACAAATGTCCACAGTTCCACGTGTTAGGCATCTGCTCCATCTGATAGTTGTATATCAGCCTCATTCCTTTCAGGTACCATTGCAGTTCGGTTAGAGGTAGCAAAATTAACAAAACCGTAATAATAGTCTGCATATTTGCCCCATTTTATGTAAGCTACCCAGTGTGTACGAGGTCTGGCTGCCATGTCCAGATTAATTATGGCACTGTCGTTTCTCGCGAGTTTAGTGGGCAAAGCATCTCTCATAAACACTCTCCTGAAATTCGTTATTTCTCATTTGTGTACAAACAGTTTTAAATCCACATTTGTAAGTGGCTGTTTTGGTAGAGAGTTAATTAATGCCTCTTCCTGCTGTGTCGCTTTTGCACACTTCCACATCGTACTGGATGTGGCCTTATGTAGAGGCCTTGGCCGTTATTTTACCCAGGTCGATAGTTTCCATATTCGCATTGCCTTTATGCCTTTATGCTTCGTTCTTTCGCTGCTGTGATGACGGCTCCAACGATACCACTTGTGGCTCCGATTAGACTTCCGAGGACCACGAGTGAAGACAAAACAATGGAAAAAATCTGCTGGTAGATGTTTTCTTGAGCTGGCAGACTTTTCTTCCCTTTGTCACTGCTTTTCGTTACACTTGTCTTTCTCATGATCTATGTACCAGTTCTCAATTTAACATGTGCCTTTCTCTTGTTATTATCTCCCATTCCCATATTTACCTTGGCCTTCATGTTGGATTTACCCAAGGCAGCTATTTTTTTCAAAGTCCAGTGTCTGATGATTTGCTTATCTCGTCGGCCTTCTGTGCAAGTATCTTGTCTGACGGGTACCTGGCTTGCAGATCCTTGTGCTGGGAATAGACGATATCGTGCTTCTTGCATGCCTCATTCAGTGCATTGGTGCCTGTGTTACAGTGCAACAGACTTTTAACTAGCTTGGTTCCCAGCTCGCAGAACCTGTATCCAGGAATGTGCAGCTCGAATGGTAGATTGTTGATCGGCGTATCGACGATTCCACTTCCAGCTACGGTCTTAACTCTTTAGGGCATCGCAGTTAAATGACCGAGAAAAGTATGAATATGACCCTTTTATACATTTGTATCAGTTTCATTTTAGATTTGGAACAGTACAGATGTGAAATGCTAATGAAGCATCCGGTATATCGCTTCTGCGGTAAAGCATTTACAGCAATGTGCAGCGTGAGTCGACATGAAATAACCGGCATTTCAGTGCAAACTCTGCCAAAGGCAGTATACTAGGAGTGATGAATTGAAGATATATTCTAAAACTTGTAGCACTGGTTCTCTGCAACTGCAATCAGCACTTCAGTTAGCACTGTATACACTGCAATTAACACCATACACTGCAGTTAGCAGTGTACACACAGCAATTGGCACTTAAAGTACTGCCGTTAGCACTAAATGCACTGCAGTTAGCACCGCTCATGCTGCAAGATATTAGTGGTAACATACAATTATCAAGCGATATGTTACTCTACCCATACGCATTCATGTTGAAGATTAAAATATCTCCCATGAATCACGACATGGAAGCCTATTTCCGAATACAGTGAGGTGCATCATCTCGGGACCATCAAATTGCGGGAAAATATGCATCCTACTGAGCCTGCTAGGAGAAGAGAATGTATACCTATATTCAAAATGGCTCCAGCAACCGAAATACCAACGATTGGTACGAGCACTGCAGACTGTTGATGGTGTAGGATGTTTCCTTTGCATCGAAAACGAGAGGGCTGTGCCTCCGAACTAAGCTCTCCCAAACGCGATATTTGTCTTCGATGACATTGGCTGCGAGAAACAAAACAGCATCCAGGAGTACTTTAGCATGGGACGGCACATGAAGGTGGACAGCATGTACCTCGGCTAGACTTATTTGCGCATATCCAAACAGCTGCTCTGAGACAATGCAAATATGTTGGTGCTGTTTCGCATGTACGATATGAATTTGCTGCATGTTTACGACGATCACGTCAATACAGACATCACACTATCAGATTCAAAAGCCTGTGTGCCTTGTGCTGGAAATATAAATACGAATTTTTTACGATAGTTAAGGACTGGCAGCAGTAGGATTTGAAGACGTCTGAGCAAGGGGATCGGGGATCGCAGCCGGAGCCGCATGGCTGCCATGTTGTTATGTCACCCGCCCGCCATTTTTTCCCATTTTCCCCTAAAATTTTCTTTTTCACCTCAAAAAGTTAGAACCCCCATCATGCAAAAAGAAGCAACTGAATTCTAATTTTCGTCAATTTATTTAATTTGAGGGGCTTCCTTAGGACTACAGTGCAGTGGTAGCCATATTGGTTTTATAGGCATACCTATGCCAAACCAATACCAGGTATACAGGGTAGGACTCAGACCTTAACATCAGCCATCTTGTATCCATATTGTATGCAGATGACCTATGACCTTTGACCTTGATCTCTGACCTTTAAAATGCAAAAATAAATATTAAAAAATCATTAAAAATTAAAAAATTGTAAAAATAAAAAAATCCCAAATTATGTTTTATTAAAAATTAATTATTAAAATAATAATTTTAAAAGTATTTAAAAACTTCAATTTTATTTTAAACTTACATTTCCGAAGGTCCCCACAGCACAACCAATTATTCATTTAACTCTGTTCGACTCCAGCAGACGACAGATTCCCTCACCCCCACTCCCCTCAACTATACTCAGTCATCCATCTTCATTTTATTGTTCGTCATTTGTTTATACATTACTGGAGGCCGCCATATTTGTGTACATGTTATTGGGGGCGCTCATATTTGTTTTTTTTTTGTACATAATTTGTTGCGCATGTTACTGGAGGCTGTGGTTTTGGGAGGCAGCCATCTTGCTAGGTGCAGTCCTCCATGTTTTTTAAATTGTAATTTGTTTTATAGTTTACGTCTCACTGTCGCGCGACAAACATATTATATTCCTTATGTTTATATCCCCTATATATGACCAGATGACAGCCATATTTGTGTTTGTGTTTAAAGTATAGGTTGCACTGTCGACGCCCACCAATATTCTTTTCATTGGCCAATTAGTCATATTCGTTTTATCAATTACTCAATTTAGTTGGACTCCCTCCATGTTAGATAATATTTTTCAACACGCATATGAAGTATCGATTAAGCCACCTGATATATTTCTGTACCGAATGGTGACATCGACCATTCCTGCAAAGTACATAAATTTATTTATTATTTTATTCTTATATACAAAGTGGGGAGGTTTTTTGAAATAGAACACAGCCTTTTTTTTACATAAAATTTATTGTACACATAATAAAATATACATATTTAGTAATCTTCTTCGACATTGACTCTTCGGTGTCCGCCTCGTCGACCGAGGAATTGAAGCGGGCAGGGAAACATCACCACTTGAAGCTGGCGATGCTCGAAGATGACTAAACAGTTACGGTGTGCGAATAGTCAGCTGCGTTCATGATAGTATTTTGACGGTCCTGTCTCGGCAATTGTAAGATGTAAGCCGGTCGTGAAGTATCAGGCAAAATGTGTATGTATCGGCAGGAATATTTCCATGTGTAGTGAATTCGATCCTGCAGTCGATCACGTTGGATGTAATACACTCGTCCTGTTTACTCTCATAGAATACCATGAGTGGGGCCAAACTCTTGAATGTATCAGGGCTTAATATTGGAGATTGGGTGAGTCCATAATATGCAGGTTAGAATTGGGCGTACATCTGATATGCCAGCAGGTACTGTCCATTTACAAAGTTCGTGTTCACATCTACGTATGGGTAGCTTTCGCTATTCAAAAATATTTAGAAATTCTCTATTTGGCATGTGTCGAACTGCGAATGGCTCACTCTAACATCGTGCTGTCTTCCAGTCTGTAGCCCAACAATGATGTACCTCGGTTTCTCAGAAGCAAAGCTGGTCATCACCATCTAGGTAATGCGCTGGCTTGTTGACAATCCGAAGTATGTCTGCAGACTCCACGACCTAAAAGTTACATCGATGTCTTTACCATCTTCCACATTCTGCAACATGTGTAGGCATTCTGCAGTGCTCAGTTGCACATGAGGCAGCATCCATTCCATAGACTGTAGGTCTCCAGGTTTTCTCCCATACCCACGATGGTAACCAAATGTGTATTGGTGAGCATTATCGCCAGCTTCTTATTCGAATGGAAGATAATTCGTTTGTAGTCTTCGGCAAATCCCAAAAGCACGGAGAGCGGAACACATAATTCGAACCTGCCTTCGGCATAAATGGGTACACTGTAGCCATCTTCGATTTCCCAGCTGGCCATCTTGGCTGCAGGAGGCTTATTCGGAGTGAGCAAAAGGTAATTTTTGATCATTGAGGTTATACCCGCATCTTGCGAATGGTTCACTTCGGCACCATTGAGCAAGTAGGTGATGCGACCGATCAGGTGAAGAATTCCATTACTCATTATTTTCGTCGATGCTGGATTGGACCTATCTTCTTTCGTCAGAGTCCCCTTGATTCACAGGAAAGGCTGACAAGGAAGAGTGCAGATATCTTGGTGCTGGACTGCTATCCGAACTTCCGATGGTAGTGTGTATGGCCTGATCAGGAATGGCTGGTATGCATGAAGTTCCGCCTTCCTCCTGTCTTCGGAAATGGTTGGCTCTATGTAGTTTAGGAAATCTTCCATGGCGATCGACCTCATAGCCTAGACTGCAGAGGATAATCTCGCTAGCACGTGTTAACTCCTTGGAGACCTGTGATGTACTGATTATAGGTTTTGCAGGACACATTCTTTTATAGTGTCTGGTCGGTGTAAATCTTATACCCATCTTCTCAAAAGCAGGTGTAGGGTGATTTCTTTGTTTCGAAAGTTCACCAACTCTCCGTGCTGGGCGACGACTGTCATGACCACCTCGTGTGATCTCTTCACGACGACCGGAAGGTAAATGATGATATGCTGTACCACGACTAGTTTATAACCTGGAGGGACCATATATGAAAAATCGTGCAGCGTATTGCTCGGCCTGCCATTGAGGTATTTGCCAATTTGCTAAATTGCAGGTTATTTGTATCACATTGACTAGCAAAATGTTTACAGGCTGCGATGACACATGTGTTTTACCAGCTTCATGTATGCGTGGCTCGAACCCCAGCATTGGTCCGATAGTATCCGGTTTCATAAAGTCGATATCTTCGTTGTATCTGATAAAACTCTTCAGAGTGTTCGCATTC
Organism: Dryococelus australis; assembly: GCA_029891345.1. NCBI lineage: Eukaryota > Metazoa > Arthropoda > Insecta > Phasmatodea > Phasmatidae > Dryococelus > Dryococelus australis. The sequence goes on from CM056996.1 coordinate 60,286,405, forward strand.
TGTGTCATGGGGCAGCGAATCTTCAATGTACCTTGTAATGTAGTCTATTTCATAAGAGCCAATGGGCAGCGAAATTTTTGTGCGAAACATTACCACTTTTTACAAGGTACAACATGCAGTTTTTTTCATCAATGTTCGGTATCGAATTGTAAGTTTGAAAATCAAGGCCTATTCTCCATTCCACTTCCATGTCGAGTGGCGGAAATGTGCCACACACAACTCGGAGCTCCGACCGATCAAGGTAAGCGTTATCGACATGACTGATGATTTCCTTGCAGTGTATAGCCTTTTTATGCAATTACTTGTACGAACGAACCAGGGAGTGAAGGCATAAATGTCCGCAGTTCTGCGTGTTAGGGCGCTGCTCCGTTTCATTAATGTAAGTCAGTTTACAATTTTTCAGGTACTTCTGCAATTTTGGCAGAGGACGCAAATTTCCAAAACTATCATAATAGTCTGCGTGTTTACCCTTTGTTACACAGGCTACACACTGCGTGCCGGGCCCTGCTGTCTTATCCCGATAAATTATGGCACATTCTTCTCTCTTTGGTTTAGCGGACAAACCATCTCTCACAAACACTCCTCTAAAATGAGGTATTTTCAATTTGCATGCAAACAGTTCCAAATCCACATTCTTGGGTGCTCATTTCGGCAGAGATGTAATTATTGTTTCTTCCTGCTACATCACTTCTGCACACTTCTGCATGCTACTGGGTATGGTCTTAGGTAGAGGCGTTGCCCGTGTTTTTTACCCATGGCAATAGCTTCCATATTTGCATCGTGTCTTTGTGCCTCGGTCAACTGCTTCTGTTCATTCGATGCTGTGCTGACGGCTTGGACGATACCACTCATGGCTCCGATAAGGCCTCTCAGGGCTGCAAGATCAGGCAAAAGCAATGGAAAAAATCCGCCAGTAGATATTTATGTAGACTTGCTGGTTTTTCTTCTTTTTGTAACTACTTTTCTTTTCACTTGTGCCTTTCTTTTGCGCTTAACACCCATGCCCATTTTCACTTTGGCATTTCTCAAGTTGGAAACACCCCACACTGCTATTTTTTCTCCAAACCAGGCATCTGAGGATTTTCTTATTTCATCCACCTCCTGTGCAAGTATCTTGACCGCCCGGTGTCTAGCTGCAGATCCTTGTACTGGGAATAGGCGATGTCGTGCTGCTTGCATGCCTCGTCCAGGGCGTTCATGCCCATCTCATTGTGTGACAGCCTTTTATCTATCTTGGTTCCTGGCCCGCAGAACCTGTATTCGGGAATGTGCAGCTCGAATGGTAGATTGTTGATCAGTGCATTGATGACCCCTCTTACAGCTACGGTCTTCCCTCTTCGAGACATCACTGTAAACTGAGCGAGAAAAGTATAAATATGGTCCTTTTATACATTTTCGTTTCATTATCATTCTAGACTTGGAACAGTACAGTCATATTGTCTTTTCCTGTATGACATTTCAGTGCGAATTCTGTCAGATGCTGTTTTCTCAGTGTAATATTTTAAAGATACATTCTAAAATTTGCAGCATTGGTTCTCCATCGCCAACACTGCCATCGCCACCACCACCACCACCACTGTCATCGCTGCCACCAGAATATTGTAGTGGTAATATACATATTATCAACCAAGATGTTACCCTACCCATACACATTCGTACCGAAGATCTCCCACGAATCGTGGCATGGAAGCCGTTTTCCGAATACACTGAGGTGTATCATTGTGGGACCTTCAAATTGCGGGAAAACATACATCCTACTGAGCCTACTGGAAGAAGAGAATGGCATTTGGTCCGAGAACATATACCTTTACTCAAAATCGCTCTAACAACCGAAATACCGGGGATTAGCACGAGTACTGCAGGCCATGGAAGCCGTGCAGCCATAACGAAGCCATTGTACCTCCGAATGAAGCACTACGAAACTCAATATTTGTCTTCGACGACATTGCCTGCAAAAAAACAAACTTTTATTCAAGAGTACTTTAGCATGAGATGGCATGAATGTGTGGACTGCATGTACCTCGGCCAGACTTATTTGCGCATACCCAAACAAATGCTTCGCGACAACACAAACATGTCGGTGTTGTTTCGAATGGACGATACGAATTTATGCCATGTTTACGATGATCACTTCAATACGAATATGACGCTATCAAATTTCAAACATATATGTGCCTTGTGCTTAAAAGAGAAATATGGATTTTTGATGATCATAACAGACTGACCCTTATATAATGGTAGGTACAGGCATGGATTCGATCAGTTCATCGCCAGCCATCGACAATGAGTTATAGCATATCGAAATTCGGGCAGTGTAGCATCAAGATACGCCATCATAAAGAAAACTATGGTGATTGTCTCATACCAGGAGATGATGGAACTTGTGATGCTGGTAGAAGAATAATTCGAAACGTTAGTGAACCCAAACAATGTGGGGATGTTGCTACTAAACATTTCGTCCTCGAAACTGGTAATGACGTTATTTCGGAATTGCACAGTATGTTGGCTGAACACAATGCATTCTTCCGAAACTGCCTCTCCGAGCTTGGAGCGAAGATGGAGCTTGTGAAGATGGAGATCGTCTGCGATATGGTTTGCCATAGACGAGCACATGACTAGTGTTGAAAGGCAAATTATCGACCTATTGAATGTAGCTCCTGCACAAAATGAAAATAATCCGAAAACCTGGAAGGATAAATAACACATACATTCGATAACTCAATTTCTCACCTCACCATGAAAACAGATATTCAAAATTACAGCGAACATCTGAGGAATAGCCACTAAACCTATAAAAGAGAGCGAAAGTGGGAATTTTTATCCAGTTTGAATGTGGACATTGCCAACAAACTACATTGGGTGATTCAGTCTGTCCACTCAAAGTATTTGATCGCCAAGAGAGACAAAAATTTCATGCGACCATGTAATTGAAGAAATTTTTAAGCCCATTAATCGTCGTATCGATGTACTCGGGGAGAGCTATGGAGCACCCGTAGCTGTAAAGTCTGAAATCGACAATACTGTGAAGCCTTTGAAGAAGCAAAAGCTTGATTAAGTACAGTCAGATCAGAATGATGGATTGGATGCGGATTTGCCACATAAGAAGAAAGTATGGAAGAGAACCCTGAAATCTAATGCTTTGGCTCGATGGGTACCATCGCCAAGACATACGACTTATACAGGCATAATGATAATGGTTCCTTGGTGCTGATGAAATAGAGTTTTTATGAGGTAGAAGCATCCAGGTTGGCAATTACACGGTACGTGGAATCCCCAGACTATACAATCTTCTATTTCGCAAGGAGCCCAGTGAGATTACAGAATCCGACCTACTGGAATACAAGACTATGCTCGAACTCACACACACACTTTACCAAGACAACGATACCGAGACTGGTGTTTATAAGGACAAAGATCACAGAAAAATCTACATTCTCGCAGACCTCTTCAGAGGCCTAGCACTGAAAAGTAGTGAAGGTATGAAGAAGATAGACGACAGCAAGAACATAGACTATGTGATATGGGATGACCCGAACTAGCTGGTGGATAGGCTGCAGCTACTGCTTGCTTCACAAAGTGTTGGAAATTACTCCCTCACCAACAAGATAGTTTCATCATAGAAGAACATAAGGAGGCGGGCTACATACAATGAATCGACTGGATATTGTCAGGTGCAACTACTGCCATCGCAAGGTCATGATTTGTGGAATGAACAATCTGTTTCAAGCCGACCTCATCGAGATGATATTGTATTCTCAATTCAACAAAGGCTACAAATACATTTCGACAGTCATCGATGCCTATATCAAATTCGCCTGGGCCAGGCCAGTCAAGTCGAAGAATGCATGTGATCTTAACCGAGGCCATCACAGATTTGTTGAGCGAAGGACACATCCCGACCAATTTGCAAATCGACCAGGGCAAGGACTTCTGCAATGCAAAGTTCAAGTCCCTGAGGAAGAAACATAACATAAATCAATATTCCACATAGGGTAATCTCAAATATTCAACTGTCAAGAGGTTCAACAGGACTTTGAAGGACAAGATGTGGATGCATTTCGCAGTAAGTGATATCTATAAGTGGCTTGAGCTACTACCTAAACTCATTCGCAGGTATAATTCTACAGTGCACTCGACCACTCGCATGAAGCTCGAAGATGTCAAGGACGACTCCCTGGTTCGGACTGTGTATGCTATTCCGAAGAGGAAGGACTGATGCAAGCCTAAAACCAAGATCTGTGACCTGGTGTGCATCTCCAAACAGAAAGGTATCTTCGGGAAAGGGTACACAGCGAATTGGAGCCCCGAACTGTTTCGTGTGCGATGTATACATAACTATGCTCCGAGGACTTACTATGTCGATGATCTGAACAATGTACCCATCCATGGTGGTTTTTACACTGAGGAGATCCAGCCGATGACAGTCTAACCTATACTTTATACACAAAAACATATGTGGCTTTCACCTGTCATATATAGGTGATGTAAACATATTAAATATTATATGGTTGTTGCACAAAGGTGAGACGTAAACTATAAAACAAATGACAATAAGAAAAGCATGGAGGACTGTACCTAGCAAGACGGCTGCCTCCCAACATTACAGCCTCCAGTAACATATATAAACAAATGATGTACAAAAAACAGTATCATATACACAAATATGGCGGCCTCCAGTAACGTATAAACAAATGACGAACAAGAAAATCTAGATGGCGGACTGAGTATAGGTGAGGGGAGTGGGGGTGAGGGAGTCTGTCGTCTGCTGGAGCCGAACAGATTAGGTGAGTAATTGGTTGTGCTGGGGGGGAGGGGGCACCTTCGGAAATGTAAGTTTAAAAAAATTGAAGTTTTTAAATACTTTAAAAATAATTTTTTATATAATTTAAATAATTAATTTTCAATAAAACATAGTATGGGATTATTTTTTAATTTTTGGCGAATTTCTAAAATTTATTCAGGATTCTTGCATTTTCAGGGCCCAAAGGGTAAGGTCAAAGGTCATCTGCATACAATATGGATGCAAGATGGCTGTTGCTTAGGTCTGAGTCCTATCTTGTATACCTTGTATCGATTTGGCATAGGTATGCCTTGAAAACCAACACGGCTGCCACTGCTCTGTAGGTCCTAAGGAAGCCCCTCAAACTGAATAAATTGACGAAAATTGGATTTCAGGGGCTTCTTTTTGCACGAGGGGGGATTCTACCTTTTTGGGGGGCTTCTAACTTTTTTGAGGAAAAAAGGGAAATTTTTAGTGAAAAAAAAAAAAAAAAAAAAAAAAAAAAAGGAATTTTCTAGGTAAGAAAGCTCTTTTGGTCGATTTGGAGGGAAAAGGGAAATTTTGAGGGAAAAAGGGAAAACATTTCGGATGGGTGATGTAACAATATGGCGACCGGGCGGCTCCGGCTGCGATCCCCGATCCCCTTTCGCCAGACTTCTTCAAATCCTACTACTACTAGCCTATATAATAATGGGAGGTACCGATGGGGATTCGATCAGTTCATCGGCTACCGTCGAGAATAATTTACAACTGATCGAAATTCGAACAAAGTAGCCTAAAGCTATATCTTCACAAATATGAAGATGGAGGTTGTCTTGTACCAAGAAACGATGGAACAGGCGATGCTGGTAGAATAATAATTCGAAATGTTAGCGAACCCGAAGCATCCGAGGATGCTGCTACTAAACATCTCGTCGACATCATCCGCGCGGTGTTGCCAATTCCGCAGCCGGAAAAAAGTATGTTATAACCCCGGCCTCGGCTCACCCACGTGTTCGTTCAAGTTCTGCCAGAGGCGAGCCAGTCACAAGCGAAGTTACCAGCATTCGTTGTAGCTGTGAATACCCAACTCACGATTTACTAGTGGCGGTCATGGCACGTGTTTCGTTTCTGTCGTAGAATTATGTGTTTGCGGAAATATACAGCGATATCAACTACTGTTAGGTTTTATTTACCTCTGCGGAAATAAAATTATCATAAATTAATAACGGGTATTGTTTTTAATTATAATGTATTATTTTACTATAGTTTAGGTGTTCATAATAAAATACGAGTACTCTTAACACTTACAAATACAAACGTCATATTAATCATGAATGATGTCATACATCACAGTAAACTGTTCGTTCCGTTCTTATGTGAAAGTAAATGGACAAGAAATAATTGTTCAATAATGGAGAAATATATGTTAGACGCATGATGGTCTACAATTGAACACAATGTTTACAGTTTGGGGTTGTGATCTACTACATAGGTGACTGTTCGTACAAATAATCAGTACGTTCAATGTGTCGATTCAAGTGTTAAGTCTGTGTCCGAACCTAGGAATGCACTTATGTATATTAGCATACTCCACTCGGCTCGATACGTGATACATTGCGATAACCATACTTATTTGCATAATTTACAGCAACTAGTTAGCTGATATGATTCTGAACAAGCATTTTGACGGAAAACACATAGGCCTACTGACTATGTGCTGGAACGTAGGCGAATAGCCTTAGAATTATCTATCCATTAGGAGCTGTAGCTGGAAAGTGCATGACAATGAAAGTGTTCCTATTAACCAATCATAGACTTTTTACAAGAAAGGAATGAATATATATTTGAGTCAGTAAACGCAGTTATCGATAATGTATCATTAAAACTGATAACAACTAGAGATAAATTTCCTTTAACACTAATATTGGTATTAATAAAAATTAAATGTCGGATACTGATATACGTTTTCACTCATACATGCCTTGTCTTGTAAAAACATTGGCAGTGTTCTCATTGTTCTGCACATTAACTATACATTCAACGTCACGCCTGGTTTATAACAAATCATGACGATAACTGGTTATATCTATCCCGGCTCTTCTAGATCATTAAAGGTTAGAGAGTATACATTGTTACGAACGTTGCTCAGTGGCGTTTCTCAAAAGGCAATGCCTACATTCCACTCTTTATAAAAAGAAATATTAGGATTAACAATTATGAACTGCATATAAATCGATTTTCAAAATAGTAGCTTATGGGCTGTAAGGACGCGAGACGTACACACACTCGTTTCCCTGTGTACGTGAGTGTGTCGTTTCCCGAAACATGTAAAACATTTACGTACGTAGACGAATGCGAACGCTGTATGAGCGTGCATCTCATTAAGCAGAAAACCTTTTGCACACTACGGGAAACAATACAACTCTCGTCTCCGTAAGATCCACATTTACAATAATGATGTGCATAAGTGGATATTGTCTGAAAAAGTTGCCCCCCTGTGTGTGTGTGTGTATTTTTACACGAGTGTAACACAGCATACCATTGTATATTGTACACTGAAACCTCGGACACATGACAATGCGAAAAACGTTGACATTATAGTGTTTATCAGTAATGTTAACACTAACGAACGCATGAGAACTAGACATAACAATGAGAGCCGCAATATTCTACTTCAGACTACGTACATTACAAAATATAACTATTTCTGCACTAAACATCGGTTGAATGCAATGACTCGGTGTCAATCACTAATAGTCAAGCTAAGGCCTTGTCCGTAAGGACAAATTCGTTGTTTTGTAATTTGTCATTTCGTAAGTTTCAATCCGGACGTTGTCGACAGTCACTTGTTTAGCACTCGCTGCAACACATTCTTACATTAACAGTGAAAATATGTTTTATATCAATTAAATGCTCAAAATGGACGTAATATTACTACGGTCATTACTGGAATTCTGCGAGTATGTTAATAAACAAGACAAAATATAATATCCAATAACGACATAAAATAAAACACGTGTTGCGAACTATATAAACAAAGTTTTACTTGCTTTTTAAGACATGTCTAGTGTATTTTATGAAAAATTATTGGTTTTAAAAAAAGTTTTAAGTACGCATTCGCGCATGTGTTTTGAATGTCAAAACCAACATGGCGCTGATTTTGTCATTTTATATTTTTACTAACATCCGCTATATACAAGATACAAAATATCAATTTATCAAATACGTCACAATGTTTGTATAAAATATCTGGTCACATGACCATTTTGTCAACACAATCTGCCATTTCGGACACTGCCTACGTTTACAATAAAAACCTAATGTATTTAAAATTATGCAGTAGGTGCTTCTCTATCATACAGAAACACGTCTTCTGTATTTGCAGTTTTCCATTAAAGTTTTAATTCTTAATTGCAGTGAATTTAAACAGGCAGCAAGCCTGCCATGCTTACTTTTGTTCCTAACAACACCTCGTAAGAAACAACCATATTGAATCAGATCATACTTCGTAGCCGATATCTGCCATTAGAGAACAAATATAAACGCCAACACACGCCTTTGTCATATTGCTTTATACTTACATTACTGTAAATAACAGTTTCCCGCCAAAAACACCGACTGCTCTCTACTGATTGGTAGTAGCCTCAGCATTTTTCCTAAAGATATAAAATACAACTATTTATTTAAATGCTTAAGGAAATCCACCAACGCACACGACCTGATAAGTTTCCACTGGGAACCAAAACATAAGAGAACACACACGCGTTTCTCCTGCACACATCTTAACGCATTACATAATGATTAAATATTTCTATTGTTCATCCAGCTTTACTTCAGACGTCGCAGCTTACGCTGTATTATGGTGTGCAAGTGTGTATAAACACAGTCGAATCAATACATTTCTCTATTCATAGGGTACAGTTGTTACCAAGAATAACAGAAATATTATTAAATATCTTGACCGTGTCAAAAGTTTTTCGTGTATTCTGGAAGGTTTGTCGTCTCCTAATTTACAAATGGATAATGATAACAATTTACTAACACTATGTACAAATTGGAATGATTTGTGACAGTAGGGCATTCTTGTGTGTTAACTTCGTGACATATTTACATAATTATAATTTACTTTTCCTAAAGTAGTTATGTTCTATGTACCCCATGTTTTGTTGAATGAATTATTACTTTTTTTCATTTATGACCACTCATTTTGTTTACACGGTTATACTATACTAACGAAATATGTTTTATAATATGTACGATCATCTTAACAAGGAGTGTTAATTCATACACCAAATGTAGATTCCATTCGTTTATAGTGGGTATTTGCTTCTTTTTACTAGCATTCCCCTACCACTTAACAATGTTAGTTGCAATATGATAGCATAATACTAGCTGTACGTAGTGTATCATATTTGCAAAACAGTTTTCTTCTGATATTTAAGAATGATTTAAGAAGTTTCTGGTGCCTAAATTATGCGCGAGGGGCGTGAGTCGTTTAAGCCGTACTTACACGATGCCCAATTTCTGCTACTTTCTGTTATACTCATGGGCACAACAGAAGGCATACAATTTTCTGTAGCAGAAGGGAAGAAAGAACGCATCCGTTCATACCCACACGTTATATACAGTGCTAATAGAAACTTGTAAATGGCAGGCAATCAACTTGCAGGAGACAGGGATACAAATGCAACCAAATGTAATATGTAGGTGCATTGTGGTGCATCCAAAAGGTACGAAAATTATTTATTTTTTCTCCTGAAGACTGCATTGGTTTAGATTTTAACGTACGAGTACTATTAATGTATGGAAAATTATACGAGTAACGGCACTGCTTATGTATGGAAAACAAGGTACTGTATTTACATGTATGTACGTGACGGACATTTATGCCACTCATTAAAACATTGGCATATTATTTAAACAAGGGCGCAGATAGGAATGTACTCTAGGAGGTAATTGGGGGGGGGGGGAGGGGGCATTTCTTATGTCTATTTTTGAACAAAATACAAAACCTGAATTATTACGAATTTGTTACAATCAATGGCTTCATGTACAAATATGGAACCACACAATGCTATAAACATTCTTCATGTTCAAGGCAGATCACATATTCCTTGAATTAATATATAATAATACTTGTCGTTTTGTTTTCAAATTTTACTTTCATTTCGAATGTGTTGGGGGAGGGGAGGGGGTCATGTCCCAATATATTACCACCTATCCCGGCTACCCCCCTGTTTTTTAATGTGTATCTTTAATGAGCATAATAATCAATCTTGTGCCCTCCGTAATTAAAACGCTTTTGCGGTTATACAGCCAAAACGAAGACAGAACTGTTACAATATTAAACTTAAGGCTTTCATGTGTGCCTGTTAACATTACTCACGCTATACAGATCAAATTATCTACTTTGGAAAACAATCGATGTGATTAGCAAACAACCACTGCTCGTCGACTGTACTGTGCTGATACTTGCGCATTATTACTTTTAGACAAAGATATTCTGGAAATAAACATTTTTACAATAAACTAAGTTATAAATAGTCATAATGTGTCACATAAAAAAACTCGACACCCATCGGAGATTCGAACTCTAAAACCTATAATTGCACGGCACAGACCTGCGCACTAACTCACAATTTATTTTATTTATTTTTACCTTCATTTGACGGTGTTGTGACTTTTTTTGACGTTAGCGAAGCTCTAGTGAGACCGATTTGTTTACGAATTCCCAGTGCGACAATTGAGCTGAGCATCTGCCACGTCGGAGGCACCGGGGCGCGAACCCGCCACCCTACGCCTGAGCTATGAGGGCAGGGCTATAAAGCAATTCTTTCTCACTGAGCTACACAAACCACTTACAGTACGCAACTCTGATAAAATATTATATAGAACATAAATCCACAATTCTCGCGTATTTTGTAAAGTGGTGTTTATTCTTTTATTATGATCGTATGAGTAATATACAACGTTTCCCGTTACTTATGGGTACATTATGTTTCATTTTGTTCATTCATATGTTTTACAGAACTTGTAATCTTTTCTTAAACATATATATACGACGTGAGAAAGGAACTTATCTCGTCTGTCCCAGCGTGTGGGTATAACGGACAATCAGAACACTTCCTACTGTTGCCGCGTTGGGACTGGGGGTGACAGAGATGTAGTATGAGTGAGAGAGAGGGTAGATGTCAATGTGGCAACGCCGCCGACATTCCCCACTCACACGCAACGAAAATGGACTAGCGCGACGTGGTGTTCATCCCTCGAACTACAGCTGGAGTTGGAACAAAATTTAACCTGGGGAAGTCCACTCTAGGTATATATTTACTCAATGGTTGCAGTACTTGCTTCGACGATGCTGTACGTCAGTTTATACGTCTTTGTTCACCGAGATGCTTTGCAACATTTTATACGATCTCGCGTGCATGTTCCCGCAATGGTGTGACAGTCTTAATACGCGACTTAAATCCCGACATGACAGTAAGTCATACCGTGTAACACGGATCTCCCAACAACCGTGTTGTAGCGATCCCGCAGTGCCGCTAGCTGCGAGCGACTAATCCCCTCCACTACTTCAAGTGCTTGTCATTTGACTGCCCGCTGACACTGGCGTCTGCGCAGGTTCTTTTGTCTCTTGACCCACTATCCCTTCGCCGTTTGCTATACCATTTGACTTTATATTTTTATGGAAGTTTGGGAAAGAGTATCACCTAGTCTGCGTTAGAAAATAACCACTTGTTTATATCGAAAGGCATATTGTAATATCGAACAATAAATTTTCGACTGGTCGCGTCACTGACCGTGTAAGGTAGGTCGTCAGAAATACAGTCATTCAAGACGATTTGGCGATGGTATAACTGACAAAGCTGATTCCTGGGATTATGCTGGGCTAAAAGAATTGCTTTATAAACAAGTATCGTTAGATGACTATCTATAGAAATGCTAGAAGATAACAAATATATTAATTTTTCAGAATGTTGCATGTGCAATAATTTCAGACAATATTGTATAACCAAAACTACTGTTATCAGTACGAGTAATCCACTCTTACATGTAGTTACCTGACACTTTTACATATACTTAACGCCGCCAGTACTTCTGATAACATTTATGCAGATATGATACTATTTTGCAGTAACAAGTTATCAGCTCCGAAAGTAAGTAAATTACTGAGTTTTACATATTAATGATTTTGTGTGTCATAATGGCCTATATACACTCAGTCACGTAAAGTTGCAAAGTATTAATCGTAACTACAAAATATTAACATTGCTTAGTGTTTTTGTATGGGTTTTCTAAGGCACTTGCCGAGCAAGTAAACATAAATGGCAATAGCAAAAGTAAGTGTTCGTGATATTTTAGTACCTGTAATGTCTGATTTGAGGCCATTAGCATGTCATTCGACTGCTTTCAAATAGCGTAGAATCCCTAAGCGTGTTAAGGTTCTTCCAAGCCTAGCTCACGTATCACAGTTCTACTGAACCCCTGACCTCCCGCAGGCACGATGTGTTAATGTTGCATTGCTTCATTTTAGCCCCCAGGGTAGCTTCTGCCCCTCGTCACCAGAACACACATCCACCCATACACTTCGTTTCTTCATCATAGACCAATGAACCGTGAACAAGATACCAGGGGGTCTCTTCTTTCTCCTCAGCGGTCGACACAGCCCTCCCTCCCAATCCCCGCCCACATTCACGACTATTCCACGACCATTGTGTTTCCGAAGAAGGGGATTCTTATCGACTGCATGGGCGATTTGTTACCAGGAAATCGTCACCCGCTTAAACCCTCCATTGTAATAACTTCGTCAGATTGACGCGTAACCACCCCTTTGGTTCGCTGCCTTGGAAGATGGCTCCCACGAATATTTACGCTCCGCATGTCCAGCAGCAAACAATTTTGCCTTGGCTTTAATCGTTTTCTGAACTTGCACCTCTGTAAGATACTAAACGTTTTAGACACGTGGTGCACATTTATTTCTACTTTTAAATAGCAAACTCGGTTTTGAGTGTTTTAATCGTGATTGCGTCGCCGACTTTCTTTGGTATAAAGGTCAGTAAGATTGTGGTGACAAGTGCCTAGTCAAAAGTTTTTTTTATAAGACTGTGTATGAGCCCTTCATTGATTTCTGGGGTTTGTTTCATAAGACTACTTGACTACTTAACGATGTACTGCATATAAGGAAATATTGCTACATGCGTATTAACTCAAAATGTTTCTAAAGGAAACTTGTATACTTATTAATGATTGGAATTCTGCAAACAGATTTTCAAATCAGCTGCTTTTATTTTGAAGTGGAAAAGGGTTTCCCTTTCGTAACTGCAGTTTATATATTTGTTAAATGAATTCAAGAAAATCTTAGCTGAACACTAGTATTTTATCGTTACAAATATATCGGGGGAAAAAAAAATATATATATTTAGAGAATTTTTCTGATGAAAGGACACTTTCCAGATGTGCTGTTTATCAAGAAATGTACCGTGGCAAATAAAATAAAAATTTTATTGAAGGCTGCACATGGGTTACGTAAAATAGCTAATTAATTCTTCAGTTTAATTTCACTTATATGTAACCGCCCGTTAAACTAAAAAAAAAGAAGTTAAAACCCTATGTTTGGACTGTGTTTGAAACTGGTCACATGCCTCACGTAACCTAAATATTTTCTTCATACAAATATTTATTATCTTATTGTGGAATGAGTACATTTTATTCGTTCACATAATATTCTCGGATGGTCACGGTATGAATGAAACATTTTGTTTAAAGTGAGGAGGGCTCAATACTTCTGTTATCTATGGCTTTTCACGTTTTTGAAGTTAAAGTAATGGTTTATGTCAATTAGTTCAAATAGCACAGGTTTGAAGAAGTGTATTGTTGGTTTTTGTGTAGAGGTACATGAGTTTATTATTCCAGTAAGCTCCAAAAGAGTGTTCGGTGTAGTTAATTCTGGTCTTATATTAGTGGGGGAAGCTTCAGTTGTATTCAGATGTCTGTACTGCTGTAACCATCAGATTAAATATATGGCTGGGGGCGCACTGAAAGCCATGCACGTGATAATCATCTTTCTGGATCAGAACACCGAAAAATTCATCGCAGCTGGTCATAGCAGTGATCACTCTATTCTCTACACCCATCTTACCAACAATAATAATAAAGCAGACCACCTCCTAATCACTTTTAGACACTCATAATGACTGACAATAAGGAATCACATTCCACAACAGATGTTCCACAGCAATGTAGTTCATCATCCTGGAAGCCTCCACGAACACCTCTTACACATGACAGCGGTCGGTCTTGGCCCTCACCTGTTTTTAGACCTCCAAAACTAAAAATAAATAAGAATAAAATAAATGCCACAGATTAATCTGATTGCCGCCTATCATTAGACAATTCAGACAGGCCACACATAAATTTAGCACCACAGAAGACATATCTCAATGCAATCTCCATCGTTTCAACATCTTCCAGTGTTCTGGCAATCACAACCATAACAATCACCGCATCCACCTGTTCTCAACCAATTTCGGCTTCACGCTCATTGCAGTCTCTTCCTCCATTCCAGTTTAATAAGCAACCTATTGCTAACATCGTGAACGATTCAGCCATCAACACTGACCACAACTCCCATATCAAAGAAAACACAATCATCTTCCTTCATGGATTACAATCACGCAGTCTCACGCCAGTCACAGGTATTCACACACTAACCACCATTACCACCTCAAATGCTACTTCTGTTTCACTATCAGCTGAATACAGTGATTTCCTTCAAGCTCTGCAATCTGCCCCACCATCTTCAAACATCGCCTGGAATGCAAATCTTTTGCGACAACTCCTCCTGGCTCGTGAATACAATGTGCCAGTGGAGAATGTGATCACCAGCTTTCTACATGGCACTCAACCACAATGTCACACCTATCATTTCTGTTCGATCAACTTCCTTTTCGACTTCCTCAAATCAATCAAACATTCCAGTCAGCCAACATACCATCGTCTCAATCCTACCACTTCAACCACCTGTATCAGCACCTACAGACAAGATGGAAGTCCTTGAGGGACTACTCGGAAAACGAGCAGCCACAGCTGACAACATCGTACTCGACTGGACTGAATATCAAGATGAGTGGACAACAGTCATCATCAACTGAAAGACAAAACTCAAAATCAACTCACCATGCAATTCTGCCCCAAAACAACAAAGGCAATCATCTCAACAACACTCCCATTCTCACCAAAATAATCAGTCTGCCTCACACCACCCAGCCTCTAGTACAGATGATGAAACTTCCCATCACACCTCCACAATTCCCAACACCAAGCTCACCACATCTTCCACCAAAATCACTCTTCAAATCCTTCTCTTACCTCATCATCCACAACAAATATCACAACCGAAACCACAAAACCAACAAACTCATCTGTCACATTCCACTTTGCTAACATTCAGTCACCTCACGACACCACACAGTCAAGTCCAGAAGACCACCCCTCATTGTATGCAAAACAGGCCTTTCACCACACACAATCAAACAAATGTCACAATTTAAATCTCAAATTTCAGATGGACCTCAAGGCTACACACTACCAGCACACCTCCACCCTCCAAATGAGCTGCAAGGATGACCACAATAAAATGCTATCACTTCTCTGCACACAGAACATCCCATTTCATGCATGGCCATGACCCGAAGACAGGAATGTCCACATAGTCCTCCGCAATCTGCACATCGACACACCCATATCAGACATCTCCAAAGCCCTACCTGAACTCGGCATCCAACACAGTAAACTACTCCGTATGGCGAGTACAGGCGAATTTCCTGAACCCTCCCCTCTCTTTCTAGTGGTCCTAGAGAGTACTAGCCAACTACATAAGACACTGCAAATCGCCAATTTAGGTGGCATAGGGGTTAAACCTGAACTCTATCGCGGAGGTGGCAAAGTAGTAACATAATTTCAACGAAGCAGTCCGCTGTGTTGGGTGTGGTGAAAGCCATTCCTCAGACGAGTGTCTATTGCCACATGGTGAGAAACCCACCCGCAAACCCACCTGCAAAACTAGAGAACACCCAGCTAACTACTCTGCCTATCCCAAATGGCTACAATATTTAGATATCCGAGATAACAAATTAAAAGCCTCTGTCACTCAATCCCTACAATCAGAACATAAACCAATCAATCATTCATCACTCTGCGTCCCAGGCAACTCTTTCACCTCTGTACTCACTGGTTCTCGAGCTCCTCCCAATTCCTTTTCATCTACCGAGACAGCCGACCAATCAATCATGGAATCTCTGAAAGACATCATCTCCTGGTTGCGACGTCTTGATTTCTGCTCCACTCTTAACAAATTCAAAGCAATCTTTCACCAATTCACCACTGCAAAAACCCTCATGGACAAGTGGGAGTTACTTCT
This sequence comes from Dryococelus australis, assembly GCA_029891345.1. Classification (NCBI taxonomy): domain Eukaryota; kingdom Metazoa; phylum Arthropoda; class Insecta; order Phasmatodea; family Phasmatidae; genus Dryococelus; species Dryococelus australis. The sequence continues at coordinate 60,302,589 of CM056996.1, forward strand.
CGCCTTCTCCACCCTATTCAATGTTTGTGAATTCTTCAGACAAATCACCCTAGACACACCTACAATACCACCCTCACACTGTCTCTCATTATCATTTGGAATGACATGTCGGTCAACCATAAACATCCAGAAACCATGCAGATCATCGATACATACCAACCTATAATTTTTGGCGTCATTCAAACATGGTTCAAACCACATTATACAGTCACCATCCCAGGCTACAAAATTTATCGGTTCGGACAGACTGAAATAAGCCCTGTGGGGACATCCTGATTCTTATCCGCAATGGCATATCACACTATGCAAAATCCATCGCACCACTTACAGGACTTGAAGCCTAAGTAACCCGAATCACTAGCTTTCATCCAGCCTTCACTTTCGCAATTACCGACATTCTTCCATGTGGCCTCTTTCCTACATCCTACATATGACAACTTACCAAACTGGACTCCAATATAATAATAGCAGTAGATTTCAATAGCCGACATACCAGCCGGGGCTGCCACACCTCCACCTTTCGAGGCAGAGCATTGCTCATATTTGCAAGGAATGCCAACCTGAAAATTGTAGTTCCCTCTTCACCCACTTACATGTCACCCCATTCCACTTTCAAACCATCTATCATCGACTTCTACTTAACTTCATCCATAATTCAACTGTCACATATCAAAGCACTCACTCGCCTGGATTCAGACCACCTTCCAGTAATAGCACATCTTAGCTATCAGCAGTGCCACCTTCTCTCCACATTTTCCCCATCCAACTTCTACAAAGAAAAATGGAAAAAATGCAAAAAACTCTCGACAGTAAAATTGATCTCACCAAAAAACCCAGAACTCCAGAGGAACTATATATAGTTGTGCACTCATTCACAAATCACATCCTTACTCTAGCAGACTCTTCCATTCCATGTTATCGTCCATTCCGACCTGGCACACCTTTTCCTCATTCACTCTGCACACTTGTTCGCCAACATGACCGTCCCCGATGCGTCAGACAGCTGAAATTTAGTACTACCATTCTCTCTGCCACACAGCCAAGTGGGAAATTTCCACTTGGCTAGCATGCCAACAACAAAGGTAAATCCTATCACTTTCACTCACCAAAAATACAGCGTGGCAATTCATCCACAAATTCCGAGGCACACCATGACTCATCAGTCCCCTCTTACATGATGGTACCACACTCGAGTGCCCAACCTATAAAGCCACTGCTTTAGCCACTCACTTTGCCACCACTTTTCACTCTTCCATTCCACCTCCTGATCACATCAGTCACGAACTCTCATCATTCACTTTCGAACCTACTTCCATTCCACCAACCAATGGCATATTTCCCACTTCTCCACGAGAAGATAACATGGCCATCTCCAAAATCAGACACTCTGTATCACAGGGTACCGACAATGTTGCAGCAAGGCTTATTCAATCTCTCCTTCGAAAAACTATTATTCACCTTACGATTTTAATCAACCCCATTCTCATCACGTGCCACTACCCTTCCAGCTAGAAACACGTCATCGTTTTTCCAATTCCGAAACATGGTGCCACACCTGAACAAATCACTTCATATCGTCCAATTGCACTACTATCAGAACTTTCCGAAATCGCAGAGCACATCATATTGGCTTGACTCACACATTCCATTGATCAACATCACGCTCTTCCTGATACCCAATTTGGCTTTCATTAAAATCACTCTGCACTTCACACCATCACCTTAGCTGTTGACCTCATCACTGCTGGTTTCAATAACCATAAACATTATGTCATCATTTTTCTAGATTTAGCAAAAGCTTGCCAATCAGTTAATGCAGCACTACTTCACAAATTATGTCATTTCAATATTCCTGAACATCTCATCACCGTTATTCACAGTTTCCTGTCCAACCACACATTTTGTGCGAAAGTGTCTGATACTTAGTCTTGTCACTTTTCCATCAAATCTGGAGTGCCTCAAGGGGCATTACTCAGCCCCACACTGTTATCTATATACGTTGCTAACATTCCCACCATTCCAGACGTCACAGTTCTCCGATATGCGGACGATTCTGCAATTTTAGTTTCCGGAGAAGATGCCCAGATCCTATCAGCAAGAACTCAAAGTGCATTTCGCACTCTAACTATTTATTTTCAACGTTGGTGTGTTGTACCCAGCCCTAACAAAATAGCTGCTATGTTCTTCACCAAAATAAGACATAACCCACCTCTGCCACCCATTCTTCTCGGCCACAGTCTCTCCTGGACCACCTCTGCTCGCTACTTTGGAGTCCATCTCGACAGCACACTAACCTGACACCAACACATCCTCACATACATCAGCAAATCAAAAACAGCTCTCAGAATCCTTCGCCCTCTTGTCGCCACATCATGTGCCATTCTAGAATACACATGAATTCACCTCTGGCGAGTCCTCATACTACCACCTCTACTCTATGCATCCACCATCTGGGTATACATTCATCCATCCACATACAGGTCTCTATCATCCGCATACAATGAGAGTCTACGCATCATCCTTGGCTGGCCACTTTACACACCCGTCGAACTTCTGTATCGCTTAGGCAACTTACAGCTGCCAACACACTTGATCCATCAAGGTAAGCATTGTCAACATTACTGACGATTTCTGGTCAATGTATAGCCATTTTATACGATTACTTGTACGAGCGAAACCGGAAGCGAAGACACAAGTGCCCGCAGTTCCATGTGTCCGGTATCTGCTCCATCTTGTAGTTGTAAGCTAGTTAGCATTTTTTCAGATATAGTCGCAGTTTGGGCGGAGGACACAAATTCCCAAAACTGTTATAGTCGGCATGTTTGTCACATTTGACATAAGTTACCCAGTGTGTACCAGACCTGGCTTCAGTTTGGCCTTCATCACATTGGAGACTCCCCGCGCTGCTATTTTTTTTCCGATCCCAGTATCTGATGATTTTCTTATTTTGTCGGCCTTCTGTGCAAGTATCTTGTCTGCCTGGTGTCGGGTTTCCAGATCCTTGAGCTGGGAAGTGGCAATGTGATGTTGCTTGCACGCCTCGTCCAGTATGTTTGCCTGTATATCCACATGCCAACCTTTTAGCCAGCTTGGTTCCCGGCCCATAGAACTCATATCCAGGAATGTGCTGCTCGAACTGTGGACTGTTGATAAGCGTATCGACGATTCCACTTCCAGATACAGACTTACTTTTTCAAGACATCACAGCAAATTGACATAAAAACTTATAAAAACACACCTTTTATTCATTTTCGTTTTAGTATCATTCTAGACTTGGAGCGGTACGGATGTATTAAATATTAAACTATGACATTTTGGTGTGAATTCTGCCAGAAGCTATTTTATCGGAGGTATGCTTTGAATAAACATTCTAAAATTTGCAGCACTGGTTCTCCTCCACCACCACCACCACCACCACCACCACCACCACCACCTCAGCCACTATATGTACAAGATTAAAGTGGAAATATAAATGTTGTCAAGCAAGATGTTACTCTACCTATATGAATTCATGTTGAATATAAAGCTGTCTCTCACGAATCGCGACATGGAAGCCTATTTCCGAATATAATGCATCGCATCGTCAGAGGACCATCAGGTTGCATGAAAACATGTGTCCTACTGAGCATGCTGGAAGAAGGGAATGACCTATAGTTCTAGAATGTGTAACTGTACTCCAAATCGCTCCAACAACCGAAATACCAACGACTGGCATGAGTACTGCAAGCTGTGGAAGGCATAGGTTATTTCCCCTGCAGTGATAACGAAGCCATCGTGCCACCGAGTGAAGCTCTTCCAAACTCGATATTTGTCTTTGACGACATTACATGCGAGAAAGAGACTTGTATTCAAGAGTACTTTAGCATGGGACGGCATGTGAATGTGGAATGTGTGTACCTCGGCCAGACTTATTCATGCATATCCGAACAACTGCTTCGCGATAATGCTAATGTGTTGATGCTGTTTCGTATGGACGATATGAATTTGCGACATGTGTATGATGACCATGTGGGTATGGAAATGGTGCTATCAGATTTCAAGAGCCTGTGTGCCTTATGCTGTAAAGGCAAGTACAGAATTTTGACGATTGCAAATTACTGGTATCTATAGAATGGCAGTTACCGATGTGGATTCGATCAGTTCATCATCGACCATGAGTTACAGCATATCGAAATTCGGGCAGAGTATCATCAAGCTGCGGCTTGACAGAGACGAAGGTGGAGGTTGTCTGATACCAAGAAACAATGGAAATTGTGATTCTGGTAGAAGAATAATACGAAATGTTGGTGAACCCGAACAGTCCGAAGATGCTGCTACTAAACATTTCGTCCTCGAAACTGGTAATGGCTTCATCTCAGAATTACGCAATGTGTTGGCCGATCAGAGTAAATTCTTTCGCACTTACTTGTCCGAGCTCGGGGCAAAGATGGATTGTGTGATCATCGAGATCGTTTGTGATATGGTGGCCATTGAAAAGCTCATAATGAGTGCTCAAAGGCAAATTACCAACAGATTGAATGTTACATCTGCACAAAATGAAGAGAAACTAAAAGTGCTTAAATATTCCATAGAGCATACATTCGTTACCTCGATTTTCCATCTCGCCACGAAATCTGATATTCAAAATTACAGCAGGGATATATTGTATGTCTGCAACGAATGCCTGGACAAGATCGACAGTATTTTGGCGGAGACCCACGACTAAACCCATAAAAGAGAGCAACAGTAACAATTTTTATTCAGTACGACATCGAACCTTGCTAACGACTTACATCGGACGATACAGTCTGTTCGCTTAAAGTAGTTGCTCGCCAAGAGAGCCAACATTTCATGCTAACCATACAATTCCTTTTGCAATTTGCACACATATGCATCACTCCTATCACTATTGCTCATCTCTAGGTCCTCTGGTAGTTTCATGTAGATCTCCACATCCTCAGGTAGAGAGCTGTTTATAAATTCTCTCTTAACATCCAGTTTGTGGATGACCAGGTCGCAGTCAATAGCTACAGCTAGCAGGCATCTGAGAGTGCCAACCTGGCCACTGGTACATAGAGGTCTTCTTCTCCAAGCTTCTGTTGCTGGCATCCACGTGCCACAAGCCCTGCTTTATTCTCAGTATTTCCACCAGAGTTCTTTTCAGGGAATACTCAACGTGAGTTAATAATGTTAACTCCTTCAGGAGGCTCAAATAAGACCCAGGTTTTGATATCATTCAGTGTATTTGATTCCTTTTCTAAGGATTGCCTCCAATCTAGTGACTTGAAAGCCTCACAAAAATTAATAGGTGGAGAGTTTTTAGAGGATGACAATGCTAAGTAAACATCATATTCTTCAAGATGATGGGGGAGGATGCCTCTTCCTCACACTGCAGTGCAGTCATAATACCCCCTCCCCCTGTGATGGTTACTTTTCTAATCTCTTCTCACATATCATACACTTTCCTTCCACTTCTTTTACAGGAGTACCACTGACATCTTGTTGTATACTAGGGATTGTATTTGAATTGTTATTTTCGTCAACTATCACAGACCTTGCAGCACTAACTTTCTTTGTGTCTTGCACACACAATCTGTAACCGTTATCCCAGTATCCGACAAGATATAACCATATCAGTTCTAATATTTTAAAGAGCTAATAACTCTAGTCTTCCTGATTTGCATTTACCACGGTTTCTCGAACTGACTCCAGGCAATTTCTGGGGTAACATTAATAAAGGTAATGACCATTTCCTTCCTTGTATTCCCTTCATTGGGTTCTTGGTGTACTATTTTCTAATTAACCTGCAGTCGATAAGATGTTAAGTTAAATAAAAAAAATGTACTTGCGTGTTTAGATGGTGATGTATTTAACGGTAGGCTGTAAAGATTACAGTAAATGACAAAACCTTACAGTTTATCGTTTTCCAAGGTATGGAAAACTTAGATAAAGCTAATATTTTCCTGTAAGTACACCATCTGCAAAATTGAAAAAGATACATGATTTTCTTTAAACGCTATTTCACCCTTCTTAAGGATTTGTGAAATTCTAATTGTGAGGACAACTAGGTAGTGGACATAAAGCTTATTTTAATATTGATGATGAATCATCGGTACATATTTAGAATGAAGTATGCTTCGTGAAACAGCAAGTACTCTAGCCACTACACTACCATCGCCCCCATTACCCTAGGAAAGGAGGAGATGAGAAGTATAGATGATTTGTAACAATAGAGGTGTTGGAGAGCCAATGAGGGCACAATCTGGTGTAGATAGAGCAGCACAGAACTGCAAGTGCAGGGAAAACAGGAAAACCTTGAGAAAACATGCCAGTAAACAGCACTATTCAGCAAAATTCCTATATTTGAAAACCTGTATGTAACCTCAAAGGGAAACAAACATGGACCACTTTGGTGGAAAGCAAGCACCCTAACACTATGGCCACTGCAGCCCCCCTTCCCCTTTAGGAATTGATGAGAGGCAACTTATTCTTCGATTATAGTTGTGAAAAGTAAATTATAAAGTTGAATTTAAAAAATACATGATTGTAACTGACAGGTGCCCACATGGCACCTTTCCATTAGCCCGTTTGCACGCAGCAACATGTTCCATTATGCAGTGTGTATGCGCTCTATGAATGAAAGTGCTGTGCTGTGTGGCAGGGAACAATGCAGGTACAGAGCAGAAGGAGCGCGACCATGTGCACAAGGTGTATGAATACGAAAATAGGCCTTGTGAAATTTCTGTTATTTAATTTGTGCCATAAAAGGCAAGGTAAGTTCATGCAAGGGGACACAATTAATAAAGATGCCTGCCTTCGCAGCCCTATAGCCCTCAGTGTTTTCGAAGAGTCTTTTTGTAATTTTCTGTTATGTTCATTCACATGTCTTTCATTTCCACATCATCCACGCAGTAAAATGTTTTGGTATAATGAGTAGTATTTACAGGGTTAATTTTAGGAGCAATATGTAACAACTGGCATGCAGGGTACATGTCCGGTTTGCAAATTTTGTGTGCAGCGGGGTGCCAGCCTGCCAAACTGGCCAACACGCCGCACAGACAAAGTCAGTAGTCGTTCGTCTTTGCGAGGGGCGTGCCGCATCACATTGGGGCTCATATTTTGTGCGCTCGACAGCCATCACCATGTTGGATTAATCATTTCACATTAATAGTTACTTTAGCATACCGGAACCTTTTTCGTATTTCAGCTGCCCAAGATTTCACAGCCCCTCACACCTACCCATTGCTTGGCTTGTATCGCCTGGGTAGGCTTAAATTGTACTTAAATTATTTAATGAGACCACATGTCTTTTGCACAGAATTACTTGAGCTGACGGGTTCATAAGCAGCACCCAGTGTAAGCTTTTCCCGACGGGAATGTAATCATGTACTGAATAAATCGCATCAGTGACGAGTTACCACATATGGTTTATTTCCAGTCGCAGCAAGGCATTCAAGATATGGGCCTTCTCCCGCTAATTTTCACAAAGTGTAACTTACTATGTATGATTGAAATGGTCACGAGTCGGCGTAATAAGTAACAGTGCTTTGTATGGGCGCATGGGGAGCCCAGATACCCCACAATGCAACAAGTAAGGGAGTTATTCAGTCAGTATTAATTTTATTCTACTCGGAGACAACTGCACATGGAGGATTTTCCGTGGTCGTCGGCCGAACGACCCTGAGGAACGAGTCCACAGCTGCTCTCCGACTTCACGATATTGTCAACCCGACCCTGGGTAATTATCTCCACCGAGATTCAGAACTATAGTCATCACTCCTCGCCTAACCATTATCCTTATTGACCAACACCTTGGCACTAGTTACCAGCCTCCTGCGCATTAGACAAACGCCAAATAGCTTGCCTGAAAAAGTGGCAGATCTCTATCGGCGTTCCGACACCTTTGACCGACGTCAAATGTCGCCCAACTTTGATGCAAATTCTCATATTAAAATCTGAGCTATTTTTCCTACAATTTTCTCGCACCGAAATGATTTTTACCAAATTTTTCCAAAAATTTTCCCACAAGTTTCCTGCATTTTACCCGTATTTATCCACAATGAGGGAAAAATGTGGGCAAACCGGGCGACCAGCATGACACGTGGTAGCGTCGAGATGCCTTATAGATGCCCCCAACAATGGCAGGGAGGATGCACAGGGTCGGCAAGGAAAGCGCGCCAAAACGGCTTAGTGCTGCCATTACTTCAACACAAGGGGGTAGTGGCGAGAAAGTAGCGAGGAGCCACCACATTGGTGCAGCAATGTGACATCACAGCAATGGGACAAAGGAAAGGTCGAGTCGAGCATGCCAACACACCCCTCTGCCCGCGTCACACCATGCTGCAAGGCGAGAGAAGGAGAAACATGAAGATGGAGAAATATATGGCCACTCCTCCCTCCATGCTCTCCCCTATGTGCCTAGCGGAACAGCTGAGAGGCCTCCGTCCGTTGACCCCTGCCCCTGCTTTGTCGGATTGCCATGCTCCCGCACTACTTCTGCGCCGCATTACTGCGTACCACGCTTCCGCGCTCATGTGGTAGTGTTGTCAAAGCACTATGGCTGGACAGATGCAGTATGGGCGCTGGCACCACTGTGTCTGCAGTGTCTGTGCCATAAACCACTGGACATGGTAGGCATATACGAAATGGGGACCTGTTTTGCAAGTGCTACAGAAAGTCCAGCCCAGCAAGCAACAGCATCACGAGCAACCGCAGAGTAGAGCAAGTGACAGAACATTCTGACAGTATCAAAAAAATACAAAATTTACCCCAGTTACATTTGTGTGGAAGATTGTTATGCACAAAATCGGGAACCACGCTGAGCACGTGTGCACAGTACCATATGCACATGCACCAAGAATGCATGAGTCCCACTGAGTTACACACCGCAACTGGATTGCAGTTCATTTGCGACGAGTGTGTTGGACAGTTGAAACCGAATGTGATCACTAAGATTTCAACCGACTTACTCACGGGCAACCAGCCTGGTGATTCAGTGTGCCAAACAGAAGATAGCACAGGAAACAATATGCAAGAAATGCAAACGAATGGAGATTGCATCGATACGGTAAACATGGTATGTCACATCGAAAGTGAAGTAACAGACGAAAAGGGAGCACAAGCCGAGGAAGTACACTACAAGGTCGATGATGTCTGCAACCACACGTCACCTGCGGGCAGAGAAACCCGAGACAGCTTTTAATCATCCGGCACCTCATAGCCAGTGCTCGCAACCGCTGCCAACCCTAACCTTCTTACCACTACCACTCCCACCTATGACACCTTAGCTACTACAATCTTCTGTCCACCAATCAACACTAGTATTTCCACAACCAATACCAAGCATATTTCACGTGTCTTTTCCAGCACCTAAACCACTCACATCATTTCTCACGCCCAGCTACGGAATCGACACATCTCGTAGCTGGCCAGGAGAGCACAGCACAGAAAAAAACAGAAGAGCAGTCACCAAAAATTTTTTTTTTCTATATTCGTTCTGATTTTAAGAAGCAAGAAGAGTGTTTCCTGTAGTTGAGAACTCACACATATCATTTTCGAAAAATAAATTACAAAGTTGAATAAAAAAAACACATGATTGTAACAATCAATGTAATTCTCTATCAGCTTATCATAGATTTGGTTTCTGAATGGGAATAGATGGTTTGTAACAACCGATGTGTTGGAGAGCCAATGAGGACACAATATGCCATAGATGGATCAGTGCAGAAATGCAAGGGCAAGGAAAACAAGAAATCCTTGAGAAAACATGCCAGTCAGCAGTAATATTCAGCTAAATAACTATATGTAAAAACCTGTATGTAACTTTACAGGGAAACAAACATGGATCACTTTGGTGGAAAGTAAGCACCTTACCACTACGCTCACCAATGGCCCCTCCTCCCCACTCATCTTAGGAAGTGTGAAGAGGCACCTTATTTCTTCAGTTATACTAGGGCAAAGTTAATTACAAATTTGAATTTTAAAAAAATTATCGTAACAATCAATATAATTCGCTACCAGCTTGGCGTATTCATGATGTCCACGTATCCCTTGTGCCCGTTTGTCCCAGCGCAGTTGCGTCAACCACACAGCAACACTCGACCGATCGCCATTAGGTCGCGGTCTCGATCAGTGCAGGTCGACAAGAATGGATGTACACTTTTCTTGCTGCCCTGTAACTCGTGGTCGCGTCGTAATATTTAACATTCATCACAAGGGGTAACTGTCGTGATAAATGGATATGTGGCCTAAATGAGTGTGTCCCTTGAAATCACGACCGTTAGACACAACAGCAATTTGAGGGAACACTGGAATAAGAGGTGCCACTCATTCCCACAGCTTTGTGATGTGCGCGATGTCGACGAACCCCATTTCCGAATCCAAGGTGCGACGTGGCTCCAAGTGGTATCAAAAGACAGGGAATCACATTCCCGGAGCAAGTGCAAAGTGGCGAGCGGTTCCATAGCTGCAGTAAATAATTAGAACAATTTTTAGTGGCGATTGCAACACAATTAACTAGGGAAACCGCCCGTTCCAGCATAGAGAGTTGGTAACATCTTATAGATAGCTCCGCCCTTAGTGATGATTTTCTTGTCTCGTCATATCCATATGCATTCCTGTAATAATAATCATTATGACACATGCCGATTTAAAATATTAATTATAAGAGTGAACATGTAATCATCAATCTAGAATCAATCACCTGAGGCATCATTTCATTTAATATCACCCTTCAAGCATGGTGACATACTCATGACGTCACATTCTTAGCCATATCTGGGACTCCGATGTTCACGAGTATGTCACCCACATGTTTTAAGTTCAGTATTTATAATTATGTCCAGTGTTGGTTTCACGAATCATGTTAATTATTATGTTCCATTTTTTCCTGTTTTCATTTTGGCGCCAGATTCGGCAGACGTGGAGCGAAGCCGACGCTATGTAATTAGTCAAACTTCAGCACTCCATACAACCACCAGGGCAGGTGGTAAACCGTGTAACCCCCCCCCCCCCCTCCTTGCCCTGGTTCACTTCAATTTAAGCTGTAACCTTTCAATTAAATAGTTAACGTAACTCCAGAACATTTGATAACTTTATTTAGCCGAGGAGAGGTCTCCCTGCATCTTGAGGTAGCATACCAGGACTTCATGCATGATACATGTTTTTTCGTAATTTTAACTTAAGGCTTATGGTTTATTTTCCACAGTAGTGACCACCGGCAAGTCGAGAGTGCCAGGTCCGCTTAACAAATAGTACACAGTCTTATGTGCAGCAACATTTTTTGTACCTTTGTAGTAATAAAACAGACATACCCTAATTAGACGTGTTTTATTACATGAACTCTCCCGAGTTCATGGGGCACTACGCCCTCATAGCAGCTTCAACTTTGAAGTGTCCTTCAGTATACATTTTGCATTTACAAGGCCTGCCTCCCTCAAGCAGAGTAAATTAAGTGATAATATAGGCACGCGAAGTGGCCGACAGTTTCGCACAAAGGAAACGTTTTATATTCAACACAATTTAACTGACAATTAAATTAGCTCTCCTTCATGTTGACAGCGTATCCAGAGTCGCTGTAGGCCATCGACTGTATGAACCCATTCAACATCGTTCGTTCTACAGAACGTGGAGCTGGGTACATCATCAGTTCCTGTCCTAAACCATCCACAGTTTAGACTATGCACCAGGTCTGCAGTAGTGACAATTGAAACAAATAATAAATTGTTTTAAATATACACTGTTGTAGCAGCGTTTACGTTTCAGAATCTATAATTAAACATACAAACATACAAAACCAAACAGGAATAGTTGTCAACAGATACATAAACACGCAGAATTCTGCAAAAGGAGTCATTTACTTACAAAAATACCATTGTGTTTGTCTGTTTTTGTTATCCATCATTAGTTTTTTTCTTTCGTTTAATTGTCGCTTACTGACTGAATCCCCTTCATGGAATTCTCTGTGTTCTTCACATAGGCCTACCTATTGGCAACTATTCTTGGTTGGTTTTGTGTCTGTTGTATGTTCCTCGTGTTTCCTGACTCATGACAGGCACTGCAAGACTGTAGGATATATTATAGCAAGGTTGGCATTCCCACATGTTTTATTTTTGTAATTGCCAAATTAAGTTTGTTGGGGATTTGTTTATTTTATTTTGAAGGAAGAAAGATAACAAAGATGTGGTTGGGGGGGGGGGGGGGGGGGTGGGGAGGGGCTTTAGATTAACATCTTTCCTGAGACAACATTCGTACGAGTATGTGTCATTTTGAGTAGCATGTTTTTTGATAGTGCAGTGACAAATTTCGCTCATATTGAAATAACATTCACATTATTGTAATTTCCAAGATTTTAACTTCAATGAAAACAAACCACGATACATGTTTCGCTGTTTGTATTCATGCATTCGTACGAGTACCAGGCATTTTGAGTAGCATATTTTTTTATGGAGAAGTGGCAAATTTTGCTTATATTGAAATATCATTCACATAATTGTAATTTCGAAAATTCTAACTTCAATGAAAAACAAAACACGATACATACGTCGCTGTTCGTATTTGTACAGATGCAGCAATACATACACTTCCCCCAAAGTTAACTTACACTCGTTGAATTTACGATACAGGCAAATAAAGAAATATTATTTACACACTACGAAAGTGTTGGAAGTAGGCTTTTTCAGGCCGCATGCATTCAATAATTATAGTAATGATTTAATGCATTATTTACAAAACACGCAAACTTACTGTTTGTAAAATTCGCAACCTTTCAAACACGTACTTTTCAATGGAAATCCTTGCAAGTTTACTCCTCTAAATTCACGTTTGTTCGGCACCAGTCTTGATAATTCCAACAATTTCTTTATCATTATCATTTCCAATAACCTCGCCAATCTTCTTTTCATCAAGTGATTTCACCCAATCTATCTTTTCAAGCACTCCATGTCTCTTAAGACATGTTTTCAATCGCAACAAGCCACTTTGAGGAATTTCCAAAACCGTTGGACGGTTTCACATACATGGAGGTAACTAACGCCAAACTTCCATGCAGACCGAACCGACCGAAGACTTATACAACCTCGTCTCAATTCCTTATTACTAAACAACACTCTTGACAGCATACTGGGCCCATAACATTTTGTTGCTGTGGATCGACAGAGAGTACTTATGATATCAATTCATACCCGTTTATTCTATTCAGCGTTACATATTTACATACACATTAACACATCATACAAGACATTGCCCTGAGAATGTGCCACAAGACGTAAACAATACAATGTTTTGTTCTAAACAGAATTGCCAACTATGCAAACATAATAACTAATACTGACTATTTACTGAAACAAACATTGCTCACAAAATATGGCACACGCAAACGTTTGTCTGAGGTATTGCATAAAAATATCTTATTAATTATTGTGCTACAATTCTTATGGGAAGTACTACAGATAGCTCACTAATTTTATTTAACGTATAGATGATGTGCAAACTTCACCCTCACCAGACAACACACTGAAAAAATAAACATGTAATACAAATATATAAGGCACTTCCATGTGCACGTGGCACATGCTAAACAAACATTGCTCAAATAATAATTATAAACTAAGTCTGCATGGCTCCAAATTAAAAAGGCCATATGAAAAACATAATTAAAAATTATATATACACTGCACTTCATTGATGCACACACATATGTGCACAAGTGTAACACTGGCTTGAGAGCTGTTGTTGCACTTGCATGGTGGTGTGGTGAACTGATACTGTGCCCTATTGTTGATGTGGGGAACAGTCTGGAGGGGTAGCACATGGTACATATACATTTATTGGATACTTCGAGCCATGTGCTCGCCTCTTTACAACTACAACACTGAAAAGTCTTAAAATAATATTTTTGTAAGTGTAAGGGTATATTACAGACCTTTTAATATTGTGATGCGATGGAATTTTGGGACTGCAGAGGTTAGGAGGTTACCCACAGGAAATGTTTGGTTAGGTTTTACTGGGTTTTGGGCACCAGTGCAGAGCACAAGATTGATGCAGGGTCATGATAACCAATGGCCCGTGTGGCCTCCCTGGTGTCGACATCTTTCTTCAGCAGAAACGATTCCATTGTGATTCTATGTAATTATTATCTTGTCCTGTAATCCTTATACCTGGTCTAATAGGGGCTGTGGGCCTCCCATAAATGTCAATACACACATGGTGGGTTGTTTCGGCCAGCCAACACTGTAGAAAATATACGTGCTACATTTGGTAAATAATAATGAAAATGGTCAAGTTATCAGAACTATCAGTAAATAATTTGTACGCAGAACTTGGTTGATGTGGCAACTTTATTCACAAACCCTCATTTGAGGCACATACATTGAAAATCTGCACTTAAGCACGGAGAGCTCTACAACAGTAAAATTATGTAACAAAGCCTACATTACTATTTAAGTTGAGAATTTACATCCCGGCCGTGTACAAACGGACTGGGCTGTGGGGTGGCACACCGGGACAAATAAAATATAAAAGGTTCCAGAAACACTAAGTTAATGATGGCAGTTACATGATTGGCAGCAAATTTTGAAGTACCTGGAGTGGGCCCTCACGCACTACCTACACCACATGATGCAGTGACACTACTGCTGTATGCGTGCGTGGGAGCAGACCAGCCTTGGCACAGGCTCCTACATGACGTTACAAGGCCCATGATTCGACAACCCTCTATTATGTGAAATGAAAATTAATGTAAAAATGGAATGATGAGGTTTACATATCACACAAGACACTATAAATTTTACTATTAAAAGATAAATCAGAATATAAAAATATTGCATTATACTACCTCTCACTTTTGACATATGACTTAGCCTTATTCCTACATTGGTATGTATTTTAGGTACGCAATTACTTTATTCTGAGGTGGTCCCCTTTGATGCCTATTATTTCAGTGTGTTTTAAAGGGGGTTACAATTATATTACAAACATACACAACAGACAATACTCCCATAAAATAAGAATTATGAAAAAATTAGGTTATCTGGCCACATGGTCGTCCTTGTGCCTTATGACTTTATTGTGTGGTCGGATATACATAACCTCACTCTCTGAATGTTAATAACCACACTGCTGTAACTACGGTCACGATACTGGCCATAAAAATATATTTAATTTAAAGTAAATTAGATTAGGTAGTGTGTCCGCGCAATGTACACAACATTACACAGGAATATTTACTGAATTGTACTATTAAAATTTGGTTTGCATGTGGCTGAATTAATATTATTGTAATGCACATGACAATTACTCTGACATAAAACCCTCTTGAAAATAACATATCGCCATCCACTTACCTTATAAATTAAACAGAACACGACACTCAAGCACACTGGCTAGGTGTGTAATTATAAAACATAAACAAATATCATATATCAAAAGAACCCGTTACACATGTCCACCGCTTAGAGAGTGCTGCGAATATTAAATAGTAGTTACTCTGGCATCACAACCTCTTTGGGCACCCAATCTCCTATTTCACGCCCATCTCTTAGTAATCCCCTCCTAAACATGCGGAGTCGTGCTGCCCTTTGATTAGTTCGAGTTTAATCCCGAGTAGCGAGCTGAAGTGATTTGTGCGCTTTGGGGCACTTCTTCCTAGACCAACACTGAGGCCTGTTTCTGAATATTTCTGCTCCGATCCCAGGCTATGGGAAATTATTTTATCATGGTGTATCATGGGAGTTTTCAGCTAAGGTGTAGCTGATGCGCACAACATTCGACTAACGTCGATTCTAGATAACAGGTGGGTTGCCGAGTGAGTTATAGTAATTTGATTGACAATTGAGTCCATTCTTGAAGTACCACATGCTTAATGTTAATGTGCTTTGAGGGTATGAGTTTTAGCATGTTTAAGTAGGATGTTAGTTAACAGCACCTTGCTTTATTATGGTTTGATGTTGGCTAAATGTTTTACATTTTGGGCCTCATTATTTGCTGGGTTAAGTTCGCCTGCAAAATTGATGGTGCATTTGATGGGCACCGCACCGACTTCTCTCGGTAAGGCCAGCTAAGTGTAGCCCACCTGTTACTTGTTGAAAAATAACTTTTTTCTGGGGAATATTGTATCTAATTATCTTAATTTATTATTTTTAATGTTTTGTATCATATTTTAGCTCTGTCTGCTATGAGTGGCCACAGGACAGTGCCCAATGGAGAAGGTTGTGAAAAATTTTTAATAGTATTCTCAGTAATAGGGATGAGGGTGTTGTTTGTTCCTCTGTTAGCATTAGTATTTAACTGAGATTGTGGAGTTTGGAATTATTCATAATTATTTTAATGCTTTTGTAGCTTTGTATGGATCCTGGTGCGAGCTCCCACATCTGATTTGAAGTGTGTTTTTTAATTATTTTCTTTAATTCAAGAAAAATACATGTGATGATTAATAGTGAAATAAATTTGTTATTAAATTGAATATTTTATTCACTACTAATGGTAAACACGCCACACATGTGGTACGGTGCACTGATGCAATGAGATGTGCGATGTAACGCAGACACACATATTGTAAATATTATTATCTTCACAACAAATAGTTAAAGCCCTTTAAAAGAAGAAACATAATATTAAATATCATGCACTGCACTGATGCACTTGCTGTACTGTAGGTCAGGCATTAGAGGATTATTTAGGTGATGGGATGGATTTGAGTTACGTTAAGTTACCAGGCGGGCACCAGAGCTCTTCTCAGTGCAGAGCACTATATTAATATGGACCGTGGGCTGTTCGCCCTAAATGTGGCCTCCTGAGGCACGTCATCATATTGCAGATGTTCTTGGAGATGATCAAATTTATATCCATTGTGCCTTGTCTAGAAGAGGATATTAAAAGCTCCCTCTTATATGCTTGTACTAGATGCCGGTGAGGATTGTTTAGGCCATCCCATGTTTTCACTGGTCACATACTTTTTACCATACAGGTTAAGTGGTCGAGACGCTACCATAACAAATAAATCTGATCAGACTTTTTAAGACAATCATGATTTAATGTAATTACTTTCTCCTGAGAGGCACTTATATATCTTGGCTTCAATCAATTAGGAGTACACAATATCAGCAAAAAATGGTGCGAAGCGTACAATGGTTTACAATGCAAGTTAAGTCCCACACATGTCAAAGTTGTACTGGGTCGCTGTGTGGCACGCTCCCCAGATAACAAACAGAAAAGCAGTTCCAAATATATATAGTTAGCTATTAATACAATACAAAAAAGTTAATGGTCTGGGGAGGACGCACAAACTTCTCACTGGCCTGCTCGTCCCACACAACACATGAAAAAACACTTAAAAGGAGTTTATTCTAAGTTGAAATATGAATGATAGTTTCTGGTGATTTCAAATCTGATACAAAGTGCAAACACTTTAACATAACTCAGAAAATCCTATTTATCAAAATAAAATTATATTTCTTACGCCGGTATGCAGATACTTTACCTTAGTTCTTAAGCTCTTATTGCATCTACAATACACTCTTTATTGCACATGATTACAGGCAAGATAAATTATCCCTGGTGAAACCTATTATTGCGTTAAGCTAATTTTCATATCAGCATTTTTGAGAGTTGAAAATTGATGTTTCTAGAAACATGAAAATGTTGCTTGAAAACAAGAAAATTAATTTATTAAATTTTTTTGGCTTAAATTGTATGGTTTTCTCGAATAAAAAGTGAGGTGGTCCAGAACTCCCCTTTTGTAAATACTGTACTGTTAAGCAAAGGCACTAGTGCTGACCTGAACTCTGGTCTGGCTGTTTCTGCTATCATTTCAAGGACTTCCATTTCTGGTAAATGTGGATGAAACATGTAATGAGGTTATTTTTATGCGTGATGAATGCTGTAAGTAACTCCCACGATTGTTGACCATCTAACATCAGCCTGCTCTTTGCTTGCAAAGAGGTAAAAACCCCTCTGAACTAACATTGCAATGAGTGACAGAAATCCTCCCACAGAAGTCCATAGTTGTTTGAGGAGGTCCACCAGGAATGTGCATCTCCGTGGAGTTGCGCTCCGACACAGCTGGCCCATTCATCCCAGCTGACACCATACCTGGTAAGGAAGGATGTGCAGTCCTCCAGGAATGCTGTCGCATTCTCCGTTGGAATTCCGGCGAATGTTGGTAACGTCTGGAACTTGGACAGTGTTTTAGTTGTGGTCAGCCCTGGCAGAGGTTGGGTTAGTTCGGACTCTGTAGTTCCACTCTGTGCTCCACTTTCTGTCACTGTAGCCTGTGGTGTCATGGTTCCTATGCAATTTGGTGGGTGTGAAGTCATGGGCAGGAATTTTGTGAAATTTTGTGGCAGAGTTGACAGTACTGATGGATAAATTGGAGTGGAAAACATGTGTGGTAGTGGTGGGTAAAACGGTGTGACTGGTTGGAATGGGAATTATACATGAGTTGGGGTAGGTTCAGGTGGTGGGGGTCTGTTTACATTTGCCTCATGCATGATGGGCACATGCGGCATCTCCTCTTCTCGTTGCAACCCTCCCCTACTCCTCTGCCACTCTCCTCTTTCACCTCGCATCACCATACTCATAATGTTATCGCTATCCCTAGCCACTGTTATGTGTGAATGATTGCTGTTGACGTTGACTGCTACCTCATTGTCCCATTGTCCCAACAAGTTCAAGGCACAATCACTCTGTATGTCCATGGATGCAGATTGCATTTGGTTTATGCCCCGTTTTTTTTTTGCTCCCTGGTTTTTGTACTACATGCCAGACAAGTAAATATGTGTCCCATGGCTGTTCTACATTCTGTATCATTAAGGCAATAATGGTGATAAATGATGTTGCACTGCATGCATTTGAGCACAATAGTAATCTGGCCATTACACAAACGTTTGTCACAATACTTGGGAAGGTTCAAATTTGGATAACTCTCAGCCTCAACCTTATATTTCATTGTGGGGTACTGAATATCCTGCATTGTTACACTGTCACTGTCTTTCACTGCACCACGGATGTCACAAACACGGATGTCAACAAAGCTGGACTTATGATGACATTGACAAATATAACTGCTTTCGTGTGTTGTTTGAGAACTGCTTATCAAGAGACGTAAACAGTCTCGACACCGCAGCGCTGGCATGCTGTCTGTCATTCTGCCAACCATGCTTGGTTTGTCAACAAAGCCAAATGCGTGGTAGACATGGGTGTACCGATGCGGACAAGCAGGGTTGGGGAAAGGGAGCACCCTCCCCTCTCAGAATGCGGCTGTCTTGCTCGACCTGTGGTGCAGGGGTCAAGGACCCGGTGCACTCAGTTGACCCAGAGCACGATGTGAGGGGTCAGCTGGCTGCCGGCAGTGGTGAATGCAGTGGCCTCCCCCGGCCCCTACACTTCTCCAAGTGGTGTGCCATGGCCTGCGGCGTGTTGTCAATTTTTCAATTGTTGACATGTGAATGCTTCCTAGCATTTGGACGGCATCCCACAGGCATCCCGACGCTGCCACTGCTCTTTCTATTGCTTTCCTGTTGTCCTCTCATCGTTGGCGGTCATGAAAAGGCAGGTAAACTCAATGACCAGGAAATACTTGCGGAAACATTTGAAAATTTTGTAGAAAATTTTGGTGGGAACAATTTTTGGCAGGAGATTTGGCCACATGGGGTGGTCAACATTTGACGATATGGAATTGATTGATAAAGGGTTGAATAGGTTTTTGTGGACATTGAAGTTGAGGTCTAGGATGTGGTTTATCCGACTTGGCACCAGGCATCATCAAGGCGACACCGAGATGACTGTTGTAGCATTAAGACCCTTGATGATACCAGTATTGTTGGCCATACACCTGGACTAAATCTGTTGACCTCTGCCCCGGTGATTATTGTTCCAAATTAAATTGCATTTTAGTTGTTTGTTAAACGGTAGCCGGTGGGTCGACTACATACCATGCTGTCTTGTCTTGGAGGAAAATTATAAAATGTTAACATTTGTGTATGTGGGTTATTAGGGCCAACTACACACCCATAAAAACATGGAACAACTTGCCAATACATATGCACTTGAAAAGACTTAATGAAATTAATTTATACAGACATGATGTGCGGGTATTGTTACGGCCCGTCCCCTTAAATGCACAAGGCAGTCGAAATATCTTAAGTACTGTTCAGTTCACAGAAGCTTTTATTCGACTTGACTAGACCTCCCTCCCCGTGGGGCACTTTACATGCGGAGAATGTGGCGAACAATACCGGCCACTGTGGTTACACTGCGAAACAGTCTTATAACAATAATGACATTATGGTGCTAAACGCTTCCCAGGGCGATGCTATTTCCACAGGAGTGAGGGTGATGTACCGGGCTGCTAAAATGATAAAGGTTCCATCGAATAAAGACTATTGCTGTTAAGTGTCCATACCAAAAATTATGAAGATCGCCCGGTGCACAAGAAAAGTTGGAGATCATGACACATGCACCACCCTCATACGATGCTATTTGCTGACTGATTCTCCCGCCTGATGCGTCGGCGGGTCTCGGCTGACCCACGCGCCAGAACCGAACTACTTTCTGCCACAAACATATATTTCCTGCTTTACGCCATACTACTTACCAAATCTTACATGGAAAAATTGCAATACAAAACACAGGTTAATGATGATGAACATAATGCCAGATGAGTGACGAAAGAAATTTCTAATGCAACAAGCTAAACAATACACTGGGAACAAGAAAAGACAAACAACTCAAAATCTGAAATTTTATGAAAAAAAAATTAAAATCAAGCTAATTTAAGTTAAAATCGAGCAAATTTCTCGTTTTCAAACTACTTTTTTTTGTGTTTGTAGAAACAACAATTTTCAATTAAAAAAGAAGCTATTTTCATTGTAAATCAAGTAATTTAAGGCTAAAATGAAGCAAATTTCCCAATATTTCAAAAAATGGCCATGCAGAATATTTCACACTATAAAAACACGCAATTTTAAATGAAAATCGAGCAATTTTACTCCAATAACAAGCAAATTTACCATTTTCCAAAATGGACATCAGGATTTTTCGCTCTCAGAAACAAGCAAATTTAAGTTAAACTCAAGAAAATTTAAGATAAAATCAAATGAAATATCAAAAAAGACAATTGATAGATTAAAAATAATAGAATATTTAGATTTTTAAGAGAATCATAAATCATACATAGTTTTTCCATTTTTCATGTCTTTTAAACCTTTATATATTATAAAATCTTGTTTCTCATTTATTAATTTTAAAGCATTTTTATCAAACATATTTACATATCAATCTGGTAAAGTAATTATATATTTTCCACCTAGAATACAACTAATTTTTTCCCCGTATTTAGATTCATATGATTGCAAATTGGTAGCAATATAATTTTAATTTTTTTAGATCATGTAGTTTAGTCAATTCAAATGAATGGTTCCACTTGTTGGGCAGTGATTACATATTTGTGTTTATTTGAAAGGAAAAAATTTTTAAATAATAAAAAAGTTATTTTGATTTTATTATGATTTCACTTTTAATTTTAATTTAATTTTTTTATTTTAATTTTATTACTATTTTAATATTAATTTTATTATTTTCATTTTATTATTTTAATTAAAATAATAATTTTTTTTTTTTGCTTTTAAATAAACACAAAATTGGAATCACTGTTCAACAATGAAATGGAAAATGATATCATAACTAAGCAATGTAAAAAGTAAGGCGAAGTATTAAACATAAAATGTTTTTCACCACATAAACACACCAAAGATAAGAATTTTAACACTTGCAAAAATTGTATTACTTTGTATACTAGAAAGCAATATGAGATAAAGGATCAAAAGTATATCTGAATGTGGTAAATATGTATCAAATTAATATCTAAAAAAGTATAAAGATACTAAACTACAAAACATATGTTAAATCTACAAGTTAATTATTCAACAAAAACATGTGCAGCATGCAATTAAATAAGTCTATCGATTCATTTTTTCTTCATAAAACAACTATAAACAAACATACAACAGTATGAAAAAATGTTTTAGTGAATATGATAGAACATGCTATGAGTTTAAAAAAAAGAGAAAGTACTATGCCAATGTGCAAAATATGTATATAATCTACAGCTCTAAAAGCATAAAAATAGTAAATCTCAGAATATAGCAGTAGATAATCTAAATGAAATTCAACATGATAATTATTCAACAAAAATATGTACAGTATGTAAAGAGAACATCTCTATAAATTCATTTTCTCATCATTAAACTACTAAGGACAAACGTAAAACAATATGTAAAAAATTGTTATAATGAGAAATATAGTCACAACAAGAAGTTAAACCATTAACAACACCATTTTCAATATTAACAACTATTAAAATTAATTATTTTTATATTAATCTTGAGTAAAAATAAATGTACTAAATTGCAGCAAAAATTTAAAACTCAATTTTTTTTTGCATTTAAATGCAACTATGAGAATGGAGACTTCTAATATAACTAGTAGGTTGAGCGAAAAGACTGTGTGGTAGCTAATAGTTTTAGCTAAACAATTTGAAATTATATACATATGCAGAATGTAAGGAAATATGATTTAATTGCAATTATTACTCAAACATAGAATATAAATTTAAAAAGCCTATCGAGAATCTAAAGAATTTACAGATGCAGAATTAAGAACTAAAGCTAAAAGCCTTGACATCAAAATTGTAAATATTTTAAGGAAGGCTGATTTAATTACAGCTATTATACAATTTAATATAGACGAGCAAAGAAAAAGTAGCTCTGCAAGTTTACCATTTTCATATGTCAATATCGAAGAACTATTTTCAAAAGATAAAAATTAATTTAAATAAATATTTCCATTCTCTAATAATGTATTTGTACAACCTAAAAATAACAGTAAGCGGGTTACAGAATGGATAACAAATAAAATTTTACAAATTTACCTTTATCTGATGATAACATCAATGAATTATGTAAGAAAGATAGAAAAAATCAATATATATATATATATATTCCCCATTTCTAGTAATGTATTCGTAAGCAAAATAAATAGAAGATTACAGAGTTAATAAAGCGTTTAAAGGTAGAATATCAACTTATAACATTGAGAATTCCTTTAATTTAGTACAGCTCAATACATTTTTAACCTCTATAAAAAAATAATGTTTTTTAGGCCATATGTGATCATCTTAGAACACTTGCAGGGCTGAAAACTAACATTATTTTTGCATTGTTGCAAGCTGGAAAATAATCAAGTAGAATTATTTACATTTCAGTCATTTCTTCATAGAATATTAAACAAAGGAGATTAATAAGGATTTATAAAATTATAAAACAGGAATTATGTACACAATTATCCGAATTTCCATTAAGAGGTTCAGGATGGACTTTAGACAGAGTGATTGGAATACAATTAGCATTAAATAAGTATAATCCATTAAATGGCGCATCATATATTGAACTACCAAAAGTGATTAAGAATTAAAAAAGCATGTATTAATTTGAAGAATGACGATCAAAATGTTTTTTTTTGGCAATAAAATCTACACTGTTTCCAGCAGACAATAATTTGGATGAGCAACTAAATATAAAAATGCGGGGCTTAATATTGATGAAGTAATAGATAAATATGAATATCCTATTAAAATTGATGGTATCCCCAAAATAGAAAATATATTTGATACATCTATAAATGTACACTTTATTGAAGACAAGTCGGTAGTATATCCACTAAAACTTACCAAACTCAAAAAGAAAAAAACATATAAAATTACTTTATTTCAAAGATGATAAAAACTCATATTACTGTTTGATTAAAGATTTATTGAAGCTGCTTTCTGCACAAAAAACTAAACGTGTCTTCAATTCTTTTATTCTTTAGAAAAATTAAATATTCATACAGAAGACTTCTCTAAAAATGAATCAGCAAGAATCACTTTGCCTTCGAAAGGAAAGCAAATATCTTTAAAGAAATTATTAACATACAATGAGATTCCTTTCACTACATATGTCGATTTTAAATCAATTCTACTGGAAAAATCGACAACTAAACCAAACCCAAGAGAATTAAGTAAAATTAACCTTATCAAAAATTCTCCAGTTTTAACCGAAGGTGATATTGATAATTGCTTTTCTAAGTAGGTAATTAAAGAAATATATAATCTTACTAATGAACAAATTAATAAAATTAATTTAAAGATGAATGACGAATCATATACTATGAAATATCAATTACACGAAGTATCTGGTTTTTGCTATTATACTGTATCTATGCATGGTGATTATAAGCCTCCAGTAGTATATCGAGGTCCAAATGCTTATAAGATGTTTCTACAATCAATAAAAAGTGGAGTAAAAGACATTGGGGGAATATATTCACAAATCTAACCAATGCATCCACTAACAAAAGAAGAAAGAATTTTATAAAATAAATAAAAAATGTACTATGCAAATGTGACTATACAGAGGGCAATAAAAAGTACATTATCATGATGATATAAGTGGAAAATTCATTAAACCTGTATGTAATAATTGTAATCTACAATTAAAATTACCCAATTTTGTTCCAATTTATTTTCTTAATTTATCTGGGTGTGATGCTCAGATATTTATTAAAGAGTTAGGATATGATGATAAAAAAATATATTTAATTGCGAATAACGAAGAAAGTATATAACTTTTGGGAATGAATCAGAAAATTTTGAAAATGAAATTTATAGACACATTTAAATTCATGGCGAGTAGTTTATATAAATAATCATCTAATTTAACTAAAGAACAAATTTAAAAACACCCAAAAGCATTTTCCAAAAGATCAAGTTGATTTAGTTATATGAAAGGGTTTTTATTCCTATGATTATATGGATAGTTGGAAGAAATTCGAAGATACTGAGCTTCCACCAAAGAGTGAATTTTACAATAAATAAAATGAATCTGACATAACTGATGCTGATTTTGAGCATGCCGAACTTGCATGGAACCAGTTTAAAATAAAAAATCTTGTTGAATATCATGACTTATATTTAAAAAGTTTAATATCAAACTTAGATTTAACCGCAGTTCTATTTTTCCCACTGTGTGATGTCAGTTCAATGTTATTGTTGAAAATATCGTATTGACCTCTAGGAATAGTGATAACTTCATTTTTATCAAAGATAGCACTCTTTTTTTTAGTAGTTATAGTATTGTTGTCTATATTAGGAGCTAAAAATTTTGCATGAAAACTAATCAAAACAACATATTTGCCTTGATGAATTACATCATAGTGAACCTTCTTCCTTCGAATGGAACTATTATTTGTTAACTAAAACATTTCATTATCCATTTATTTCTAAAATTGTCATACAAAGTGAAAAAAAAGTTAATTGAGGTGTTAGTGTTTTAATTTCCTAAGAAAATTCTAAAAATAAAAATAATGGTGAATTATTGCCTGATAACATAAGAGGCATGATTGTTGGGCCTAGTAATAGTGAAAAAACCGACTTGATTAATTTTATTTATAAGCTAGGATGGCCTAATTTTAATAAATTGTATATGTTCTCAAAAAGTTTAAATTAACATAAATATATTTAGTAACAAAAATTCTTCGATGCAATATCCAAAGAGTTTAATGAAAAGATGGCTATTTTAAAATAGTAATTATGAAATGATTCTACTAGATCATTGTGAAAATAAGTCTCTTGTTATATTTTATGATGTCATTTTAGAAAACCAGAATTTCATCCATGAATATTTTACTATGGGAAGACATAAAAATATTGATGTATTTTATTTGCCACAAGTATATTCGAGGGTGCCAAAGCAACTGGTAAGGGACAACACAAACTTTCTATGTATATTTAGACAAGATGACACAAATTTTAAATACATGTATAGCAATTTTGTTTGTGGCAAAATGTCTTATGAGAAATTTAAAAAGATCTGTCCAAACTGTTGGAATAAAGACTATGGTTTTATCCCAATAGATTTGAGCAGAAAATGAACAGCAGTAAGTATAGAGACCAAATCGAAAATTTTATAATATAACTGTCTAGTTTCTCTTGTATGCAAGAATTCTTTATCTACTTCCTGAAGAGGCATTTCAACACACTCTTGCCCCCACAGGAAGAAGTTTATGGTGACAGTGCTGTCATCTAGTTGTGATGTAGCAAACAGTCAGTGGTGCTACTCTCGTTATGAGACTGTCTACATGTGGTGAGAATAACTCACCACATGAAGCCTTATGATCATCAACTAGCTAGTCTTGTCGCAGTGGTTCAGTAACAAGGCATTTCATTTCACGTGCGAAGGTCATGAGTTCGATCCCCGGTCTGAGCAGGTAATTTAATAATGTGAATAGGAGGCACCCATATTTTCACTAATATATTATCACCAAATCATCCAAAATTTGAGCCAAAAACCATTCCCTTGCTCATATATTCAATAAATCAGTACTGATGCAAATAAAAATGGTATGTTCAAGCTTCAGGGGAAAATGCTCTCTATGCTGTACTTGTAGTATAATAGATGTATATACTGGCATGTTCTCATACAGTGAATGGCGCCTTACTATATGAGAAGGTGTGCCGTAGAAAAAACATAACTAAAAATAAAAAATCCCTCACCTCTCCACTAATATATATATATATAATATATATATATATATATATATATATATATATATATATATATATATATATAATATTGGATGGCCGGTAGAGAGGTGAGGGATTTCTCCAGTTGGAATTTCGCAGGTGCTAAATAAGGCCGACAAAATAAAAAATTAGGTCACTAGTGAGGTATTAACACAGCTGTAAAAATAAAAAAATTAACAGGTGGGGCATTAAGTCGTTCGTAAACCCTTTGAAATTTTTTAAATTAAAGGACCACCATAGGTGAAATGTGCATCGAATGAATGATGAACGAACGATGAACGAACAATGAACGAACATTGAATGAACGATGAACAAATGATGAACAAACAATGAACAAATGATGAATGAATGGTGAATAAATGATGAACAAACATTGAACATATTTTATATATGTTAAACAAGCATTAAAAATGTTTTTTTTTATGTTGCATTGAAATGATTAGCCTTCATGACCATGATCCTGCAAAACTGCGATCCTGCATGATTAATGATCCTGCACGATTGTTATTCTGCATGGCTGTGATATTTAGAGAAAAATATATAAATTCACAAAACATCTGTCTTATTAATCCAAGAGTTATGGGAGTTATCAAAATGTAATCATTTTAAATAAATGTTATCACCTTTCGTTTTTTTTTTAATTTTCAACCAAACATTCATCAGGATAGTTTGTTTTCATAATTTCGTATTCATAATAACTGCTTTTTATTTAATCTCTGTTGGTATGTTTCAGTTTGTAAGTTGGCACATCATTATTTGAAACCTTAAATATTGTAAATAATTCTGTTGTCCAATTATCTGTATAACCTTTTTCAAAGACTTGTTTACTCTTGCTTATGTGGACAATATAGCCAACTTTGTATTTCGGTTTAGTAATCATTTCTACAAAATTTGTTTGCATTTAATTCTTTTCATTGGTCTTATTAACATCAATTGGTTTCATACCAATGGTTATATGTTTGTTATTGTTGTATTCTTTAACTAAATCATCTAATATATTTACCCATTTATAATTGATATTTAAAGCAAATTTCTTCCACATTTTGTTCTTCATTTTATGATTATATCTTTCTACACAATTGGCTATAAGTTCACTGAATGTAGAATAATGATTGATGTTATATTTATACATAAGTTATTTAAATATTTTATTATAAAATACGGACACATTATCGTCTTGAATATTACATATTTTTCTTTTAAGTAATATAGATTCTATAGTAATTACTACATTTTTTTGGCATTTTGTCTTTAATTGGTATAGCAAATGCATATTTTAAGAAAACATCAATAAATGTCATAATATATTTATATCCACTGTTTATATGTGATATGCCTTTTAAATTTCCAGTATCCATCTCAAAAAGATCTATTTGCGTAAATCATCAATACTATATATTACTTTTCTTCTTTGAAAAATTTTTTGTGCACGTTTAAATAATTAATTGATTGTTCCTTCTCATACATTGCACATTTTTTTTAAAAAGAAGTGCTGATTTTTTAGAATTACATTTCGAGCATATACTTTTCTGAACTAATCGTCCATTTCTAGTATTTTCCATTTTTATATTATTATTTTTATTGACTTTTTACACTTCAAACACTAAGTATTCTCCATTTAATAAGAACAAAAAATAATTACTCTTTATATTTTACTATATTACTTTTGTAGTAGTCATGCCATCTTTATATATAGATATTATATATATATATATTTTAAATTTTGAAGTATAAAGTATCACCTCTGTCAACATGAAAAGGCTTACTGTAATATATTTTTGAGATACTTTAATAACAGTTAGAGTATCATCCGGTATATCGAAATTATCAGTATTTATTTTATAAACAGTACAATACATCGAAAACCTAAAGATAATTTTATAATTACCTAAGTGAAAAATATTATTTATTTTATTCCACATTGCAGGTAAATAAAGTATATGACATTTGTCTTTTTTGCATATTTCTATTTTCGAGTTAACAAGCGTATCAAAATAATTCAAAACTGATTGGTTTAAATTTTGCAATTTAACAGCTATTACTCCATCGAAATATCTTTTACTGGCCACATATTTTCCATCTACAGGATCAGCCATATTATAAATTCTTCGATTTTGAATAGAAACATATTGTTTTGTGTAAACAAAACCTTTACTAAGTTGATCTTGTAAAGCAGAAAACATTGCACTGTATTTTGAATCTACATGTGTTTTTAAATCAGAAACACTAGTATTGTATTTTGAATGCATATTGGTTTCAAAGCATAATCAGCTATTTCTTTATCGAAAATCTTTAATTGAGTGCATCATCTTTATCTATATGATCGGCCAGACTAGTAATTCTTCGATGTCGAAAAGAAACATGATTTTTGTATAAGTAAAACTTTACTTATTTGATCTCTTAAAGCAGAAGAAATAGTATTGAATCTGGATACTACATATTTTTTTAATGCATAGTCAGAAACAATAGTTTTATATTTCGAATTTATGTCTTTTTGAATACATAAGCAGAAACAATATTACTGTATTTCGAATCTACATCCTTTTTTTTAAATGTATAAGCTGCTATATGTATATCAAAAATCTTTTATTGACTACTTCTTTTTTATTTATAGGTTCATCTATATTAACAATTCTATGTCCTAGAAAAGATACATAATATTTTGTATAATCAAAAGAGTTGGATAGTTCACTTTGTAAAGAAGAAACACTGGAATTGCATTGTGAATCTACATATGATTTTTAAGCATAAGCACTAGTGTCAAAAATTTAATTTAAAGATTTGATGAATGGTTTCCCAAATATATCTGTCATTTAATAACAAAGAAACTATATAGTTAAACTTAAAATCTTTCGAAAAAAGATTTAATACAATTAAACGTAGATGTCCACAAATAATTAGATTAAAATTCTGAATTCCATCATCATTGTAATAAGCATGTTTTTAAAATAATTAGTTAAATAAGTAGGAATATTTAATCCAAATGAATCAAAATAGTAAACATAATTATTTTCTTTAAAATAGAAAAACCTGTTCTAGGATTTGAGGAAATGTCGAAATTAACCATGACACATTAATTTTTGGGCATACTTTTTGGTAATTCATCAATAATATACAGTTCTGAAATTTTTTTATATTTAATATTTTTACATATATTTCAATATCAATATTAGATAGTGGGTATATATTAGAAATATTTTTGGCCTTCATCTTTTTGCAACTAAACTTTTTCCTGGTGTATTTTCCATTGCTAAATAATGTCCCTGATGTTCTTCTAACTCTTTTTTATTTTTTCTAATTTGTTCAACAGAATTATAAATTGCAGTAGCTCCACCGGCTAAAGCACCAAGTGCACCCAAAATTGGCAATATAAGTAGTATAATTCCTCATTGATGTAATCCGTTTCCTGTTTTTTCTTTTAGTATTTTTTGATTATTGGAAGTGTCAAAGTTAATGAGAAACCTTTACCTTCTTCAAATTCTTTTTTTCAAATTGATCATGTGTTAAAAAAATATCTAAACCCAAATCTCTTAGTTGATCAATGAGGTATACCGAAAGTTATGCTTTTATCTTCATTAATAAGTAAAAAATATATATAAGTAATAAAAGTTTTAAATTCCCCATTGTAATTTTCTTTTTGTAAACATAGTTGAGGCAACAGCAGCAGAAGAAGTTTTTTCACCAATTGGCGTATCTTTATTTAACATAATTTCTTTTGCTTCCCTTTGTAGAATTTTATCAGCATTATGTCTAGAATATATATCTTTATGATTTCTGTAAGCAATGTCGTGATATTTGCATGCTTCATTAATTTATTTATTCCTGTGTCTCCTCCTAGTCTTTTGTTTAATTTTGTAAATGGTCAACAATTATTATAACCTGGCAAATGCATTTCAGGTAATTTAATATTATTTAATGCCCAATCTATTATTCCTTTGCCATGATGTTCATAATTACAAAGTGATTGTAGGATTACATTTAAAACTCTTATTAGTTATGGATTTCCTTTTGGATTATTAATAACAAAATCAGAAAATTTATTGTTCGACATATTCATTATGTTTACTTTTTCATTGTAATAATTTTTATTTCCAGCATTTTCTTCACCATGAATAACTAATAATCTATCAACCCAATTTTCTAATATCATCCATCCAGATATATTCTTTTGGTAAATTATTGTATGTTTTTATACCTTCTCCAGATTAAGGGAAATCTAGAGAAATTTTTCTTTGTAGTGTATTTGGTAATGATTTTGAATAAAGTTTTATAGATTGTTCATAAATTGTCTTAATTATATTATCACATGTCCAGCCAATACTTCAACTTGGATGATTCCTTTTCTTATTAAGAATAATATTTTGAAATAAAACATTGGTCAATAAAAAAATTCTGGGTATATTTTAAGGTCATCGCCATTGTAATTGACTTCCATTACTTGACTTACATTACTTCTTTGCTATTTTTTTTAACAGCTTAGAATGTCCTTCTGTTAATTCATATTCATATTCTTTGACAAGTAGATTATCATCATCTATATCTACTTTTTGATATAAAAATCACATACTTCTCGTAATCTGTATTTTTCTTTAATGGTATTAATATCTTCAGAAATATATTTCTCAAGTCTAATAGTTGAGTCATACAATGGCATTATACCCAAATTTGGAGAACTATCTTTAGGAAATAATTCTCTTTTAAATGATGTTTCTTCTAGTGTTTGTGGATAATTTAAAATTTTTACTGCAACAGGAAATAGTGTTGTTATTAGATTTTTGTTTTCTTTGCTTACTTTATATATATATTTTTTTACCAATATTATGTAATTCATTAATTAAAGGCATCACTTTTTTCATATTCTTTTTCATGATGCTTTTTATATTTTTTTATATCTTTCAATGAGTAATTTTACTCGAGAAACTCCCTTTTATTCCATTCTTTATGCATTTTTTTCTTATAAATGCATTATAAAAGTATTGAGAGTTTTGAGAGACCAACTTTTCCCCTAACTGATCAAAGTAGGGGAAATTTTAATGTTTACAATAATAGGATTTATTTTGATATTGCTATTGGAGATGGCTTTTATTTTCCAAATTGAGCTTATGTTTATGAGCAGTTTAGTTTACTAAAGAGAGATAAAGTTGTAGATGAGGCAGAATATGATGAATCTGGAAATACTGATGTGTATTCTAATATTTTTCTGTTTCAGTTTTCTAGAGTATAATTGTCAAAACATGGAAATATTATTGAAGCTGTTGATGATCCAGGTATAACATCAACAATGATGAATGCTGTATTAAGATCAACAAGTGAACAAAATTATTTAGGATTTACTGGTGTTCATAATCTATATCGAGATTAATCTGTTTCTAGTAATACAACAAAAGAGGTTCAAACTGTTTGTAATGATAAAACAAACCGAATAGTGTATCTGCTGGGATATTTGTTTGGTTTTATTCGTGACAACAATGAGATTTATTGGAAGGGTGGTTATAAAATTACTTTTTTCCGTAATTCATCTGATAACAACTATTTATTTATTTAGGAAACTTTAGATAACGATAATAAAGTTATGAAACACCATCCTGATCCTGGTAAAATTATTATTCAAAAATTAGAAGTTATCTGACCTATTGTTGAATATGAATCTAACACCACCTATGCAACTGAAGAAAATATATACAAAGATCCAGAATACCTATTAGTTTTGATTATCGGTAATTTTTAGAAAAAAATGTCCTGCTGCTTCAACTGTTTTAAACTTTGATATATAAGATAAGTTTATTAATTTAAACTTTGATATGCCCGATTTTGTAATTGTGGGTTTTCAACTTAATAGAAGAAATTGTGCTGAACAGCATAAACACGCTGCTATGTTTGATCATTCTAATATGAGAAACATTTACGTTAAAAATTGTAGAAATAAAATTTTTCCAAAATAATACTGGAATGTAGACATTGCAAATTGTATCTATCTTAAACAATTTTTTGCTTATAATGATTTTAAAAATTCAAAAACATTACTATATACCATCTATAGAAATTATGAACTTTATTATAAACCAACTGTAAACTCTGATGATGATATTAATTACTATTCATTTTGAGGCGAAGACCATTGTATGTTATAGACTGTTAATACAGATAAAAAACCATAATTTAAGAAAAAACAAACATTAAATTCTGTGCTGATTTTGATAAAGATGTTGAGCAGGCACCATTTGTAATGCTGTTTTCATTAGTAAACAAAATATTGCTTATAATTATTTGAAAGAAAAAATTACTGAAGATTTATAAAAAAATTATATTAATAAATAGACGAATCAACGAATTGTTCTGATAGTTCAAAACAATTTTTTGAGCGTATAGTGAGTGGTTATGTTTCAAACTTTTTCGATTTTTTGATAAAATAGAATGATCATTTTCATAATTTTAATTAAATTTCTTTTCCTTAAATTTACTCGATTTTTGCTAAATTTTGCATGTTTATACCCTGTGCCAAATCCTGCACAATCATTTTGGGGGCAATTGAAAAAATTTGCTTGTTTTCGAATGATCTTGGCTTAATTTGCTTGCTTTTTGAGGTCCTGGAATTGCTGCTTCTAGCAGTTGAGAACATTGCTTGATTTTGGCTTAAATTTGCTTGCTTTTGGGTGCAAACTGCTTGATTTCCGATGGAAAACAAGGGGTGGTCCAAGATCCCCATTATACATTTTCTCGTAATGTGAGAAACATTTATGTTAAAAATTGTAGAAATGAAATTTTCCTAAAGAATACTGGAATCTAAACATTGAAAATGGTGTTTGTCTTAAACAATGTCTTGCCTCTAATACTTTTAGAAATTCAAAAACCAAACTAGATAACAACTATTGAAATAAAGAACTTTATTATAAACCAACTGTAAACTTCGATGGTGATTTCAATTACTTTTAATTTTGGGGGCGAAGACTGTTATATGTTATAGATTGTAGGTATAGAAAAATTACTGTAGTTAAAGCAAACACAAATATAAAAATTAATGCTGATTTTAATAAAGCTGTTTAAGCAGGCACAGCTTGTAATATTGTTTTAATTAGTAGAAGATATCTAAAGTATGATTATTTGAAAGAAATAATTACTGAAGATATATATTATAAAATGGAAGACTCAACAAAGTGTTTCGACATTTTAATACAATATTTTAGACTTATAGTTGAGTGGCGCATTAAAATTTTTACGAATTGTTAGAAATATAGATGAATTATTTGGTCAAATAAAAAGTCATTTTCATAATTCTAAATGAGTCTTTCCCCGTGGTATTACTTTTTACAGAACATATATAGATTTAAAATACTATAAATGGATCAAATTATAGAACTTTTAGAAGATTGGGTAATTGGATATGAAATTTTAAAAACAACAACTTCTATTGATAAAGAATTCGACATTGTTATTTTAAAATTGCTTTAACAATTAATAAAAATGATTTAAGATCAGATATATTTCCTAATTTTAAAGATGTTTATCCTTTGGATTGTTGTGATGGGCGGGATTATATAATCAGTAATGGTTATTGTTCTGTATTTTTAGACTTAAAAAAGTCTTATTGATGTTTTGCTTTTTTTGAATAACATTTATAAATTCTATTTATTTGAATCTTTTTAATATTTCATTTGATTTTAGCTTAAATTTACTTGATTTTAGCTTAAATGTGCTTGTTTTTGAGAATGAAAAATCCGAACCTCTATTTTAGAAAAATGGCAGATTTGGCTTATATTGGGATAAACTTGCTTGATTTTCGACGAAAATTGCTGGTTTTACAGCATGAAAAATTCTGCGTAGCAATTTTGTAAAATATTTAAAAATTTGCTTAATTCTGTGCTTAAATTGCTTGATTTTCGATGAAAATTGCTTGTTTTTTTTTTAAATTGAAATTGTTGTTTCTAGAAAGACGAAAATATAGATGAAAACAAGAAATTTGCTTGATTTTAGCTTACATTTTCTTAATTTTGATTGTTTTTTCATCGAATTTCAGATGTTGAATCTTAAGTTTTTTCCCCCCTTCAAATTTCCTTAAAAATAACAGGAAATAGTTATGTTAGTTTTTTCTTGTACTTTTGGTGGAAATTTCCAGAAAACGTGGGATGGTCCAGGTCTCTCATTATACATCTAATTGTAATAGTTAGGCATTTTTCCTACCAAGATCATCAATAGTGTATAGCCAATCGACGGGCTATCGTTTAACAAACATCGTTCATCTGGAGCAGTAATCAATGGGACAGAGGTCAACACTTCAATGGCGAGGAGATGGGATTGGTCCAGGCGTATGGTCTGCAACCCCGAGGTTAAGAGATGCAACATCAACAGTGACGTCACCTTGACAGCGCCTGGTGCCAACAAATTATAATCATTCCTAGATCTCACCATCACTGCCCCTGAAAACCTCATTTAACCATTTATCGGCCACCATAAGGCATCACTTAATATTATAATGTGACTATATAATGTTGGAACCTGTATGGCAATTGTATTATTTTATTGTTTTTATATCTGTATTAGTTTTGTATGAATACCAATTTTGTGCAATACTGCTTTGAACGTTGTAAGATTTTAAAGGAATAGTGTGCAATGTGAAATATAGGCTAATGTAAGTTTTTTGAAGACTGAGACAGGAGTTTGAAACTTTATCTGTAATCCTACCGACTGTAAACAATGTAATGTAGTCCCACAAGAGCTGTCAGCTCCCTGGGACAATTGCAGATAAATAAATAAACAAACATATGCATACTATACAGTCCCAACTCAATACACTCCGCAGTGTGAATGGGGCTTTACGAAGAACTACTAATTTAGTTGAAGTATATTACAATGAGTACCAAAGGATTCGATAATGGTGCATCACAGTAAAATAAATGTAACAAGGAATCAATTAAGCATTGAGAGTTATGAAATATTATAGTAGTAATTTTTTTTAAATATTTTATATTTACAACATTTGACATCCATGAACTTAGGTGCTCTTATTAAGGAGGATGTACATAAAATGTCAGAAGTTCCACAAATAACATAAAAACATAAACAAAATTGCAATACAGAAGTACATCAAATATATATGAAGGTTGACAGTCATGGCAGGAACTTTAACGCAAAAGTATATCATACTCAATAAAATAATTACATAAAGTCATTACAAATACATAAATACTTAGAAATCAGTTTGAGTATACAAAACAACTGAAGAAAAACCAGCAAACAATACTATAGTTGACAAATTGACAAATACAAACTAACCAAAATATAGAGCAGAGAACCCTGATGATAAAAGGGATTGGGTAACCATAACTCCCTGTTATGTCGGTGTCAATAAAATAAATCATTAGACAATTTGTACGGCTAACATAATCCATAATGGTAAAAATACGTATATCTAAAAGCCACATATACTCTAATTCAGCATGTAACAACATTTTAGTCAGACAAAGTTATGACAATTAATGATTCTAAGAATTGGTTAAAATATTGTTGTTTTTTTTCGGATTTTTTTTAGGAATGTCTGTTTGTTTATAGCATTTTTATTATGTGTGGTAAGAAATTGTAGTTTTTAAACAGCATACATTCAATTCCACCAGTTCTACAGTGTTCAGTTTCTTTATGTTGAATGTAAATATTTTTCTTTTTTCTTGTGTTATATTTGTATAGATTTTCCTTGATAACTATCTTCATATTATTGCTGTGTGCATATGCTTGTTTAACCTTAAATACATAGTAACTCGATTGGAGTTGGATCATGACACTTAAAGGCAGAATATGTGAAAAGGCGTATATTAGTTTTATGGGTGTTAAGGAGCCATATTTGTATATAGCTCTAACTGCTCTATTTTGGAAGACAAATAATTGGCCCAGTGTCTTCTTAAAAGTATGTCCCCAAATAGGTGCTAGGTATGTTAAATGTGTATTAATCATAGTGTAGTACACACACCTCTTTAGTTCTGGTGTAAGTATATGACTTAGTCTGTGAAGTATTCCAACTACAGGAGCAACTTTGCCACAAATCCTGTTTACATGAGAACCCCAATTCAAATGTTGATCCATTAATAAGCCTACAAATTTAATGCTATCAACTTGCTGGATCATCTTATTATTCATTTTAACATCAGAAATTGCTTCAGATTTTTGCGATGGCTTATGGAATATAATATGATTAGTTTTTTTCTATGTTAATAGACAATTTATTTGAATCTTGACAGGATTCTAGTAGTTGTAAATCTCTCTTCATTTCCTTCACAGTATTGTCCCAATCATGACCTATATAAATTATATTTGTATCATCAGCAAAAATACTATCTTCCCATTAAATGGAAGGCATGAAATGTCATTAATGTATATCAAAAACAATATAGGTCCTAAAATAAATCCTTGTGACACTCCGCATGATATATTTAATTCTTAACTCTTGTAATTTTAGATCATAACATATTGCACTCTTCCTCTAAGGTAATCCCTAAACCAGTTAAGTTGTTTACTTCTAAGAACTACATTTTCTAACTTTCCAATCAATATATTATGATTAACAGTATCAAAGGCTCTTTGCAGGTCTAGAAATAAGCCTGTTGCAATTTGTCTTTTATCCAGAGCTTTCTCAAGTTGCAGAACAATATCTATTGCTGCATCTAGTATACTAGTGTTTTTTTTTATCCATACTGATATTCATATAATATTTTGTATTTCTCCAAGAAAGTAACTATTCTAATCTTCATACATTTCTATAATATTTTAGGTATTGCAGGTAACATTGAGATTGGACTGTAGTTGTGTAAATTTGTTCTATCTCCTTTCTTAAATATTGGGACAATTCTTGCTATTTTACAGCTTGACGGAACTGCTGACAAACTAAAAGATTGTTTAATAAATTTGGAAAGATGTTTAGTAATGGGAATCATTCGCTGCGAATGATTCCCATAGGAAATTATGTCGTATCTCGTTGGTATTGGGAGCCAAAAATATTGAGAACGTATCCTTTTCAAGTTTGTTCGTTCTCCAGCTGCTGCTGTTTTTGATATTATGGCTGTATGAGATAATTCCCTACTAATCACGCAGAAGTGAGTGTAGTAAAGTTGGCTATTCTGTTCGAGATCTCGAAACTCGAAAAATTTTGGAGAATCGAATGCAAAAGGAAATTGCTGTCAATTTGTGTTCCGCATGATTTAGAAACAGTTTATTTCTTAGATTTATTTGCTGTGCGTAGGTTTTTCTTTTTATACGTAATTACCTAGTTGTGTGTGGATAGTGTGCTAATATATCCGAGCGTGTGTTATTGTAATGTTTACACTGCAGCGTGATAAAATTAATAATGAGGCCATTTAAGCGTATTAGTCATCTGCAACTAAAACGCACATGTCTGAAGAAAATAGAATATATATGTGAAATGGTGCCGGAAAAGTGGTTTTCATTTGTAACTACATGATTACGTATTTCTTGCATGCTGTCATGTTTATACACGATGAATAACATGGGCCAGATACCTGTAGAACAGTGGGCACCTCCTTGGACTCAGCTTAAAGTTTTTGGCAATAAAGACAACTTTGGTATGGATTGTAGTGTACCCGAGTGTTGTTTTGATCGTAGTATAGATAAGTCAAAAGATGATAACGTTCCAAATAGAAGTAATGAGGCTAATGTAAATTCTTCGCAGTGCAAAACCCTTTCCCCGTGTAGTGATAAGTCGGGTTTTGAAGCAGAAGTTATTTGCATGTCGCCGAATAGTGATAAAGTAGGTTCCAAAAATGAACATTATTCATCTGTTGTAGGAAATATTAGTTTTGAAGAAGTAGTGAAATCTGTTGGTTCAACAAACCAGTGCCCCCAAGAGTTTCCGTTAGATTTGTTA
This sequence comes from Dryococelus australis, assembly GCA_029891345.1. Taxonomy (NCBI): domain Eukaryota; kingdom Metazoa; phylum Arthropoda; class Insecta; order Phasmatodea; family Phasmatidae; genus Dryococelus; species Dryococelus australis. The sequence goes on from CM056996.1 coordinate 60,341,048, forward strand.
GGAAATATATTACCTGATATGAGCATCAAGGAAGAACCGATAACAGCACTTGACGTGGGGTAAGATTTATTTGTGTTTGTGTTGTAATTTGTTAAGCTATTTCCACTTTCAGCGGTGTGTTGACATTTAAGTCAGCGTAGGGATTTTGCGGATGTATGTTGGCTGCGAATACAGTCAAGCCAACATCAGCCATATGTATCCATATTATTTTTAGTTCTTGTCATGTTTTTATTTACTTGAGTCAATTATTGTGATGCCTGCGCAGTGTTTTAAAGCCATATTGTTTATAGTTGCACGTATCCGAATGTCGCTAACCATTACTCTCCGTGATTACACAGTGGCGTTACTATTTTTGTCATTAGAAATGTTTAACTTTTTGTTACGCATTTTGGTATACTTGAATGTTGTTAATGAAAATGGCCGACAGAATAGTCAAAGTATTGCAATTTCTTTCGGTGTAGACGTTTGACAGTTTATGGTGTTTGTAGTGTGTTATTAATAGTTATTTCGGGGTTTTTTACGTCTACTGTAGCGGTCATTTTGTTACTAGTAGTACGTATTAGTCAATTCGGAACGGTTAAAACGTAAATCGTTGATTGCTTTGCATCATTTTTTTTTGTAAAAATTGCTATTGATTCATTAAAAATATACGTGTGGTGTAAATTAACTTTAAATCTTTAAATGTTATTTCAGGCATCCGTCTTCAGATCTTTCTTCGTCAGAGTGGCCAAATAACACAACGCCAGCACATTTTGATGCTCTTAAAGTTGTTTCGGAGCATCTTGTCGAACGGATCAAATTGGAAGACGTGTGCCAAAATGGGCCTGGATATCCCTTTTGTTTTGGACAGCCGCCAGCCGGAACATCATTCAAACATCCCTTCGGCATTGCTTCCCAATACCAAGTGAACAGTTTCCCGCCGTATGCTACAGAATCAAATCCGCCTACCATTATTTGCTCTAGTAATGGTAGTAATCACAAAGACACGTCAAATAACAGCTTCAATATAAGTATGAATAATAATTTAATGTGTACTACCATGTTCCTCATGAATGAAAGTCTTCAACAAAATGGACCGCATCAAGCGCATAATGCTGTGAGAAAACATCATGATATATTTAACATTGCCTGTGAGAAAGGCTGCAATTGCGAAGCGGCAAATTCGATTTTCCGCGCGGGAAATAGTTTAATGTTTTCTCCTGACAAGCATCCAGGCACCTCTAAACATTTTATGTCACCATGCGGACCATTGCAGTTAACTGCTCAAGAATGTGGTGAACTCTTGTTGAAGAAAGTTTCTACTGCTGGCAGTATTGTTGGTACAGAGCAGACAAACATCAGTGCTGGTAGTCAGAATTCTGGTGAAAGTAGCAATGCTCAGAGGAAAAGTAGACCGCCAGGAAGTAATGTAACAGTAGTGCATCAAGGTACACTAACTGAAAATGGAGCTAAAATCTCACCTATGCCAGGCCAGAAGTACAGAGTGGCAAAAGAACGCCCTTTTTCATGTATGGAATGTGGGAAATCGTTTCTTCTGAAACATCACTTAGTCACTCATGCCCGTGTGCACACTGGCGAAAGACCGCACATATGCCCCGAGTGTGGGAAGAGCTTTGCCCACAAGCATTGTCTCAGCACCCACCTTCTCCTCCACAGCAGTGATCGCCCCTACAAGTGCATGGAGTGCAAGAAGTCATTTACATTGAAACATCACCTGGTCACGCATGCTCGGGTCCACAGCAGGGACAGGCCTTTTGTGTGCCAAGAGTGTGGAAGGACGTTTCCACAGAAGCGCCACCTGGTGACTCATGGGAAATTCCACTCTGGTGAACGTCCTTTTGTCTGCGAAGAATGCGGAGAATCATTTGCACAGAAGGATCACTTGGTGATGCACTCGCGATTCCACGGCGCACAACGTGCTTTTGTCTGTCCGGACTGTGGTAGCACTTTTGCTCGTAAATTTGAATTGGTGAATCATGGACGGTTGCACGGACGGTTACCGCATACATGTGAAATTTGTGGCAAGGAGTTTCTTCAGAAACGCACTTTATTAGCACATGCCCGCCTGCACATCGAAGGTGACAGGCCGTTTGTTTGTCAACATTGTGGCGAGCACTTTGCTCGTAAGTCGGAACTAACAGAACATTCAAGTATCCACACTGAAGAGACAAAGTTTATTTGCAGGTAATTATTCATTTGCCGTTAGTAGGTATTCACATCCTGGGGGTAGTTGTAGATCTAGTGAGTATTGCTGCCACATTAGCTTTTGGCGCATATTTCCTTTCATAGTTGTGCAGATTGTGTTTTCCAAAAGTGTTCTTTTTGCCGTAGTTGCTTTCTTGCCGTCTGATATGTTTATTTACAGTGTTAACTGAATTTTATTGCAAGTTGCACTTCTTTTATTTTGCTGGGATGTCACATTCCATTGCAGTTACTTACATAAATGTATGTAGGTACTGATTACAATGGAATAGCTATTTTGTCAGTTTTTTTATTTTTTAGAACAAATGGTTGCAAAGAGTCGAAATGGGTATTTATTAAGAAATGGGGCTGTTCTGAAGGAAACGTCCTAGAAATGTAAAAACTGTTTATTTGACTTTCACAAGGCTTGTTTAGAGAAAGTGTAATGTGTCCATAGTAATAATATGAAATGTAATGCACACACACACGCACTAAAAAATTTAAAACTCTTGGTAAACTAATACAGCTATCGCAAAAATGGAGTTATTTTAATTTAGGGTAGCTAATTAAATTCTCAAAAAAAAAGTCTCTTGACATTTTTACGTACATCTAATTATTTTGCCTTGTAATTGTAAGTTAAAGCAGCCTGCCATCACTTCACTCAGGTTGTATGGAGTTGATATAGGCTATTTCTTATCACTGAGCCACTGTGGCCTCACTTGGAATCGCTCTAGCCACTCCACTGTGGCCCCATTTGATATATCTGTATTCACTATGCCGCTGCGTACCCACTTGGAATCGTTATAGCCAATGGGCCACTACGGCCCCACTTAGGATCTCTCCACCCACTGGGCTACTGCGTCTCTACTTGACATTACTCTACCCACTGACCCTCTGTTGGTCCACTTGATATATGCCTACACCCATATGGAAAAATGTAGCTTTCTAACAGTGAAATAATGATAAAAATAGACCCTGTAGTTTTTGTAGAGCATGCTTAAAAAGCAGCTAAATAGCTCGCGTTTCTCTGACTTAGTTCACAAATTTGGAAATGTCTAGAGGAATTTTTAAAATTCAACAAAGCCTATGACTAGGGAAAAATGTAGTTTTCTAACAGTGAAAGACTTATAAGAATCATAGCAGTAGTTCTAGAGATTACCTCTAAAAAACAAAAAAACTTTACCTCTGTATATAATAGTAGGCTATAGATAGTAATTTATTTACGTTACTCATTCTTGTGACTTTTCCAACAGACGATAACGTGTCAATATGCCCAAACCCCATGATTCACCTTAAAGTGTAGCCCCCTCGTAATCAAAAACACTGTTCAAACATTACGCACCGAGCTGGTGTCAGCACCAGCAGGGAAGTAAATCCCTGAAGCAGTGATTGAAGGCTGCTGGCAGTTTTTTGTAGGTATTGAGCGTGAAGTGCTCGGAACATCTGAAGCTTGGCATTTCAGGTAAAAAGAATCAAATTATAGTCAGCACACATTCCCCTTGTGATTCACATATAGTGAAATAGGTATCACACAATGCAAGATGCATTTTGTACGAGAATGCCAACTAAATTGCATGCAAAACGAGTTCACCTCCATATAAATAAAATTAATATTGTCTCGCATCAAAATTAGTTGATAGCCCTGGTGAGTACCAAACAGCCAGGGTATTATAATACAAAACATGAAGTTGCTTACTTCAGCAAGGTATTTGTTTCAAAGCTATCCCTCGAAAACATAATTGTTTTTATTTTATTCTCAGCAAACTGTCTAAACTTCAATCCACGCTTTAAAGTTATTTTCCAGCAATGTTTTATTACCCTGTATTCCTCTTCGCACACCTCAGATTATGATTTTCTTTTACTCTATGATTGCGTTTACAACAGGTCACATGACCAACATACAAGAACCAATAGGATTGCAACTTGCATCGCCTTGCACGAGAAAAATAGGACCTGCTCTATCTTCTCATTTCGTGCAAGACATGTCTTGTACACAAACTTGTGCAAGGAATTCTCGTGCAAGGTCGGCATCTCGCACAAGTTTGGCACTCATCTTGCATCATGTGATCCCTGCTTGAGTTACATATTAGGTGTCTACATTTAGCGGCATAAAGCATCTCAATTGGCATATAATTTACGTAACTTTGTGTTTTACCCCAAAATTTCCTAGATTGTCATAACTCTCCTGACTATAGTGTTTCATATACTGCTAATATTGTGATGCCCCCTTAAATTTGTGTTCATTGTGATAAGTAATGTCAATTCATACTATTTTCAGTTTTTTTATTTAGGAAAAGCTTCAATTCTTCACAATTATCAGCATGGTAAAATGTCGTAACTAAAAAAAATTGGACATATTCACACTCAGATTTAACAATCTCAACTAAAAACACACTTGCATACTAGGTCTACTTTCATAACACCTGTGACTCTAATTTTATTACCCAAACCACAAAACGTTACAGATGTGTACCACACGTTTTTAGCACGAATAGCTTTGCCAAATGTACAACTTTCATACCACTCAGACGTTTATTTAATATCAGCCTCTAGTCTTCATTATCGTATGGTCCTTGGAAGTTCTTACTTAAAAGACCTTGATTTCTAACAGTCCGTATTTTTTCTTTAAGTCCTTAAAAGTACTTAATTTGTGACAATTTATGAAAGTGTTGTCTAAATATTGATTGATTTTTTTTTTGCAAATGGTAGATATAAAGATGATAGTATTTTAATTAAGAGGCATACACTGACTCGTACCCAATTCAACTGTAGGCCTAAATGGCTCTTAGCACTAACCACAGTGGCGCTAATTCCTCACTTGATGTTGGAGCAGAAATACACTATAGGCCTACATTGGTCCTGTTTACAACACTTATGTTTCAAGGGAAAGTTTAGTTTTGGTTTCACCAATTAAGATTTGAGTGGAAAGCAGGGAGTATGCATTTTTAATGCATTGGGGCCTGAGCAAGAGCTATTTAAGATAAGGATTTCTCACCGGGCAGATAAATGCAAAGCAAAACATTGACATTGCAGCAAAGTATTCGTTATTGGATGAATGGGCGAGAAATCTTCAGAAGTAGGTAGGTCTATAAGTGGCAGGAGGAATGCAGTTTTTTTTAAAAATAGTAATACGTATTCTACCATTCATATTCTAAAGAACTGCACAGATTCACAGTAATGGCATATTTCGTTATGATTTTTGTAAGTTGTAGTGTTCTGCCTTTATAGTGTGAATAATTTATTTGTAAACATTTTCTCTGTGTCCATAAAAAGTCCTTAGTATGTTTTTGTTCCAAAGGAGTAAGAACACTGATAATTTTTTCTGTAAATTGAAGTGCTGCCCATGTTGCATGCAGGCTTACCATAAATTTTGATGGAATATGTTTTCTTTTTGTTGCTATGTGATGTGAGTAGACATAACTAGAGAAATAAGTTTTCAATCTTAAGTGTAACCTAATGAGATTACATTTTTAATCAATTTTTATCTCGCCGGCATATATAAATGTACAACGTGTAATCAGCAGTATTTGAAAATGTAATTACGTATTTTGTATGTCTGTGTACCTATAAGGGTAATTTGGAAGAGTTGCCGACTTTTCTGAAAAAGTGGAAATCGTTCCTAGACAATGGTATGTTTTGGTCAGGGCTGTGGAGTCAATGTGTAAGCGATTTTTGGATGGAGTCTGAATCAGTTAAAACATACCATAGGCTAGCGTCTCGTGACTCCGACAATCCTAGGAACTCAGATATGATATTTAGTGAATTTAAAATTTCTTGGTTTATAAACATAAAAAAACTGTTACATACACAAGCAAAGTAGGCCTACAGATCCCCACATTTTAGGTACAAACTTTGTTTTATGTAAATGACAAACCCTTGGTTGCTGAAACTCCTACTTGGTTGTTATTTTATCTGCTGCAGAAAGCAAAACCACCTTCATTTTTTTTTTTTAATTTTGTTATTGGCAGTTTATTTTCTTGTTCATTGCTGCAAGTTAGATCAAATTCCCATGTGGTGGAATGAGTAACATTCATTAATCATGCATTTCAAATGCATAATCTTTTATATTTGTCGTAATTATAACCTACTTGTATCAGTTTTAGGGTGATAAAAGGGGTCAGAGCAAATCAGTAAACGTAGCTGAAAGTTCGTTTTTTTTTAAAGCTAAGTCGCTAAGGTCCTATTTTTCTGCTGTTTTGTTACCAGAAGTTACTAAATTTGACACAAAACTGTCAAGTCACAGGTAACAGAAGTTAATGTACTGTATGTAACGTACTTCGGAATATTATCAGTCATCAAAAGGCAGCATTGTAAACAATTCTGAATCCTCTTTCAAGTTCTGCCGCATGTTTGGAATAGCTGTATTATAGTGACTTAACTCTCACTCTCAACATTATTTGTGGGCATTCATCTCACTTTTTTTTCAAATGCCCTGCAATTACAGAATTTACACATCATTGTCGTTGCAATGGAGACCTGTGTATTCATCTACAAGTCAGGTTTCGTCAATTTTCGTGGACTAGTCTCACACACCCAAGGAAAAATGACAGTTCCCAGATTGATGATAAAATTTAAAACGCCTCGTGAAAATTGTTGTAACTATTTGAGGACAATGGTGCACTTATGTATTATATTGACTAACTTTTCACTACTGCAAGTTTTTGGAGGGTATATTGAAACTTCCCTGCAGCATACGTTGGTAGAAAATTAGTCACTAAATTGGTTACTTTTTTATGATCTTTTGTAGTAGGTATTTGACTACTGCTAAGGTTAGGGCGATCAATTTTACTATTTGTTTATTTCGAGCCCTAGACTGGCAGACCTTCTTTGATGAATAATGTAATTCATTGGATGATATGTGGCTGGGAACAATAGGCTAACAATAGACTGCATGTAGAACATTTTTATGAATCCGAGGCGCATCAGACAGCGAGGCGCTGAGGAGAGGGAAAGGTAGACAAGGGGAAGTCAGGGGACGCCGTGACACAATGAGAAATTCCTCACTGGAACGTGTGGCTAGGGAAAATGGAAGGTTTAGTCCTTTTAATCCTGTATTCAAAATAATTTCACCAGAGGGGAATACATAGGTTTCGGTAGGCCAAATTCTGAATAGTAGCACAACAAGAAAACTGCAATTTAAGAAATTATTTACAGATATCATGGCATGAAAACATTTAACAACACATTTTATTCACTGCGTGCATTTAGCACGGAAAACCCTTTTGCAAAAGACGATGGACAACACTTCAAACATAATAAAGAACACTACACTTTCACAAATTCTACAAAGATGAGCAATTCAATTAAAATGAGAATTACGCCATTTGGACTCTGCACATATAAAGTAGTTACGATTAACGACAAAATAAGTAATCTTCTTCAGTCTAGTAAACATTTAAAGCTGATTTAAAATTCTATGACCATTTAGTATATAGTTAATTACTACGAAATTTTACTAAAATTGAAGAGTATTACATTTTAGTGTGTGAACTTTCAGAATATTGCATTTATAGAGCATATATTGCCCAGAGGCCCATCTTAGAACTGGTGTTCTACTGAAAAGCTGACTAGTCTAATATTCACGTTTTACAAGTGTTACTGTTGGTGAAACAGGAACTCAAATTTTTATCAACTGAATCTCACTAGCAATATTTTAAATGGCGATGCTGTGATGTGATTAATGGTAAATTTGATAGTCTTTGTAATGTTTCAGAATATTGACTATGGAAATCCATCTATACTTGGGCCAGTGTATTCCAACCACTTTCAATTTTCTCAAATAATTGTGTCTTTTCAATGATATGTATCAATATTTCTGCACAAAATGATTTTGTCTTCAAAATTTTATTCACAATTTGCATAGGATATTTGGATGTGCCTCTTTTGTGTGTTGCATTGAACTTAAGCCAGCTGTACAAAGGTAAAATCCAATTGATAGTTTGTTTGTTCAAAGAGAATTATCTGACATTATTAACCATTTTTTAAATTCATGAAGGTAAAATGGTCCAACAAAGTGTTATGTTCGGATAATTGCTAGTATTACAGTTAATGTATGTGAAGTATAGGCACAAATTGACTCAGTCAAAAAGAAAATAACACGTAATTTAAAGCAAACTCAAAGTTTAGGTGGGCAAATAGTAAATCTCTAACACAGGGTTACAGAATTAGAAAAGGGGTCTGATTTACTTGCTCAAAATTCTGACCATAACATTTTAGCACAAGTTGATGTACAATTGCTGAATTTTGAAAGACACCTAAATAATAAATTTTCACGTTGAGAAACAGAATATCTGACAGCTAAAAGGTATTTTGAAACAAAGAGCACTGACATTCAGTGCGAAATAAATGAAATTAACATTTGATGTTAAATTAGGCAAAGGGAAACAACCCTGTATCTGAACAACCAGAATCGCCACACCCTATTTTACCAACCAGTAATACCCGACGTTACAATTGTGCGGGTAAACCACTGAATAATGTTACTTTGTTAAATCTTACTGTCACCATCCTACACCATCCTGCAAAACAATGGGTCAAGGAAGTACATCACTATTCAGGATGCAGTATCGAAAACCCGGTAATATACATAAAGAAATTAAAAGAGAGTGGTAAAGTGTTTGGGTTGACAGACCAAGGAATGTTATTGTGCTTAAGTTTTAAGCCTAAAGTCAATTTCTGTATCCAGGGGAATTTGCGGGCTAAGCTCCACCTCAAAAAGTACGATCCTAAAAAGGATGAACCCCTTGAGCAGCATATAAGTGAAATTTTCGAGCGAACTCGTCACCTGAACACACCCATGGAGGACGAGGAATTGTCGTAGCTCATCCTAGGGCATCTTCCACCTAGATAATAAGACCGATGAACAGATAGTCCATTCACTAATTTCAACAAATTGAATCATCAAGTGCTGAAGCTAGATCAAACTGAAAGTGATATACTGTTACATGAGAGTTTGAATGGCCACGTATGCCCCGACAACCTTCTTTGTATACCAGGCAGAATTACTGAACTAATACTGGCAACGTACAAAATCCATCTGGAGGAGGTAACCATAGGGTCAATTTCCTTGGGTTTAGCAAGAATACTGACCCAGCTGAATCACACGGGACATACCTGAGGAAGACCGAAGGCAGTTTCGGTCGACTGGTTATCGGCGGGGCAAGAGATACTCGCCGGGCTATCGACAGAGCCAGTGAGAGAGAAAAGTTTAGGAGCGCAACTCCTGATAGCCTGCCACAGCCCAATGCATGTCTCATTCCGATAGCACTGTATATGCATGGTCATCGAACAGACAAGCCAGCTGTCTAACTCACTTTCTCATTACAGGAGTGCTGTTGAAGCTAATAAGAAATGATCTGATAAACCTATAGGTAGACTGCAGACTAACTTTGTGTCAACAACTGGTATAAACACTGCACTTAGGTAACCTATCATTTTGTCTGAATGCAATAACTCTAAATGTGCAACCACTCACGTTTACTATCTGCTCCCATTGGTAACGTTAATTCTATTCCAATGGGGTATTTTCAACTAAATGAGATCTTAAACCCTTGTGCTCCACAGTTTCTCCCACCCAAAGGCGATTTCACATGCTCTGAAGGGGCAGGAGAAATGTTAAGCCCTCGGACTACGTTAAACTGAAACGTGTTGACTTAGAACATCTCCCAACATTAACCCAAGCTCGTTCCGACGGGACACTTGTAGAAACAGATAGTGTTGCAGTACAGTGAAAATAAATTTCAAAATGATATAAAATTTTGACAATATCCAAATCACCTGAAGATAGAACAAATCTCTGAACCTTATTTATGGACGAAACAGAACGTGAATGCCTTCTGAGAGAAACTGTTACTCTTGAAGTACATTTTACTTTAGGCCACATTGGAGCCAACAAATTGTGTGCTAGCCGAAAACAAATTCAGGGCTCATAACAGGTCACTTTTTTAAAGTAAGTCACTTTTTTTAAAAAAATCGACTAAAAGTCATTTTTTTTCCTGGTTTTGATTTTCATTTGTTTAAATAATTTAAAAAAATGGAATTCAGGTCTACATATCATTAGCTTCTGTCTTATAGATTTTGTTAATTTTATTTATTTTAAATTTTACGTTACTGTTCTTATGAAGCGTATCTAAGGGTCCAGAATATGCTCCAGCCTGTTTATAATCCAAGTTGTTGCAGCATTTTATTTTGCAGGTCCGTGGGGTATGAAATGCAGTCACCAGTATTGGAAGTCCTGTGTGTCTGTTTATGTGGGTAAAATTTCATGCTATTCTGAAAGTGTTCTTATTTTATGTGCAGGTGCTATTTTCTTTGTTTATACAGTATTTGTTTGTATGTTTGAATTGCGTTATTTTTATTTTGTCCATATGTTAGTGTTCCAACCAAGTGCACACCTCTAACAGACTGGCATGTAAATATAGGTATATTAACAATATCACAATTTATCTCACAATAGTCTTTTCTTTCAGAATTGCGGTTGGCTTTCAAGACATAAGTTTCAGTACAGCACCTTGACTTTTATGCTTTTACTTTAACAATGGGGAAGTGCAGTTTCAAGGAGGAGTGGCTTCTAAAAACTGAGGTTAATGGTCATCTTTATTCAAGTTGGGTGAAGAAATTTAGTGACTGAAAGATTTTGCATTGTTTGTGAAACCAAGAGTATTGTAATCAAAGGAATCCAAGGTTTGTCTCAACGTGCTGTAACAAGTAGGCACAAGGAAAATGTTTGAATTAAGCTAGAACCTCGTCAACTTCACCTTAATGGTATCAGCCCTACTTCTTCCAGTACATTCAATACAGAATCAGGGAGAAATTCTTGTGACATATCATCTCTTTCCTGTGTGAAACTATTTTCAACTTGCCCTGGTGCTGGTACAATACCAGTGTACAATGTTAAGGACTCTGCAACAAGAGCAGAAATAATTTCGACTTTGGAATCTTTAACCTCAGATTATTATTCTTCTTCGTCTAATGAAAATACAGATACGTTTTTAACAATGTTTCCTGCAGGAAAAATCAAGTACCTGATAACAAATGGTATTGGACCTTATTTCAAAGAAAAGATTGTTGAAGATATACTGCAATCACTTTGCTACACGATCCAGTATGATCCACCAACAATGCCGGGAAAAAAGAGCTCAAATTAATGGTTTGATATTGGTCAAATTCCAGTAATCTGGCAGTGTCAAGTCATTTGGAGACGTTTTCTTGGACAAGGCAATGGGCGAAGATCTTGTTAAGCATATCAACTTAGCAATTGACAATGCTCAGCTACCCAGACAGTCATTGCTCATGATTGGATCAGATGGCCCAAATGTAAATAAAAAAGTTCAATGCCTCAGGAATGAAGATATAAAATTAATGTGCAATAAGCACCTCTTAGACTTAGGGTTATGTACAATTCATATCCAAGTAATAGAATCTTTTGTCTGGTATTGGCGGCGGTGCACTGGAATCTCAGGAATTATGTCCATTGTCTGGCCCTGCCTCCTGAGGGATTCAGCACACTACACTACGAGATACAGATGTGAAATTGGTTAGAATTAATTGCGCACTGAATCAGTAAAGCAATAAAAAATGGTACGGGATCTAGAATTAAAATGATGGTATGCGACACACAAGAAATTAAATTGATACGTAATATTTTATTACGTTTAAAACAATGAGTTAACAGAGACCTGGCTAAATAACTACACACAAAAAACCAGGTAAGGAATGATATTAAATACTGAATTAAAATCGACAGGCAAAGGTGAGCCTGGGAAAAATGTAATAGAATGAAGTAAAATGAAATAATTTCCTATGAAGATTCCTAATTAATTAATCAAATTAAAGTGTACGCTACTTACAGCGTGATCGTTACAAAGGGGCTCTATCCAGGGGGGCGTAAATTGCGCAACGACCTGTTACAGTGGAGTCAAGGGAAGTTGACTGAGGTAAGAGTATGTATGTACATGTGTGGGATTTACCAGACGTGGAGAGCTGTCCCTGGGCAGTCAGCTGAAGGAAGCTGTGGCTGGAGTGCTGACGGTCTTCTGCAAGCTGCTGGCTGGAGGTGGTGGTTCGAGCCTGCCTCGGGCTGCTGAAGTGGATGAGGCTGAACCCTGGGTGGGCTGCAGAGGAGAAGAGAGAGTCTTCCGCAGACTGTAGGTGAGCTCGCGAACCTTACGGCCGGCGAGCTCCGGCGTCTCTGCTGGACCACGGGGCCGTACTTCTATTTATACAAAAATCACCCTGTGTCTGCGATTCTCCAAGGGTGGGGGGTAACATAGCCTTACAACACAGGGGCTGGTTTATCTGCTGCTGGAGCACCGCTCAATTTCTTATCTCCCCTGGTGGAGGCAATAACATTTTCGTACACCCTGGACTGGTGCAGGCGGACTGTGACATCAGGAGGTCACGGGGTGCTGCTATCTTGTGGGTTGTATGGAACGTCTTGGCCAGGCAGGGTAGCATAGTATAATTCAAATAAATTATATTATATCTTTGTCGTGGTTGCTCTGGCACGTTCCTTCTCGATTGGATGTGGAAGAATATAAATTCAGACATGAAGTTCAGTTACTTCATTGACTCATTAAATCCTGACGTAATTTCAATATGTTATTTCCAAGTCTCAGCTGCCAATGAATTTGAATTCGCCCCACGCTTGGCGCGTTCAGATGGGGCAAAGTCGGCGGTAAGTGCGCATCTCGGTAGCGCAGAAAGCTGGCATGCGTCACAGCTAAACAGATTAAAATTGCCATCAAACATAGCAATATGGCCTAAGTACATGTAGCGCAAGGGATGCTTGAAGGATGGGAAAAGGAGTAGAAAGACTTGGAAGAAGAGAAGAAAGAGACTGAAAAGATTAAAATGCAAATTGATAAAAAGAAAACAAGCCTTTTAACCTAATTGCTTGTGAAGATGGACAAGTAGAAAGTCTTAAAACTTAGCATGAATAATTTTTGTATTTGTAAGTAATAATTTATTAGGTATTATTCTATCATTCATCAGTCATAATCAGTGATTATAATAGCCTACAAAAAAGCCCAACCCCATCTGGATCAGAGCTTAAGCATACAAGAAGTGAGACATCTTTCAGATGCCTGCTGGCTACAATACTATTTGTAAGATCAAAAGCCTGTATATGGCTTAAGTGTTTGTACATTGCATTTTTTTATTTGCAGGTGTTAACAATAGAGAATGTAATCAAAATTTCCTCATAATTAAGTGTACAAATTTGACAATCAGTTACAGGCAATTTCTCTTGCTTTTTTTTAAAACTGTCTCTGATTATATTCAAGATAATTTTCTTTAAAATTATTGTTATAAATAATATTGTTACCAAGGGAAAAGTTTGGTGTATACATTTCTCGTGAATTGCAAAAAATTTCTTCAGACTAATTTTATTTTTTCTTTATCACTTTGACGTGTGTATGTAATATAGCCTATTAGATATGTATTTTGATTATGCGTAAATGGGGGGGAAAAAAATTAAATTTTACAAATTTTAGGATGTGTGGAGGAAAAGGTCACTTAGCCACTGCTGGAAGTCACTATTGGTCACTATTCCAACTGTATTTCAGATATCATAGCCCATTATGAGCCCTGTGAATTGTATTCTGGTCCTTTATGTTAGGCACTATCCGAGAAGCTGCAAAGTCATGTGACTTATAATGCCAGAAGGCAAAACATCCAAACAAAAATTTACAAGGAGAAACACAAGCAATAATATCACCAGAACTGCTCGCATTGATCTCATTTGATATAGTTGGACCTCTACCGCGATCAAAGGCAGGTGTAAAATATCTTTTTGTTATGTCAGATCTATTTTCCAAGTTTGTGAAACTTTAAATGTTCCAACATTGTTAAAGAAATTAAAATTATTTATTGCAGAAGTGGGAAAACCTAGTCGCATTCTGTCCAACCACGGAAGCCAATTCACGAGTGAAACTTGGCAGAAGGGGCTAAAGCAGTTGGGTATTGTTCCAACTACAATCTCCATAAGACATCCACAAAGCTACCATATTGAGCACAACATGAAAACAATAGGAACTATGCTGCCTATCTGTTGTCACCATAACCAACAAAGCCGGCGTGATCAAATCCCATTGATTGAATTTGTCATGCATAACACTGTACACGCAACTACAGATGAACCACCTCACGAGCTGTTGACAGGTGAAAACTTGGGTTACGTATTAAAGGAACTGGAATACGTAACTGCGAGCGAAGTTCCGGAGAAGATGAGATGAGAGATATTTGAGCTTGTGAAGAAGCGACTTTATCTGTCGGTCGAGAGTCTGAAGAAAAATTGTAAAATGAGTTGACATGATTCATTTCAACTTAATTACTTGGTATTATGACAAACAAATCCTGCTAGCAGATTTTGGGAGATTGTGACATAAGTTATTTCTGATTTTCAATGGCCCTTTTAAAGTGATCGACATAACTCTTAATAATTGCTATGAACTGGCAGACCTAGAGGGAAACTCAATAGGTTGTTACAATATTACCCAATTAAGGCCCTATATTACTCCAAATACAAATATGATAATGCACAGCAACATTTCCAGTGAAGCTACTAAGCAGTCCTAAGGACGTTGTACTGATCCATGCCTGGACGGAGTAGATGTTACATGAATTAGCACCTTAAAACTGTGATTCTGCACAATAGTAAACCCTGCCAGGTGACAAATAAATTGAGCCTTGAGTGTTAGGTATATGGCATGTCATTATTGTGTCATGTTTATGTTTTAAATATTTAAGGGTCTTGTTATTGTTCATTACGCCGGACTAACACATTTGTTCATTTTGAACCTGAGATATAAGGAACCTATCTGCTGCACTGCCTGTTTCTGTCTCCCTGAAAGGATAGTCAGTACTATTTGGAGTCAGCGAAAATATTTAAGCTGTTGTTGCCCCGAAGCAAAGCATGAGTAAACATAGGAAGAAAAAGCCCTCTAGCACATGATAATTTGTGTTACGCCTACATAGCTACTAAAGAAGTTGTTCCTCGCATTCGTTGGATCATTGGTTATTGTAATTCATAAGGAGCCTAATCATTTAAATATTATCATAGTGAAAATCAGACATTGACAAACACACGTACACAAAAACATACACCTTCCTAACCGTGTCTGTGTAAGGCATATGTTCGTACTCACCAGTTGGATGTTAGTCCAAAAAGCTGCTGAGGAATGAAATCTTTATTTACTCATTGGCGAAAGTAGGGAAAGATATTTCTCAAATTTTCTTCTTCTCGGGACGTTCCCGAAGTTACACCACGTTTCTAATTAGTAAATAGTATCAGTGTATATGGTTTTATTGTTGAATTATTAGTATTTATTTGTTGATTTTATGTTGTGCAATATATTGTAAGGGTAATCATTGCTTTTGTTTGTTATAAACAACATTCTGAATTTACAGTTACGTTAATGTGACAGTGCATTGTTGTCTAAACACATTGCCGGGATTCTAGAGTTGGTTAGGTATTTTGGGAATACATTTTCCCAGCAATCTCTTTAATATCCCTTGGGCTGAAGTAAGGTTATTCTGAATATTCATATTTAGAAGGTGACAGTCCGTCAATGTGCTAATATAATACATTGTCATTTATCGCTATCACTGCATCACATTTAATGTTGATCATGAAAGAAAGTTAAAGTTTACTATGCAAGCACTTCACTTATAACAAGCGAATGATTGAGTGACTTTTAACAACCTCATTTAAGTGTAAAAAATAAACATTGAATAGTGTTTTACAAACTTTATTTGGAAAGATATAAAAAAAACTTTATAAAAACTGTTTGATACTAGCTGGGCTTGTTGATGTGGGAACTATTTATTTACAAATACTTGTAAAAGATCCCACAGTGATTCAAGCCAACTTTTGTCAAAGAGTGCAAGTTAAAAATTTCACTTACAATATCAGATAAAATAAGTGTGCAAGGGCATGGATATGAGTAATTTATAAACTATACCATAAGCTTTGGATCCTTATTAAAGGCAAGGGTTATACCTGCAGAACAGATTATACACTATCTACCAAAAAGTAATTGGGCACCTGTCCACAATGTTTGCTCGGTGGTTGCCACCCCGTTAGAATCTCGTAGGGCCACCTCTTGTGGCTATAACAGCAGCCACCCTGTCTAGCATGCGTTCTACGAGTGTTTACAGGACATCCACAAGGATTCGTCGCCATTCGTCTTGCAAACATTCCATGAATTGAGCAATGTATTTTGGCAGCGCCTGACGAGCCATCACCCGGCGATCCAATTCATCCCAAAGATGTTCTATAGGGTTGAGGTTGAGCCTCTGGATGGGCCAGTCGAATCAGCGAACATTGTTGTCAGCGTACCACTACATAGTAGTCCTTGAAACATGGCTCCTGGCATTGTCATCCTGGAAGTAACATGGGTCCATTCCGTAAAAATGCCACAATGTTGGGAGTATTTCATTATCCTTACTGTTACAATAGGCCTCTGTGTTCACGCTACCACAGGCAAACGCCAGTGGTCCTACGCCGAAGGCCGTGAAACACAAGTTAACTGACATACTGAATTACCTAACTTCACTGGTGCCCAATTACTTTTTGGTAGATAGTTGATGTAAATAAGAAGAGAAAATACTTTACTAATGGTATTTTCACTCCGAAGAACAATTATACAAATGAGTTTCACTACCGGAACGATCTTACCTAGTCAACAACTGTCTTGCGGTAGCTGGGGAAAAAAAACATGAAAACATACACATACAACTTCCCCATTCAAATTGTGCAGCTAATCAGTTCAGATTTTTTCATTTAGAGAAACATTAATACCACCACCACTGAACAAACACAGTAATTCATAGGAAATGTGAACTCATTAAAATCACTCAAAATATCCTTATAGATTTTGTTACGATTGTACTAAAACTAGTAATCAAGAATCATATGATTCAGGGAAATCACAGATTCTTGTATGTAATCTGTCGGCCAAATGGATGTCCTACAAACTGTGTAATTATTTGTTCAGATTAGTGAGTGGATTGGCCTCTAGAATGGCTTTCGCAACTTCTTTGGTTGCCTTGTTTCCTCTGGTGGTTAGCACTAAACTGCAGTGGTGGTGTGTGCGTTCCTTCCAAGAATCAGAGTAAACTACACAGCAATGTCATCTATATAAGCAAAGCAAAATTTGCTAGTGTAGTTCGCAGTACCTCATCAGATTCTGAAACATAGAGAGGGTTGTTTCTCAGCCTGAAAGTCGTGACTCAGAACTGTGGGTCATCTCTCCTAATGTGGTGTTGTGAATGTGATGTACTATTGTGAGGCAGTAGCTGTCAGTATCTGGCAATACCTGCTTTGCAAGACCAGGGTTGAAAATATCTTCGCTTTGCCGAGATTCCAAAATAGTGTAGGTCATGTTGACTATCAGGAGATTGACATAAGTGATGTCATTAAGGGCCCTATAGTCCACACAAAAGTCAACCCCCACACTTTTAGGAACAATTACAACCCGTTTATTATACTGGGAGTTTGCTACCGAAACGAGGTGTTGCCGTTTCATTGCGGTCATGTTTACTTCAGTCACTGTCATCTTCTTTGGTGAAGGGTAAGTCTGCTGGGCTCGTGGGCTCATCTCTCTTTACCAAGATGGTGTGTGGGCAAGTGCGAGTTTGAGGTAATGGCTTCCGCTGTGAGAACTTGTGCAAACTGATTTAGGATATATCTTAGTCCCTTGGTCTGTTCTTCATGGACTTTTTGTTGGACTGCTTCTTATTGTATTTGTGGAGTTGTGATGTAATATGGCCCAGGATCCAAGACACATTTGTTCTGTTTACACCTTAAAGTGGCTGAAGCAACCTATGAATTAAGTACCTCTTGCCTACATAGTCATGGCTACCATAAATCACTTTCTTCGCAGTATTTTCCACTGTCAGAAAATTTGTGACTTTGGTTTCATCGTTGGCTAAGGCCCTTTCCACATTAGGTGTCATGGAAGCGTATCATTGTAGATGTCTCATTGCAAGCTGTACACTTGTGTGTAGCTGCAGATTTAAAAAAAAGATGAAGAAAAAAAAATGGTATGTAACCATTTATAACCACAATTTTGAGAGCCAACTTTAAAATGTATAAACATTAAACTCAAAACATACTAGAATATGTAATGAAGTTTCTATGAGTTACACCAAGGATAAGTGCTACCCTTAAGTAAATTTTAGTTCATGGATTATATACAACTCTATTCAGTGTGCTTTCAAGTTTGCTTCAATACTGCTTCAATTTCTAACTCATTTTTGCTCACAAATTGGACCCGAAGAGGAAAGTGCTCAAAAGTTTCTGTCACACACAAGATCTGCTACCTACTACTTTTAATTTTGTTACTCGTTGCAGAAATGATGAGCTTAATAACAATATAGAAGATTTTGGTCACGTAAAAATGCTATTTATGTGCAAGTGCAGTATTTTTCTACCAAATGAATAGGTTTTTGTTATATAAAATTGCTAATTCCGAACATACTTTATTATCTGAACGACTCAGACATTCTACATATGTGCAAGAATGAGGAGTATTGTAGGTTCTAAATTAAATTCTTAGTAAAAATTACAAATAGTGATGGAGCTCCACTGAAATAAATTAGCATATTAAGGTTTTCATAGCAGGAAATGTTCTGGGAATCATTGTATAATACGTTATATTTGTAAGCATGTGAAAACATGTGCATATAATGTAAGTAATACAACGCACTGATGTTAGTAAGCAGTACACTATGTTGTGTATTAAAATTTTATTTTTATGTATTGGTCGGAGCAGCAAATCCTAAAACACATTGTACTGAAAACGTAAAGTAAATTTTGTTATTGCAGCATTAAGATTGCTGTATGTTAAATGCTGAAGTATTCCCTGATATATTAGAATATGGCTTGGTACACTCTTGGACTAACCAACTATAGGCAATTCAGGGGAAAGTTAGCACTTCTTGAAGTCCTCATTTGGAAATAGTCAATAAATATATTTTATTGTAGTCTTAGACGTTATCCAAGTCCAATGAAATATGTACACTGTGTTTATTACTTACATGACAACACATGTTTTAAAAAGTGGTAGAATGCTAAAAAAAACTAGCTATGGTTTCAAAAGTGCTCACTTTACGGTGAACAGCAGATAATAATCTGTTATCTGTAGCAATGTTTATAAATCTTAGTGACAACCTAAATAGAATACTTACATATCTCACATTCCAGTATATTAGTGTTTTGTCTTTAAATATGTGGATTTAAAATTTCAACTTCGTAATCCTGTAAGATCTTTGAAAATTTGCATCGTCTTTGAAGAGTTCTCTTGCAAACATATGTTCAATGTAAGGATGCGCCCAACCCTTCTCTGTTGTCTTCTGCAATGATAAAAAGAGTTGTACATTATCGTCACTGACATCATTCTTTCAACTGTAAAGGTTGCAGTCTGAGAATTCTCTACGCTTGAAATATGCTCCATGTGTAAATGACTAAGCGGATACGCATTATTTCTGCTTGAGGAATCTAGTTCACGTCTATTGTATTACGTCTCGTGTGGAAAGCGCTTGTGGCTACCAGTATAGTTACTTCCCTGATTGGGAGTAAGCAGATATTGGCTTCGTTAGTTAACTAGTTAGAATGTTTTGCTAGTAGATTAATTTCTTCCCATTTCTCCTGGGTAATAAGGACAGGCCTGATAAAGTATGGCATAGCCATAGTTTCAAGTAGTGCCTCGTGTTCCTTCCAAACTACCACTTTTTTACATTTTCTGTAATGGACATACTTATGGTGTTTTTGGTTTGTTGGATCTCTCTTCTTTCTTTCCTCCTAGTTTTGCAGATCCTTTGACAGGGCAGGTTTCTCATTTCCTGTCAGATGAAAGGAGGCAACATGTGATGGGTTTAGGGAGTATAGAGTTGCTTCCTTCCAAGAGGTCCCCATTTTCCTTTTTGAATGCTGGACATCCTGCTTTCAGTGTCGTGTTTGCTTACAGGACCAACACACTTACACCTCTGATCTCTCCTTCTCACATTCAGTAAATTGAGCACATTTGACTAGTTCTTACATGTTTCGTAGTTTTGATTCTCCAACAAATACTCTGACATTTTTCGCATGAGTTTGGCCACAAACAGGATTATCTGGTTAACGTGATATTACTGGCCTATCCCATCACAGCTGCCTAAGGCACTGCACGTTGGTTTTTAGTTGCACATCTTGCATAAACATCTCAATCTCCTCCCTTTTCTATACGAGTGTAATGAAATTTGGTGTGGTGATGGTGGCATTCAGTAAATTGAGTCCTTTTTATATTTTAACATGTGGCTATGTTGCAGGAATATACAGTTGTGTTGCTAACTTTGGGTTCTGGGGTGTTGGTTATTTTCTCAAAGTCCTCTTAGCAGGACTTATCTGTAGTGTCCACCATGATAGCAAAACAAAATAATTTAATAACAAGAATTATTGCCAAGTGTCACCAGGTGCTTAAATTGTTTTCCTTTCTTTGGGTCCTGCTGCCTCATGCTAAGCACAGTGCTCTACAGCTTTGGCCAACATTTGTCATTAAATATAAGTGGATATTTTCTGGATTTCCTTATTCCTATATGTTTTGCCCTCTAAAGTCTACCTTGTTTGCTTGTTTGTTTCTGTAGTTGTGTAGTGCCTCAATCTGTGCAACTATTTCTGTTGAGACATCCCACCAATCAAGTTTCCCTTGGTAAAGGGTAAGTCGATACGTTGATTAAATTGCTGTTCTGCCCCCGGATAATCTGTTTATTAGCTTTGGAAAATTGTTTCCAACTTACACTGTATCTTGACTTGTACTTTGTGGGATGCTTCTCAAATAGACTGAAAATTATTTTGTAGGGTGCACAACATTCATGATCTGCCAGGAAATAGTGTTATTCTAAACTCCAGCAAAAAATTCCATGAAATAGTTGCTAATACAAAGAGAAGGCAAACATAACAAATTATGTCCTATTAGAGTTAAACATATTTGAAAATAAGGATTTTCAAAATACTTTATTCATAAATAATTGGAACTTTATTATCATAAACATGTTCCTTGTGATAAAACAATGGGTTTCTGAATAGAACAGCTATTTCATGGGCTGAGAGCTGACCCTTATGAAAATGTTGTGGGTATTATCTCCTTTTGTTACAAAAAATTAAATGCTGTCAGTTATGATAGCAAGCAAACAGCAGCTTTGTTTGTAGCTGTTTTATAGACAACCATTTGCCTGAGAATATTTTACTAAAGCAAACTTTCTTTTGCCAACTTAAATATGATAAATAATGCACGTCACAATTTTTATTTCAGCATATGGTTTTAAAATTTCGTACAACAGGGCTTTCCCTATTTTCTTAATGAAAGGGTGTGTTCCACTAAAGTCTCGCAGAATTTTCCAGGGCATATGTTTCCCTTAAGTTATTTCATGTCATATATTTTGTTTGCTTTCTCATTTTGCATTAGGAATCATCGCGCAACTGACCTTAGCTTTTTTTATGTCACTGTTCTGTGTAGGGGTGTTGTATGCTCTTTGTCCAATAACTGAGATTCAAATTTTTATTATGAATCATGTAACTGTGATTTGGTGTGTATAAGCAAAAAATTTTTGTATGAAGTAATGAATTTTTAAGTCTTTCATTAAGTTTTTTGTGAAGCCTGTGTTGGAGAAGAATTTATCACACAAGAAATGTGGTAGACATGGAAACTTAATGTTCGTAGCTTTGAAAGATAGTGCGCATGTGCATGCGTGTATGTGCGTGTGTGGGCGTGCACACATGGACATGCATCTGAGTTTGACAGTGGGGTGGCTCTTGATCCAGAAATATGACCTTTTCCTGGTAGTTCATGACCGACCAAGACGAATGTATTCTGACTTCATTTGAATATATTTTAGGAAAAGTAGTTCTTATAACTGTTTGTTAGTTACTTTATTATAACAATTTTTTTACCAAGCCCGAAGTCTTTCCGAGGTAGGCTATTCTTAAATGATGTCATGTTTTTACATGTAAGAAGTAACTATTGTTTTCCTCATGTGCCCAACAAGTTTTGTGAACATCTTCATCCATGTCATTCAGCCTGATGGCCCAGTACTTGTTTAACCATTTGTAAATGGCTCCTTTCTTGGTAATTGTTTACTTTAACAGCTTCTGGGGGAAAAAAATTGAAAACTGTATTTTTGGTTTTGAGTGCCTGAGGTATTCCTGAATGTATGCTTTTATCAGCTTAGCATGACATAATTTTTATGTAATTGTGAAGTTTCTAGGTGGCCAAGATCTAGTCTGCTTGTAAACACAGATTGTTGACATGTCTAAGACGTCTTGTGATTTGATGAGTCTGTGTGTGTGATGTCAACGCTGGTGCTGTTGATTGTTTGCAACATTCCTCTGCACTGTCTTAGGTGAATTGTATTTTATTACGTTTATAAGTAACTGTATATCATATGTTTTTCTTAACGGATTAAAAGTTTCTTGATAGCTTGTAGAGTGGATACGTATGAGTTTGTTTCATTTTGATACTATTTATGTTATGTTTAATACACTTATGCATTTTAATGTTGAACTGCATAGAATGTGGTATATTGGTCAATAAATTCAGCAAATAAGAGTTGTTAAGGCAGAAACATTAAATGTTTAAAGTGTAATTTTTGGCAAACATGGGTTGGTTAGTTTTAAAAACTTAATGAAGTTAAGTTTGTTAATGTGCTAAAAGTAATAATAGTAAGTAAAGTTAATGCCTGGAAAAAGTAATTGCTTAAAAAATTGTGACTAGAAGAAAGTACACAAGTTAAGTTAGAAGTTAATGCATAGAAATAGTAATTGAGTAAAAGTTTGTGAACAATTTTCTTTTGAAAACAGTTTCTATTATTTTAGCTATACAAAATAAATAGAATTATTTGAACAAAATAAAACTCTTTTGACATTTTAGCAAAGAGAAATAAATGCCAACTCAGCACATGTAATATTGTTTTCACTCTTCTACTCGTGTAGAAGGAAACTTGATAGGTGGTGTTACCACACCTGTTGGCGACATGCATCTCTTACTCTCTCAAAGCTGGGGGGGCTAGGTGTTATCAGGTGATTGGGATGTTAGTGCATTGTGTGGCGGGATGGGTATCACAATAATACTTTTGGGCCGGTGAGGTGCTGGTTTAATTGTGGTTCTGGTGAGAGCTCTGACAGGGGCCAATCCTATGGTAAAGGGAGCTGGTTGGTGGAGTGGATAGGTGCAAGCGGAAAGATGATGTGACGCGTGACTGCTGGGTTGCTGGTTGGGGCGACAAGCAGGAAGTTTAGTTTCGGCGGAGTGGGGGGGCTTGAGGGAACATGTGCCACCATGTCCATCCACACAACCATAACAAATATAATTATTTATAAATATTGTAGTAAGTCCTTGGCACAAACAGCATAAATATAACTGTAGCTCTAAACAACAAATAAATAAATAACCAGTTGGACTCTTGAGACATAAAAAAATTGGAAGCGACAATAAAGAAAGTGCTGGGCAGTAAGAAAGACATGGGCACAAAAAAAAATTTATTACATTAATGAGACTTAAACAAGACAAGCCATACTTGCCGCAAAACACGTTTCAGAGACCAGAGGACATCTCGAAATAACAAAATACTTGTGACTGTGTGGTACTGCTTAATATTTTATTTATTTTCTTTCTCCTTTTTTTGTGAAAACATTTTCAAAATTACAAAACATAATAGAACATTTCATTACACTTAAAAATATTTTTGTGTCAGCAAAATAAAAAATCACTTGAACACCCAAAACAGAAATTAAAGTTTTATAGATTTATTAATTTTCCAATCAATTCTGTAGATGCATCTTTTACACTTTTCGTAAGATTAATAACCAATAAATTAATCAATAAATCATACTGAAACAAATTATTTATTTTTATGTCACGAAAGATTAACATTATCCAAAGAGCTCTTTGGTTTCTTGTACAAATGGACACATTATCTGTGGCTCTGGCAGTGTTATCAAAAGTAGACAAATATTTCGTAGGGACTTAGCTGTTCAGAAGTCCACTTGTAGACATCCGGCTGTAGGAAGGGGTGAAAGTTACCATCCATGACAGGAAGAGAAATTTATAAATATAAAATATATATTTTTAAAAATCTTTCTTCACCTTCACCCGATTCAATAAATTATTACTTCATATTTTTTCAAACACAAGTTACTCAACATCAAACTATTTCAATTATAAATTATGAATATTCAAATATCTTGCAGCACTTATTTCAATTTGTGTGCGCATGTGCATGCATGTGTGTGTGTGTGTGTCTATATATATAAAATTACCACACATGCATCCTTGGAGGTGGTGAGAATTTCTCTAAACAAAAAAATTAGTTATATTTTACATTTGCTTTACTTATGTTGTTTCCTGCCCTTCAATTGGCTGTTGTCTGACCATGACAGGTCTCTCCGCCAATCAGCAATGGCGGGACAAGACACACCCAGGATAATTTTATTTATTACTTTTGTGTAATAAACATTTAATGCTGACTACTCTCTAAAGAAGAAATTAAAAATAAGAAATGAAATGTTAATACTGAATACTGTCTAGAAACAAATTAAAATTTCTTACACATAATCTCTATATCAAACTATTAAAATAACCAATGATTATACTGTTAACTCGTATAATAAAATGTAATTAGGAATAATATTAAATAAAGTGACTATAAGTAATTACTCTTTAATTATATAAAATGAAAATGTCTATTACTATGGGTAAACATAACCCTGAAAATGTGCAATGTTACAATACAATAGTGAAAATAGTCGTGACATATTTTAAAACGGCACACACATCTGCCCTCAAAGTAGACACGGGTAAAAATAATTTTTTATAGTACACAGTAGATAAGAAGTTAAGATAAAAACACTTTAACCTAAACAAAGTTAGCATGCACAGTAGATAATAATAAGACAAGAAGTTAGGATACAAAGACTTTAGCCAAAACAAAGGTAGCTTGCAAGATTTGTAGCCAATGACAGAACAATAGTTAGGTATAAGTACCCAGGATGACCAGAAAAGAAAACAAGAGTATACAAACAGGATGTTAAGAAACTTCCCATGACCCCAAACAATGGGCAAGTCCAAGTGCCACAGAGCAAAACAAACGTGCTGTGCAACATTCCACCAACACAACTTCAAAAGAGACCTAAAGAAAAGACAAAATCCCAAACTGATATTGGCACGAAGTCAACCACACGTCACAAGTCCTGACTGCCACTAGCATACACTAGTTAGCAACTAGTGTATGACCTGAACTGCCGATGAGTGATCAGACCACTGACAACAAAAATAAAATAACACTGAAACTGACACACATTAGAACAAAATAAGGCCACTGAAATTTGTTACAGCTAAAACAAGAACAAAAGTACGCTATTTTAGGTTATGTTGCCACCACAAATTCAATGACACGAAATGCAGCAACTGTGTCCTATATCAATGTACTCCACAACATTCATCAGAGGATAGAAATGAAGTTAGAAAACAGACAAAAATAAAATAATATGAAATTCAAATAATTTCTTCTTTTACAATCTCACAGATACCTAAATGTGACCACAGCCTCACAGAAAAAGTTAATGTGAAAAAGACTGTCTCCCATACCACAGCTCAAAAACCTTGCTCACAACATGTGCAATGCAAGACCAATACAAGGCAAGTGTGCAAAAAGTAATGAAATAGTTTTGTAAAGTACTAAACAGATGTGCTTAGGGCAATAAAAAAATTTTTTCCAACACTACCTCAAATCAGAAGAGAAAAAATGGCACCACATATCAGTCTCATTGAGCAGGTCAGCAGCATGGAACCTGCCAGAAGCACCTGGGAACAGTGCTCCATACTGGGGATAACAGCTACCCTGGCACCACAACTATAATAAAATCCAAACAAGTATCAAAATATTACAAAACAAACCTGAAAAAAAAGTTATAACAATAATAAATTAACATAGGTACACACACAAACCGTACAGAAACGAACCAATATTAACTCGTAAAAACACAGACGAAATGGCAATAGTAACACTCAAATTTCACAACATTGGTAAATTAATTTTTGTATGAAAAATATTGCCAGAATTAAATTTCACAAAATAAACTACATTTTAAACATGGAGTCCTGCAATCTTCTACAATGACACTAAGTTAACTTATGAGGAGTCATCCAAATATAAGCAGCCAAGGGCACTCGAATGGGCTGGTCTTGTGGTTACACACCCTCGGAGAACCAGAGCAAAAAGAGTGGTAGCTTTACACCTAATTTATAGCATAAAATAAAATACATTTGCCACTGTAAATGAATAAGCACCACTCAAAAGCACACAGAAAAAACTAGCTGTCACCTGGAAGGCAACTAACATTTAAAAAAAAAATGCAAACCTTCGTTTTTTTATATTAACTATAATATAATATAAAACTGTGAAAGTTAAAGGGTTAATAGAATAGATACTGTGCAAAATTCATTAACCTCCTATATACATTAGTAACCAGTTTATCAAGAAAATCTTTCATCAAAATATTCATTTAGTAAGCCCCTAAAGTACAAAAGAAAACAACTGCTGGTCTTGTGAGAAAAATTAAGAAATCACATTGCCTATGACAAAATTGCCAGTAGTGGTAATAAAACTGGAAAGCAAATTCAAAATAAAATTACTCAAAACACTTATAAACAGAGTCCATAAATCAGTTTCAAAATAATCACTTGCAATAATTAAACAAAGCTCACAAAGAAAATGCATTTCCATAAACCAAAAGAAATATTAAAAACCTGGCAAAGGGTAAATTGAACTCATCAACAAGACAAAACATGAGCGACCAGCAGCAACATTGAATTAAATAATTGGTTCACCAAGCAAGACAAATAAAATGGGGAAAGGAAGGTTATCATATGAAACCAAAGTCAAACAGGGTCAGAAAGTGCAGCATGACTTCAAAATACGCACTGCTCTTCCTAAAACAGAGCTACAGTTATGTTATTTAATTAAAATAATTTTCAGAACATTTTTAAATGTACGACGTTAAAAGTAAATGTGCGGCGATGTATTTACAACAGGTAGTACACTGCCATGAGTCCAGAGAGTGGAAGCACTGCTGCGCACGAGTGCTAAGCCATCTTATAAACAAGATATATATCAACACAGCCTACATAGTGGACTTTTATGTAAATGCTAACAATATTAAATAAAATAAAGAAATGCTTTCCTTAAATATTGAAATTGAACTCGCAACACACGTAAATAAACAATATAAACACAAGTTACATTGTATTTGGATCAGATGTAATCAATATTTTAACCAAATAAAATGTGATATTAAAATTCTAAACTGAATTAAAATTACATTTTGCTTGTAGCACGGACATAATTAGGCCTGCATATCTCGGTAAAATTGCAGAGTTTAAAACTATGCGGCCAAATGTTGAAAGAAAAAACACTGAGTGTTAACTGAATCAAAAACAATACAACAAGGAAGTGGTGAGCACAAGGGACTGCACACTTATTCACTGAATAAGATCTGAGATTGAGCTTAAATAAATAAAACATTTCATACCACAACAAAATAAAATCCAGTGGAGAAAGTCACTTTGTGCACACAATGTAAACAAATGCTGACTGACTGCCAAGGTCATAGAGCCGAGAACGACAGTGAATATAACAGACTAAAATAAAAAATATCTGAATCTAAGTCCGCGATGTAAAAAATATCACTTATCAAACTTTAAAATGTATTTGAAAAATGAATAACAGATATTATAATAGCTTCAGTGAACATTAAAATAAAACTACTATTATTAAGTACTCCACAGTACAGTATTATAAAATTATTCTCATTAAAAGCTTATGTTGTCACAAAATGTTCTGCAACAAAACCCATAAGTACACAACCACAAGAAATGTAAATCTGAACCACGATCTACCTACCACTTTGTACCACCATGACCGTCCACATGACCATAATAAATATAATTATTTATAAATATTGTAGCAAGTCCTTGGCACAAACCCATAAAAAAGACGGCCACTGAACAGCAGAAATACAACTGTGGCCCCAAATGAATGAAAGCCAATTGGACTCTACAAACAGACATAAAGAAATTGGAAGTGACTATAAAGAAATTGTTGGACCGTATGAGAGACATGGGCACAAAAAATAAATTACATTATTGAAAGTTAAACAAGACAATCCATACTTGCCGCAAAACACATTTTAAGAGACCAGAGGACCTCTCGAAATAACAAAATGCCTGCGGTTGTGTGGTACTACTTGATTTTTTTTTTTAAACAGTAGAACATTTCATTACACTTTATAGATATTCTTGTGTGGGCAAAATAAAAAATAATAATTTGAATGCTCAAAAGAGAAATTAAGATATTACAGATTTATTATTTTTAAGAATTCAATAGATAATTCCAAACAATACCAGAGATGCATCTCGTACACTTCATAAGATTTACTTTACATGTCATCTATAATTCGTACTGAATATAGTTTTTTTTTTTACGTCAGAAAAGTTTCCAAAGAGTTCTTTGGTTTCTTATACAAATGGCACACAATCTGTGGTCTCTTGCAGTGTTATCAATAGGAGACAATTATATTTCATTTCTGCTGAGAATTCCACTTCTAGTTGATATCAGGCTGTAGGAAAGGGTGAAAATTGCCATACATGACAGGAAGAGAGATTGATTAGTTTCCCAAATAAAAAAGTCTTCATGGAGGCTGTCGTCAGACAAGAAGTGGGAAACTTGTGGCATTAGTTGCACTACTGGAATACCTGTGCACCCTCACTGCGCACCCTGTGTGCTGCTCCACACACACCTCAATTGCCCCCTTCAGCTCTGAGACTCTTGGAATGCAAGGCTTGGGCAGCGGCAAATTTACATCAGATATTTTTTGAGCCCCACGGATGCCCACTGGAAGCAACATTACCAGCTGGCGAACAGCTGAAGCACTGAATATTTCCCATATGGAATGTGCTTCAACTCCACAAGAAGGGGAAAGCAATATTACAGCCTAGAGAAGCGACAGTACCAGTTGGTATCCAAGTATGTAGTAGAGAGAGAAGGGTAGTGAGCCATGATCACAATCTTAATGGTGCCCACTGGAAGTGGCACTGCAGCCTATTCCCCAGGCACCCAGCTGATCTAGAAAGTTTTTCCCTTGTTAAACGAGAGCACATCATGTAGGGTAACTCCCTGAACCATGGAATAGAAGCCAAGCATGGGTGTACCAGCATACGTGTGACACCCTAGTGTGAAGTTGTCAAAAGATGGCATTGTGGTGGCTGGAGATGTTGTGGCTCGGTGTGAAGAGGAGCACATTTACATCAACAAAGCTTTTAAACGCACCTCATACATGCTCCAGACTGATGTATATAATGTGTTGTGGGAATGAAGGGGGTTTTTTTTTAGACCTCATTCACAAAACGGGGATTTCTTCCTCTCCAAATTCTGGCCAATGGACATGAATTAGTACTGTTCCCCTCCCTATCTTTATTCACTAGGTAAAGAAATAATAAGAAAGCTCCCAGGCATTAAGTTGTCATTGTTTGGAGATGTGAGTGACATGATGTATTTAGCTTCATATCATCTGTATTCACCACATTCATTACTATTTGACTTCTTCCGTAAGCCTCCCACTATGCACATGTTTCAGGGTCTCTTCTTTCCTCTTTGTATGTTCTGCTACTGTGCCCTCTCTTCCTTCTTTAAGTGTTCTGCCTTTACGTGTAATTTCTTGTTGTGCTCAATCCAAGTATTTGAAGAAGCAGTGACAGGCTTCCATTTCTTTGACAGTCTCTTGTTTGCTTTATGAGGGGTAGGTTCAGGCCACATGTATGCCTTTTTGAAAATCAAGGATGTGGTGACTGTGGGGTGCTGTAAAAGAGGAAGATTTGGAAGGTGGCGTAGAGATTGGAGCATAATGCCTTGGAGTCCTTTGTTGGGGTTGACAAGATGTTATGGGCACAGAATGTCTCGTAAGAACAATATTCTTGTACTGCTGTTCTGGAGGTGGAGTTGTGATAAAATGCCAAAATTTATATAACTTCTCATAAGGTTTGTTGCTATTCCACTCTTCCTCTCCTGTCTCAGATGCTTGTATTTTTAACAAACTCAGAAATGTTTTGATCTTGCCCATTGCCCACAATCCCTTTTCATGTCCATCTTCTTGCACTACAGAAGATTATGGTGGTTGTGATGTTGCAAGAAGTGTCAATCCTTCTGTCACTGCTGTTGGCATGAATAGAGTATGTCTTACCTCATTCGGTGGTGGTAGATGCAGTGGTGAATCCTTTAAGAGCACGTTGTCCAAATATGCTGCTGATAATCCCACAGATATAGTTAATTTTGGAAGCTTGCCTTTAGCATGTTGGATGTAAACTTTTAAAGTTTAGCTTCAAGCAGCTTAGTGAAGTCTTTTTTCTTGAAGTGTGTCAGCTTTTGACATCGCCTGCTACTTTCTCCATTTGAGAATGGTTTTTTCTCCACCCATTCTGCCCAGGTTTAAAAACCACAACATCCAGTGATTGAAAGTATCAGTGTTGCATTTGACTGTAGTGCCACCAACACACTAGAGTTTTTCACTGCAAACCTTGCTCGTATGTATTTTCAGATGTGATGTTTGACCAATAATAAAGAGGACAATTAGAACAGGAATGGTTTTATCAAGCAACAATTTGGGGAATATGTTTGTAATATGTTCAAAAAAACCTCTCCAATCATCCACCCACTGCTGATTTTTTGAAGCCCCCAATCGGAAACATGGAGAAAACAGTCTTGTGGTAACCTCTAGTATTTAAAATGAACAAGAGGTGAGCACAATTCACAAGCAGCTTTTCCGTTAATCAGAATTGTGAGAGACTCTTTCTCATTTCTGTTTAACTTTTGATAAAAAAAAAATTCTTATGCCCTTTTTGTCCGGAACTTCACTGCCTTTTGAGCTGAGAAAAAAAGACTGTCTCATCTGCATTGAAAACCCACCTTAGGTTTTAAAAAGTCACTTCAAGGTCATTCTCGTGAATATAACTTTCCACCTTGTTAAACCATGAAACATCTTTCTGCTGGGTGTCAGATTTTGAATAGTCATGAACTATGTTCAGGTTGTCGCTTTAATAAGCTGTCATGCCGCTTTTGTTCTTGTGGACTATCATAAACTGAAGTTTCCCTTCTTAATTATTTTATTACATGTTTTGCACTGTTCAACAAGTAGTTTTTTTGTTACTGGAAAACCAGCTGTTGACCTTGTTCGTTCCCATAATACTAATAAATTTTCTTCCTCTTTAGTAAAAAATGTTGTCCGGCCCATATTTTAATTTGGGGTGTTTTTTCTGGCGACTTTTGAAGGGTGGCATATGGAACACCATAGTTTTTGCTGCTTGAAGGATAAGCATTCCCTCCTGCACATCCTTCAAAGCAGCTTCCATTGTTGTATAATTGGGAAAGTTAACAAAATAATCTTATTAAAGTTAGAGAAAATTACCTAACTGATTAAATTTAAAAGTTAAAGAACCACAAAAAATGTTTACAATTAAAGGAAAGATTCTAAAAGGTTTTGTCAGCATTAATTTTATTATTTGTGTTTGGTACACTCAAAATATATTTAAAAGTCAAATTGCCTGTGTTCCCTTCATTTTGGCGTGTTCATAAAATTATGCAATGCCTGGCCACAGTGACCTGATCATTTAAAATAGAACAATGAATGAACAATCTACATAACCCATTTTAAATAAAACTTCTAAAATAAACTCTCATAACTCATTCTAGCATGAAACCAGACCAGTACAGTAACTAAAAAAACAATTGAACTATGCATACTACGCAAGAACCATCAATTATGTTAATTGCATAGCGAGAAGTTGTATAGGTAGATCGCGACATTGGTGCCTAACCTACCACACAGTCACATGTACTAATGATGATCTGCAACTTATAGATAGGTAAACAGATGGTGTCAGTGCATCAATCTGTAGATCGTAGTGTGTAACTTGTTGGTCGTGAAATATATTGCATATCTTTCATTGTGGTCTTTGGCCTCCAGGCAATTGCAAAGTTAACTAACATTAGTTTTAATAGTTAACCAGACATTTTAACATTTAATATAAGTTGATGAATTTTAAAATTAACTAATAAGTTAAAAATCGTCCATATTTTTAGTAGATAATTTTTTTAAATTGTTAATCCCAGCATGACTATAAATCTGTACACCCTTAAAAACACTTCAAAACTATTTTTTGTATGAATTTTACATTCAGTTTGTTAAAGCTACATTTATGCACGCTGTCAAATCAACTCGAATTCAAAAGGACATCATATTGCGCCATGCAGACACTAACTTATTACTGTACTTAACAGAGATGCCAACTGCTGCATTCAAAAGTTCATTTCAAAACCATTTATATATTAAAGGTATAATGTTTTTATCAAACTAAATTTGAATGTTGACTTCTGGTTAACACCATATAACAACACCACTTTTGCTCTATTCCTAAAGTTTGACAACATGATTATCATTAACTTGTGCATCTTTATAGAGCTGTACAATCTAATGCTTTGTGTTGAATGCTATGCTAGATCTTTTATTCATCAGTGGTACTATCAATGCTGATAGGTGTCAAATGGTAAGAAGAATTGTTTTCTAAGTGAATGGACATGTATAGTCCCTAAATGGTTATTTCAATGTTTTGAATAGAACCTTTGAAAAATCACCCTTAACTTGTGCATCTTTATAGAGCTGTACAATCTAATGCTTTGTGTTGAATGCTATGCTAGATCTTTTATTCATCAGTGGTACTATCAATGCTGATAGGTGTCAAATGGTAAGAAGAATTGTTTTCTAAGTGAATGGACATGTATAGTCCCTAAATGGTTATTTCAATGTTTTGAATAGAAC
Organism: Dryococelus australis; assembly: GCA_029891345.1. NCBI lineage: Eukaryota > Metazoa > Arthropoda > Insecta > Phasmatodea > Phasmatidae > Dryococelus > Dryococelus australis. Next base: position 60,374,130 of record CM056996.1, read on the forward strand.
CTTTGAAAAATCACCCTAGGAGTAACATGTCAACCTGTTTCTTCAATAACTTGTATAACAACTACTATATAACATTGTCATTAATTTTGAAATACGTATTGTATTCTTGAATAAATGAAACTTTAACTTATTAAATTCTATAACTTGTAATTAGTATTTATTTTTTATTACATATAGATTAAAAACATTAAAGGCAGTAATGTGTTGGCAACGGTTAGGAGGAAATAGTTGGTTAAAATATGGTTTTTACGTAGTTTTCTGGTATGCTATTTGTAAATAAAATGTTGCCTATTGATATATTAAAATGTTTAGGTGTCACTAAAGGAAACATATTTAATTGTTACAGTTAAAAATATCAGCATAATTTACCATGCATAGGCCTTAGTGACATGACATGGTGTGGGTTTTTTCCCCCTCCATATTTCGTACTTATTACAGCAAAAATAATCATTTTTTAATTGGTAATTTACAACTGAAACATGATTGTATTGTTTGTATACCTATTATTATTATTATTTTAAATTTAGATGTGATGGCACAGTTACAAATCCGAATTTGGTAGAAGTGGTGACTGGTGACATGACATGGCGTGTTTCAGAATGAAGCGCCAAGTTTGTACACATTGTATTTTTTAAACCTACCTAGGCAAGGTACAATGTTGTAAATCTGTTTTTACGGCAGGAATAAATATACTGTAACATGCTTCATGGCCGTTGTGTTTGAAAGAGTATTGTTGCCATTACGTTACATTGAACCAGTATGTTTGTGATTGCAAATATTGGACGTGCAAAATTTATACGATTTAACCATGAACTGTTTTTATGACAAAATTAATAGTTTGAAAGTCATGTCTGTTTATCACACTGTTGTAACCTTGCTCTAGGTGTTTGAAACACAATTGTATAACGTGCTTACATTTTTGTGGTGAATTTGCCACAATCCCGACAAAATACTAAGCCCAGCCAGATAAATTTAAATACATAATTAAATAAACCTAGAAACAGTAAGTTACCAATTCATATAAATATGAGCGGAATAAAAATTACAGTAGACCTATTTGTGTACATGTTCATCACTATCTTTTAAGTTTGTCGCTGATACATACAAAAAATAAGAAACACTTAGTCACGTGCTTGAATTTACTGTATAATTTCTTTGGGCTGGTGGTACCTTCATTTTAATTTTTATTCCAAATGAGGCCATCCTTTTAACTAAATAACAGAACATATATAAATAACAATAGGTTGAATACTACAGTTCTTCCCCTCACAGTTTTAACATGGTTAAAGACAGTCACAGCAAAATATTAACGTTGATGGCGTGCAGCGGGATGGAAATGAGTTAAATGGGATTTCAGAGACTGTGAGGTGTGAGGTCTGTGGAGATGATGGAATTACCCGACTAGGCGATGCCATGATGGTGGATGATGCTGTAGCATGATAACTTTCGATGATCCCAGGATTGCAAGCCGTACGCCCAGGCAAAAACTCCCATTGAATTGTTGAAGTTGGCCTCTCCACAGTTAAGGCTGTAGATGCTATTGTTTTGTTTTTCCTAAGCTGTAACCCATTGGCTCATGCCGTTCGGCTGCAGTGATGCTTTGGTGGCAAATTACTAACTCCTGCACGTCGTGCGATGTGGATTATCGGGGCTACCCACACACCCATACTTATACGGTACACTGCCTTAGATACATTCTTATGTTGAAATTGAGTCTTGATGAATTATACTTGCATTAGATGCAGGTATTGTTAGGGTCCGTCCCCTTAAGCACTAGTGGTGACCGAAATAAACTTACCCATTGATGAGTTCTCAGGGTATTTATTCTGTGAACTTAACATTCCTCTCACGGAGACATTTAACACTTGCTTGAATGGCATAGACTGGCCATCGCGGTTACACTGTGAAACTGACTTGTACTATGCAGAAAACTTATGGAGAAATTAAGCTTCCTTGGGTGATGCTAAACCACAGGGGAGTGAGGGTGGGTGGTGTATCGGGCGGCTAGAAAACAAACGGTTATGGTATAATTAAACTATTGCAGTGAAGTGATCAGTCTCAAAAGATGAATGCAGTCCGGTGCACGGGAAACACAGAACACGAATCACATGTACCACCCTTGACGGACGTTACACGCTTACTAACTCCCTCCCTTGGCTCGTGAGCAGGTGCGGGGCTGGCTAGCGTGCCAAGGTCGGAACTATTTCATGCATGATGCTTGAACTCCTGTTCTAATTGCTGAAACTTATCATTGCATGGTACACTAAATGACATATAAACCCTGGATGAAACATACATGCGTAACTCTGATGAAATGAATATGGACATAGTGTAACAATAGGGGTGAAAATATACACTTACAAAGAAACACAACACAACACTGGCAGGAAAAAAGAAACAACATAATATACTCTTTATTAACACAACAAATACTGATAATGACTGCATTAGCCATAAGCCCTTTATTCAGTGCATTGTGAAGGCTCTCCTTTTATATCACTCTGCCTCGCGGAGTCTTCCTTACTCTCTCTTGGGCAAGTGCCATCTACGCTGCCCTAGGTTACACTTGCACTCGGCGCACTCTGCACGTCTGCATAGTGAGCATTCCTGCTGCTTTGGTGGTGTAGCGCACGGCTAGACAAACTGTCTTAGGGAGAGGGGAATGTGGCACACGTCAGCGTGTACGTCTAATGTGCAATGTATATAACAAATATGTTAACAATGTAAAATAATAACCCTAAAAACTATAGTCAATATAGACATTGTTAAAATGTCATAAAACTGGTCTAAATATGGTTATAGATCTACATTGTGAACATCGTACAAAATGGTTTTCGAAATATGATGAAAAAATTCTTTGAACAGCGAAAAATAGTAAACAAAGCATTTGACAGTTAAAACGTATGGTCATGTGGCATTGTTTATGTTTACATGTAGTGGAAGGATACGTAATCGGTAACCAAAAGTATAATTTAAGCTGGGCTTCAGGAAAGAGTGACGTAACCATGAATGGCCTATAGGGTTGCTGACTTGAAAAACTGAAAAGTTAAAAGTGGGATGGAACCGCACGTTTTTTGTGAAATAGTTTTTTGCGCAAATACGCATATCTCGGTAAATAAATGTTCTGCAAATACTACTTTTTGTCAGAAATTACAAAAACAATTATCAGTCAGTGATGTTACGTTAATTGTATAGGGGATAAAACAAAAGAAGAGTAAAATATTACTATCTTTAGAGGATTTAGTGGGTTTCTTGTAGGTGCAGGCATGACCGTAGATGTGGTTAAAATTATATAGCAGCATGGGGGGGGCAGGTTCTGGTGGAATCCATCCAGGAGGGAATTGTGAAAATGGTCTAATATAGAATTTTTAAAGCTTATCTATGCCGTTTTCATAAGCGGCAAGAGAAAAGTACAAAGACACGGGCATAGTCTAATCTGTGGTCTTTCATCACGTGTAATAAAACCCCACTCTTGCAGATCTAATTTACACAGTACAGCATTACGACTGAAACACTGCACGCCTTGCGCGTAGGAGCGATGAGACACTAGGCGTGCTTGTTAAGTGTCGCCCGTACCACTCCCTTCCTTCTTAACCTTGGATGCGTGGTTCCCACTCTTAAGATGCATCACATATAACTAAAATCATGTACACTTTCAGAAGAAAAATTTGCAACATGCTAAAGAGTACTGTCCAATTGAATGTGGGTATAATAATTGCTTGCTGGAGACGGGTAGTTAAACTGATTAATGTTTTAAGCACATTGGCCAACATATAGCATACCATTCACTTTGTTGTGCCATGTGCAGTGATGCACCAGACAGTATTGTGTGCACCTGGAATGTTGAATTTTAAGTATGTAACAGTCAAGCTATTTCTATGCCTCTAAGACAGTTACATGTTCCTGTTGTGCACTTGCAATCCTTTGAGAGGGACCACATTATGAGACTTTGAAAGGTGGGATGGACATATTGATGGATTGCTGCAAGTGTTGATCATAATGCATCCATAGTGTGGCGTTTGTATCAATATGGTCATTTGAACAGGCAAACTCATAAACCAAGTTCTGATGACTGTTTTCTACAGATGCAAGTTAAGATCGCCACATTGTTAGGGCAGTACTGACACTGTATGCATCCATTGCAGACATTGGGGCAAATTTGGCACGTGTGCCTTTGGCCAGGCTTCCGCTTCTGCCACAACACCATTATGTAAGTCTCCTGTGGTGTTGTGGAAGGATCATTGCCTGGAAAATGTAATGACACACTGTTGTGTTAAATGATAATAGCAGGTTCTGCCTTTATGTAAGTGACTGCTGTTTGTGTTCGCAACATCAACCTGGCGATACTTTCAGTGTGTTCAACTCCCGACATAGGGGCCCAACTTCTGCCATCATGGTGTAGGGTGCAATAAACTACAATTCCTATTTATCGTTGATGTTTGTGGAGGGTCCACCAAACAGTATCTGCTAAATCCAGCAAATTGTTCAACCCACTCTGCCATTTCTTCCACAGGCAGGTGAAGTACTGTTTGAGCAGGGTAATGCTAGTCCACATACTGCATCTACTACTTGAAGTGCTCCTTGTGGTGTTTGACAACTGCTCTGGTCAGCACAATCCCCTGACTTGTCTTCCATCGAACATGTTTGAGACATACTAGGATGAGATCTGGCCCAGTCTGTATGACCAACTACTAACCTTGCACAATTGCAGCAAGGGCAAGAGGCTTGGAACACTATGTATACATCAGGATAATATTTGTCACATGTATGATCAATCATCTATGTGTAAGAATGAACTATTGCGTTGATGCCCGTGATGTATATTGATGTAATTCTAATCACGCTGTATATTAACGTGGTGCTTAGCTTATTCAGTAGTTGGCTTCTATTGCTTGGTTTGGTCTGTATTGTTAATCAGGTAATGTCATCAAGTTATATACTTCTAGGTTGAAATCATGAATAAAGTGACTTAGAGTTAGAGGACTGCAATTTTTCTTCCTGTTAGTGTAGTTAAAAATATGTTTGAATTAATAAGCACACAAATACCAAGCCAAGGATGAGGGTTAACATTAAGTAGGCCAACTATTTTTCAATAGGTATTCACAATATAAAAAAAAGGAACCAACCATAGAAAATTAAACACTGTACAAAGTATAGCTATGCCTATCATATTTGCAATTCCTGTAATGGTTTAATAGGTAGTTCACTTACCACAGACTGAACTTTCAGATTGTTCCATTCATCACTCCCCAGATTTTTGTGTTAAAGAAAACCTACAGAAAGCCAACACATTTCTTATAGGCATTAAAACCACAAATTTCACAATCTTCAGTCAATTTGTAGTTTCAGCTTCACTACAATTTTGGCCCATTTCTATCTTGGGCACTGAGGGTTAGGTTATCCCTTTTCTGGCCCACCCTGTGATTGGACATTTAGGAATAGCTGTGGGTACACAGCTATGCAGTCAGTGATGTTACGTTAATTGTATAGGGGATAAAACAAACCTCCCCTGGTGTGCTGCAAGTGTGCCCATTCGGTGCCTGCCGGCAACGGCAAGGCAAGCGAGGGGGTGGGTTCACCCACTTGTCTGAGTGCGGCATCGTGCAGATTGCCGGCCCCTCAGGCAACAAGGGATTCACTCAGCTTGTAGATAGTAATGGTATAGATGTGAAATGAGCGGCGGCGTTGAGAGCTACGGCACACTTGGAGGATCACCAGAGGCTGAGACTAGTCTATGTATCCGACAGCGCTCGTGGCACGTCAACTTCAGAGTTGTGTACAATTAAGTACAGTACTATACAATTGGCTATGTTTTGGCCACTAACTATGTTTACAACTGACTATGTCTTTGCGTTTCAGGTTCAGGGTACCAGTAGCATGTTACACATAGTGGATGACACAAAAATTAAACCACATCTTAAAATAGGTGTTCTTACACTTTTCTAATAACATTAACTGCATATTTCTTACACATTTCTAGTTCTGATACAAGTAATTTACTGAAATGTTTGTTTATGCTAAAACCATAGCAGAAATCTTTCCATTATACATAATATTATTGCAAAATGTCTGTATAAAATGTCATAAAGCTCTGAAGTATATGTTGTTCCATTTTCAAATTAGGAGAAATTATGCTGAGGACTACATTCATTTAACAATGCATGTAATACAATAAAGGACGTGAACAATTCATTTTCCTCAATCTTTATACAAATTCACATATTAAGGGCTCTGCCTGGTTAGCTCATGAAGTGCGTTGCTGAGGTTTGATATGAAACATGTGATTAAAGAAGTCACATTTAAGAAATATTTTGTGCCCAAAGACAATAACTAATTTATTTGAACTCCAAAGTTAATTTTTTTCTGGGCATAAAATGGGTGTTTCCGTATGGTTTTAGCCACTGAATTTTATATATAAAAATTTTGATTTGTCTTTCACACACACATCACACTTTTAATTTTTATTGGTTTGTCATAAATGTATAGGGCCTCTGCTTAGTCATGTTCAGACAATTTGTCGACGGATGCCAGTTGAAAATCTTGCATGTAGAGGCGATTAGGTGAGTTTTAAGTGAGCAAGAGAGAGCCTTACAACTCTAGCATGTAGAAGCTGCAAAACGTGAAACCCTTTGTTTTCACACCCTGAGAAAAAGTTTTTGAATAGCTTTCCAGTTTTTGTGTAAAAAATTTATAACTAAAACAAGGATAGCTAGCAAACTGTAATATGGTGGGAAATTGTAGTCTTACTCTTGTTCATCACAGTATGAATGTTCCTTCTGTTTTCTTAACTTAGAAGAAGTAATCTCATAATGTGCTTCTAGTACAATATCTCTGACGTATCAAAATTTAGTACTAATTTTCTAACATTTTTGGTTATGTTGTTCATCACACTTAGCTTGAATTATACTTGTATTAAAAGATTTTAAATTTTTGTCCATTGAATGAATTTTGCCAAAGTTGAAAGATTACTTGCACTACAACTCAAAGTATAGGAAAACTTCAGTTTGTCATTAAAAACAGTGTGAAGCTTCTTAAAAATGGAGTTTGCTGAGTAACTATAACTGTTTTTACCTTGCATGAAACAACAAATGCCACTAAGACTGCTTTCCAATGCACAAGTTTTACTTTCAAAAAATCTCAAATTGTCTTGTTTTTGGTGCTTGCCACAACAAAGTTTGTAGACATACGGCACTGTACATTTCAGTATACTTTCATTGCCACCTTTGCACAACTATGCATAAAACTTTATCATTGGACCACTCATTACAAAATGAACTTTTTTTTCTTTTGGCTTTTCTTTCAATTTAGCATCACTGCAATCACGGTCATTGCTGTTTTTGTAAAATTACCAAATATTTTGAAATTGAATTATTGAAATACTATGTCAGTATGTAAATGATGGGTGTTTACAACTATACATAGCGGTGTAGAGGACTCTGAGACAAGCAATTTGATATAGGATGCTTGTAGTCTAACAGGTCAAGAAATATCCAAAAATCGTTCCACAAAAGTGTGATACGGTGTGCCCAGCCGGGCTGGACTGTGTCACGCCGTGCTACTCGTCTGGCATGGTTCATTTGCATTTCCCTGGCTCTCACTAGTGTTTCTCTGGTAATGGGGGAGGAGAGATGACGTACTGGCGCACCTCATCCTTTGACTCTGTCAGTATTCCTGATGCGTTCTCGTGTGTTGCATCAGTCGCTAGCGACACAGTGCAGTAAGGCTGACCTCAAAATGGATCGCTTCACATTCAATGAAATGGTGTGCATGCATCTGTGCTACTGTGCTGCAAATTGAAATGCATGTGCAGCAAGGAGGCTTTATGCACAACAATTTCCTCAACGTGTCGTACCAAGTCGTGTGTATTTTTTTACCATGGACGCAGACTTTGCAAAGCAGGTTCTTTGCAAGTAAGCAAACCTAACCAAAAATGTGTTTTTGAAATGCTGCATTTTAAATTGTATATGTAATTATTGGCTGTTATGTTTTGGGGTCATGTAGTAGAATATGCGGGGCACTGTGATGTCAAGATACCCACTAGATAAGACATTGTTGTACTGCATTGCAGAGGATCCTGGGGCCAGTATCTGTGTCATCACCGGCCAGCTTAGAATTTCGCGCACAGCTGTATGAAAAGTGTGGTACAAACACTGATACAATGCATATCACAAGACAAAAGTGGACAAACTCTACGTACGGGATCAGAGACCAAGCGTTTAATTGTGCGACTGGTACAACAAACAATGCCAATGTGTGCCTACCTTCTCATTAGTACTTTTCACTGATGAGGCAACTTTCAATCCAAACGGGATATTCAACACTAAGAATTTCATCCACTGGGCTACTGAAAACCTACGCCACCTACGGACGTGGCCGACAAGAAAAATTTAAGGTGAATGCTTAGGCAGGTATTTTACAGGACCATGTCGTGTGACCCTACATTTTACCACAAAACCTAACTGCCAGACATATCTCGTTAGTTGAGTGAGACGCTACCAGAATTTCTCGGAAGATGTTCCTTTTGAAACATGGACGAACATGTTGATATAGCATGATGGTGCGCAAGCATATTCAACCATAAGCGTACGAAATTACCTCCATCAGATGTACCCTAAACCGTGGATGAGACATTACGGTCCATTTCCCTGGTCTGCTAGGTCTCTGGATTTTTTGTTTTGGGGAGGTATGAAAGAGCTGGTTTACAGCACACCCATTGTGTCCAAAATGGATCTCATCGCATTGCTCGCATTGTCGCTGCTGCACTTCTAATTCAGCGTTTTTTCACGCATGCATGAGGTGATGACAAAGTGGAGCAATGCGTGCGTTCGAACCAACGGGTATAACTTCGAACTTGACTTGTGAAACATGATGTTCTGGATGTTTTTGTTATTGTCAAGGATAGAAACTTTTGTTAATGCCATTTATTTTATCAAGGTAGAGTACTGTGTTTCATTGTGAAGAGATTAACATCTTGCTCACGTAAACTGCTGTCAATAACATACCAGTTTCAAAGACTGTGATTACTGTATCACAAAAAAAAAATTTCCCAGTGTAGTTTATGACAGGTGTTTTTATTTGCAATGTTGTACTTTGTTTCTTGATTTTTGTAATGTGTGTGGTTTTATGACACAGCAAGCATGTATTTATAACAGAAACAATTAGAATGTTCTACAGTAAACGTTTGCGGCCTGATCTGACCTCTGAACAAACTAGCTACAGCTGACCATCAGGGCGATCAATACCGGACCCACAGCTGGGCTATCCCGGCGTACCACACGTGTCTAGGTACACATTTTTAGAGCGATTTTTGTATATTTCCCAACCCGATAAAACCTGTTTTGCAAAGTCTGTGGTCTATGGTAGAAAAATACGGCTTGGTACGACACGCCGAGGAAATCGTTGGGCATAAAGCCTCCTTGCTGCATGTGCATGTGAACTTGCAGCACCGTATCACAGATGCATGTACACCATTTCGTTGAATTTGAGCAATTAATTTTTTTGTCTGCTTTACCGCACTGTGTCACTATCAACTGCGTCATCTCCCCTTCCCCCTTACCAGCAAAACACTAGGAAGAGCCAAGGGAATGCAAATGAATCATACTGGACGAGCAGCATGGCAGGGCACAGTATGACCCAGTCCATACCGGCCGGGCATGCCGTTGTACACTTTTGTGGAGCAATTTTTGGATATTTCCCGACCTGATGGACTACAAGTGTCCTATATTGAATTGCTTGTCTTAGAGTCATCTGCACTGCTGTGTATAGTTGTAGTAAACACCCATCTTTTATCACTCTGTATAGTTTTCAGTTTTTTGTAATTTACAACAGTACTCGTAGAACATCCAAAATTGGGAATTACTGTCAGTTGTTCAGCAGTAGTGCAGACGCTTTTACTGGATGTTATACTAAACTAAATTCATTGTTGACAGTATATACTATAAACAGCTATCAGGATAACACAAATTAACTAATGCATATTATTATTATTATTATTATTGAAAATATAAAAGAGGTTGTGAATATATAATTTTTCAAACAGAAGTGTATCCTGTTAAAAGTCATGGCAGGACGTAGAAAAATTTTTGCAAAGAAGAAACAAATCGCAACAAAACCAGTATGGTTGGCAATACTAAAGACATGTTTTAAGGGATGCCCAGTGAGTTGGTATTAGTGAAATTGATGCATCCTATGCTCTATGAAGTAGAATTTTTTTAGACACGTTCGGACATAACATTTCGCCGATGTGGTTAACAGGTTTTTTTTTTTTTTCACAATGTTCATGCAGATGTCTGCTAACTTCAGATAAAACAGGAACGTTTGCATATTTTAAATAGGTTTCATAAAATTTAATGCTACAGTGAGAAATAGGCTTTTGTTGTAGGAGTCATCAAAACAAAGTAACTTTTCATTAATGCAATTAAGAATGTGAAATATGTTAAAACATATTAATGAAAAATGTTTTACACAAAATAATTTAGCCAGTGAAATTCATTGTGCTGTTTTCTTGTAGGGAGTGTGGTAATTGTTTCCCGAATCGAGAGGGTCTTGCATTGCATTATCGGCTACATGCAAGCGACCGCAACTTTGTCGCAGACTTATGTGACCTCGCCACTGCATTCCAGCAGCCAACAGCACATTTCTTGTGCCAGCAACAGCCGCAACAGCCACAGCAGACACTGCCAGGGGGCAAGGCACTTGGGGGACCATCCACATCTGCCGCAGGCCCCGGGCCCAAGCCCAAGCCTCACATTTGCCCAGACTGTGGGAAGGGTTTTGCCCAAAAGCATGGACTGGCACAGCACAACCGCCGTCACTTGGGTGGAGGGTGTGACATTAGGCAGCATGTGTGCGACAAGTGCGGTAAGGCATTCTTCCAGAAGAACCACCTGGTGTTGCACGAAAGGCAGCACATGGAGACTCTTCGGCAGCCAGCTCCAACATCCCTTGTAGAGTCGAAGAACTTCGAAGTCCCCACCTCGACCTCCGCCGAGTAGATGTACCGAAAATCCCATGAACGTATTTATTTTTTATAGTGATGAGTTGAATTTTACATCATGGCTTGAGTGTTTGAGCTTTTTAGTCACATTTTGACGAGTTTTATATCTAATTTTAGAGTCTATTAATCAGAATGTGATATACACTTGTTTAAATGTGTAAAAATGGATGAAAATAGTATTGTTAAACTTACGACTGTGTCATTAGCTGTCCAGGTGAATGTCTTGTAGCATTTTTTGTTGCTTAGCGTCATAGTGCAACATCTGTATATAAGAATGGTGCTGATCTATGCTTTCTTAATTGCTTTTTGCGTGTACATTTGGCTACCTTAGGCAATGTGGAAATTTTACAGTATTGCAGATATTTTGCAATAATGATATACCAACGATATTAAAGCGTTAATTTTAAACACATGTTTAATGCCTAATATTGGGCTTATGTTTTCATTCAAAATGTTTCTCAGAGATGAATTTTTGTCATCCATGAATAATGTGAACATGCATTTATGGGTAACAATATTGAAATGTGTACTAAAGTACAGTGTGTCTCATAAACAAGTATACCAATTTTTCTTACAGTTCTGAAAGTAGTCCTGTGTACAACCGTTTACATGGCAGCAGCAGTAAACATTGTGAGTAGATATTTTGGGATCCTTACAGGAGATAAAATTGCTTGGTCCGCTAATAGACAAAATTTGTAATAAATGTATGCCCAAGTTTATGAACATTGATTCCTACACCCACAAAATTACATCAGTAATCAAAAAAATATATGTTGAGTGTTTTTGTAAGGTAAATGAAATTGTAATCTTCAATAATTAGTTGGTATTCTCGTACTTTTCTTGTGTAGAGGCACAATTTCCTAAAACATAATACACAAACATTTTTACGTTTCATATAGATCAGAGGTATGTAAGCTTCTAGTCAAATGAGCTCACTACCATATTTTCCATCTATTATCATTTTTCAGTGAAGGTGCTAACAACTATGGCTTTATAGCTACCATGTGTGTTCACTCAAAAGTATTTACATAATTAATTTTTTGCAGACTGTGAATTTAATTCGTCTTTTTTAATATTGTAATTGAAATTCTTCGTGTGTTGCTGTTAGCAGCTTGGGTGTTAATAATATTTAGGGAGTTTGAGCAAAATATCACCCGTGCAAAAATAACTTAGTTTTTTGACTGTTAGCTTTATACTGAAAAACAATAAAAATAGTGTCATTGTTTGTACTAATATCAATTCTTTTAATTCAAGTAGGCTTTTATTAAATTTCTTAGTGAGGATAATGTTAAACACAGACATAAAACAAGTTTTCTGTTTATGTGCATTTAAAGTAGAAATTAATCTCAAGCTCCTGTTTTCTGTTTAACATGCGTGCTAGTCTCTTCTGAGTTGAAAACAAGTGTGTACAAATGTGTCAGTGTCAGGTACATCTGAAACAATGTAACAACTTCTCCCTATTACTTACACAATATAGTTTGCAACTTGACTACTGTTAATGCATGATCTCAATGCTGGCATAAGATGTTTTGTTTATATTTCTTGTTGGATAGCTATTGCAAGTGCTTCATAGGATGACACATGTATTTTTTTTTATTTATACATTCAACACAGCACTTTTCTTATTTCTTACAGTAAATGCAAAAACTCGTATGTGGCATCTGCATAGCTTGTACAGTCCTTAGAAGTCTTTAATTTTTTTATAATTACTTAAAAAATATAATATACAGACTATTACATTGATCAGCAACTTAGAGCCATATGCATCGTTGTGTAGTCTAGTCGAAGTGCTACAGAAACTTATATACAAAGTAATTTTGTTTGTAAAAGTTTACTCAGTTATCACCTGTCCATGTGAAATTGTCCAGAAAGTCAGTATTTTAAGTAATAGGCATACTTAGAATCAAACACAAATCAAACACTGCTGATGTAGCTACATTGACTAATCTAGTTAGAAAACAAAACATTGCCATTTTACTCAGCGGAATAGACATCGGTTAATTTGGTACACTACTTAGTAAAAAGTTTGTTCCACTATTAAGTGCTTCTTTGTAACCTCATATAATCAAATTAATTAATGATTCACTTATTCTTTCCTGTTTGCCTATTTGTCTGTGGTCTGTTTTGTATTGGCGGCACTGCCAGAATTATCAATGTTATTTTCTTTCTATTTGCTCAGGCATCAGCTGATACAGACTTTTGTATATGGGATGTTATTATTTTTGTTTATTAGCATGTTAGCACAAGTTTTGACTGTCGTTAAAGTGTACTTGTTTGTGAGATAGACTTTGTGTGTTCCGCGTTTGAAACTGTTGTACTGTAGCAAAGAAATTTTGTGATGTAGGGTTGCCATTTAATGTGCACAGAAGCTGTCAATTTTTAGGCTGCCCGTTTATTTTTTGAGAGTAGTTGAAGAATATCAGTTGGAGTGTAATCATTCTAGCTAATGCATTCTTTATTTATTATTCGTACACAGGTGACCTGGTCTTCAGTTAGTTTATTATTTATGTAGTTTTATCATTTAACATGATAGATTATTTTATGTTTTCTTCAGGCAGTGTTCCTAACTCTCATTTTTGCCATTCATGTATAAATAATATAACTTCCTCCTACTGCAACCAACCTTATGAAACTTTTGCCTGAACTTCTCATTGTATGTACAGCGAACCTTTTATGAATTTTTTTTCTCTTTTCCAACTAACTTAAATGTCTGAGAACTCATTTTGTGTTATTTCAAATATCTAGTTGTGCTGTTACTGCACATTAATATCACACAGGTATGTTATATGCATTTGGCTGCAAGTTTTTGCAACATATCAGTGTTTAAAGTAAAGAAATCCTGAATATTATAGTATTTTGATGTTTGGTTGTAGCTAAGTCGTGATCATTATTGTACTTGGAACTGTGTTGAATGTTACACTGCTGGCAGGAAAACTTAATGTTCAGAATGGTTTTGAAGTGTTGTGTTTTAAGTTTATTGACTGAAGGAATGTTATATCAAAAAATATGTCTCGTGATTGGAAAAATGTAGTTAGAACCATAGACTAAAAGTGTGGTAGGTAGATTTTAATCTTGTGTGCGTAACCCTTAACATTGGCTTGAGAATTGCCATAACCGCTTTCAAAGTTACATGTTCAATAAACGACATGCCATTTCAAACTTGCTTTTACAATATACTGGTTTACAAAAAAAAAATATAATGTTATGTAAGTAGATTGTCATAATTGCATTACAGGTCAGTCAGAAGCAGTGGCCTAACATGTTAAAGCACTTGTGTAAACATTGTGCTAACCTTAGTCGAAGTCCTGTAGATTTGGCATTTCTAATTGAAAACCAGGGACTCAAGCGTATGTTCCGTTGGTTTTATACAAGTGACAAAAATTAGGGTTGGAATAATTTAAAATGTCTTGGTGTAGTGTTTGTAAATGCAACCATTCATTTATAAAGTTACATGGATTTAGAACTTAATTGTGTTTTTTAACAGAAAACATAACTTTAGAATATTTCTTATTTATCAGCATTTGAGTTGATCAAATCCAAAGAATTTTTTAATTGAATGTGTTGATCGTTAGACTCAGCCTTTGTCGCATTGTATTCTTTCTTGGACTGATGACAACAGTGGGGGCAGCTTGATGGGTAGATTCCTCATCTCTGTGACCCAGGTCAGGTTTATTGAACCTTATTCCAAAGTAGTCAGTCTCTTAATGAAGGGCTTAGAGTTGATTTAGGTTTGTACCTGGAATCCATTTGTCTATGCATAGTTTACATGAAAGGTTTGGCCAGCTTAAATGTGCTAAATGTATCTTTGAGTTGAACTTTATTCTCGGATATTATTGTCTTTTGGCAGGACAAATTCACAGGTTGGGTTGGCAGTTGAAGTTGCAGCTTTTTTGTATCTGTTTATATATTACGATGTTGGATATTCGTAGAATGTTTCTGTGTTCCTTTTTTATGTGCTCAAGCTCAAAATGCTTGAACATTGCTATGTACACATTAAATACCCATCAGTCATGTAATTTGGCAGCTCTGTGCATTTCGTATCATGTATTACTTATTAGACTGCCAAAAATCCTACAAGTGTTCACAGTTGTTTTGCAGATGGTATCAATGCCTGAACAGTCTGTATGGAGCATCTACACGCGACAGTTGTAAGATATATTTTGATTCAAGTGTGTGTGGCAGTTCGTTATTTGTAAATATAATGTTTCCTTAAAACTGCACAGAGCATCTTATTGGATTTCTGTGTTAAAAGATATAGTTTTTCCCAGAGAACTAATGAAGTAAACTCTTCTTAATTTAGAACAGAGTTTTTTTAATTAGCCTTGTTCTGCTAAAATGATAAACAAGCTCTCTCATAGGCATATTAAAGGCCTTCCTGGGCAATAAAATCTGTAGGGGCTATATGTGCGGCGTGCTATGAATAAGAAGTTTATATGCCCTTCATTAGATATGATGTGTAGAGGAACACACAATTGTCAAAACAGTGTATTAAATATGAAATAAAGTCAGAACTACTTACAATTTTCATTTTCAGCTCTCTCATGCACACACATACAAAAGTAGATTATTCATGAGGAATAAATTCTAATTATTATATCAAGCAATGTTTAAGCGTTTATTCATCTTTATGAAATATGATTTGTAAGTTGTAAAATGTAAAGGAGATCTGAACCCTCCTTTCCCCTTTAAAAATAAAGTGAAAATTAACAGTGCTTTTTGTTGAAGCATTTTTACACATATCATAGTTTGTGGTTATAACACTGTTCAACATGACTGTTTGAATTTGCAGCATGGCAGTTTACTCATGCAACATTAAGAATATGATTTTTGGGAACAATTTAGAAGGTGCTGATAGACTAAACTATAAACTAGTTCCAAAGGCAGTGGGTAGATGCAGAGTTTTGCAAAACATGTTGGTTACAAATATTACAGATCTTAAAGTTATGGTATGCAAAGTTCAGAGTTAAATCCAGTAATGTCCAAATGTCTTTTCTTTTTAAGCTGCTATTTGCCACTGTACGGAAAGCTTGTCAATTAATTTTGTTTTGCAAGGTTGTACACACTGTTCCGCACAACACGTGCTTGTCAGTGCAATGTGATTTCGGCTTAAGGTAAAATGACTGTGCTTTTGATATGAGTAGAATGCAGAGAGTGTGCGGTTAGGGAACCTGGCTCTGAACATAGTAGGTAATGTAAAAAGAAGTTGGAAATCCCTATCTTTACAGCTGATACATTGCACAGGCATGCAATTGTGGTATCTTGCTACTGTATCAGCCATTCTGTAGCTGGCCACAGACAAGAGGAATGTCAAATTGGTTTGTCCTTTGTATGTTTTTCAAAATTACTTGTGTTGTCAAACTTTTGATGGTGCTGTAGACGAAGATCTACACATGCATCACACATGTATTCACCGTAGGTGTGCCATACAGTATTGTTAGCTGTTAAATGCAGTTGTTTGATTACAGACACCTGTGTAAATGTGCAGCATTAAACATGTGTAATATGAACTTTTACAAATTATGTACTGAATGTTTTTCTTTTTTACAAATTACAAAGTGTATATTTTATGTTATTTATTTTTTATTAATAATTTATGTATAATCTTTAAATATTGAAATGTTTTAAGAATCTCAAGTGTATTATAAATTTTTTTAAACAGCTGTTATAAATGATAAAAGTTTAATTTTTAAACCCATTCAGTTATAAAACATGTGATTAGTTATGAAAGTTCTGTAAAGATTATAAGAAGAGACTAGTAGTAGATGGTGAAGAGACAGGGACATTTCTCCTAATTGCATTATTATTTAAGACTGTGAAATGCTTCCTGTTATTTTATTAAATATCTACGTATATTATGACTGGTATTTGTATTAAATATGTATGTATTTTGATATAGTTGTTATTGTTTTATCTTTTTATTACTGTGCCTAGTTCCTATGTTCGGATAAGTTATTTCAGCAAAAGCTAGTTAAGCTTGACATGTCAGTTTATCAGAAATGTCTTTCCATAACAGTTTGGGATGTGAATATTATGCCATTTCATGTATGTGCAAACAGTCTTGATATTTTTGTTGAACTTAAATTTACTATGCAGGAATTTTTTTGAGCAAAAAAATTGTCATGTATTTGTAGTGTAATGGGGAACGTGCACATCATTGTACTGGCAACTTATTTATTGTATTTCAATATAGCAAAGCACACATATGAGACTGTTACCAGCGGGCTGATAAAGACCATCATATATCGCAAGATTCTGTTCCCTGAGGCGTAATTTTGTCGGTGTGTAGCACACTCCAAGGCAAACTGAGTATGAACATCTTGTGGTTTGTTTTGTACTGTAAATGTTTGAGTTTGATGATGCCGCAGCTGTGAAAATCGCAGGATGTGAGTACAAACGTGCGTTTTATGCTGTCAACATCGCAACTGTTATGCGCTATTCACCACGAGTGTGATTGTCCTTGGAGAGCTGAACATAATCACTGCATGTCATTTACTTTAAGCTAGTTAACCAAGAAATAAGCATTACACACTTTAATCTGATGTAAAACACATGGAATTATTTGCAGGATGTATACATGTATATAAATACTTGCAGCAGTCTTTATAGGTTATTGCTGGGTGTTTGCTGCAGCAGCACGAGTTTATTTTCCCAGTCAACAGATGTTGTGCAGGTATTTACTTTACTCTCCTACAGATGTGTGCTCAGTGAGCTGTAACTTAATAATCCCCAAATTTAAATACTTAACGAAATTGTTGTATACATAATTTGTAGTGCCTCTTTTTAAATTAAATCAATAATTTTAGGTAGGTGTTTACGTCTGCATGGACAAAATTTATATAACAATTTTTAATGTATTCGCTTGCTCTGCGATATCACAGAATTTCAAAATGATTAGAAGTTTAACAAAATGTGTACCACATTACAGTTCATAATCACTAATTTGCGTTGAGTTTAATTGTTCAGCCCGCTGGTTCTGTTAAAGCAAGCCATGTACAGTGGAACCTCTATGTATTGAGCCTGGATGGATTGAAAGTCTGCATCCATGGAACATTCTGTGGTCCCATTTTTTATTTATCTGTATTACAAGACCACATGCAGTGAAAGTCCACATGTAGGGAAATTTTTTGTTAGTCCCCTGAGAAATGGTGGATAGAGACTCCACTGAATCACTGATTGTGTGTGTTCTGTAATGGGTGGCCTACTTCGTTATTAGTTGCCCTCTGATCCTGAAAGACTGAACTCTATGTACTGCAGGTAATTGTGTATGTACATTATTTGTAGTTTATTTACTACTAAGCACAAAGTGTAATTAAAAATGTAGTATGCATTGCATTAACACAATAGCTTCAGACTTGACAGCTGTATTCAGTTTTGTTTTTCTGTTGCATTGAGTCGTAGTCCTTTAAAAAAAAAAAAACTTTTTTTTTGTTCTAAAATAATGGTATGTCCAGTCTTGTGCAAGTTCTCTTGTTTATAGTACAGTTTCTGTATAGTAAAAACATGTTTGATGCTTTTGTAGGCTTTTTTTCAAGTGGTCAGAATAAAATTTATCTGAACAGTTTGTGGTAGAACAATGTTTCTTAATGTGTGAGTGCAGTGTTTTTTTAATGCATTATATAGCATACATTTTATTTATGAGAAAAATTGAGTTTTATAAAATTTGTGTTTTCCTGAGCTCCAGTTTTTACATTGAAGGGGGGAAAAGGGCAGTTCAAAACTATAATAACAAAATCATAATTTGTGAAGGAATGTAGAATGCGTTAACATCCTGCAGTGGAACTTAAGTGCTAATATTCAACTGTAGAGAAGATTTATTTTAATTTTTGTCTCATGGGCTTTTTGATACTAGTATGACCTTAGTTCTAATAGAATATTGTGTATACTCCTCTTTCGGCAGCTTATTAGATATTTATTAATTTATTTTAATAAAAACTAACTTCAGAAAGTTATATTTAATGGATAGCATGTGCCACAAGGGTGCAACTATTTATTTGTTCATAGGTTGTTTTAAAATTATAACAAAATTCTTGCAGCACAGTAGGTAATGTATTTTGTGAAGAGTGCTGGTTAGCAAGTGCATCCTTCGTCTGTTTTGAACTTTAGGTTCTGCCACTGTGGCTACTAATATTATACTATTTCCCTGTACCTGTCAGGCTCATTTTAAGAATCACCCATATTTCTGATACAATACTTGATAAATTTTCGTTATATAGGCTGATGCTGAATTCGGCCAACAAGCTTTGTGAAGCAATTCTTCTTGAAAGAGGGGCCACAATGGCAGAGCGATTAGCACTCTTGCCTCCCACCAAGGCGAACGGGGTTCAATCCCCGGCCAGGTCACCAGATTTTCACAAGTGGGAATCATGCCGTTGGTCGGCGGCCTTTCTCTGGGATCTCCCGTTTCCCCTGCCCCTTCATTCCGGCACTGCTCCATATTCACTTCAATCACCCTCATTGGTTCTCAAGACCTCGCTGTTAAGAGCTGGCCTAAATCTCTTCACTCACTTCACTCATTCATGAAAAATTAAGTGGGAAATGTTTGGGACACCTACCTAAACTAAATGTTAATGGAGATATAACTTTGAAAATAGAGTTTTAAATTGTTATTTATTGCAAAATATTGGAAATGAAGTGAAATTAAATTTCTGTTTTATGTTATTGGTATGTTCAACCCTCTCGCTAAGGGTAACCCCCAAGTAAACAATATTCAATGTTTCAGTGTCACATCCGGCCATAAGGAAGCATTGTGAAAGTGATGGAAAATGGTATAAACAAGCTTCGCGTGGATTTTGTTTCCTCAGAATTTGAAGCTGTGACTACTGTATAGGGTTTAATACAGCAATCTGTTCAGTAAAGATACAGCACTGTGCTATAGTTTAAAACATTGTTTTACAGGAGAATAAATATTGTGAGCAGAGGGCTACTCGTAGCAAATTTTGCTGACTTTGACACTTAAACAAACACTTACTATATATGTTTCAATAACCAGATATATGAATATTTTGATTTTTCATTTGTCCTGAAAAAAAAAAGATGTGTGTTGAAATATCCCATAGGCGGTTGCTTAAGAGATTTATATAACTAGGGAGGCCCCTTAATACCTCCCACCGTAACGGAAACATCTGGGGTAGCAGTACCCTGTTAATGTACACAGTTTTTTTAGCATTAAGATTTATGAATGTTTGATGTTGGATTATTTTGCAGTATGACCTGATTAACAAAAAATGGCTCTCATGTAAGATTCACAATTTTCATGCAAATCTCTCGCAATGCTTCAGCAATACTACCTTCATGGGTTTGTGGTATGTTGCTGTGTCCACTGCACAGATGGTGGTGGAGGACGTTTTTAACACTTGTGTAAACAGCATTTACCATACATTAATAACCTTGCAGTACTGAAGCTGCCTGTTAGTGTCTGGCGACAGTATGTGTGTGATAACCTGCAGGAAGTATTGGTATTACCTACATGCCGAGAACTGTATCGCTGCTGCCTTCAGTAACAAATAATTTGAAACCACATCCTCCGATTTCCCTCAAGATTCCACTTTGGCAATTTCTGTAAGGCTGCATTCGTGCATGGTGCTTACCCGTTATTTGGCGACAAAGGGGTGTTATATGTGCAATTCCACAATACCAGTTTATTTTTAAGATGTGTCCCTTTTTAAATTAATTATTGTTTATACCGTTGAATTTTCTGACAAGAAACTGAGAAGTGGTGTACCTGAACTATTCCTGGACCATTAGCTGCAAGGTTCATTGGCACTGGCTTTTGAGGAGTTTTTCCCATTACTTACTTGGTTTTATGGCATTTCAGTTGCAGCACATTGGCCGAATGTTGTGCGTTACCGTTTGTCTGCTTTTGCACAGAGTGCAGTAGTTGACATAATTGTCGTGAATAAGTGTGCAGAGTGCAGTTTCAGCTGCACTGACTTGTGTGGCAGGTTGAGTTTGAATATGTTCTACAAGCACTCATTTTGGGCAATTGTGTGACAATTGCATTTTAGTTTCCAGGGTGCACAGTGTGTGTACCCAGTGCAGTCATTTGAAATACACCGTTAGGCAGGTGGCTCGTGGTCCCCAGCCAGGAAGTACTGATGTCTTGTTTTATAGATGTCCAGATATTGGTATGTTGGTAGTCCACAACATTGACTAAGACTGTGACGAAAATGGCAGATTTTGTTGACAAAATGGTCATGTGACCCGATTTTGTATACAAAGATGGTGACGTGTTTGGTATTTTGTATCTAGCGGATGTTGCAAAAATGCAATATTACAAAATCACCGCCATGTTATTTTGACCTTCAAAACATGTGTGTGAATTCATAAATAAAACATTCTTTTAAAACAAATAACTGTTCATAAAATACACTAGGTATGTTTAAAAATCAAATAAGCTTTGTGCTTTGTTTATACATTATGCAATAAAAAAATTTTAAAATCATTATTGCAGTATTTGACACATTTGCAGTATTCCGGTGATTGCAGAAATATTACGGCTGTTTTAAGCATTAAATTTGGATTAAAATATTTTTGACAGATAATGTAAAAATGTGATGCTGCGAGTGCTAAATGGGTGACTCGACAATGTCCAAATTGAAGCATACGAAATGACAAATTACAAAATATAGAATTTGTCATTTCGGACACTGCCTAAGGATGAGGGAGAGATTTTAATTTTCTAAACATGTCCTTAACATAGATCCATGATATGACAAATACCATCATGATCATGTGATCAGTGTGATGTATGTTTTAGTTTTACATAAAATCATGTGTTGTAAAATAAATTTTTACATCAAAACTTGTTCAAATTAATTGTTAAGGCTCATGTTGATGTAAACAATAGTAGCCTTACCAAGAATTCAAGCCTGCTCCAACTTGAGGCAAAGTAGTTATTAATGTTTGGCCAGAGAAACTGGTTACTGTGCAGCTGATGTGCTCACTATACCACCCTGTCTTCCATCTGTGGTTATACCCTACCCAAAGAAGGAAGGTGGTCATAGGTACCAGATGTATAGTGATGGTGGAAAACCTGTGCAACAGTCATAGAACTAATTTCTGCTACTGAACAAGTTCCCTGTAGTTTGTGTGCTGACAATTGATATGTAAAGAAAGAATAAACTGAATATACTTGAAGAAAAAAAAATACAGACAAATAGTGAAGGAAACTGATATTTACAGTAATCAAATATGAGGGGTGCCATCTTCTCCCTGGTATTCCAGGCAGTGTGGGAACAGTCTTTGATTAAGGGACATGGCAATGTGGTATAAAAATGAATGTTCACCAGAAGATGATTTGTTTTCATGCCAGCATACCTGTATGTATGTTTTCCCGTATTGTTTTAAGTATTCTGTAACTAGTGTGAGCTAAAATCATGTTTTAAATGAAAAATGAATTAATTTTTATAGAAGTGATTTTTCCCAGTAAAACCAATAAACCTATTAGAAGTTTTAAGTAAGAAATAGTTTTAAAAAATCCTGGGAAAAAATGGAAGAATATTTTGGAAAGTTTAGTTAGAAGACGGTGTGAGGTACTTCATGCATTTTTGTAAGTTTCTGTCTTTTCTGAGAAAAAAATTTACTTGTACATTTCAATCATTTTTTTCTGGGACTTGATAAAATTTCTTAAGAGTATCCAGACCCCACTGGAAATGTATGTACTGTAGATGCCTTATTTACGTTTAGGCACTTTCATTGGGCCATATGCAGAGAGGAATCAAGTTACTACCACCACTAGAAACAGGAAAATTGCCACTTGGCTCATTTTCAATGCTCGGTCACATTGTTAACCCACCTTAATTTTAATGCAGAAATCTAGTTGCCCACTTTTGGTATTTAACGAACCTTCTAAATAAAATAAAAATACTATCTTTGTAACTCATATTTATGTGTGGTTGTTTGCTGGAATAAAACTATGAATTGGTTTTATTTTTGTGTGGAGAAAATATTTTCCATTCAGAAAAATGAAAAATTTGCTGTCAGTTTACAATTAGGGATGCAGAACTTCTGTACCCCTTCCGTAGCTACGAACCCATAGAAGTGAGATTTTTTTTTTTTTTTACCAGTATTTCGAGTGTTATTAAAAGATTGATAGAGAAATAGTAGTAGAATAATACTTACTTTTTTACATTTATAAAATATGAACAATGAAGCCTGGCAATGAGAATTAGAAAAAAAAATTCCCAGTAGCATGTTACAGTTGACAAAAAACATTTCCATGCTAATGCAAGTGATATTTGCATCTTCCAGCAGTGTTGAGAATATATGATAATTAAAAGAAATATCATGTTCAGTCTAAACAATTGTGCGGTAACTTTCAGTATTTATCCTAATTGTTACAGAGCTATGTAGCAAGAATATTGAAATGCATCTGTATGCAAAGCATAGAAAGTTCTGTTTTCATTACGTTTGCATGGCTCGGGGCTTGCGAGGGGCAAACAATGCCAGATTACCTTATGAACTTTCCAGATTGTTGCTGGATGCAGATAACTGATGTTGAAATTCCCAGGGCGCCAGCTCTACAGGCTCGGAGGAGCACGCTGTCTTTTTCTCAGGGTCGTTAGAGAGTCATGGCTGACACAGTTCAACACATGGTCGACAACCATGTGGTACACTCACTGGAGAAGGCCAGTTCCCGAGGTGGATATTAAATAAAATAATTAATAAAACAAGTTTCAATGAAGCAAGATATATTACCAGAAAGAACTACATGTGGTAAATACACTTCCCATGTCTGAAGTGGGCCTGGCACATGAGGCCTGCCAGGGGCCTATGTGGCAAAATGGCTTAACAGCACACAGAAATTACGGCGGTAATACTCTCCGGGGGTTGCAAGTCTGCGGAGAGGAGGGTCTGCACACGGGAGAGCAAAAGAGAGAACCAAAGATTCCAGTAATTTACAAGTTTAAAATATTGACACCCTTATATGATCAGTAACACTTGAGGAAGCTCCTGTGGCACGCGGTGCAAAGTGGCACGCATCCGCCCTCTGAAGACCCACTGACCAGACTAAAGGTCGTGGCGTGTAGGTACCATTAGCAACGGACACGGTCCCGCCAACGTCTTGAGGGAAATGTTCACAAAATGCAAACACTTTACGAACAAGATCAGTTGCAGGCAGAAAAAGAATCGGGGAAATTAATTTATCTAATTCTTGACTGTTAAAACTCTTCAGGAAAGTCTCTTGTAGCTGTTGCTAAACTACTTGCAATTATGAGTTTCTCTGTTAAATAACGGGACAGGCAAGCGAAAGAGACAAATGCACTTATGATTAAATTACGAAAACAAATTACACATAAAACCCCTTGAAGAACTGCGCTATTAAATAAAGCAAAATTTAATATTCAAACTGTTGGAATTTTGCTCTGTGAGCTTGGCAATGTGGCTGCCGGAACGTGAACATGCAGGCCGTTGATTACTCTTGGTAAGTGGGTCTTTTGGACACTGAATGGTTCGCTGTCCCTTTCGTGCATGAACAGCATGTTTCACATGATACACTGGTGCACATTGTGCGGTTGATGCAGTAGCGAGCACTATCTGTCTGCCCCCCCCCCCCCCCTCCTTGCTTGCTCCTTTCCAAGTGAAGCACAGAGCGAGGACGACGTCAATATTATTAGTAAACCTCAGTTGACCCTGATTTAGTAAGATCCAGAATTAAAATGTGCTCGTGTATTAGTTATACTGGATTGATCTGGGAAACATCTTTTAATAAATGGTGAGGCTTTTTGCAACCACTTGTTTTCCCAACTCCTCAATCATTCCAGTCCATCATGCATAGGCCTGCAGCAGATTTCCACCAAGGTGTACGGTTGCCAACAAAGTATACATAAAACATACAGCAGTACTGAAGAGATTAAGTTATTGGTTTCTCCTGTCTGCAGCTATTTTCAAGGCTTCAAAGCACGTAAACTTGAAGGCAAAGTAGCAAATCATTTCTTGCACTGGTTAGGCGGAAACACTTGAGATACTTTGCTACATGTAATTTTGTAGACTGTTCATGGCAAAGTGAACACTTTTGAAAGCTCGCTCATTTGGAATACTAGTCAATAAATATACTTTAGTTTAGCCCTAGATATTAAATTCCGAGTGTGGTGGGATATACACGCTATATTTATTACTTGCATGGCTATATTTACATAAATAGATGGTTAAAGGATAAAAAATGGCTGAAAGGTAAAAATAACTAGGGCCTCAAAAGTGCTCACTGTACCATGAACAGCTGATAGTATTTTTCTGACTAACCGCAGCCAATTGTTCTTAAACCTTAAATTTACATGCATTTGTGATTTTTCAGAAACAGGGAAGACATTAGCAAAGTTGTCATGCCAGAAACTGCCCTGCTATTTTAGTGCCAAGTTCAGTAATATCACATATACTCTCATTTACAAAAAAGGAGTATCCTGAAGGTGCCATTGCAGCAGCACTAAGTGATTACAGGCACAGAACATGGTATTACAGTATGTGTAAAGAAAAAGTCAAAATATTTAATTGCGCTAAGCATGTATTGCAGGGGACAAACACTTCCAGGATGTATTTAGTATGGTGTTGGGCCACTCGTAGCACAGAAAGGTGGCCGTACTGTTGATCACGGAGGTATACAGATGTCTGTTGTTCTCCTGAGGAAGATCCTGCCATAGGTGGTGCAACTGACCCTGACCTTTTCAACCCTTTCAATCTGCCAAAGTTTCAGTCCAACCTGGTTCTAAAAGTTCTTGTTCAGCAAGAGCTCTAGGGACCTTGCTGGCCAAGGAAGCATGTTGACATCAGAAAGGCAGGCCAGAGATACCTGTGCTGTGCGAGGTCAGGCATCCTGCTGAAAAATGTTGAGCTGCTCCAGGAAGGGGAGAGTACATGGTTGTAGAATTTCATGGACGTTCGGCCGTGCCGTCAGGTTTCCTTCAATCACCGCCGTTGTGGTGTGGGAATTGTAGGAAATGGCACCAAACACCATGACTCTTCTCGTTGGGGCTGTGTGCCGCTGTACAATGAAGTGTGGATCACTCTGCTGACCAGGACGTCTCCAGACTCAAATTCAGAAGTTGTCTGTATCCGAACCGAACTGTGATTCATCGCTGAACATCACTTTTCACCCATCCATTATCTGCCATGCTGCCCAATCCCAGTAGGTCACGTGTGCTCTGTGTTGCTCAGGTTGTAATGGTAGACGTCATAATGGATGCCACAACAACAGATCCCTCTCTGTTAGCCACCTGGATATGGTACTGTACACAAAGGTATCCCCAGCTGCCATAAAATGTCCTTGTTTGGTGCACTGCGACACCCATGGAGTGTTTACAACCTGTTGCATGACGAAATGGATCCTCCCTGCTGGTGGTCTACCAATGTTAACCCGAGCATTCTCTGTGGGTGTGTGTACTCTCCGATTCTCGCTGCATCGAACACTGAATCACACTGTAGGCAGAACAGTTCAAGCAAACTGCAAATGTCTCAAGTAGGACACATGTTGGGCTGTAAAGATATTTTGTACTCGTACCATTCATTCATGGCAATCATATTTTTTTTTTTTTTTTTTTTCAAATGGGTGTATATAAAAATACTAAACTACATTCATCAAGGCAGTCAAAGAATGAACTTATTCTACAGGTCATCATTATTGGTTAAGGCCGATTATATTCTTTCGAAATTAAATAATTGCAGCTAGCATTTTGACTCTGACATTATACTGACTTCAGACTTAATGAGATATATGTGAACATTTTGACTATGGTTAAGTTATTATGATTCTTTATAAAGCAAAACCTATCTTAGTTTTTTTTGTGTGTGTGTGCGTGCATGCATGCACGTGCGTGTGTGCGCACATTTTTTTTTCTGATTTTCCTATTTCATGTTTTAGTCCATACATCTCGTGCATAAAATTTAAATTGAACTATGGAGTTAATTTCAAGTTGGAAGCCTTGTTTGTATTTGTAACTGTGGATTACACATTTGTTCAATCTGCAAATCATAAAGGCGGTTGGGGGGAGGGGGGAAGAGGATTATCAACTACGTATTATTGTATTTACATGTGATTTTGTGCAAATTTTTTGTGTATTTAATTAGGAAAATAAACATATCATTTCTTGCTGTTTGTATTTGCATGACCGAGTGCAGGTTATGAACATGTATTGTTTTACGTTAATTTGAAACAGACTGGCCTGAATAAGGCTTTAATCAACTTTGATAAAAATATCATTTAATGCTTCAATTTATAAATAAAAGTATTTGTTAAACTGGCAATAGTGTATTTTGCTGTAGTTATTTGTATAAATATATTTCTGTTACTGTACCCAAAGGCAAGTTTGGTTCCCATTTGTAAGAATCTAGTATAGGAAGTATTCATAGATCAGGACATAAGTAACAGTTTAAATTGAAAAATCATATTTTTCTATATGTGTATATTTAATTTATTTTTTGGCTCAATACTGTTGTTTTAAACCACAGAAAATGAGTGTGCAATGTTCAAAATACCTGAATAAGTGAGATTATTTAAAATGTTATATACTGTTTTACCTACACCACCTGCTCTTGTGCATGTTATATTAAAAATCTGTGAGGAAAGTGTAAGTTTTACTATGCACTTAGTCCTGGTTGCACCAGTAACTGTCCTGAATAGAGATTCTGAGATACTGTTTCCGACATTATCTTTAATTGTAGGTATCCGAGTTACAGTGTAAATGTATTGCACTAACATAATTGGCAAGTTCCAATCGTAGATCTCCAGATTTTAGTTTTTAAAAAAATGTGATCTGGGATTGGGATGAAACACTGTAATTGTTTCTCGTTTTGCAGCAGTATGGTATTGTGTGCTTGGAAGCATAGGTATCTACTCCTAATAATCGTAGATCATTATAGCATTTTCTCTGCCCCACAGTTGTCGCATATTACACTTGAAAAAGACTGAGACATTAGCTATTAAAAATGTATACACGTCTATACAAATGAAAAGTATTTTACAACATTTGCAAGCAAATTTTTGGACACTTGTATATGGAAAGTTTTTATAGCACTACCATATTAGTGTTTGGTGCTTGTTTGTTACTTCAGTACTTTAAATACCAATATCCTGTAGTAAGTGGTGGACAACAGATTTGATGCTGAGATAGCTTCCTTAGTCTTAGTAATTTTAATATGGTACTAATTTTATTTAATTATTTTAAAGTACATATCTATAATTTTGTTTTATACTTCCAAAAAAACTTTATGGATTATTGCTATCTATCAGAGTACCTATTTCAAAACTAAAATTTGTTTCATTAATTTTTGAGTGGAATTGTGGACATCTGGGAATTATATATCTGCAAAATCTGTTCTTTTGGCGAGATTAATTTTGGTGAAAGCAAAATTTTTCAATGTGGCTCGTGCAGTAAACTGTGATGGTTCTGATTTGCTGTTCCAGCTTTTTGCCATCTGTTTGGCGTGATAGGTATACATTTCATTGTATCATTACAATAACTTCTGTGGTGCAACCAACCCTGAGAGCAACATTCTTCACAATGTTGGTTACTTGTCTGGTTTAATTTGTTTTGTATTCTGTAATGCAAATGGTATGAACTTCACAAAGTTCCCAATTTTTTCCAACAAGCTGTTATGTTACTCGGTAGTTATATTTTTCAAAGATTAATGTTAATGTACAAATTATTTGCTTATTCAAATTCACTTACCACAACTACTTAGGAGTCACCATATTTTAGTTTAAGATCCCTGATTGCAATTCTAGTTGTACACATTGAATTTTTGAAATGGAAATATCTGCATGTCTTTGAGCCTATCTTTGATGATGGGGCAAGGTTTTCAGCTGTTGTTGGCTAGTACCTACTATTACAACTTTAACAAGCATGTTTTGACAGAAACATCATAAATTAAAGTGTTACATTAAGTAAGTAATCAATGTAATTTTTATTTTAAAAATTACTAATTTAGTTTAAATTTGAAAAGTATCCTCCAGGAAATAGTGGTAATAATTTCTTAAATTGTAATGTTTGCACATGCATTAAATATGGTCATAAACAAGACTAACCTGTGTCAACACAAAAATATCACCAAACCAATTCAATTAGACAAATATACATGTTTTGTACATCATATGTACTGAAACTGCAGTTATTTTTATTTGAGTAAAACAAAAAGTTATGTACAGCTTTATTATGGTGAGTGATGCATGTGTTGCCTGTTGTGTTGTTTCCTTCAAAAGCGAACTAGGAATCTGCACCTAGGGTGTCCATCTGTAGCAAATGTTTGAAGGAGGAGGGGATCAGCTGAGTGTTATGCATAAACACAGTTTTTACTTTGGCCACAATTAGGGTGCTAGTATATTTAAATAATAGCACACATTTAGTGTGATGACAAGTAGGAGCAACATGCAACTTATTTCAAGTTACAAAGGTTAAAAAATATTGTAAAATTGTAAACAAAACCTTGACCAAAAGAAAACCAAAGGGCCTCTCCCCTGCTCTCCATATGGGCATCCATGTTGCACCTGGGTGTACATGTAGTGTACATATCCATAGAACTGAGTAACTGCAGTAGCCATAAAATAACATTTTTGAGCTGTACAGAAGCATTTATTAGTCACAGGCAATGTTTTGTCAAAATCATATTGATTCATGTAATATGTATAGTCCTTTTATTTTTTAGAAGAATGCTGATTGAAGCAATAACATGTGTATACATGTGAAACATGTACTGTATTTGTTGCACATACAGGAGTGAGAAAGTTTTGTAAACCTGTATCGTAACTTTATACTTGTTGGTTTTGAGATGCGTCCATTTTGTTTGTGACCAGTCAAGAACTTGTGAGCTCATTTGTTGAAAGTTGCGTGGAATATGAGGTGAGTTGTGTGTTTTGGCAGTAATTTTACACACAGTAAGACAAGTCAATATATTGGCCTGTATGACTGATATTCATAAGGCATGTTGTTCAAGTTTAGAACTTACAAAATCAGCAGTGCACTTTAGGTACCAACCAGAAATTAGTGTGAAAAGTTTGTGTAGTTTGCAAATGAGCAAATTAAATATAAAATAATAATGAACTAGCAGAGTTTTATTCATGAAATTAAAAAAAAAATTTTTAGGTATTCCCCCACCCTTTCTACTTTTCTCACTCTTCATTTGTAGGTGTAATAGTTTGTTGTAGAAATTAAGATTCTTGTAAAATCTCAAAGTGAGAAAGATTTATACAGTATTTTATTTACAGCACTATTAGTAGCAAATTATTTAGTACCTTGCTAAACAGCAACATTAGGAAAAGTATTGTTGCAAGCCGCCTTTGGTGTATCAGAGTTTGTGGGGATGGAGGTTTTGACTAAATAAAATATCTAAATTTAATTTCTTAATTTATTTACAGTGTTGTAAAGATATTGACGACCATTACCGTAATTTGGCATGTACCTATAGGCCACACATTTTTTTACAAGAAAAATGACTACGAAAAGTGGGTTGCTGCTTATATTCTAGATATTGGCATTAAAAATTTTTTTGCACTAAACATACATTTAGAAATTTGTCAGCATACAGTACAGTTCAGTGTACTGTAAAAAGAAAACTTTTCCCACTCTTGCAATTATTTGTTCACTCGCATTGATAAACAAAATAACAGACATGCCAACTTTTACGTTTTTAGGATCAAGTGTCTTAATTGTACGGATCACTATTTGCTGGGATGGGCCTTGGTGTTGATTTTTAGCTCCAGTTATAAACTTACTTGTTTGTTGATGGCGCCCAATAATAGTTTGGAGTTTATTTGTATGCAGTTTTTTTTTATTGGCATTGGTGAAATGGTGACATCTCTGGAGACGTAAAAATTAATAAACAAATAAGTAGGTTGTTTCTCAACACGGCAAAGTTAGCCAATCTCTCAACTTTTTTCGTGGCAATTTTTTTTATTAAAATGGTGTCGCGTGATTGTTGTATTGCCATTTCTGATGCGCGTAAACTTCATGCATTGAAAGTTGGTAGCAATTTCATTTAACCACGTGTAAGTGGACATATTGGAACATTAAAGTGTTTCAAAAAGTTTTGTGAATCTTTTGGATGTCCAACAACATGTATTTTGATGTCTTGCTAATTGTGCAACATAAACATATCTGCATGTGTCGGCTTGAAGTCAATTATGTTTTTTTTATGTTTATACGCATTACGATCGAGTGGTGTGTGTTACGTGAAGTTTTGTTATTTTCTTTATGCTTATTCTCCTATGTTGTTTGCACACTGCATTGTACGGTGATAAATGATGGTTCGCAGTTGCAGGCAAAATGTCTGTTAGTGGTAAAAAGCAGTATTTTCAAGTGTTCCGGGAAGAATATTTATGGAAAACTTTCCGTTTGTTTTAAAATCGGATAAAGGGCAGAAGTTTGAATTTTGCTCAATATGCAGGTGTGATTTAAACATCAGCCACTGTGGTAGAAATGATATTACGACTCACCTAAAGTGCGCAAAACACTTGGGAAATGTGAAAAGTGGCAAAGAAAATTAAAAAATTTGTAATTTTTTTGTTAGTGAAAGATCTGGTTGTGATGTAATATATGCAAAATGTTTGTTTACCGGTTTTTTTGGTTGAATGTTACCTTCCACTGAGTGTGGGAGATCATGTTGGTGCATTGTTCCGGATAATGTTTCCCAAGTCCGATGTGGCTAGCAAGTATGGATGTGGAAGGACGTAAACCACAGCGATTGTGCAAGAGATTGCTGTAGATGTAACACAGTACATAGTAAGATCTTTACAAACATTGCCTTTTTCTGTGGCTACTGATGACAGTAATGACTCATAGTAAACTTTATCCCCTTGTAGTAACATTTTATGATAAGTCCGTAAAGAAAATAGTTTCAAGGCTACTTTCTTTGCCAGCTTTGCAAGGTGATGCCACAGGGAATGATATTGGTAGCTTGGTTATTAGTGAATTGGATCGTTTTAATTTACCTATTAAGCATCTTAGTACCTTTTTCTGCCGATAATGCACCAGTGATGCTGGGTAATAAATATGGTGTGGCAGCTGTTCTGAAGCAGAAACAAGAAGAGCTTTTAGTAGGTTGTCCATGTCATTTAATTAACCTGGCAGCTGGAAAAGCAGCAGCGGTTCTACATTGTAATGCTGAGGATATTCTTATTGAGATATGTTACTATCTGGAAAAAAGTGCGAAGCGTAAAGAAAAACTCCAGAAATTTCAAGACCTGTACAACAACAATGCCAGGAAGATTCTGAAACACATATGCACTAGGTGGCTATCTCTTGGACGTTGTTTACCGAGACTGTAGAAAACTGGAAGCCCTTTGGAGAGTTTGTGCATTATGAAGTGCAACCAATCAGGAGCATGCTATGAACAAAACATCTCTGAAACTTTCTTACTTAAAGCTGAGAAAGCTACTGCAACTTCTTTAAAGAAAGAGTAGCAGTTTATTTATATAAAAAAAATCTCACGTGCGTTTTTTCATGTAAAGTGTAAATATTTTTTTGTGTTGTTAGTGATGTATTTTACGTACAGATTTTGCCAAATTTGTGTGCTTTTCTGTAGCGTGCATAACTCACTGTGAATTACTTGTCAAACCAAACTTTACCAGTCAACTGTATTCCATTTTCCTCCAAAAAGGAAATTAGGTGAGTTCCAATATAATATTCTATTCTTGACTGTCGTAATTAAAATAGTTTTGTATTTTTACATTTAAAAAATAGAACAGATAAGCTATGCATTATTGCTTTAACAGTATACTTATTGCAGGTCAAATATGCACAAAAATTTTCTGCGAGAACTTAGCGCACTTTATATTTTTGGGGGGATTTTACCGATAGGTCTTTCTAAAAGTTGGCATGTCTGAAATAACCTTCATCCCGCACGTGTAAAATGTAAATATGTTGGAGCTTGGCCATAGATGCCGTACGTGAGAAAACAATTTCTCTGCCGTACAAAAGAAAGATATCTTACGTAGTTCGCACGCCCGCTGTTGTACTAAAAGTGCACATTGATACAACTCCATTTTGTGTAACATGTTTCTGTAGTTGTGCTTTCTCAAGTCACGCTACCCTCTGTTATCTGTAGAATAGTAATTGCCCAATGTATATTTATTTGTAAACATTGCAACATTATACAAATTTTCTGTCACAAATGTTATGTAGGGGAGAAATTAAGTCGGAATTTATTATGTTTATACAGATACAGAACTTAACGATATTTACAGGAATACAAAAATTCAGTGCGGCCTATTCTTGAAATGTTAATTACCCCAAATTTTTCATCAAAACTTATGGTGTGGCCTATACCTGACAAAATACGGTATTCACAACATAAGAATACTGTACCTATATCTACTGTTAACACATGAATCTATTAAATGCAAAACTTGTCTTACCCACAATTTTACAACATGTGAGTTATGAATGGGGCCCAGTTTGTTTTGCAGCCCGCTATCTGTTCATAAATTGGTTTGGTGCAAGGCGCGTCAAGTTCTACTTCCAGAT
Organism: Dryococelus australis; assembly: GCA_029891345.1. Taxonomy (NCBI): domain Eukaryota; kingdom Metazoa; phylum Arthropoda; class Insecta; order Phasmatodea; family Phasmatidae; genus Dryococelus; species Dryococelus australis. Next base: position 60,407,574 of record CM056996.1, read on the forward strand.
GGTTTCAAAAATCACTGTTTAATGCAGAGGTTTTCAGATCCATGATATTGGTTCATTTAAAGGTGTGTAATCTGCCGTACGATATCAAGCAAATTGTGTCTTATCCCATGTGAATTATACAACCATTAAATATCAGCAAGAGCAAAACTCGCCTTGTCCAACATTGTGAAATATGACTGTTTTGGCATTCAATATTATTATTATGGTATACCTGCATTGATAAAATGCTGTCATTTCTAAGGTGACTGGTGCAAAGTGCAGTTGTGTAACGAAGCGTGTCTATTAATGTCCCAAAGGGGATTGAATGAGGCAGAGCAAGTATAAGGGTGTCATTAATCAAAATGCTGTAGAGGGAAGGAAAGGTATGTAAAAGTTGAACATCTCTATTGTTTACACGTTTAGGAGACAACAGCAGTTGTGTATATTTGTATAAAAATATGTATTATGTGTTGTTAAAGGCATTCAGCATGCCTTGGACTACTACAGCCTGTTTGCGGTCATAAAGGAATAACATACAGATGTGGAAGGTCCACGATGCCCTATATAGTTCCAGTTTGAAATTTAAACAAGACTGCATGATGCTGACCTATTACTCAACAGGTAAACCTCAGCATTAATGTGCTGTCAAAGGCAGCTCATGGTGAGACGGGTGTCTCAAAAATTGCAAATTTTTGCCTCCTGACTTGACGGCCTGGTCTGACCGCCCCGCCTGGCTCGACTTTGCTGCGCTAAGTTGCGTAGTATGTCCGACAACTATCTAAGTTTTCCTGTATAAATTTCTAAAAATCTATGTGTGTTTTAATACAAATCTCTGTGCTACGTGTTTTTTGGACTATAATGCCCTACCTTATGCACAACACGTACTTCAAGTTCTGAAACGACGTCTTGTTATGACAAGGTGTTGCCCAACACGTGCAGCAACAAATCCTCCATAGCTTCCGCCCGCAATACGACCATCAAAACTGTGTATGCTGCCAGCTGGGTTGGTGTGCCTGACCGCCGCGTGGAGTGCTGGGGTGTTGACATAATGGTAGCAGTGCGGCGCGGAAGTTGCAACACGGGGCACTTGGAATAATGTGATTACAGCACTGTGGAAGTTGTGTTTCGACAGAAAACTAGAATTTTATGGAAAAGGGTAGAGAATTCCATGAGCTCCTATTGGAGGAGGTTTTTTTTTTTAATCCCCTCCGATAGGGAGGGAGCAAACTGTCTATGTTTGGTATTTAAGCTTGCAATTTTTTTTTTTTTTTTTATTAGAACTGCTGGATCCTGTGTCTTTGACACAAGCAAAGTATTGCTATTATTGTACTATGACTAAGTAATGACCCATCAGGTCATATGGGAAGAATGGCATACTTTGCACCCAAGCAGATAACCAGATGTTTTACTAGAACCAAAGTACAGGTAGAACTTGTCTGTGTAAATTGAATTGGCTGATTAAATTTAACATGCACTTTTGATTGGCAGTGGTATTTTAAAGACAATTAAAAAAAAAACCAAAAAATAAAATTTTAATTACCTACTACAGAATATTTTAAGTTACAGTAAATATTGAAAGTAAGATGAATATTTTCATTAAAGTAAAAGCATTTAAGATGTGGAAAATTAATGACATATTGTATAACTTTTGCGAGTTGCATATATAAGCCATGTTGATTTTAAATAATGGTTTTACATGGCCAGTTACTTGTAATCTTTTAAGAAACGTATGGAAATTCACAGTTTATAATCAAGGTCATGAGAATAACGATATTCCGCCATTGTGCTCGGTCCAGGTCGGACGTGCTGTGCAGTGCAGGTAAACTGCTTGGGTGCACCCGATTTGTATTGAATAAGATCAGAAGTAGTGTAATTTTTGTTAGAGGACTGCAAGCTTCTCTGCAACACCAGGCCTGTGCTCTCTTATAGGGCACAGGTTAAAGGTACACCCCTAGCCAGGGAAACTTAAATATTGCCAAGCGGCTGGTTTCCCCGAGCCTTGTCTCCAGTAAAGGGAGAGGTCAGGGAAATTAGTTTTGTGGAGTCCAATTGAAAACTAGGTAATTTTTTTTTAAGGGTTTTTACTTAGTTTTCCACCCATTTGAGAAGATTGAAGTGTGTAGGAGATAGGCCCTTCAGGGACTGCCCCTCCCCCCATCCCCTGATGATGCACCATGGCTGATTTTTACAGGAGAAAATGAAGATAGTGCCTCTAGAAGAGAGAAGCCAGCGAAATGGCAGCCAGATCGACCTCCGCAGGAGAAAATTCCAGCCAGCAAGGCCCGACCAATCAGGGCGCTCCCACTTTCACACCAGCCAAATCAAACGCAGAGCCAATCAGGACTCAAAATAGAGTTGTTCCAGGTGGAGTTTCCTACCTCCCTGCCTCCTTCGACAACTATCGCAAAGCGATATCCATTTTAGATACCCTCAAAGTAGGGTATTCAATCCTCACGCCGCTCAGTGAGATGCCCCTCAAAGTAGCCCTTAAGGGGCTAGACAAGAGCGTTCCGAGCACCTGGATTCGCGAAGAACTTGTCTCCCTCGGCTTCGAACCAGTTGCAATCTGCCAAAACTCTCAATGCGCGATCGCCAGCACCTCTATATTTTTATTGTAGAATTCCCTGCCAGTGAAAAATCGCAATTTATCAATCAACTTCGTGGACTCTGCGGCGTTGCGATCAAAGTCGAAGAGCACCAGCTCCCCGAAGGACCAGCACAGTCTAGTAACTGCCAGTGATTTGGACATTCGACAAGAGAGTGTCGCCCATACACCCCAGGTGTAGACTATGTGGCAAAGGACACACCACCTTGCAATGTGATCTGCCAGATCGCGAAGACAGGGCATTGCGAAAATGTGTTAGTTGCGGAGGCAACCATGCTGCCAATTATAAGGCCTGTGAGTCTTATAAACTGGAAAAGTGGAGATATCTTGTTCCACAGTTATGAATGTCTAATTAATAACAGTTCCAATCTATGACAGTTCTGACTTGTGTGCATTTTTTTTTTTTTCATTAATTCTAAGTTATGACTGTTCCAAGTTGTTATTTTCTAAGTTATGTGTGGTTCCCCTTTTTTGAGATGCACAAGATACAACAATTTGTGTTTTCGACACCTCCAGAGCGCAGCACCATATCCACGAAAATGGCAGTTATAAAGGGTATAACTACATGACAATTACATTGAATGTTTCAGTAAAACCTGAGTGTTGTGGTTGTTATATATATATATATATATATATATATATATATATATATATATATTAAAAACACACACACTTTTTTACTGTAATGGAGTGACGGCTGTGTAGTGCTTTGGAAGGTGTGAACTTAGGGCAGCAGCTGGTGAACAGTGGTCAGAGTGGAAATTAGAAAATTGAGGAGTGATAAGGTATATTACCCAGGGTACCAGGCACTATTCAGACCTAGTGCCGTTGAAGTTGACAGCCATGTGCCTCAAGCCCATTTGCCACACGCTCCATGCAGCTAGTCCACCGCTCACATGATTCCAGCGCTTCGATTACGGCTGCTATGTGTGTGCATATGAGGTGTTAGGAAGGACACGTGAGTTTGTTTACCTTTTGAAAGAGCCATTAGGTGTTTTCTGTTTTGTTTTTGTACTGTTCAGTGAAGTCATTTCGTTTGGTGCACAGTGTACAATAATGCAGTTGAACGGCGTAAATATTGTATTATTATTATTATTCTCAAAAGAATGTTGATGTATAATTGAAGGGTTATGTTGTGTGTACACGATGGCTTGTGTACACCGGTGTGCGTTTACATATTTTTGTGTTCATTTTACTAGCACGTAAGTACAAGACAGTGACCTTATAAAGTGTTATGTTAGATTTAAGAGTGTTTTGTTTATGTATTTATTTAGTACAAATGTCAATGCGTGCCCGCGTGATGTGTTGAGGTCACACCGAGCACCCATGAGGTTGTGTTTATGTTTAAACTTCGTCGTGTTGCACGGAGACAGCAGTGTGTCAGGTTAGCACCATAGAGTAAAACAAGCGGTGGCTACATTTTAATCATGTGATGCGTGTAGTTGGGAATGATTGGGGTCCCGAATATTTCCTAGTACTACCACAGTAACTATATAATGGCAATGATTTACACCAAGTGGCAATTCTTTTCCTATCTCTAGTTGTATTTTAATTTATAATTATTTCAAGTGTTATGTTATATGTAACGAAGTTCTAAAAGGTTTAAATGTTTGTTTAGATAATAAGTTGTCCTCCGAGACTATCACGTTAGCCCTTGGTTCACTTAAACAGTGCGTGCCAATAAGAGGTTAAGTATTGTGGGGCAACCTCGCTTGCCACGGACATAATATTTTAATTGAAGGGTTTTTGTGTTTTTATAAAGTGATATTCATTTTACTTGCATGGCCACGAGCAATTCCAGTTCATTATTAATAATAATATCGCGTGTCGATCACGGTCATGGGATCAAAGGCAGTTGTGCCAGCCAAAAAAGTGCTCTGTGCCAACTGGCATTTCAGTAGTAGAGTCCGAACCTTGTCATGGGGTAGTCGCATCGCCGTGCCGCTCTGGGCCTGTACTGTTTTGCTTTACCACTCTTCATGAAATTCTGTTTAATTAAATTTAAATAATTTTCTAGTCCAGAGCGACCACCACTCCACGTCTCTGGTCCGTTTGTACACGGTCAGATCGTAGCTATGCACTTGTAATTTTACCCAGGCCATGTGCCTTTTTCTGTATTAGTGGTCGCCCACTTAACCGGCGAAGTGTAAACTTAATTGCCTGTTAATGGAAGTGGAAGGGCATACAAATCAATGTGTGCTAAAGGCTGCATTGTTTACTTATCTCAGGTCGCATGTCGACCATTTAACGAACATATTTTGTTAATGGTGTGGGGAAACCTATATCCCTTAGGGAATTAATGGTATTGGGGAAGCCGACAGTCCTACTAGCCTAGGCACTTTACAGGATATAGAACATCAAGAACTATAGCACCAGGACTTCTGGAGGTGTAGTATAATACGCAGGCCATCGGTGACACGACCCCTTGATGTGTGCCCCCTCTCAGGAAAAATGTGGGTCACCCTACCTTTTACCCAAGACAGAGGCGAGATGATGTGTTGCCCGGCGCCAGCTCGATTAAGCACATGTTGGGGTCGTGACCAATGGCAATGGTGATTCGTGGAGGTTGCCGTCGTTCTGGTCCCTTACATAATACATAACTTACTTAAAAAATAAATCTGCTCTTCATCTAATCTCTACATACGAGCCACTATAACCTCACTTTCAGCGGTCTTTTTAAGAACAGTTCCTGGATGCCGTAGCCCTCCCCTCCTTCAATTAGTATTTTTAAACATTTCAAATTAATAACAAAATATTCTGATATAAAACACAACCCTGAAAATTAACCATAATAAGTTTAATTACACTTTCTAATTTATTGGCCAAGTGTTTGATGCATCAAATGCACCAGTTGACTTTGCTAGCTGCATGCTAAAGTTTGCTAATAATGGCCAGAACGTTCGTACTGTCTTTTAGGTTAAATTCATCATGTTCGCTCCCGCGATATCTAGTCACATAGTAAACATGTCGGGAATTCACAAGTAATATTCCTTTTCAAAATATCAGGTTTGTTTGTATTTTACATGTGAATTTGCCAACGACTTTATACATGCTGCTCTCGGTGCACCAATCTTTAAACATGTGACCTGGGTCACTCAAAATAAATGCATACATATGTCCTGACACAAAAATCCTTTAAAATAAATAATAAAAATAATAGAGACTCTTTGTCTCGTTCTTAAATGTATAGGAGACGACAGAGTACAATAATAATAACAATAAATACATGTGATAAACACTGGATGCAAACATAAACAAATAATCATAGCAAATGCACATGTACGGTGTCGCTTGGCGATACCATAACAAACTTTCCATTTTAATAACCTTACAACCGCTTTGAATTATTCTTGAAAACACATTCATAGAACTGCAAAACACAGACACTTAAAAGGTAAACAAAGCACGTGCGATGGGTCGCAGGGGCTACAACATAAAGTGCACTCACTGACTCTACGATGAAAGAACACAATATTAACCCTGAAGAAAAACAAAACACTTGTGCCATACAGAGGACCACAAGACAAGAATATGCAATTAAACACATAATCAGAATAACAGACAATTTATTTGTTTTTTCAATCCTCCAATGTTCATATGCCATCATAATATTCATAAACACAATGTATTTACATATATTTAAAAATGTTTAACTGCATTTGCAAAAATAGAAACATTGCAACCATTTAATGATATCAAGACTAGAATTCGCCTATGTGCATTTTCAGGTACTTCATTTCGTTAAAATTTTCCAGCATAATCATTAAAAATACACAATATACTCTCACTATTTTTGTATACAGTAAAATTAATTAGAAGATTGCACTTTCATATAGATTCCTGGGTACTGAACCTTGTCAAGATGTCACCGCCATAATGTGAATTACATTCATACAGAGACTTTGAAACTCTAGGCTGTCATTTGCCTTATTACTTAATAATCTTGTGTGCCCAGCAATAAGCAATAATATTAAGTACACTGAATCAATCATAGTTTAGGACATGCCTAACAATGTGTGAGACTACAATTACCCAACTAATAATACAAACAATATAAAAGGAACCACTCCAGGGTATAAAACTCTCATTCAACTTTATGCACAATACTGTCTGCATCACCAGCGCAAATATACCATTTAATAAATAATCATATAAAAGTATATAAGAGTATTTTGAAATGTGCACAGACGTGCGTAAAATATATTTCCAACAAACAAAAGGTATTCAAACCATCCTGTAAAATTCAACATTATAAGGCCCAAATTACCATACAGTTCATAGTCACATTGACCGATTATGCAAAATTTCAAAAACAAATATATTTATGGCCTTCTGAATCAATAGTTCGTGACAGATCACTATGTGGTGCGCCATCGAACATGTTGGGCGGAACTTCGGATGTGTCCTCTTGGCCCCCAATGTGCCGGGCATCGTCGGGTTAACTGCACCCTCTGCTGCTGTCCTTGGTGAAGGTGCAGACACACATTCCATGCACCTCGGATCTTCTACTTGCTCGGCATCGGTGGTGTCGTCGAGCGTCGTCAGGGTTAAAATGCTCCTTCCCTGCCTACCCATTACTTATTGCGCTGCAGTTCTTTGCGGGCTGTTCTTGTGTTCCGTTTGCTCTCGTATTTCGAGCTCTGCAGCTGTTTCGCCATACTCGTTGCTGATTGGTACTAAGTTCCCGGGCCTGGTGGACTTTGCGACGTTCGGCATCGGCGATATTGTTACCACTGGTAGGTGGCTCCCTGTGGGAAGTGCAGACCCACCTTCCTCCTCGCTTGCTCTTTCATGGAGCTCGACATACTGTTCTCTGTTGTGGGTCTGTAGGGCGTTGGGTTCATCTTCTCAGCCTGACTCTCCTGCAATGTGACGGATATCGTCCCGGTGTGCTCTCACCAACCTCCTCCCCACCTGGACCAAGTACGTAATCGATCTGACACTCCACGAAATTACGTGTGGGCCGCTCCATTTTGCTGCCTGGCCCGCGCAGAAGATCTGCGGGGCAGCTAACTGTGAGGATGTTCGCAAATACATGTTATCTCCTTTCTGCAACACAAGTGGTGGTCTCGTACTGAGGCAGGACCCACCTCGCCATATACCTCCTCTGGTGCTCTCTTTGTTTGGGCTGCCTTTGCCTGCAATTCTCATGTTGCCTGTCAATGGTCTCTGTGAGGCTGGTTGTCATGTGGCTGGTTGTCATGTTCTTGGGGCAGTTGCATTCGCCTGGTAGTGTGAGATTTCTCCCCAATAGTATGAGCGTGGGCGCCCTTCCCATGGCAGCATTTACTCGCTGGCTGAGGGATAACAGGTGAGCAAGCAGGTGTTCAGTCAAGTTGATGCAATTGTCTCCCACACAGAGTCGCAACTGTGTTTTAAGGGCCTGGTTGCGAAAATCCTTGGGGTTACACCGTGCATGGTATACCACAGTCTTAAAATTGTGTACCTCCCACCGGTTGCATAACTGTTACTATTTTCTCCCTGAGAATTGTGTGCCACTGTCGGTCAAAATCTACTTTGGGTACCCCCAGCGCACAAAAAACTCATTTTTCATCAGTTTGACAATATTTGGCACTCGTGCACTGCTTAATGCATATGCCTCAGTCCACCTCGAATAATTATCTGGTCTGATGAGAATGAATCTCTTACACCCTGCAGATATAGGGTAGGGGCTCATGAGGTCTAAGCTAATTAGCTCGAATGGTCTTTTCGGCATTTTGGAGTGTTGTTGCTCCATGCCATTAGTGTGTCGCGACTTTAACTGTTGATATTTCACGCATTCTCTCACATAGTGCTATGTGACAGGCCAGGCCAGAAAAACTTTTCTCTTGTATTGTGGATTGTTTTCTCTGTACATGTGTGACCTGTCATGTTACTAACATGCTAATGTGCAAAAATTCTTCCTCTCATTTCCACGGGTACAAATAGCAACCATTTGCTGTTGTCTACCGGCGTGCATATCTCTAATCTGTTGTTTACTACTCGCCATTGCTCCATGTGTCCGTTTGCACACTTATCTACCTGTGCTCATGTAAACATGCTATTTGATGTGCATCTTCGACTTCCTTTTATAAATCACTGACTACTATCTCCGCTCACCCTGCATCTATTTGGTTTAGCTGCGCCTCGCATAGTTGTTCTTGCGAATTTTGGGGGAAGGATCTCGCCCACTCTGCTTCGTCATAAATGACAACATGACGGTTCGGTGCTCGCGACAATGCATATGCAAGTTCGTTTTCTTTCCCGGGGATGTGCTCTACGATGAAGTCATACACCTGTAGAAGCAGCTCCCAATGGGTCAGCTTCCTATATGCCTCCTTCATGCTACTTAACCAGACCAATCATCGATTATCTGTACGTAAAATGAACCTCCTATACTTGACATATGCATGGTACTTCTTAATGGCCCACACCACTGCCAAACACGCTCTCTCATTGGCATCGTACCTGCACTCTGTTGGACATAGTTTTGCACTCGCAGAATCAATTACATGTTTTTCTCCATCCTCTTAACACTGATACATGATCGCACTCAGCCCCTCCTCACTGATATCGGTCTGTAAAAACGGCAGTTGTGTGGGATCATATCGTGCTAGCATTGTGCATGTTTTGAGCTGTTCCTCTATCACTTCAAACACCTGTTTTGCTTCGCTTGTCCACACACCCCGATTCTGTGGTGACAGTAGTGCTGTTAATAATGCCATTATCATTGTGAACGCCTTTATGTACTCACGGATTCAGTTTATTGGGTCAAAAAATTTCCGTAGCTGCTTTTGTATACATGGCAGACATTGCTGGTCGATTAACTGTAACTGTTCCTTATTTAGAGTCTTTCCTTGCTCGCTTAATACATGACCTAGTTAATATAGTTCCATTTTTTTATTGCACATGCCAACCCACTTATTGCTAGTCTTTCCAACACAAATGACAGCTGGCGCATGTGATCTTCCCATGTTTCTGACCATACTGTTACATCGTCTAGATAGGCGAGAGTAAATTCACCTGTCAGATCATTTAGCACATGCACCATCATCGCTTCGAAAGTCACTGGTGCACACTTCAAGCCGAATGGCATAGCACAAAATTAGTAATGTGTCCTGTTAGATGCAGTAAAAGATGCTTTCTCTATATCCTGCAATTGTACAGGGTTTTGCCAGTTGCAGCTTTTTATGTCCAATGATGTTGGTATGTTTGTTCTTTGTAACTATTGCATGGCGTTCTTGATGCTTAAGTGCGGTGGCAATTCACTGCTTCATTTATTGGCCTAAAATCGACACAGAAGCACCATCCTACGTAATTTTTGGGTGCTAGAGTGATTACAGAATTAAATTGACTATGTGTCGGTTCAATCACACCGCCCGCAAGTATTTAGTTAATTTGTTCTTTAGTAATTTTATCTTGATGCGGCATGTAGATGTGCGGTGTACATGGGACCGTCTCGCTCCTGAGTGCATCGTGTTGTGCAAACACTTCTTTATGTTTGTTCAGTACTCTCTGAAATGCAGCCTGGTGTTGTGGCAATATCTGATTATCAAACTCAGTAAGCTGCCATCCCCCTGGGGTATTATATATGAGAAGCCGGTCAATATTGTACACAGTGCATCGTTCGTTTGGACCAAAGTGAATTCCACTCCCAGCAGGCTCTGCAATAGTGTTTTGTTCACTTAGCCTGAGCACACCTAATATTGCTTCTTCTGTAATCACTGGAGTAATTATGGCTATGGTGATGTTTTCTAGATTGCATATTCTAACAGTGACGGTTGTTTGCCCTTGTGCATGTTTGATCTCATGCCTCGTGGTTAATCTTATAACATGCTTAGTACGAGTTATATCGGCTCTGTTGTCAATTTGCAGTTTCAAGAAATTGTGTGAAGCAGCTGTGTCTAACAATGTATCACATGGTTTATTATTCACAAACACAAGTATTATGCATATAAATTGTGCAATTGCTCCACTGACCTGATTCACTAGTCCCTGATGGGGTGTCAAGTCAGGATGTTGTTATTTTGGCGGGACTGTGGCATCAGTGGAAGCATGGCACAGTTGGAGCATGGCTGGAGCACGTCTGTCCGGCATCTGATGCAGGGGTCAATGTACAGCAGGAACCAAGCTGACTGCCAGCGTGCGGTGAGCGAATGTCAAGGGAGTGAGGAGTCTTGAGTTTCTCCTTCCCACTGATTGGTTCACTTTCTTCTCCTCCGCGTGGTGCAGCGCGGATGGCGAAGGGAGGTGGAGGTGGGTTGGTCTACGCGCGACCCCTTTATCCTGCTGGCATGCCAGGGTGGTATGGCTGATGCCATGGTGCTCCAAAATGGCTGCTCTGTTGACCACGTGCTCGATCTTCCTGCGAATTTGGCGGACACTCGCTGCTTTTCCCTGCGCTTTTCCTCTGGCCACATGCTCACCTTTCCGACATCTTGCAGGCATCTGGAAGGCTTCCCGATTCTGTAAGCATGCAGTTATTGTCCTCTTTGCCTTCCTAGTTGCAGGTAGTGGGAAATTAGTGGGAAGATGTTCAGCTGGATAATTGGAGAAATTGTGAAAACAGTGGGAAAATTTTGTGGAGTGATATTGTGAGATTTTGATGTTTAGGAAATAAATAATGAAGGATAGGCCACGACGTTGGGTGACATTTTGATGGCTGTGGATTGCTTGGCAAGGTGTGAACTTAGGCCAGCAGATGGTGGTACAGTGGTCAGAGAGAAAATTAGAAAATTGAAGAGAGTTCTTCTGGTTGAGGTGATCGGGATGAGGTATATTATTCGGGGTATCAGGTACTATCCAGACCTAGTGCCATTGAAATGGTAGAGCAGATGCTTCTTCACGCTGTGCTGTGTGGCCGACGACCAAAGGCAGCTATTCTTCGGCTGTGCTGCATCACTCATGCTGAATGTTGATTAGACTGTTATGTGTGCTATGCTGAGAATTATCTAGGCTATCCACATGCATTTGCTACTTTACACTGTACATATTTGCAAACAAATCTGAAAGCTCAAAATATTGGCAAAGGTCAGTAACACAATTCTGGCCATAGTGTATTTATATTTGTTATATTCTAGAAACGTGTGTATTGCGTATAACCCTCATGTAATAATTAATATTTATACACCTCTTTTCCCATTGTGTTGCGTGTGGCCATTCATGTCTGATTGATATAGTGCACCAAACGCAGTGACTTTTGGAACAAGTCAAATTTAAACAACTCATATATTGCTAACAATAATTACAATAAGTCACCGCACTGAGACCATTTGTCTCTGGTACTTAAGTGTGTCAAGTCAAAGGGAACATGGGACAAAATAAAACACTGACTTGAGCACTGGCATACACAATATACATGACCCTAAACTGATAAAATAAACAATAACACTGGTAAAGACACTTGATTGCATGGACTGCTTGACGAGGTGGAGTTTTCAGAACAGAGGGGGATTGACAGGTTAGGTCACTTTGCTGGAAAATAGGATGAGTGTTACTGGCTTTGGGCGCCAGTGCAGAGCACAAGAATATTGAGGGTTCAGAATGCCGACGGCCGCAGGCCTCCCCTTGATGTTCCGACGTCATACCTGTGGTGATTACTGTTCGACGAATAATTCCAAGTCTTAAAGCTGCTATAAATCCAGTTTGGCCTAGGCTAGTATGGATTGTCAGCCCTCTGTATATGCCACTAAAAATTGTCGTGGGTTGTTTCGGCCACCCAACGCCATGAACACTCGTAGTAAATTATTGGAGGTTAAGAATGACACTAAGTCACATGGTCAGACGATTAATCCTTATTACCCTCGCATGAGGCACACAAATTTATACATCTGCACTATATCATGGAGAACTCTACAACGTGTTAAAAAGGAGCGAAGATGATAAAAGATTATACAAAAAATTAAGGTTCAGCAGTGTGGCAAAACTCCAGAGTAAAGAAAAAGTACAAAAAGTTCCAAAAAAATTAAATTAACTATTGCAACTACATGATTGGTTCAAAAGTTGAAGACCCCAGAGCTGGCTCGGATTGGTGCCTCTGCGACAATTCCCGTAGGACAACACAAAGTTCTGTTTTTCAGAACAAAACTATTTTAAGACGAGATGAGTGAAATGAACATGGCACATAATTGTAAAAATAATTACATTACACACTTCAGATTATGTAATAAAATACTGAAAAGAGAATGAAAACTCAAGTTGTGAACGACACACGCATGTTCATAATTACAGTGCAGTTCTGTTCTTTCCTAACCAAATCATGTTAGATTTCACATGGTGTGTGTGTCCTTGTTTGTAGGGATATCGTCCCTCAATCATGTGTTCTTTCATTGTTCATTTATATAATGTGGCTTGACTGGACGATATGGGTTTTTTTTTTTTTTTTCGGATTTACAAAGGCGGTGAACATAATTTGGAAAGGTTTTAGGAACTGTATACCCAGTAGTTGCCAGACGATGCAGCTCTACCGCAACAGTTGCCAGACGTCACTGATGCTGTTGCGGTAGAGCTGATTCCTCAACCTCGTGGTGCTGCAAGCCGATCACCTGGAACACATTCCCGTGTAGATCTTGCAGTAGTTACCTGATGTGGAGGCCTCGTGTTTCCTAAATGAGGGGCTCTTCGGGTGGCTCAATAACCGCTTGGTATTGCAAATTAGTATTATGTTGACGTAATCAAAACATAATTCCCTACGCGTGGATTGTCAGGGCCAAACCACACACCCATAAATACTACTCGCGATACTTTGGTTAGGTTGCAGCACACATACAAATCAATATTTACCATTAAAATTCACAGACACTTCCATCAGGAAATTGTGGGTTTTAATGGTCCCGTGCCCTGAAACGCCTTGTGGCAATCGAATAAACAGTCATCACTTCATGCAGTGTATTACATACTTGGACATTCCCTCCAGGAGAATAACTTATACATTTGCTTGCTTTGAACCTGTTGCGAAAGCTATACAGTAAAAAAGAATCCCTAGGCTTACATGAAGGTTATGTGCGCAGGTTAAGTTAAAAACTCCCCGGGTGATGAAATTCCTGGGGTGTCAAGGGGGAGTATCCTGGATGGCTAAATAAAAAAAGGTTCCCGATACTTAACTATTGCTTACAAAAATGACCGGTGATGAAAGTCGATGCTGTCTGGATGTGAAAAGCACGTGCACGGTTTCATGCGTACCGCTTGCCCACCCCCCTCAGCCCAGCACAAATGGGTGCAACTTGCTGACTAACTTCCTGCCACGGTGCAAGGACTGGTGGTGGCAGGCCCATGCACAACATAACGATCTACTTGAACACACAGATAAACAAATATACTGTTACATGTTATAATATCTTTAAATATTGCAAAAAACACAAGTCAATAATTATTCTACAGCTTACTTTGTGGGTGAAATGACATAGGGTGAACATAACATTGGTGGTGATAATAATAAACATCTGTGACAGAATACAATAACTTTAAAAACAATAGCAATGGGTGTAATGGATTTTAAGCATATTAAACTTCATTTACATGTCATGTGACTTTATTGCATTACCAGAAATTTATTTGTGTAAATGCTACGACCCTTTCTACGCAACACACATGGCTGTGTATTATTATGCCCGGTTTTCCGGGCTAGTGAGCACATGTGGCGCAACACTCCCTGCACTACCTTGCTCTTGCCCACTCCTGCACCCACACTACACTACACTGCTCGCCGGTTATCAGTCGTTGAGTGTGTGTGTGTGTGTGAGCTGAGCTTGAGAGCAGCCAGCGTAACAAAATGGCCTAGGGGTGAGGGCCATACACATCAAATAGAAGTACATTGCAATTTAAATTTAGGTGATAAAATAACTTTAAAAGAATATTGATATTCGAATACATGTTAAAAAAAGTTTGCAGACATCAGTCCGTGGCCATGCGGGTGGGCGCGTGGCCTCCTCTATTGTCTCTATTGGCCAGTCTTTGGTTTATTAAGTTACCTATGACACTGGTAACATGCTATCTGTGGCACTCTCCTAAACAATAACAAACGTGGAAAAAGTAAACCATACGAAAATTGCACAAACTTTTCACAAAAATGCTTAAAGTATATTCTACAGTGTTCCCTAGTGATAGTGAGCACTTAAGCGCATTTAGAAAACAAAGAATTACACTTTTAAAAATAACGCACTATAAATGTACGACATTACACAACACTTAATGAATCAGGTTTCTTCTGACATGTCTCTCATGTACACAATTTGTGTATACGTCACTTATCTTGTTTACATACAAGAACTTTGTTATACCCTTGGGTAGCAACACGATAGAACACAACATTACACTTAAATATTATACAACACAACTGTAAACAAGAATAATATATACCTTTAATAGATCAGTAAAAATTTATTCTGCGAACAGCTCGTGTGCACGGCTTTCACCTTTGCAAACATATTACACTTGGCAACATAATATTACAAGAACACACAAAATATTTCCTTTCACAAAATGTAAACAAAACAACATATGACATTTCGTCGCTGCGGTGCATATGTGGTGAAAACACTATATCACTTTGAAAACACAATATTAAAAAGGCCACTTCAAAAACAATAATAAACATATCTACCCTGATTTCACTGTACTGGTGCATCTACATTGACACATGGAACTCAGGTTGACACACTGATGCTGTTTGTGATTGTAAATACCTGAGGCGGTGATGCTAATGGAGGGGAAGAACAGGATGATGATGATGATGGTTCACGTCATGCTTCTGGTGCACCGAGGGCACATATGAATGCTTTCATTGCACATGGGGTACACAACTAAAATAATAATAGAAATTTCACTGTAGGAATAAAATAAAAACTATTATACACACGGTTTACACTCCCTAATAATTTAAAGAGGCCCTTGAAAAAAACACACTATACACTTATTTACTTATTTATACTGCACCCTGCACAGATCCATGCATACGTTGACGCTGACTTGAGTAAACGGGTGTCCTCTCGTGATATTGTGAGCTATGACGTTTCTGTAGGAATGACTTTTTGAATAGCGTGGGACCCAGGCACGGTCTATGTCAAACTGTGCTAATTAATGCCATAGGTTTCATTTTTATTCTGTAAATGTATTATGGATATTTTGTCTGTAAAGGAAACAAAAATACATTTTTAATGAAAATAATATTCCCTATAAAATTTAGCAGCTCATAAACTTTATATGGTTTATGTTTTGTATATAACATGTAAAGATACACAGTGTAGAGTAATGTATGTTTTATCCTGTATTTTGTTGCATATCATTAACATAATTATATTTGCAAGGGATTTTCTTTTATGGCGTGGCACCGATGGCAAGGCATTGATGTGAGCCGAGCTCGCCATCCTTAGATTGTTTGCCCGCCGGCCAGGAATAGCTGCAGCAGAGAGCTGCACTCTACCACATGCGGTAGCCCGTCGGTGACCAGCACAACGTAGGTGCAGTGCAGTGCGTTACATGTGGTAGAATGGAAAGCAGAGCAAGGACAGTGGCCATGCGGCTACGTGTACAGCCACTCAAAGACACAAGGAAGTTGTACCCACATACATTAATTTCCTAAATAATACGTAACTGGGCCAGGGTGGTGACGTGCAGTCACGTACAAGTGAAGGGACAGCCACAATATTAATTCCAAAGCCCTAGCATTCTTTATCAGGGTTTATTGCAATGTTTTTATAGTGTATCATATTCACATGTCATCATGCACAAATCATTTTGTTTGATTTACAGTTTTTATGTATTGGTTATTATGCAAGGTAATTTTAAGAATTTTATAGCAAGTGTAGCAGGTGTAAGCATAGTTATGCAGTGTGCAATGAGATGAAAGTAGTTCCATGTGGCGCGCTGTGGTGGCAGCCCTGGCGAGCACACCATGTTGTAACTATAGTAAACGCCAAGGACTCTGGGAGGCAGATCGCGTACCGTTAGTTTCCACGCCCGGATGGCATTCATGTTTAGCACTGATAAATTTCACAGCGTATAGATTTTAATTAACTAGAACATTTTTCGCAAGCTGTCTGGGATACCGCCTGTCACCTTCCCCAGAGCTTGCATCGCCTGGGGAAGCTTTATTATGCATGTAGGTCACGCACGGGCCTTCGCGTTACTTTTACCATATCACCGCTGGCAACCGGTTAATGTGCAGCCCATTTTGTGTAAAGTGTTTCCCATAGTGGAATTGTAATGAATCGCCTAATAAACGTCACTATGTTTGAACGAGAATTATTTATTGGGATAAACATCAGGGTATAGGCCCTTATAATTTCCCGCCAAGTTGCATTTGTGTTGGAACTTTTCTATCAATATTTATTTGCATTTGTTTACAGGACTGCATAAAGTAGCATAGGCATGTGGATAGTGTGAATAATTCACTGTGTAGCACACATAACAGGTTAATCAACATTCAGCAGAGGAGTGATGCAGCACAGATGAAGGATATCTGCCTTTGGTCGTCGGCCACACGACCCAGAGTGACGGAAGAGTCTGCTCTACCACATTAACGGCACTAGGTCTGGCTAGTGCCTGGCGCCCTGGGTAATATACCTCATTCCAATCACTTCACCCAGACATAACTACTCCTCAATTTTCAATTTATCACTCTGAGTACTGGACCACTATCCACTGGTCACAGTTCTACCACATTCTGAGCATCTGGAATCCGTCAGCTTCATCAACACCATGTCAATTCTTTAGTCATGGTTTGATGGGCGTAAAGGTAGGTCGTGTACATCGCGGCTCGGAGGTGAATCATTTAGTTGTGATGGTTAATAACTATAATAGACTTTAATTTTTAACTGAAACACTTTTATTAATTTTCGTGAACGCCCGAGCATGCCTCCAAAACCACAGCAGATTCACTGCCCTTCCAGGGTAATGTTACTTTAATATTTACTTTCTCCGCACCTATTAGCTGCTTCAGCCAGTGTGGGGCTTCAAGCCACATACCCGTCAATTTCAATCATGTATCATTACATTGGCAATATTGAATAATCAGTTTGTTTATACAATGTATTTTGTTACATACATTTTATTTCTTCAAATATCTGCACGTATGGGCTATCACATAGTTTTTGGAATAATTGAGGTGTGATTTATTTTGTAAGTTTTGCAGTGTAACAAAGGTGTGTTGGGGAGCCACAATAGTCCAACTGTACATATTATTATGATTTATGAAAGTTTATTGTAGTATACAAATGGCACGTTGGGTGCCACAATAGCTCAGATCGAGTGTATTTTTGGAATTTAATGTCAGTCTTCAATATCTTATGTAACAATAACTGTAACTAGGCACCAGGGGAATACAGTGGTCATTAGCCCGGGCTTTTCGACCATCGCCCACAAGGGGGGAGGGGAGTAGTGTCTTATTCCGACATGCATCGTGCATTATTACAATTACAACATATACACAATTAAAACACTTTATATGAGAGTTTGTTGTCAAATAGCAGTTGATATTAAAATTTTACCAAAAATGCACGTTAAACCTTAACTATAACCCATTAAAATATTCTTAAGACTCAATAAAAAAAAAACTGAGATATTACTCAAAATATTACCATTGATCTTTAAGACAATAGGAAAATAAAATAATATTTAACGTTCTCCAATTATTAAAATAATCAAACCATTGCATTTGTACAAGAATAAAAAGACTTACTCCAGTCAATAAAAGAATAAATATCTCAATTTATTAAAATTTTAACATTAAAATATCCACACGGTTTACAAAACATATTAAAATCATTTCAAATAAATTCGTCAAAAACAAAAAAGAGAAACAACTACCTTCTAATTAAAATTGTAAAATAATTCATAAATATTACAAGATATTAAAAATGACCATTAAAATATACTAAAGTTAAAGCAATTTAGAATCATTGATATAAAATTGTCATTAAAACATATTAAGAATTAGCAATTTCAATCATTAAAATAACTTGTTAACAAAACACTTAAAAACTAACATTTATAATTGACCGGCAATGGTCCGAGCAAACACTCAACTCTCTTCATTGTTTTTCTAGGGACAACTCCCATCTCCCCTAAAGTGATCGGGAATGCACATCTATACTTTTTCTCATCGAATCTTTTCCCTACCTCACCCTCCAACACCTTGTAATTTTCAATCTTCTCCTAGTCAGCATCGACCTGACTATTCCTCTTCTCATTCCTTAATGTCACTTCGACCACAAACACATCCCTACTAGTTGCCAAGGCCAAATCAGGTTTATAAGTTTTCCCAGCCATTTCGAGGGTCGATTCCTCTACTACTACGCCATCTTTCCTTTGCTCAAGCACCTTGTGTTAACCCGAGCGGATTCCCTCTCGATTGGTTAGCTGGCACCCACCAGCTATATTTTAAGTTCCAGATCCTGTGACCTCCCCACTAGCAGGAAATCGCATACCCGCACTTGGGCATAACAGTGTCGATACTCCGCTAGGCATAAATTCATACATCAAAGGGGTAAGTGTTATGTGACAAACTTTATATTTTATGTTCATTGTTATTGTTTTTAGAGTGTAATGTAAGTGATATTTTGTCTCATACCCACCCAAGGACCAAGTCAAACCATCACATTTCATTTTGTAACATTTGTGTATTTAATTATAAGTATCACGTGATCTGAGTTGGAACTTTCGGACAGTGAGCCAGCAGCCTGCCAGCCGTCTTAAGTAGTAGTATCAGAGTCTCCACGTAGGGTGGAGGTTCGTGCGTGGCTGCTCCGGGTCTTCAACTCTTCTATCAGTTATTTAGGTTTTAATAGTTATTTGTAATTACTAGAATATTTAATTTCATTTTTCATAACCTGCAGCATGTGCCACCCCACACCTCTGTCTGTTTGTACACAACCAAGATATAACTCTTTCATTTTATAAACCATGTAGGTTTCGTGATAATTTTATCAATTTCAGAGCACTCTGTGCTTGAGTGGAGTTATCTTTTGTAAGTGCCTAAAACGAGGGTAATGTGGAAAAAAAAAACAGTGTTAACAGAGCATGTGCACTCGTTATTTCATCGGCAGCTTCATTGCCCCTTTTCCCGCTTTCGTAATTTTTAAAATAATTAATCAAGGTGTCAAAGCTGACCTACAGCAGTCTCCACAGGAGTGAGATTGCATTGAGGGAGGCAGACAACTTTCATTAGAATAGACTTTGTGTAATTTAGTTAAGCGGAATGACAGTATGTTACAGTCAGCATTGTCAGGAGGCCGACACCCTGCAATAGCCAGGCATTATGATAACATCTTCGATATCCATCATCATCAGCATAGCAGAATCATCACGATGGAGAATCTTCAGGGGAAGCCACTGATGGGCTGATGGCACAATGACTCCTATCCACATCTCATGCTCACTGAGCTGGTGTTCTACCCTGCTAATAAACTCACCATTCTCCTGAGGTCCAAACGAGATACCGTCTTCTGTGCTACAGAGTTCGATTACATTTATTACTACAGTAACAGAAGCATACTTACATATCTATAGCTTTTTGAAACAGAAAAAAATTATTTCGTTCAATTAAAAACAGAATGATTAGAACTATACATAGCACTATCCCACCAGATTGCGGAAATAACAGAAAAGGGTTTTTGTTACGCTCACATTATTTACTTTAAACCGACAGGTAGCACTACTATTAATTTTTCGCACTAACGAGCACAAGCTGTCAGGTAATCCGGTATTGGTCAGCGTATTCGAAAATTATATTCGTCATCGATTTCTCTACCAGTTGTTGGTAACACATAATGTATACAGGTTGAGCGTTGATATATTTTTCGATCATCTGGTTAATTTTTAGCGGTGTTTTCACCTACTTTCAGAAAAATTTAATGCAATTTCACTCAAATTACAAAGTTTTTACAGTCAATTTTTAAAACTCTATCCCTGAATTATTTTGGAATGCTTAAAAATTCCGCGTTGTGGGAATATTTTACTTTTATTTATTTTTAGCAAAATTCATTGGTTGGTGTTTTGGTACATATCCACTAGATTTGCATGCCGGTGGAACTTATTGCTAAACGGGTTCGAACGGACTCGCCAAACGAGTAATTTTCGATCGTCCGGTTAACACCCGGGGATGCACCGGTGAATTTTTGAATACGCAGCTAGTACAGTATTTGGTCAAATAATCTGTTATTTTCATTATTAAATAATCAATTTAAACTCGGCGTGTTAATATATTTACATATGTTCCTGAAAATCAAGTGCAAGTACATTTTGCATATTAGTTAGTACATTGTTTCAGCGTTGGCAATTTTGCCCGCTAAAAATAAATGAAATGTGGAATAAAGTTAAATGTTCAAAATCTAGAACATTGAACTGAAATAAGTAGCAGGTTGTGTATACTAAATATAGTATCTGGCATTACAGATTGTATTGTATTGTTTAAATGGAACATCAGATTAAAGGTGAACGACTTTTAAGCCGCCTAGAAGCCCGATCTTGCTGCAAATTCCATGATAGTAAATTTTTTGATGTATAAGTAGTTCCTTTCATTTTTATTACAATTGAGTACAAAAAAAAAAACAGCTTTGCTTGCACTGTTATACTTGTTGAGACGAAATGATTTTTCAAACGTAAAGGAAATATTTCTGCTCGACCGTTGTGATAATATGGTAAAACATGTTGTTACATAGCCAGGTCCGATTAATCGCCTTCCTTTCAGCACGTTTTCTTATCGCTCAGTGAAAATGATTGGTTTACATTTGATGTCACCTGATTTTTTGTGACGTTCATCGCATTTGAAAATGCACATAATTTTTCTTATTATTAAGTGCAAGGTTGTCAGTTCATCGGTTTTGGTGTTACTTTCAAAGTATTGTGTACATCATGTCGTATCTCAGTCTTAGGTAACAAGAACTTAAATATTTTATTCGTAGATTTTACTATGATATAAAAAGTGCCATTATGTCTTAGTCTGCATTGTCGCAAACCTGTCATATATTGTACCATATCTCTTTCTTGTGTAAATGAGTACAAGCATGTTTTGTTAAGTCTGTTGCTTACTGTGAATCATGAATTAATTACCTTACTACATTTCAAATTTTTTTGTTTATTATTTCATAAATGTATTATAAATTCTGTAATTTATTGCTTATGCATTAATAATAGTAGATGTTGACATATGTTCCTATAGAATCCTGGAATGCTGAGTTAAGTAAGGTATATCATTACTACTATGTTATACAACATTTAATATCAACTTCTTCTGTACTTCCTTGTGCACTACTAATCTACTTTTACTACTGCTGTAAATTATTAATATTATCATTTTTTTTGGTCATCAGATTCCTTGTACGATCTGTATAATTTGGAATATAATTATATATTAGTTACTTGAGCAATCCAAATAATATTGTAGAATAGAGTAGGTTGACACTAGGCACTCCTTAAATTTAATCAAATTTAAGAAATAATTTTCCATCACAGTTAAGATATTTTACTTCTATCTGCAAGAAGTTTCTTTCTAAATATAAAATATAAATATAACCTATAAATATAACATATTTTATTGTTGTATTGATAAGATTTGTAGAACATAACTATGTTCTTTATGCACCTTTAATTTACTGCAAGTAGTTCTGTAAGCCATCTCTGTTAAACTGTATTCTCTTGTAAAAGAACCCCATTACCAGCTTTTGCTCAAATGGATTCAGTTGTATTTTTATTAAACAAACTTTTCTTTGTAGTAAAGGTAAATAATCCTATTACCTGTGCTGCTACAAGTGTTCTGTTAATTTGTGACCAGCGTGTGACTAGTCATGTGTGAGGCATTACAGAATCCCAGGTTTATAGGTAGTGAACATTCGAGATTTGCCAAAATTCATAGGTTATTTAAAGCTGACGTTTAATCAACCACTCAAGAACTGGTATCCTTGTAAGTCATAATTTTGTTGTTAAGTATTGCTACCAAACAGTTATCGGGACTATTGTAGGTACTGTATGATACAGATAGTAAACAATATGTCAACAACATGGCATTTTGGGAAGGGACACCTTAAACTCCAAGGACTTTTCAAGGGGTTTCAAGTAGTTGTCTGGAAAAAAAAAAAAAAAAAAAAAAAGAAATGTGATAGGGAGGGGGGTTATAAAAAATGTTCTGTTAATGATATAAATATAAAACGTGTATAATTTAGGTAGAAAAAAATATGTATTGGATTGAATAATTGTATTAAATGTAAGAATAATGTTTGGAATAATGTTTGCAACAAATATTTAATGTGCAAAACCCCAATTACGGGGCATGTTTATGCTGTGACGCCGAGGTTATACAGATATACAGCGTATGTATCAAACAGTGTCAGAAGATTATGTACTTCTGGTGAATTTCTTAAGGCTTACCTTGTCGATATTCATGAGAGGAGTGTAATTCATAATGGATAACTAGTAGAATAAAAGAAATTCATGTAGTTCAACATATGCAAATAGTTTTGAAGATGATGTTTATACACAATGTGCAATACCATTACAAATTATACTGCATTCTGTGAACAATGGTTGAAGAGCGCTAGCATTTTTCAATCGTTTACGTCACAGTTTGTGGGAATTGTCTGAACTTATGGAGGATGATAATGGTTACTGTTTCGAACAGTGCATGAAAGTGAGTTTTGTGAGACTATGTTCCCACAGATTTGTTTACTGTTCATTATTTGCAATTTGATTGGTAAATATTGACGTTTCTTGCCTTTTTTACATTCAGGTAGTACTACTAGTTTTGTATGTGAACATATTGTTTTTTTTCGGAAGTATATTTAAATTACGTTCATATTACAAGCAAACATATGTTACAGCTGTTAGCTGTTTGATTGATTTAATTTATGCAGATAAATTCAGTTTAAAAACATTCATGAACACTGTAATGTAATAATCAATATCTCGTTTGATAACTATCAGATTTGTGGTCAACATATGGTTCAAAATGTAAGTAAGCTGGTTTGAATAAAGTAAGGTAAGTAAGGTTTAGTTGCCGACGTGATCTCCTTGATAGGAATGTCAATGTATTGGGATAGGCCTAGGAGACTAGACTTATCTGAGACCGGAATATACATCACAGGGCTTTCAAATGGCTTTGTCATTTCTTGATAAGTGACTTTCCTTTCAACCATGGTGTGATTTGGACCATTTATTAATGAGGTCCTGAGTTTGTTGTAAATTTTCAGGTCCGCCACCATAAAATTAGTTTTAAATAGTCATGAGAGAGAAGTAAATAGTACAGGATGACGAGGGGCAATTTTGAGAAGAAGTCCTCTGTCGATGTAACTAGTTTTTTAGTGCTTCAAGTAAGGAGTCAACCTGTCTACTGAAAATGGTGAGACCGACACCATCTAGTATTTTGTACTTTTTCAAGTGTGAAAGCAACTTAAGATGTTAATATCTACCAAAAAGTTATCTACTGTTGTTTTAAAATATTATTGAATTTTCCGGAAGATTTTTACTGAACTTTGAATAAAATGATTGCTTGAAAGTGTTACGTTTTTCCCGTACAATGAACTGCTTAACTTATGCTTGAAATGTTAATGGAAAAGTCTGGAGGCTGCAACAGTTTCATACTATGAGCTAGTTTTTGTGGAACATTAAATAAAGTTGGGAGAAATCTGAGAAATTAAGTGTTTTAAGTGTGCTTGACCAAAGACTTACAGCGAGTCATTTACATTTGCATGTTGATTGAGATGGTATGAGAGCTGATTAAAATTCATTTTATGGCTACAACTTAATAAGAAATTCTCTAATTCTTATTGGTTAGTTGGGCCACTGTTCTTTTACAATCTTGGTAATATTCGCATCACTCAATTTTAATTTTAAGATATTGTTTTCTACATTTTGAAAGTGTCTAAATGTTGCATGTTAATTATGAATTATTCCGTTTGCTTATATTGCTAGTGTAATGTTTATGTATTTTGAATCACAGTGTTATTGCTTGTAATTTGAAGGCTTTTTCTTGTTTTTTGTATTAGAATGTGTCTTTGACTTCTGTTGCATTTGTTTGTGTTGCTTTTATTATTTTATTACACTTGCAAAACAAATTACACATACAGTTCTGGTCACAGTTTTAATTTATTAAACTCAGTTTTTACCGCTCACAAACAAAGCATCACGTCACCATATTGTTTACCGTACTACCTTAGTCAAAACATGTTTTACAATACTTGCCAATCAATTGCGATACTTAACAAAAACATATAAACATCAAAACTGATAATTAAGTCCTAGACACAATCGTAATTCCCAACACTCACCCCTAATTTTCAAATTTTCAGTTTTCCAATGCAGTTTTCAGCACACAATTTCACTCAGGTGTGTTTTGAATTTAACACTAGGCAGAGGCTTCGTAAGTATGTCTGTTTCTGTCTGTCACTGGGGCAGTAGTGTACTTTGACAAGACCCTCACTTACCTTTTCATGGATGTAATGAAATCACATCAATATGTTTTGACCTGCGATTCAGCCCTCCATTTTTCATTAAGCTTGATGCATGCCAGCATGCTGCGCTCTCTACGGGCGACTTTGCCCCAAGTGACCCTTCACTCGGGACAAGTCATAACAGTGGCGAACGAGACAAACGTATTGAGCATGGAGATTCCACTAGCATGGACAGCAGAATACGTAATTGTAATGAACCTAAGTAATAATAATAAACACAACCCGTCCGGTCCCTACATGCAAGCGCCACCCCAACTAATAGAATATTTAATTTTGAATATCCACAATTCTTCATGGTAGCACGGAAGATGTTCCAATCAACCCTGGAGATAGCAGCACCACCTTGGCCTTGTGACATCACAGCCAGCCATCCTCAGGCCAAATGTTTTTATTCGTCATCGCCTCCAAGCAGGGAGATAAGAAATGTTTGATGCTCCAGCGCTCTGATAACCAACCCCTGCGTTGGAAGGCTACACTATCCCCCGCACCCTGAGAACTGCTGATCTGCAGAAAAGAATTATAAATAGAGGTCCAGCAGCATGGTCCAGCGAAAGATGCTGGGCTTGCCGGTCTAATAAGATTGCGAGCCCAACCCAGTCTGCAAAAACTCTCCTCCCTCTCCAGAGCCTGCACCAAGGCTCGAACTCCATCTGCTCCAGCCGGCAACTTGGGAAGGCCGCCAGCACTCCAGCTCCTGCAGCTTGGGTAAGGCTCGTCCACACCAGCTACTACTCACCAGACAGCAAACTCCTACCACCTGTACCCACCACCCTCACCTTAAGTAAACTTTCTCTTACTCCTGTGGTAGCAGGTCAGTACGCGATTTACGTTCCCCTGGAGATTTCCTAGTAACTTCCTCATATGCTGCGAATTGCATACATATATATATATTTTTCTTCCTATTCCTTTTTCTACACTTCCCTTCGCCTGTAGAGTGTTTTTGGCTCTAGTATTTAATCTTTTTGTATTGTGTGACATCCTCAATATTTTTTTATTTCACGTAATAAAACTTACGTAATTCGTTCGTGTGTGTCGCCTATATCACTAGTAGGATAGTTTTCCTGATCCGTTATAAAGTTCAATGCATCACACCCACGATGGACTTGGTAGTCGCCAGAGGCGACGTGAGAGATGCGCCTTAAATCGATCACTCCCTATTAATAATCTGCTAGCCAATTCAAGTCTGGTTGCACTATTACATCTAGAACCAATAGAGTCACCTGTTTCTTATGATATTGTAGTACCAGCATCCCACGAGGGTCTCCTGGATCATTTATTAGGTTGGCTCCCACCTGAAGACATTGAGCAGGAAGGCATAGCTCCAGAACCCACAGAGGCCATCGTACCGGTTCATGTATCGGAAATCCCAGCAGCCCCTGTTCCAGTCACCCCAGCTCCCTCCAGCACAGTACGTATAGCTTCGGGTTTGACACTCGACAGTGGAAGCCCTACCTACCGAATGTGTAATAAGATTATCCTCCAGGAAATTCATTAGGGTTCAACTCCCACCGAAAGTTGCCCCTAAACCACGTGGAAAATCCCCAGCTAATTTTGTTCCCACACGCCGGCTGACGAGGCCGCTGCAGATAAACCCTCTCACCTCAGCCAGATCGGTCATGCCCATGATCACCCTCAATTAATTATTCACTCATACATTCACCTTCCTTGGTACCGCTGGCGTTCCACCTATTAACAGCCCTGGTTGTGAGGGTATTAAAACTCCCCGGACAGGAGCTTATTTCCATACTCCTCACCCTGGGGTTTGAGTCTCCTCTCCTCCACCGGAACAAAGAGGGTAATCAGTGTAGTCATTCCTTAATTCAAAAGAACCGAGAAGTTCGGCACGCGACAAGCTCAGTGCACTTTGATTGTCCATATGCAATCTTGCTGTCACCTCTTTGCCCAGGATCTCTTCCAGAACAGCCTTCAGATTCATCAGTTCTTTTGTGCACTCTGCAGCCGCTATATACTCTGCTTCCGCAGTGGAAATACCAACCACGGGCTGCTTCCTGTTGCACCAGCTGATGGGGCCTCCACAGTAGTAAATAACGTAGCCCGTAGTACTCCTTCTGGACTGTGGGTCCCCTGCAAAGTCGGCTTCACAGAAGCTGACCAGTTTTTCCATTGGAGAACTGCTGCCAAATCTGATCCTCAGATTTTCAGTATCTCACAGGTACCTCAGAACTTGCTTGATTGAAACAATGTCCTCTTCAGTTGGGTTCTCAGCACTTCTGCTGCAGTGGCTCACTGCATACGCTATATCCGGCCTTGTCTTGTACAGATATATGAGGCTCCCCAGCAATTCTCTGTAAGGGAAACTTTTATCCTGTCCTTCCTTTTCTTCTCCTTTTCTTTCCACCACCGGAGTTAGGGCAGGCTTCACCAGTCATGTTGTATGCTTCCAGGAGTTGAGCCACTGTTCCTATCTGGTTAAGATGAAGACCTTTTTCATTCCTCATAATTCCATTCCTAGGAATCTGTTGGGGCTTTTCTGAAAATTAACTTCAAATTCCCTCTCCAGACCCTCCAGGAAACTATCAACTACTCTGCAGTCTTTGCCAACCACTACGCCATCATCAACATACAAACCTAGGATAACGGAGCCATCAGCACTCTTGACTACACAGGGTTCAGATTTCAGCTGACACATGCCAGCCAATTTCAAGTGATCTGTAATTCTCACATACAACTCCGCATAGCTTCGCTCTTGAAGTTTCTTTGGGGCCGGCAAACTGCGAAGTACTTTATAAGTTTCTTTTCCTAAAGACAAAATCAAAATTGTTCTTCGTTTCTCATGTTCATTCTCTGTGTCACCAACACCATTTGCGATAAACAACTGCTCTAACCTTTCTAAATAAGACTCCTACGAATCTTCACTAGACACAAACTTTTCGGCCTTGAAACCGGACATACTTGCATCTTATTTGTACAGATATGTACATCCCATCCTCGTAGCCAGTGTGCAATATTTTCCTTTATTTCACAGTCAATCATATACTTACAATGTCAATAACATCTTACTGCCGTCGGGGCGCGCTACCAACTGCCACTGTCCTTTGTCCTTCTCCGCATGCTCGCAGGCATACCAACACTTATAACCTAAATATACCACATTCTGGAAATTAACATGTTTTCTGGAATGTAGTTTCCCAGTACTTTCAGCCTGAACATGAGATTTCCAAATTTACTGACACGAGTTGCCAAGTCTACTGCAGCTGTATATTTATAGCCAAAAAATTCTTGCGTGAGATTGAACTTTTGCTGCAACGCGTCACACTCAAATATCACACAGTCTGCGATACATGCTAAAAGCATTTTCACAGGTAAGGATATGTGTCAGTGGAATTCTATGTACAGTGGTGATTATTATTTTTTGTGCTTTGGCATCCTTTTTCTGGTAATCCGCCTAGTCACTGCTACCTTGCTCCGGTACTTTCACTTTCCGATGCACAATGCTGTACTGTTACGTCTATGACTGGGCCCATAACATGTTGTTTTTATTAGTTTATTACACTTGCAATACAAATTACACACAGTTCTAGCCACTGTTTTACATTATTCAACTCAGTTTTTACCGCTCACAAACAAAACATCGCGTTGCCATATTGTTTACCGTACTACCTTAGTCAAAACACGTTTTTCAACACTTGCCAATCAATTGAAATACTTAACAAAAACATATAAACAACAAAACTGAGAATTAAATCCTAGACACAATCAAATTCCCAACAGTTTGAAATGAATCAATTTAATAAATTAGGGTAAAACAAGATTTTAATTGTGAGTGATGTAATTACTTTTTGTGATTCTGGTAAGCTAACAATGAGACTACTGATCTCACGCACTTACATTGAAACACATTAAATAATTTATTTGTACTCGTAACCGGGCTGTTCCACTACATATCTGGCATTACACATACACGAGTGGCAGTTTAGCATACTGTTACAGATTAGACTTATCAACGTGGTGGCTATTAAGACATACTCCGATAGGACGCATTTGTACACGTAGTACCACTACAGATCTGGTGACACAACGTGGTGGCCAAGAAACAATATTTCATTGTCGTTGGTTTGGTGGTGTTTTGTTATGGTAAGAACGTACATTGAGCATGCATCATTTTAAGGTTGTGTCATATGTTGTAAGAGAATGAGTGATTGGTCTGAGAGAGAACCGTATTTCTTACGTAGTTGGTTACATCCAACATGTAAAAATATTTTATCGGAAATGGCAGACAACAACTGAGATACGCTAAGTTTAGATGAAACACCACGTACTAGTGAAAATGATAGTATGGAATTAGTGTCATTTTGCAGTTAATGCATACATTAGTCGTGTAAATAAGCTTGAAAATACAGAACACTATCTGTCAGATGCACAAGCAAATGCGAATATTAATGTTTCTCACACAGCCAACACGTCAACCCCTGATGTAAATCGTATGGATGGTAGTATGCTAATGACATTAGACGTATTTTAAAAAATGGAGGGTAAAATGTCTGATTTAAAAGCTGATTTTTCTGAGCAAAATCTAATTTGTCTATACAGGATGAAAAATTGTCGAAAATTGAGGGTAAACTGCTTGAATAAAACATAAAGTTAGGTAAGCATTTGCAGAGAAATTTAGAGATTTTGCGATCTGATATCACTGTCAATTCAGAATCTGACACTTCAGAATAGCAGATACTCATATTTCGGTAGCTGATTTACAGAATTAAGTTGAGGTTGTAGTTTCTATACAAACTAGTCAAGAAATCAAAACCACCGAACTGCATAACAGGTGAGAGTAGATGACCAAATTTCACATGCATAGGAATTAACTGAGGAAAGCATTGCCGCAGTTACTAACACGGTACGTGAGGTAAAAACTCATGTGGAAAATTTCACACAGTTTGGAACAAACTAGGGAAGAAATAGAAGGGCAGATAGAGAACCTAGAACATAGGGTTAGTGAAGTAAATGCAGTATCTCACGTGAATATTTCTGTTCCTAAAATTTTAGCTCTAGTTGATACATAAGTAATTAGTTTTGAAAAACATGTGTGTCACAAACTTGATCATTCTTAAACAGACTACTTAGCTGCAAAAAAAGAGTTTGAAGTGAATAGCAAGGAGATTCGTGGAAAAATTTGTAGTCAAAAGAGAAGTTAAGTCTGCTCAAATACGTGAAAATGTTTCACCTACGTCAGATTTAACTGAATTGCTACCTAATGCTTTTCCTGGAAACATTCCACGTTTGACTACTGTTGATAGCCAATGCGATCCTGCTTTAGAGTTCTATCCGATCTCTACTATATTGCATCACCCAGCAAAGCAATGGGCTGAGGAGATTCCTAGATTCTCAGGTTGTAGTGAGGAAAGCCGGTCACCTACCTAAAAAAAATTGGAGGACTATTCTAAACTGTTCAACCTTACTGACAAAGAAATTCTTACAAGCCTTAGTCTCAGTTTAAAAATGACAGCTTTTTACTGGTGGGAAGTTGAGAAGGAACATGTAGGAAGTTTTGAACTGTTCAAAAAGGTTTTTCTGGAGCAGTACTGGAATTCATGCATACAGGGAAATTTACGAGCCCGTCTTCATCATGAGAAATTTGACCCTAAATGAGATAAGACTCTTGAACAGCACATTAGTTAAGTTTTCGAACAATCCAGACACCTTAATTCATGAATGGAAGACGAAGAGTTAGTCGAAATCATCATTGCACAGTTACCACTTTATTATCAGTATAGATGGGCGAATCGTCTTTTCACCAATTTGAATGATTTTCGATATCAGCTGTTGAAATTAGAACAGACAGAGAAGCAGAGGTCCGCTACTGCTAGAGATCCTGACCGACAGGTTATGCCCTGACCACCACCTCTATATCAGGGACTGAACTATAGAAATGATCAGGGTAATTTTCAGCACAATACAAGCGGAAACAATCTACGAGTGAGTTTTCTGGAGTTTGGCCGAAATTCCAACAGGGAATAATCTTTAGGAACGTACCCTAAACCACGGCAACGCCCCGCCCTCGCTGAACGCATACGTACATGCTGATAGTACGGTGTACGCGTTGTCCCTGAACCATCAGACCCAAGGGGTGGGACGTGTTGAGAACACTTTCGTGGGGAATAGAAACAGAGAAGTCCGAAAACCATGGTCGGAGAATCCGATAGGTCGAATCCAATCTAATTTCGTACCCACACGAACAGTGCCTAACACTAATTCTGATATGATGGTACCTCCACCACAATGGTACAACACACCACCTCCTAATGTACCTAGAGAAAATATGGCAAGAATTACTAGATTTGGTAAGGAAGCGAGTGTATTTGGCAGCCGAGAGTCGCAGGAAGCATTTCTGTAGAAGTAAGAAGAATAAATTATAAGTTGGCCATTTGGTATTATGCAGAATGAATTATGTGAGTTAGTTCTGGAAATTTGTGACACACACACTATTTTTGCTTATCGAAGGTCCATTCAAGATTGTGGGTATAACTCATAATAAGTGTTACGAATTGTCTGATTTCTGTGGAAATCCAAAATGTCGGTATAATATAATCCAGCTAAGGTCTTATGTTACCCCATGTTCTGAAGCACACGTAGGCAATGAGACATAATTTTATATAAAGTCATATACTTATATACTGGTTAGACGGAGGATATGTGTATAAGCATAATTTACAATTTACTATGTGAGATTGCACATAAGTAGAGCCTGCCAGGTATTAATGGGAGTTGGCCTTGAGTGTATTATTACGGCTAGTGGTATTGTCGCTCATTTCACATGTTTATGTCTGTTTATTAAACTGTCTTGTATGTATTTTTGTCACCATATAAACACGTTTGTTCGGCGGACCTGATGTTTAAAGGAACCTTATTGCTGCACAGCATAATATAATTATGTATTCCCCTCACCTGTGAGAGTAAGCAAATGTATAAGTACGACTGCAAGTCTGAGCCTGTCGCGCCGTTGTTGTATGTGAAAGAAGAGGAGGTAAACAGAAGGAAAGCGTGATAATTAGCATGTGTTGTATTGGGTTACACTGACGCCACAAGAGGAGATTATGTTTGCCACATACACAAATAGTTTTGACAAGTATTTATTGAAAAGGCCTGCCCACTGAAAAGGTATGTCTGAAATAGGAAAACATGTCACGCCCAGAGCTAAACACATTAGCATGCACACTCCTAATGGGGGAGGTTTATGTAAGAGACAGTGCTCACCGTTCGATGATATAAATTCCAACTGGATACGGAAAAATAGAAATGTTATTTAATTATTTGATTGGGATAGTGACAATATGATGTCTACGTCATTGTTTTCTCCAAGGTTTCCCGAAGCTAATTCATAATTCACTTGTACTATACAAAAACCAGATTTGAAATGTATTTCTTGTATTATTTACAAAATAATTTTTGTACAATTTTGTACCAGAAAAATTGTCTTATTTTTGGTGCATGGCTGCCATAAGTCAAAATTGGCTCTCAAGACCTCGATGTTAAGAGCAGCCCAAATGTCTTCACTCTCACTCACTCACTATAAGTAAAAAAAGTGTTCATAGAAAAAAGGTTAACCTAATTTGTGATTTCTTTATTACAGTGTAACACAAAACATGTGTTCTGTAATGGATGTTATGACAGTGTGCATGAACTTCTCCATTCCACAAGATTGTCTTATGAATGTACGTGAAACTGTGCTGACCTTCCTACACACTGTCGGGAATCAAACAGGCATTTGTACACTTTAGAGAATATGTCACTTGACTATAATGATTCACAGCTGTAACCATTTTTACCATACGTACTTTCTTCTGCGCTTCCCAAGTCTTCTTTCATCCTCCACTTCCCAAGTCTTCTTTCCTTCTGCACTTCCCAAGTCTTCTTTCCTTCTGCACTACCCAAGACTTCTTTTCAGCTTCTTTTTGCATTACATTTGGTGTTCCGTTCTCAAATGGCAACGTTTGAAAGCGCTCCCTGTGTGAATCGGTCTATGTTTCTACATGAAAGTTAACGGGACTGCTTTTGTGATCCCACTTTCTGGCCCATGGTGTTCCATGGGCCTGTCACCAAAATTTTTATTGTTTGTGTGTTCCAGAAACAGTCAAACTGTCATTTTGACGTAATTATGAAAGCTGTACAATAATCATAGTTTTCGTGCTATAAATAACAATAACTATGTGTATAAATGGAACGGCATTAGGCATAAATATAAAATATTTTTATTGTGCCCATAAAGAGACAGCCTTTAAATTACAAACATAGAATTTATAAAATGTAAAACTATCATGAAGGGTTTTTTTTTTTTTTCCTCCAACAGGCATCACATGGCACTTGAAGCAGTACCAGCTCTTCGGCTTACAGTCCCAGCCTGGACTGAGCTTGACGGGAACTGAGAGAGGAAATCTCTGCATCTGTGTCGAGGTGATGGCAGCTGTTATTCATATGACCCAAAGTATAACAAAAGCAAATTTTTTAATATGTTACCAAATAAACTTTATTGTCATATTTATTTTGAGGAAGATAACTGTTGTTCTACTTTTAAAAATATAATTAATTTGCAAATTAATGTGTACGCCCTATGTGCAGCTTTGAATTTGTCATAAAAGTGAGACTCAGAAATGTTGTAGTTCTCTGCGCCACTTACTGTCGGAGGTTTTGATTCATTCCATCCCAGGCGTATCTTTCTCGTATGCTTTGTATGGTTTCTCGGGTTCCCGTGTGTTTGGCATGGGGGTGCTGGTAGAAGTGGGCGCAGATCTTCTGGCACAAGCTGGGGTGTGCCCAGATACACCAGGGGGAGTTCATGGTGCCATTCTGGGTCAAAATGACTGCTCCGCGACGGCGGTATCGGTGAGGCTTGGTTCGGACCAGGGCGTTGCTCTGGGGTTTGTCCTGCTGGGCTTCTCATATTTTGTCCTGGGTGAGGTTTGTTTGTTGGAGCCTCAGTCCCAGGTTTCCTGACGGGTGCAACGGGTGAGGGGGTGCGAGTCATTCCCAGTCCTCGCTGTCCTTGATGCCCATAGTTGGATCAGGGTAGCGAGACAGAGTATCTGGGTCTTTCGTTTTCCTCGGGCAGTGCTGGACTGTGAAATCAAATTCGCTGAGAAAGCACTCCCTCTACCAAGCTTTGCCCTTTGTCTGTGGGACTTGTATAGCCACTTTAGGCTTGGTTATCAGTCTTTAGTATGAATTGCTTGCCCTCCATGAGGTGTCACTATTTGCGCGTCGCCCAGATGACTGCCAAACATTCTTGTTCGTTGCTGTGGTAACTAGCCTCAGTGTCATTGAGTCGGGTACTTGCATGTGAGAGTACCCGGGGTTGGTTCTTGTCGTCCTCCTGGTAGAGTACAGTGCCTAACCCGAATTGACTGGTGTCAGTTTGGAGTATTAATGGTCTCCCTTTGGAGGGCTGGTGTAGCTGCCTAAGATGACGGAAACTATCCTTTAGGGCTTCAAAAGCAGCCTAGGCCACGGGAGTCCAGCGCCAGGACTTATCCTTGCCTAGTGGGATGTGAAGGGGGGCCATGAGTTGGGCCGCATTAGATATGAATCCCCGGAGCTAGTTATAGAGTCCGAGGAACCAACGGAGTTGCCTTTTGGTCTTGGGGGTCGAGGCCTCTTGGATGGCTTGAATCACTCCTTCCTAGGGATAGATACCTTCGGGGAAAGAACGTGCCCTAGGTATTCTATGTCTTTTCCCCCGAAGTGGCTTTTACTTAGCTTACACGTGAGCCCATGCATTCCTAATG
Source organism: Dryococelus australis (assembly GCA_029891345.1). Classification (NCBI taxonomy): domain Eukaryota; kingdom Metazoa; phylum Arthropoda; class Insecta; order Phasmatodea; family Phasmatidae; genus Dryococelus; species Dryococelus australis. The sequence continues at coordinate 60,442,313 of CM056996.1, forward strand.
CTCTAGTACTCAGGTTAGGTGGTGGCAATGTTCTTCCCAATTTTGGGAGTAAATGATTGTCATCCAAATACGTGAAGCAAAACTTCCCGATGTACCAGGTGAACCTCGGCGGCCATTAGCCTCTGGAAGGTCACAGGGGCATTTTTTAGCCCAAATGGTATTACCCAAAATTGCAATGTTCCTTCAGTTGGGGTAGTGAACGACATATATTTGCGGCTGTTGGGGTGGACTGTAATCTGCCAATACCCAGACGGAAGGTCCAAGGTACTGAAGGTGGCTGTGTCCCTGATCTCGCGGAGGGTATTGTGAAATTGATGGATGGGGATGGGATGGGGAGGGTCTTTTCATTCAGTCATTTGTAATTCACACAGAAACGTTTTCCACCATCCGTCTTACGGACTAGCACTATTGGAGAGTTGGAGTTGTAGGCAGAAGTGGAGGGTTCTATTATCCCTTGGTGTTTTATTTCTTCTACCTGTTCTAGGATTTCTCTTTGTCTGTGCGTAGATACATTTTATGGGGGGCTGTAGATGGGTTGCAGCGTGCTGGGCCAAATCTTGTGTTGTATACTTCGTGTTTGAGAAAGCGGGCCAGAGTTCGTAAATACGTGGGCATATTGGTTCGAAATATCCTGGAGTTTCTAGACCTGGTTTTCCGTAAGATGATGTTGGATATCGGCGGGGTCGAGAAAGGGGGAGGGGGGGGGCTACTTCCGGGATATGCGTGTTCCCAGCGGATTGTCACCCGCTTCGCGTTCGTTTCCCACATGAATTTTCCCTTGTCCGTGATCTATGATGCAGTGCTGTTCTTTAAACCACGGTTGGCCTAGGATGACCTCCTAGCGTATATCGAGAATTACCGTGAACCAAGTTTCCTGTGACAAGTGACATACCTCCATGATTAATTTGATTTTCCCCTGAGCTCTTAATGTGCTGTTGGGGTGTACAATGCTGATGTGTAGGGATCGGGGCGTGACAAACAAGTTGCGAAACGAGAGGAGGAGGGTGCAGGTGATGCACCTGACCCTCTGTCCTTCGTTCTGCTCCGAGTAAATCCTTTTGTGCAGGCTCTCCTTCCCCCTGATGAATAACTCTACCTCCTCGTCGTGCTTTTGCATGCGAGAGTGTAGATCAGTAATAAGATTACGTAGGATCTCATCGTCAGAAAAATGGGAATTAGCTGGGCTTTGAACTGTGGCCAACCTTCCACAAGCTCTCCGTATTTATCCCACCATTTCCTGGCAGGGCCGGTGAGTTGACGGTGAGCTCGGCTCACCCATTGTTTGCTTGAGATGGGTGTTCCCTCAGTTCCCTCTCGTACTGGCTTAGGAATTTTCCGGGCTCGGGATACGGTTTCCCATTAAATTCTGGTAATTCTAATTCACAGGGTAGACCTGGAATCACCGAGCTATACCTGTGGGTTGGATTTCATAGTTTGTAAGTCTGCTCTTTCCCGCAGACCTTGCATTGGTAAACTTGTCCGGGGTTTTGGGTGCGTTTGTCCTACCAGCCGTTACAGGCATGGTGGAAATCCCGGTTACACAGTATGCAGCATACTCTATGCCTGCCAGGACCCTTGCACTCTGGCCATTGGCATATCTGTGGTTCCTCTGGCCTACATTCCTCGCAACGATACTCCAAGCCGTCAGCATATTGGGGTACGTCCTCCCATCCAATGCATAAGTAGTGATAATTCCGTAGGCAGTAATTACACTTTATCATGTTCAGGTCTGTGCCTGTGCAAGCAGAGACTGAACAAGACATGTTGCTAATTCCGGCGACATTAGCCTCGGCTAGAGTGCAGCATGTGTCGAGTAAACTTGTTTCTGAGTTGAACATGTTTACAATCTGGGCACCACGAGGTGTTTCTCACGACACTCCAAAGTCGTTAATCGACTCCTCTGCAAGGAGTCGGGGATGAGGGTATCTGGCTCGGTCCAGCTCCCAAGGCTAAACTACTATGAAGCTGTTTGGCCCCACGTTGGGCGCCAATTGACGCGTGCCCCTCTTGGGCCTTATTGGATAAGACGTTGGTACACTGACCACCCTCTCGATTACGGCGAATGAGAGGGAAATCAAACCCCAGAATGAGGTGGAGTGATAGGAATTCCCTCCCAGGGAGTTTTACTTTCCTCACGACTAAGGCTGTCAAAAGGCGGGGATGCCAGTGGTCCCAGAAATATGAATGAGGTTTCAGTCTGTGATTATTCAAGGGTGATGATGGCGGTGGATGATCTGGCCAAAGAGACGGGGTTTATCTGCAGCGGCCTCGTCGGCAGAGGTGCTGTGATAAAGTTGGTCTGGCTTTGATTTCCCTGGGGATTGGGGACTACCTTCGGTGGGAGTCAAACCCTAACTATTTTGCCGGATGCCAACTTTATCGTACAGAAGTTCGGTTGATCTACTGCAAGTGGGTGTCAAACCCGGATCAACTTGCCAGTGGCTAGCTTGATAATGCTAGAGTGGACTGCATATACCAGAATAGGGGATACCTGGGATCAGGTGTATTGGTTGGCCCTGAAGCTTCTGAGGTTCTGAATGGGTTTCCTCCTGGTCCTCCTCCGGTGGGCACCAACCTAGCCAATGATCGAGTGGGGACTCCTGCGAGGATGGTATGATCGTGTCCTAACAGAGTGGTTGATACTGTGGTTCACTGGTTGGCAGTTGTACTGGATTTGGAATCACATAATTTATATCAGTTGCATTCTGCCTGTGTAAGGCACTTCTCTCGTGGTGATTGAGCTCTGCTGTGTTTATAGTGCATTGGATAGGAAGCTGTCTACCTTTCTGCGGATGTAACATTCCTGGGGGGTACGGCTTGTCAATCGTACCCAAGGACCTGTCGTGTGATTGGCAGTCAAGGTACTGAGACTCACATTAAGTAACAGCTGAGGGAGCACTGAAAACCCAGAATCAGCTGCGTGCCTTGCGGGCTTAAGTGCCAATCGCTTCAGGTCCCATCTCCTGTGGAGTCCAGTGCGCCTCACAACTGATTACACACATGTTTATTTAGTGCAACAACAATTACATTCAATAAGAAAGAAACCACAACAAAATTAACTATTAGGGGAACTATGCTACAACTACGGTAGGCAACACAATGGGCTAAGACTCACGTAATATTTATTGCAGTGATTAATAAAACTGGAAAGTCCCTGCTAAAAGAATACACTTTAAATTTTAGCTACTAGAATAATAGCAATAATTGTACGAGCTTAAAAGACATGCGAAGGCTGGCCTGATAAAACAATAATTAATTTAAGAGAAATACAAAAATTCTACGTGATGTAATCTACAGTGTTTGTTATTAGATGATGGGTTGTTTGGGGGGGGGGGGGGGGGGCTAATCATGCAACGACCTGCTACCGCAGGAGTCAAAGGAAATTGACTGTTAAAGGGGTAATGGGTACAGTTGGTTGGATTACCGTATGGAGAGAGTGCTGAGCCTGGCAGTCAGCTGGTGTGGACGAGCCTTTGCAGGCCGTAGGGCTGGAGTTCTGGCGGCCTTCTCGAGCTGCTGGCGGGAGAGAGTGCTGCCTTCCCGAGCAGCAGGCTGGAGTTTGATCCCTGTTGCAGGTTCTGGAGAGGAGAGAGAGTCTTCGCAGACTAAGGAGAGTCTTCGCAGACTAAGGAGAGCTTGCAAACCTATTCGGCTGGCGAGCCTGGCATCTCTGCTGGACCATGGAGCTGGACATCTATTTATACTTGAAAATCTCAGCATCAGTGATTCTTTGGTGTGCATAGGGTAGCGTAGCTTTCCAGCGCAGGGGTAGGTTTATCGGGGTGCTGGAGCGCCGCACATTTCTTATCTCCCCGCTTGGAGGTGATGACAATTTTAAACACCTCTCTTGGAGGCTGGCTGCATGTGATGGTACAAGGTCACAGGGGTGCTGCCATCCTTGGGGGTTGGGAACTTCTTCCGCTGTTAAACTGAAGGGTAGTGAATTTAAAAATTATTTATTCAATTCGTAGGGGTGGCGCTTGCATGCGGGAATCCGGCTAGGCAATGCATATTGTAATTAGGTGGGTTAGTTACAATACGTAATCTACTTTCCAGGCTTGTGGAATCTCCTTGCTCCTTATTTCTCCACTGTTATGACTTGCCCCTGAGCTCTGGTTGCTCATTGATGGGGCGAAGTCACCTTTAGAGAGCGCATCTGCGATGCGCAGCATGTTGGCATGCGTCAACTTTAATTTAACTAGGCATAAGTGAGAGGAACAATGAACTAAATCAGGTCTAATTTGCCCTGAAGTGTTTGTAGAATCAACTTGCTGAAACTTCAACATCTCTTCTTGACAGATTTGTGGGAACCTGTATCTATTCATGGCGTCTTAAGTTTTTTGCAAACTTAACAGAATGAACTACAAAATAAACATAACTGTATGTATGTGACATATGGTATGTAAAATAAAGGAACATACCCAGAAACATGGATTACATTACTTTACAAAATTACAGTTTACCTGTATGTCTAAAGACCCGGAAATTTCACAAATTCATTTGAGGACAAGTTAACCACCAACAATATATGTTCATCTGTGTTTCTTCTTCTGTTTGACAGCAGTTTATTAGACATGCCTTGGACGACATTTGACAAATAACAAATCTATAAGTAAAACAGGACTGAATCAATTTGCACCCCGGCTTCTTTTTAAACTGGATTGGCAGCCATTGAAGAACAAACTGGTGCGTGGATGCACAAAGGATTGTACAGTCTAGTTTGTTGCAGAATGAATATACATATTTTCTGGGACTCTATACATGGAATTTTGAGTTACTAAAATATCTGGTTGGCTTTACTAGGTGAGAGTGCTACGGACACGTGTATTTACGTACTGAAGATGAAATAAAATTTTTATTTGTGGAATTCTTTGGCAGATACTCGGTGAGACATGCAGAAATGTGTGACGACTTTGGTTGTTTGCTGATATCACCACAACCACAAAAGCCTATGCATACCTCTGTGTTTGACAAAATCTACACACAATGTGTATCTTTAGCTAATTTATTCTAACTTAAGTATCACTGTACTAGACACTAACAATGAAACTGATTGCCATGTTGCACGAACTGAATGGCAGTGCTGCCAATATTTATTATTATACTAAGAAAATATAACTTTGAAGAAAAATGTTGCACAAATGTAATACATACTCTTTATACCTATGTAAGAGTACTACAGTTGTGTTTGCTTTTGGTTGAAGAGATTTATTCATACAGCTTATGTTAGCGATAAACAAATTTGTATACACAAACATCCGTGTGTGCACACACACTATTCATCCATCGATCAATCAATTTATCTATCCATCCATCAATACATTTATCTGTTCATGCATCCATCAATCCATTTATCCATTCAGCAATCCACTTATCCATCTATCCATTTATCTTTTCATCCACCCATCAATCCATTTATCCATCCATCCATTTATCTTTTCATCCACCCATCAATCCATGTATCTATTCATCCATTCATCAATCCATTTATCTATTCATCCATCCATTCATCAATCAATTTATCTATTCATCCATCCATCAATCCATTTATCTATTCATTCATCCATCCATCAATCCATATACCCATCCATTCACTGTTCCATCTATCCATCTCTTCTTGCTCACTTTTTCTTTCTAACAATTTCTTCATCTCTTTCTCTCCTTTTTTTCTTCCATATTTTTGGACCTACTTTATTAACTCTAACATGAATGAAAATAAATAAAAATATGTCATGGTCATTGTGACCCATATGGTACCAGTTATGTGATGAATGTACTGTATCAGTTAAGGGTTGAATCTTAGGCATTTCTGTTACATTGTTTTGTTGTAGGGTTCATGGCTGTTTGTAATCCACAATGGCTGTGTCGTTGAAAATATCAACATGCTGACAGCTCTTGAGAATGTTAAAGGGACATGGAATAGCAATGTACTGATGATCAACGTAGCTTTCAATGTGAGTAGATCAGTTCATAATTACATCCAAGTAGGTTATATACAGTATACATCCGGAGAGGCCCTGTTGTTAGGCTGCATATAGTGCCTGCTGAAGGCAGAGGGCGAAGCTTGTTTTCCGATCCAGTAATGGGAGAAGAGCCGGCAAGAGGTAAACGACACTCAAAGTGCACAGAAAACCTGTAAACTTATCACATCGTGTCTCTTAAACTGCTCATTCAAACTGTTTTGTGTTTTGGGAATTGGTGCACAGTTTCTTCCTTGTCATTCACTGACTGGTTCTTTTTAAAAATAATGTAAAATAACTAAAAAATTATTTTCTAAAGCTTTGCACAAAATTCCGGAAAAGTTACTGCATGAAAAGTAAGATTATTTAAAGTTTTTTTTGACTAGATAGATGGAGAGTTAAAGTGTATGAAATTTAGAGAGAATAACAAAATTTTACGTGAAGATTGTGGAATTGTGGAGAGGGGCCTGGTTTTCATATTATGGGTTGATAAGTTTAGAGGATTTTATGGTAAACATGCATTATTAGGCATCAAGTTTAAACAGTACATTAAATTAAATACATAATCTTCATCACTAGACCCATACAAAAGAAAATAAATCTTCTAACTCTTTTTTCCCAAATCATCAGCTTAACAACACTGTACACTATCAGTAGGTGTCGGTTTGATTTCTGTAAGGACATGAATAAAAAAAATCTTCCTACGACTGGACCGAACCTGTTAGTAGTCAATTTATAATGTAGATTTCTAAGCATTCATTCTGATAGCTGTGGCATTTTGATTGGTTAAAGGTAATATAATCACTACTTTATTTATACTATTGACTAATGTTTAACAAATAACTGTAACAATATCTATTTTAAAAACTATATTACATCTACAGACTACATATGCAAATATAAACACGTAATCTACAATGTGAGTTGGCTTATAAAGAGATCAGTGTAATTGAAAGAGAAAAGACCTTCTCAGAAAGGACAATTCATTATAACATAAATAAAATTTATTTTATAAAAATTTTAGTTAAAAAGCAAACAGTTGTATGATTAAGCAGAAAATGATATGATAATAGTGTAAATTAATTTCTCAAAATAATATGTAACTGTTTGACACATTCAGTTAATAATGCATGGCAATCAGAATAGAACTTTAATAGAACGTAAAAAAGAAAAATAGTAGAATAATTTTAGGAGTCTGTAAAAGGAATGAGTCCAAAATAATTATAGAGATGCTAAATTATACGGTTAGAATAACTGTTCAGTAATGTCAAGAGTAGCCTATTTTTAAAATAAGTTTCAATATTTATACGAAGATGTGAAATATACTCGTATTTTATTATTTAAAAAAAAATTGAAATGCTATCTACTTGCTACAAAACTTTTGTTTACTTCTATTCCAATATAAATTTAAGGGGGAGTGTTAGATGTGTGCCGAGTTCTAGTTCTGCGAATTAATGTTTATAATATTACAGGTAGGGATGTGCAGATGCCGATACCAATTAACCAGCTGATAGTACGACAATAGGCATTGGCGCATCTGATCATTATTTGCTGATTATTATTTATTGATTAGTAGCACTAATTTATTTAACACACAATGTTAAATAAACGTTAATTTACTGTATTATCCTTTAATTTGATATTCTGTCCGAAACCCAAAATATATTCGGAACAATTATTTTTCGATGATTTGTTCCTGTTGCTTACATTTTACCATATTTTCTATTGGTACATTCGCTATAGATTGTGTGCATCTTTCATTTTTGGACACTACATGAATGCAAAACAACGCGGATAATCAACAACTGGTACTATCGATAGTCTTGATTACATCCCGCAAGAGATTTTTCTTCTTCTCTTTTTAAGTTTTTACTGCGTTCGTAGGTTGGCAACAATGAAAGAGCAATCAGTATTCTTATACTTCTTATGCATTTACTGTACTCGTATGTTGGCGACAGTAAAAACGAATCACATACAGGCCACCTTCCATTACTGCTGACAAGCACTGAAATCACTGATGGTTTATCAGTGTTCACCAACAATAAGGGAACAGTCAGTAAGCAGCAAATATTTATCCTCTTCAGTAAATTGATTGTTTCAGGGCATCTGGTAGCAGTGTTTCCGCATGCAGCAAAATATAAACAAGTATGGTGGACACACTAACGTCACTGATTTTCATACCGTTTTTGGACTAAAACAGTAAAAATGTTACTCACCTTATACTGCTTTTTGGGCATCTTCTGACAGCAGTAAGTGATTGCTTCAACACCTGTACCTTCCGTATAATTTCCTTGAACATAATTTGACCTTGACGCCGTTTAAGAGCCAGCGGCAGTCAGACCATGATGGTGCTTACTGCTAACAGAACACATGGTGGTAAACACGTGTGTGGTACCGCTGCATGGACTTTCCCAAAACGGGATCATTTCTTTCAGTGCTATGTATTTCTTTTTAGGGTCCAAAATGGTTTGCAAAGGTAATATGTTTGTATTTCAGTGTTTATGTAATGTTGTGATATTCAAATTCAGAGTGCGCACGGCGCCGAAGAACAGGACAACGATATTTAGGCTAAGGTGCCTTTCAAAAGACAATAAATTAATAACAGGAATTCAGCCCTAAAATATATTTATGAAAATGTATAAAAATGCTTTTCGTGCCACTTAATTTTGATACAGTAATAATTTACTCAGCGTGCATAACACTTCCACTTGTGGGAACCCTGTAGGCAGCCATGGTAGGTCCGCACAACCCCTGCCTCTGGGCAGTTGTTCTAGTAGAGCTGGCGAGGTAAGACGCTGTAACGTACACACTACATATTTTTACACTGAGTTAGATTTCCATAATTCACTTTAGTTTACTGGTTAACCTTTGCTATACATTTGCCAGACATCCCCAGCGTAATGCTGTCTGCTTAACTTAATAATTTGCAGCCCTTGTGGCTTTTTCAACTTAATCGAGATGAGAGGCGATAATGTCGGAGAGGCCACGCGGCCTGCGCAACCATTTACATATCAAGTGCCATCCGCCTGTGTTAGGGGCTTTTCATTGTCATTTCTGCTTAATTGTGGCAAGCAATCTCAAGGGTAATATTCGTATGTATGTATTTCACAGGTTTTATAAAGTTTAATTGTGTTAGGGCCACACCGCTCACGGCCACATGGTTAGCTACCATCAAGTCCATATCCGCCCCATCGCCACGTTTAGAGGACTATTTCTTGTTCCATCGTGTGTGCCTTAATTGATCTCAGGATAATATGTGTTATTTTTCATTCAGGGTTCATGTATTTTGATGTTTGATGCTTTTTGCATATGACCATGCTGTCATTTCATATGTTTGGATTTTCCCGACATGCTACGAGCTCTTGTATGCTTGTTTCTTAACAGGAATATTTTTCTGAATACCACCCTCATTTTGGCCAGCAATTCTTGTCAAATTTAAACGTAAAATAATGCGTTTTCCATCTGCACATGTGGTTCGCTAAGAACTTCATCCAGTGGCATCTGCACCACCTAATACTGTTTTCACGCATCTGCGTGTCTATTTTGCCTGTTCATGTCGTGCCCCATATTCATCCAGTGATATTTATGTATTTTTGTACTGCACTACTATTTTCTGTCCTAACCCGCTATGTGTATTGATCGTCGCCACGCAATACGTGGTTCGGTGACGTGTCCCGAAGAGTAGGCATTACCGACTAAAATAAACGCACTTGGTAAAGTTCATATTCATACTCCGTGTTGCATCTCTGGGTAAAATATATAGTACATCACAGTGGCTGTAGACCCCTTACCTTGTAGAGACTTTGTTATCATGCACCACAGAGTATCACCCATCTAGGAGTTCGCAAGCAACGTAACATGCTGGGGGAATCACCCACCGGAACTGGTTAGTTCCGTCCGAGTGTTAAACTTAAAATTCATTAATTTGGTACGCTGTAACTGGAGTTAATAAAAACAAACTTACCAGTGTAAACTTGTAAAGTTGAGCCTGACTTTCTCCAAGTGTTCTACAGTGCAATGTTTAGTATTGAAACTTTTTAAATACACACAGGTGAGATGAATGCACAGAACCCACGGCATCCCTGAATTCCCTGAGTCTCAACGTGTGGTGTATGGGAAACACCACTGGCGCCCACCTACCAGGTAACAGTGTATCATAATCGTCTCGTGTCTCACCTGACGACAGTGTCAATTGGCGTTCCCAAGTGGGGCCAGTGTGTTCATCCACGTCGCGACAACAGCACCATTTGTGACAAAATGGCGGGCACCACGCCAAAACCACAGCGAGAAAACGTGAAGCCAACCGCATCGGTATCTGCGACACACGCGAACGCAACTATTTGGGACTGACGCTGTCGGGTGACACACGAGACGAACGATGACACAAATACTTACTGGTCATTTGGGCGCCAGCGGTGCTTCCCAATCACCGCACTATTGAGACTCAGGGTTCTCAGTGATGTTATGGATTCTGTGTGTCCGTCTCACGCGTGCGTACTTACAAACACGTTGGCAATACTAAACTTTTAATAAAATCACTGAAATAAACATATGTGGCTAGGACACCGTCACTACTGAATAAAAAATTGAGTTCACTGTAGACTTGTTTTTATAGATATTATTTATACACATCAACGTGCCAATGAAATGGTTATCTCGGTTATAACTAACCAATTCCGCTTGGGTGCTCCCCAGCCCGCAATTACTCTATCACACGCATAGATCGATGATTTCACCGAGGTGTGTGAAAGCATATCCTTCACAAGGGAAGAGGGCCGACAGCGACTAGGGTGGACTGACGGTTTTTCCCTGAAGACAGGACACGGTGAATTACAAATGAATACCCTTAAAACACATTAACACGAGTGATTACTCTGCATCACTAACGCAAACTTGCCCTCCAGCACGTGGTTAGTGTGGTGATGGCCTATACACAGAGCCGGCTAGGACGGGAGTAATTGCACCATACACTAATTACACAATTACATAGGCCCTTGAATGAGACATGAAATAAGATGGGACACAAGATGAATATTCACAATAAACACACACGTGTGTGAAAACGAGCTTAGGTGGCGCAGATGCTGCTGGATGAAGTTCGTAGCAGATCACGTGGTACAGGTGAAATTGCAATATTTCTGAGTGGAAACTGCAAACTAAATTCAGATATAATGTTATTCCTGTGTGGCAAATGGTTCTCTTTATGATTAGCGTTGTTACAGGCTTGTAACATGACTGATGGCGGTAGAATCAAGCATTACTGTGACCGGTTGGATCAAGTACAAAAGCATCCATTTACATGAAAAATACATTAAGCCCTAAATGAAAAATACATAGAACCCTGAAATAAATGATTGCATATACAATGTTATATAAATAAGCTCTTAAAACACAATGATGGCATATACAAAGACTTGGCTTCAGTCGTGATGCCGTAAAATATTCAAACACGAAAATTACCCTTAAATACATACAGAAAAATAAAGCTCTTAAAATTGTGTGGCAATTATGCAGAAGTTACAATGAAATGCCATAAACATAGGTAAATGGCGTCTGATTCAAAATGTGCGGGTGGCGTGACCTCTCCGACATCCTCCTTCTCCTCAATTAAGTTAAAAATGCCACAAGGGCGTAAGAAATTAGTAAAGCGGGAGCATAATGCTGGGGAAAATGTCTGGCAAAAACGTACGCAAGCAAAGATTAACCAGAAATCTACATGGACTATAGAAACCTACATCAGTGAACAAAAGTTGTAGTGCGCACGTGACAGTGTCTTACCTCGCCAGCTCTCTTCGACAGACTGTCCAGATACAAGCGTCGCACGGACCTATCATGGCCGCCTACGGGGTTCACATAAGCGGAAATGCTATGCACGCCAAGTGAAATATTTTTAAGTGAAAATAAAATGGCACAAATTAAATTAGACATTGTTTTACATTTCTATAATTTTGTTACGAATTTCAATATTATTTTAATGTCTCTTTGTGATGGCGTTCATGCCAGAATATTAAGTGTTCTTAATTTCGGCACCACAGGTACTTTGAATATTCATAACCAAACAATTAAAATTAGTACAAGCACTTTAAAACATTTTAAGGCATAGTAAACACTGTAAAGACAATATAACACATTTTACCCTGAAATTAACATTATAGGAAAGTTCAAAATTGTCGGTCTCTTTGCGCACGTGCGGTACACGTGACATGTGAGTGCCGTCATGGGCTCTAGCGCCGCTGGCTGTTAGCCGGCGTCAGGACATACCAGCCGACAAAGCCAGTTGAACTTGTTAAACGACAATTTTTGGAGGCAAATTATTTGTCAATGCAGACCCAAGGACATGCTATCGCCGTCATAACTACGCCCGTGCACACGTACCTGATGTGACGGAGCAGCAAAGAAGAGTTCCACTTGTCAGCACTGCAAACAAAACTTTCACCTCAGATGCATAGTGTTAGAGGAGTAAGCGACCTTTCACAACGGTGTGATAAACTGTACTGAGTGTCGGAACAATGATTGTGTAGGGAACGTGCTGCCGGCAACACCGGAAAACACAGCAACCTGTCGTTACATACACGCCACAAGGTTTGACGGGACCAGATCGCAATGTATGACTGCCAAATTTTGCGGGTCACGACTTAGAGGACCCAAGTACTTTTCTAGCGGTGTCCGAAGAAAGACTACACAAACACCGGGTACATCGTGACAATTCGACTGAAGTTACCGTCAACCAACTGAGGGGAACCGCCACCACGTGGTGGAACTTAGTTTGTGACTACCGGGTCACCTGGGATGAGTTTTGCGAGAGGTTATTAGGCAGGTTTGACACCGATGGCAATGCCATACAGGCCCAGGCCAGATTGTATCATGAACAACAACCAGAGAGAGAAGGAATTGCAGAATTCATCCAAAGAAAGTTGGGATTGTATAAGCATCTGCATCCAGGGCAGCCAACTCATGGAGTACTTGAAAAGAAGTCGCCTTGTCAACATCAGACATTAGGCCGTATTTGCGTGGAGCCAACTGGCAAAGTGTAGAACTGTGTACGAAAGAGATATACAGGCGGGACAGAGATGCCAAGCGCCGTGGTGAAATCACGCAATGTCAAAATCCGCGGCAGCTATTGATGCCATGCGGCCGCCACCGCAATTATCACGGATAACACACTCGCCGCTGGAGCGGTGAAGTCCGTCCATTACGTGTGCAAAAGTGTATCAAGTGAGTGACAGTACTGGAGGTGCGTTACATATCAATATCAAACTAGAGGGAAGAATTGTAATTGCAGTTGTAGACACTGCTGCAAGTCACAGTTTTGTACGCGAGGGACTAATTAAGGCTATTACCACCAGAGTGATGCCACCACAATCCAACAGAGTGAGGCCACAAGTATAATGCACGTGACTGTAGGGATCTGCGACGTACATACAAAATGTGATGTGTTTATGTATTGTGCCGAACTAGTGCGAAGAAATGATTTTGGGGTTACAGTGGTTGATTGACAACTGAAGCGCTGCATCTCCGGAGGTGCTGGTGGTGTGTTCATGTCCCACCTGAGAGCAGGTGGAGAACAGGAACTGATGATGTGCCCGGCACCATGTTCGGTATAGAGAATGATTGTTGATGGGGGTCGTATGGCCGACGGCCTATGGCGACTCTGGATATGCTGTCAATATGAAGGAGAGCTGAGTTATATTACGTAAAGGTAAAATATTGCCTGTGGGTGAAGCTGTTGGCCACTTCACACGTCTATATTACCACTGAAGTTACCCTGCTTAAGGGAGGCAGGCCCCGTAGCTGCAAAACACACTGAAATACACTTGTAAATTTGAAGGCTGCTATTAGGGCGTAGTATCCGATGAACTCAGGAGAGTTAAATGCAATAAAACACGCCTAATTAGGGTATGACAGTTTTATTACTGTTAAAGTACAACGGAATGTTACTGGACTTGTTAATGCGTACCTTAGTTAGGCGGACCCGGCACTCTGGACCTGCCGGTGGTCGCTACTGCTGGAAAATAAGGTGTGGGCCTTAGATTGTAATTATGTGAAACGCGTCCCGCACGTGAAGTTCTGGTATGTTACGTCAGGATGCAGGAGACCTCTCCTCGGCTAAATAAAAGTACTAAAAATGTTCTTGACTTACATTAACTATAGATATGAAGAAAAATGCAGCCTATATTGAATTGCCGAGGGGGGTCGCAGAGCTTACCAACTGCCCTGCCAGTTGTCTCTAGTGCTGAAGTCTGACTAACGACATGGCATCGGTTTCTCCGCACGTCTGGCGAATCCGATGCCAAAATGAAAATATGAAAAAACTTAACTTAATGATTAACATAAGTGAAACTGATATTGTACATAATTAAGATTGCTAAACTAAAGCACATTGGTGACATACTCGTGAACGCCAGAGCCCCAGGTATGGCTAAGAATGTGATGTCATGAGTATGTCATCGCACTTGAAGGGTGATATTAAATGAAATGATGCCTCAGGTGGCTGTTTCTCGATAGATGATTACATTTACACTCTTGTAATTCATATTTTAGAATCGGTGTGTGTCGTAATGGAATTAATTTCAGGAATGTGTATGGATGTGACGACACACAGATTTCGTAACTAAGGGCAGAGGCCACCCTATTTTCTATGGAATGTTATCTACTCTCTGTCCTGGAGCGGGCGGTTTCCCTAGTGAGTTGAGTTGTAATCACCACGAACTATGCCCAAAAATGCTCCTATTAAGTAATGCGGCTGGGGAACTGCTCACCATTTCACACCTCCTGCGGGAATGTATATCCCCGTCTTTTGAAACCACTTAAAGCCACGTCGCACTCCGGATTCAGCCACGGGGCCCGCCGACATTGCGCACATCGGAAAGCCATGGGAATAAGCAGCGCCGCTTATCCCAGTGTTACCTCCAATGGCTGTTGCGTCTAATGGTCTTGACTTCACGGGACACACTTGTTTAGGCCACATATCCATTCATCATGAGAGTTACCTCTTGTGATGTATGTTAAATATTATGACCCGCAGCCACGAGTTACACGGCAGCAAGAAAAGTGTAATGCCATTCTTGTCGACCTGCTCTGATCGAGACCGCACCCTAATGTTGATCGGTCGAGTGTTGCTGTGTGGTTGATGCATCTGTGATGGCACAAGCGAGCACAAGGGATATGTGGATGTCAGGAACACGTCACAACCAAGCCGTCATTGAGCCGCATCTTGACCATCTTCACGGGGGGACACGTGAGAGCTGGACGCTGTACGCCATGGGAACTATACCGCTGACAACAATTGCAGTGCTGCTTGAGCAGTTCTCGCGCGAGGTGCCAGAACAGTACCAGGGAGGGCTGCAACATCTGCAGGACCAGTATGCTGGAGTGTTTCACACCAAGGGAAAGCTACAGTGTACTGACATCACTGAGCACGCTATCATCACGACGCACGAGGAACTGGTACACTCCAAGCCACGAGCTCCAGGTATTCTCTTCAGGAACGTGATAAACCAACAGGTATGTGAAATGTTAAGTGACAATGTTATTGAACCTACGCAATGTCTCTATAACTCAGGTATCACACTAGCTCCTAAAAAGGATGGCAAATGGAGGTTTTGTGTGGACTTTTGCCCGTTAAATAAGATAATAGTAAACATGCCACCACCTGTAATCAATATTAAGGACACTTTGTCAACACTAGGGCCTACTGCTATCTTTCCCTCACTAGATCTAATGTCTGGATATTGGCAAGGGCCTATCTGCCCACAAGACCGTAAAAAGACTGCCTTCACTACACCCGATGGGCAAAGATTCAGTTTGTCGCCATGCCGTCTGATTTAAAATGTGCTCCCGCTTCTTTCCAAAACCTCATGGTCAACGTCTTAGACGGATACATAGGAGACTTTGCGATGGGGTACCTTGATGATGTGTTGGTGTGGTCGAGTAGTTGGGAGGAACACCTTCACCATCTGAGCCTTGTGCTCGAAAAGTTAGAGTGTAACAAACTAACGTGTAAAATTGACAAGTGTAAGTTGGGAATGGGTAAGATGGAATTTCTAGGGCAGTATGTCTCAGGAGATGGACACAAGTCGGTAAAACAACACATTCAACAGATACAGAAGAAACCAGCCCCCAGGTCATGAAAACAAGTGCAAACATTTTTTGGCTTAATTTTTCTGTCATTACCTCACCACTAACAGAACTGTTAGCCGAGAAGCGTAAATTTGTATGGACACCTCAAGCAGACAAATCCTTCCAGGAGATCAAACTTGCTTTTCTAAACTGTCAACCACTAGCCAGGTTTAACCTAGAACTTCTGGTTACCGTACAAACAGATGCTAGTCAAGAGGGTATTGGAGTGGTGCTCTACCAAACAGGTGAACAGGGACGGAAACACATAAACTACCACAGTGCTAAATTCAGTAATGCAGAGAGAAAGTACCACGTGAATGAGCAGGAGTGTTTGGCGATTGTACGCGCACTGCGCAAATATAGACTGTACTTGCTGGGCAGGAAATTCATGTTGAAAACTGACAACAGATGTTTAGTTAGGTTAGAAGGAATGCACAATGGTAAGAGTAAATTTTCCTGCTGGGTCTTGTTGCTGCAGGAATTCGACTTCCAGGTAGAGCACGTGGCAGGAGAAACAAATAAGTTAGCGGATGCATTGTCAAGGAATCCCTGTCCACAGATAACAGTAACAGACAACACCGAGTGGGAAGAGGCGCTACCATCGTGCCATACCACCACGGTAACAGAAGCAACACGACCACTCGTATTGCAAAACATTGTTGGCAAGTGTCAGAGTGAACTTGTATCACTAAATGTCTGTGATGTCTTGAAATAAGTACATTTTTCACAAGAAAATTTCCTAGATTCCGCACAACGCTGGCAACACTGTGCAGACCGGTTTTCAGAATACTGGAGGGTAGTAAATTGAGAAATTCAGGTTCGCCCGCTCGGAAACTGCAGAAAATGGAGGATATACGTACTGAGGGAAACACGTGAGCTCGTCATGGAGTACGGATACGACGGTCTAGAACACGGACACCCAGGTTCAGAACAACATGGAGAAATATTCAGAAACACTTTCATTGGCCAGGCGTGCAGAGAGACGTACGCCAATACGTCCAGAATTGCATTACCTACAACACACGGAAGCTGCAGAGAACAGACGGCGACGCACCACAACAAACCTGCGTACCATCTGAGCCTTTTAAAACCGTTGCTCTGGGTATCATGGGCCCATACCCCTGTAACAAAAGTGGGAAATGTTTTCTAGGTGTTGTGACAGACCTGTTTACGAAATGGACAGAGGCTTTCCCTGTTAGTAATGTCTGAGCGCACACAGTGGGTCATATAATGTAGAATGAGTTCTTCCAGAGGTGGGGATATCCTGAATACTTGTTAACAGATAACAGTACCCAGTTTGTGGGAAAGAAGTTGAGGGAATACTGTACCAAATGGGGAACTGAACACCGTACCACTCCGACCTACTACCCCAATGCGAACCCAATCAAGTGCCGGAACCAGGATGTAAAGATACAGTTACGTGTCCAGTTGGGAACAGATCACACGAGATGGGCAGAGTTGATCCTAGAGGTTATATTTTGTATCAGGAACAGTGTTAACGTGGAAACCAGGAAGACACCCCCCAAGATGGTACAAGGTCGCAAATTGCGTGTGCCAGGAGAACCCCGCGAAAACCCGCCGGTACCACGGAAGAAATTGTAAACCACCAGCAACAGATACATGAACAAGCGTGGAAAAACCCAGAGAGGTATTGTACCACGTGGGTACCAGAGTGTAGGAAGCAACCACCGGAATTAATACCCTGCATGTATGTGTATGTGAAAGAAACCCTTTGTCCGCAGGAATGAAAAACCATTGTGCTGGGCTGGCACCGAGGTGGGTTGGAGAGTGAGAGTAATAGAGAAACTGGGTAATTCCACTTTTCAGGTAAAACTAGGACCAAGGCGTGTGATGAAACGACACCGTGATGAACTGTGTATTTCCCGCACACCGTTAGGAAAGAGGAGACGACGATAAGCCCAGTACCATGAAGATCACAGCACAGCGTACCAGAAGACATGCACAATGAAGTCAACAACACGGGTCAAAATATAAACAACACCACCAGTCCCGGAAACTCTGTGTCCACATAGTGTAAACAACAGTCTGAATAATGCTTCCTCTTTCAGGCGCTTCCCGCCGCCAGAACACTCCACACTGAACAGGGAGGAGAATCATAGAAGCAGTGTTAATGGAAATGTTAGTGCAGTGAATAACAGTAATTCACAGTTTATGGGTTTCCCTGTGTCAGTAGGGCAAATCCTAGCGGAACAAAGTTACTTTAAGGGGTTTGAAAACACCCGTAGGGGAAGTAGCGGAAACATAAATACTAAAGGCTGTTCACGATGAAGTGAACACATTAGAAATGAATGTTAGAAAAGTGTCACTGCCCCTGCATGCATATATTTTAATGGGCGCACTAAGTGACATTTGCCCAGTAATGTTGGTAACGATGGAAAGTAGTTCCATATATTAAAGTTGAATAAAAATTGTTAGGTAACCATTTTTTATAACTTAAAATTATTTCTTGTGCTTTCTGTTTTTTTCAAATGCATCTAAGTGTAAAAATGAGCAGATTTGTAAAGTATTTACTTTCTTAATAATTTCATAGTTTCATTTGACCGATGTATGGATAAAGTGATGAGGCCCATGACAATGCAAATTTTACATAAGGTGGAGGAATACAAAAGTGTATACAAGTAGATCTTGAGCAGGGCTTTCAAAAGTGCTCATTTTACCGTGAGCAACCTATAACACAAATAACAGCACAATAAGTGAAAGTGATACCCCATTTAGAGGGTTTTTGGTACCCGTAGGGAAAAGCATTGCAGAACAGGCTAGTTTTAGGGGGCTTGAGGAGAGCAGTAGGGAGGTGTGTGCGATGGTTGATGGCTAGTGCTTATAAACAAACCACGTCACGTGAATTGCAAGAGGAGAAGCGATACACCGCCTAACCCCAACATGGTTCCAGCCAACAACCCCCCTACAAACACTGCAGAGTAAGAAGACCTCCGAGGACAGATGAGGCATGGCCTGGCTGTTAGCCGGTGTCAAACATACCCTCCCTCGAAGACCAAGACGGTGTGAGCAGCTCAACCCTGCTCTGCCAGGCCCTGCCCAGGTGTGAACTGGGACCACCGGTTGAGGACAGATGAGGCATGGCCTCTGAGGTCTCCTTACTCTGCAGAGTTTGTAGGGGATGGGGTGTAGGCCGGAACCATGTTGTTGGGACTGGGTGGTGACTCGCCTCTCCCCTTACGAGTGACATGATGCGGTTTGTTTATATTTGCCGTAGCACTTCGTTACACACGCCTACCTACTACTTTTCCCAAGCTCTTTAAAACTGACCTGCCCTGCTATACTTTCCCCTGCAGGTGAGGAAAACCTCTGAAAAGCAGCTCACAGGCACTCATAGTGCTAACATTTACATTTTATTCAGATCTGGGCGCAAGAAACCCAGTGTTTCTCAGGGATCTCGTGAAGCCGAAATTCTCGTTCCCATTCGTTGATGAATATGTAGGGGCCCTCGTGCGGTCAGGCTGCAAACTCTGGGAGTTTGGTTCTCCATGATAACTGACTTGGCTGCGTGCTGATGTGGGGCCAAGGCTTGATGGTTTGTACTCTACGGCTCGTTTACAAACCTCACACTGAAATACTATGTCAGGTCTGTTTACCGGCTCGTCTGGCCATCCAATACGGACATGGTGGTAGTTCTCGCTGCAGAGAATACATCGTACCATATGGATTCCTCGTCTGGGGCAAGTTACCCAGTTGCAGTATGCGATTTGCCTGGTGTAACGAGGCTCATCTGCCCAGTCGAGGCAGGTGTAATAGTGTCAAACGCGACAATGGGCACATTGGATGCAGTGGATTCTCGTTCCAGGACAGCCTGGTCGTGAACAGCGGTTTTGTACGTTTGTGGCCAAGTTGGCGTCCTCAAGTTCGGGCTCGTTAAGGGTTGTGTTCGACATGATAGCTGTTTGGATGGGCGCCATGGGGTGTTTTCTGAGACTCCCCGATGTCTGACAATTTCTGGGCTCTGTAGACATGAAGTTGGCAGTCTTGGTTGGCTTGTTCGTTCTTGTGCAACTTTGACAGTCAAGCACCACGTTGGGCGCCAGAAAGAGTTTCTGGCATACCCCTTCTATTTGATGCGTGACGTACTGGAAATATATACTCTCTTGTCTGTCATAATAGGTGGTGTCCCAGGCTTTTTGTCTAGAAGTTAAACCAGGCACTTCTATAATGAATGGGGTTTCAGTTCTGTCGGGGCACTGGGGCCTTCCCGTTATACAAATCTGGGTCAGGTGTAAGCAACACAATTCGGCACTTAGGTGCCATTGGAGATTTGGTGATACCTGGGCAACGGGTTGCTGGAGTGGCCTTAGTGCAGGCTGGTGCAGGTACAGATACAGTGTAGCAGGTAGGTATGATCTGAGGCTCTGGTTGAAGTGCAGGGGGCATAATGGCAGGGACCAAGTATGCGACGACTGGTGTAGGCGGCTGATCGGATTGGTACAAGTGTTCCGTACTCTGTCGGGCCATGTTTCTCTGGAGATGGAAACAGATCTCTTGGTATGGCGACTTCACTGAGTCTTGAAGATGGCGGAGTGCTTGTGCTTGTCGATCAAAGCTAGCTATTTGAGATACCAGGGAGGGCTGATACTCATGTGATCGGCCAGAAGCCAGGAGAATTTGCAGCACCTTTTCCTTCAACCCCCTCCTAGGAATAGGGTATTGGGAAGTGGAATTTACCCTACTACTATTGCACCAAGACAGCAGGCTCCTTGTGCAACTTACGTCTGGCACCACGTGTGGGCCAGAGACTGGTGGACACGTTATTCCAACGCCTGGCAGAGACTGCAGTACACTATGGAAATTAGGCCTCAAGTGTCCAAAGGTTGCACATGGGTGTGAGGGTAACTACAGAAATGGTATAAATCTACAAGAACTCAAGGTAATGGCCGACCCATATTTTATTCTAGTAAAGGGTGAACGCACCCTAGCTCATGGTCAACAGCGCTATCAGTCGGAAAGCTAAAATTCACAGTTAAGGGGGACCTGTAGAGGCAACTGGTGTAAAAACAGTGGAATGCTGGGTGTGATACTGAACGTCTAACAATCCACTTTTGAATTGTTGTACGTAGATATTGTGTGCAATGACCTAACGTAGTGAATCCGACACGTAGCTAGGTAAACTAAGCAAGGACGTGACTGAATGAGTCCTGAGAATGACTGCAAGGATAGGACCGCTACAGACACATCCGTATACTGCTGGGTTAATGGGTTTGCGAGTTTTTGAGGTACGTAGTTGGGAGAGAGCCTAACTTATATAGCCTAACCCTATTGCAAGCATAGTTTAAATGATGCAAACGGGGTGTAGAAGACTGTATCTGAGCAACGCGTGCTAGACAACTGAAGACTGGTGTCAATCTGGCCGGGTCTGAGTGACTACTGCTAGAAATGAAGACTGTGGAGACACAGGCTGTATCTCCTTTTATACTAATTCGGGCCACTGCCCGATGCTGATGGCTGCTGCCACTATGGTGAGGGGGTGTCACAGAGCAGGGGGTAGTGAATGCATGACTTGCATATGTAAAGTCACTGGCCGGCTGGAAGGGATGCGAAACAAAAGACGAACAATATCCCTATTACTAACGTATCTGGCAGGGAGTAAAATAACTCGTTGCATCTAAGCATGGATATGGTGAGCCGGTGCATAAAACAATCTGCAAGGCATACAGTACAATCTCCCTTTACGTTGGAACAAATTAAAAGGCAAACTTCTGTCTCCTGGCTAAACTGTACTAAGATGGAGCGGAAGTCGTCTAATCACCTTTCTTGAAAAATATGTAATGCGTCAACGCTTATGTGTTTTACATACATGCCTGAAACCATAACCTCAATTTGAATGTATTATTGTTTATATCTATTAATACACATTGAATAAACTTATACTGCAAGAATATGGCTATATTAAATATATATTACAATTTAATCAAAGTATTTTATATAGGAAACAGATAACACTGCAATTACCGTTTCCCAACTAGTTTCCATACATCAACATTTTTCTGAATACTCATGCATTAGTTTTGCTACCATTTCCAGATTATATGTGCAGTACTGTTTAATGTTGTGCTAATAACCTACAAATAATACTTTTCTATTCCTTTGCAAATTTCTTTGCAAGTATTCTTTATGTATTTTTTTATGTTTTACAGTTTTATCCCACAATGAGGCATTATCCACCAAAATAGGCTGTTCAAATTATTTTATCTAGATATAGAGAGAAAATCAAGATAATGTGCGTGGTGAAACATGAAATACACATAATCGAGGTAAATTGACAATTAATCTTGATAGACTATAATTTTCTTGCGTGGTGAAACCACCCCCTTACAGAATCTGAGAGGCATGTATTTACATTCAATTGAAGCTAACTTAATATAAATTAGTATTTTTGATGATGTATATTTTGTTAAGAACTTCACATTTAATTTTCAAAAATTTAAATAATCGACCTGGTTGTCAGCTGCTCTTGATAATTCGGCTGGTATGCTAGCAAATATGTCATCTGATATTCCAGCAAAATACAGTAGCTAATAATGAAATTTTGCTTTCCCATGGATTATTTACAGATTTTTTTTGTTTTAGTGATTACGTACAGCATCCATACAGTTGTTATACACATTGTGCAAAATTATGCATAAGGAGACCTTTGGGGAAACTCACTTCATATTGGCTAATATGCTCTTCTCTGTTCCTCTGTCAATCTTGTTCTTTCCTGAATTGGCTTCACCCCCACCCCAACGGGAGCCTCTCCAGATGTTTATTATATACAACCTCCTTGGTTACATCTATGCTTTATGTTAGTGTTTATAATATATTTATTCATATTAAAAAAATTTTAAAATATTGAAATTACTTTCGATATTACATTGAACACAATATTCTTGCTGTTTAGTAACACACTTGCCTGTACCTATTACTATGTTTGCAGGCATTCAGTCGCCAGTTCAGTGTGACCTTTATGGACACTGCCAGTGAGTCAGGTGCCAATCACTGTAGAATGTGCATCACCCACCTGCAGAAGTACTTCAAAATTTTTAATGTTAATGGTAACAATATTCATTATATGTCAGGCTTTATTATGTTAGGAATTATACAGGAGGTTAATCTTCGGTAAGCCAATTACATCATAGAGAGCGGGAGAGGAAGGAGGCAGAGAGAGTGGGGTGGTGATGGGTGGACAGGGGGAGAGGGATGGGGGGATATTGGGGAGGAGGAGAAGGAGAGATGGAGAGAGTGCATGTGCATGCTTGTGCGTGTATGAGTAGTGCCACTGCCATGATGAGCCAAGTCCAGTTTGGCGGACTGCTTTGTTTGCCCAATTGACTATTGCCTTGGCTCAGTGTAGGCAGACAGGAAGTTTTAAGCGAACTACAGTGATTTTGTGAGAGTGTAATGTGGATCTTGTAGGTGACCACATGGTACGAATGTACAACCCCAGTGTAGTGGGTACCCCTTGCTCAGCAACACAGAGGTGGCATCCAAACAATATAATGTTCAATTCTTCAATCTTTGGTTTTACATTGTGTCAAACAGTGCCAGCCATGTAGAGACGGATTCAAACCATGCCGAGTGGCGCCTTTCTGTATGTGGCAAAACAGTGCTTTTATTTTGCAATTCTGAACAGTGAAGGACAAGGTTTTTAATCTCCTGGAGCAAAGGTCAGAATAGCGTAAAACGTATTTCGAAGGGTATATGCTGTCTGCTGCCTTATTTATTGATTAGTGTCAGTGTGGGTGTAGATGTATTCCAAGGAAGGACTCCCATGTGCAGACCTGGATACCCCTTACAGGGCTAATGGTGCATAAGAGTCAGTGAGTGTGGAATGCAGTGACAAGCCTCTTGTGCCTAGAATTAATCATGAAGCATTCCAACCCAGCAGGCATGAGGGGTAGGTAGGGCCCTGAACCAAGCAAGATGTGTACCTCTCCAGCAGGTATGAGGGGTGGCTGGTTGGACCCAGATTGACCGTAGCATATACCACCCCAGTGGGTGAGAGGAGTAGGTCCCAGAATGAGTATGATGGTCAGCTTCATGCACGAACAAGACCAAGAAGAGCCAAAATGCTCTGGTGCACACGGTGGGCAGCACATAACCTTTCCTTCTGAAGCACATACAAGATAAGACAACAGCTATATATGTTGTGGATGTTGCGAATGTCAGCTCCCAGTGGATATGGAAAATGTGATTAACAAAGTTTGCATGGCTGCTATCAGTGTGTCGTGCAATGGCACTTACAGTGTGTATCATTAGCAGAACTCTTAGTTGCTTTGCTGAATGACTTCACCTACTGTAGGGGTGGTATTTGTAGTTAAATCTCAAGGCTGAGCTGAAGACAATCTTGGCCAAGATCATCTTATTTCTCATTACAGTATTATTTCCAGTCCATGTTTCCTAATATACAAATTAGATGAAGGCATAACTTATTTTTTTACCACTCCTGTCTTAGTCTAACATGAGCTGAAGGCATGGTACAAAGGCTTGAACCCAAATGAAACATGGTGGTTAGACACAAAATAGACATAAATAAGTATTTTTTGCAATAATTCTTTAAAGTGAAACAAATTTTTTTATTCTTAGGAAAATGTTGTGAATGAATGTAATATGATATTGTAAAGAAAAATGCATGAAAAATGTGGTTTATTTACATAAGCAGGCAATAAGTAACTCAGCACGTAATGGTGAGCATTTATTTTGAACTAAAATAATTAAAACTAAATGGAAGGCAAATATGTTTTATATAACCTTTGTAATAAGTTTTTATCTGTTAATAACATATAAAAAGATTTTTATATATAATTAGTATTACCTTTAGCACTGTTTAGTTTCTAGTGATACTTAAGTTTTACTATACGAATTACGATAAAAAATTAATGGTATCTGTAGAATTCCAGTTGTGTAAATACTTTCTCAAAGTAGGAAAATGTACAAATTTGCCTACATCTATAATTAAATAATTTGTATCACATATATTAATATTTTTTGTGTTAATCGTATATGAGGGAAGAGATACATGCACGCACACACACACACACAAAATTTTGCGTTGGGGCAAGAAGTCAGCTCCGGGAGCTACCCCTTTCTTGCCCCAATGCCATGATGGTGTCAGCTCCAAATGCTGAGCAACGTAGAAACTAACTGCCAGACTTACCTTCTTCTTGCACCAAACCAAGGAAAGATATTTTTTGAATATGAAAGTGTACTAAGTCAAAAGTGCCAAAAATGGAGTTAGACCCTTCTTGTTGCAAGGCCTTCATTCAATCTAACACGAGCTTTGCTATTGCCAATTTGCAGAAATCTTCGCTAGTTCTATATATGAAACCATCTAATTAGCATTTGCCATCTTAAGTCAACTCTACAGTGAACTTGGCAAAATTGGCCAAGCCTTCTTAGACAATGTCTTGACAACTATGAAATGTTGTTCGAAATTGCGATCTCAAGCAACATAAATAGTTAGTCTTATGGCCTTCATGAAGCCTGCTTTGTTTGTATGTGCTGGAAACAAGCTTAAGCATTGTTCATGAAATGTAAATACAAACTTAAGACACCTAATAAGATTGTCATGACGAAGCTAGTGCTCAAGATATGTTTAAGAATACCGCTGTAGGTGTGTTGACATCCAAGCAGGTAGCAACCATATGACTGCACCACCACGAATGTATGAAAGGAAAGGTCCAGTCATGAACAAGTTAGTGCTGCCACCAAGTGAAACTGCAACTGCCTACGTTAACTCGGGCAGACATGGGAATAATGACACCCTACCACCAAGTAGCACTGCCAAAATTTTCTGAGCAGCCACACGAAAATCCAGATGCATTCAAGAGGCAGAGTGAGTAGTGGCTCATTCGTGGTGTCCTGCAAGAGGAGTGACCAGAGCGCACCAGTGCACAACTCTAAGGTGTAGTCAGGAAGTTGTGAAATTTGTGGAATTATATGGACTTGCAGTGGAAGGAATTTGGCTTCCATCTAGCCACCTGATTTTGTTATGACAATGCTGACAACGACTGTAAGGCAAAGTTGTTTGGTTAGCAAAAATGAGAGGGAAAGTGGGTGGAAAAGTTTTCGGCCAGGTAGATCTAGTTGTACCGATGCATGAGCCCATAGGTACCAGTAATTTGCACACTGGGGACCATCATCAAGTTGATGCTGGAGGAATAAACTATGTTCATCCAGGGCAAAATTCGTGTTCGCCATTTAGACAGTAAATATATATTCCGATAACCTAATCCGTGTTGCGTCATCCGCATCAACTGCGAGAAGATGGCGGACATCATGCCTGAACAACCGTGAGAAGCCCTCAAGACATCCGCGTCGACACCCGCGAGCGCGAGTTACATAGACATGCCGATAGATCGATGCGTGCATTGTGGGAGATTGAGTGAAATTAAAACTTGTTAGAGGGAAGTATGTGGGAGCAATCCTTGTGTCAATGCACGTCCGACAGCGTATCTACGCTGTCGGAGAAACGCCTGTGCATGCGCACCGGATGTGACGGGGCGGGAACCAAGTGGGCACAGTGCCAATAGTGTAGGAAAGACTCACATTTATGAAGCATAGGGCCTGCGGAGTTTACCACCTACGGCGACGCTGTTATAAACTGTGATGTGTGCCGTAAGACGAACTGGGCTGAGATCGCGCCGCTGCCAGTAGTTGTTATGTAAACACCACAGGGCTTAACCGGCCCCGATCGCAATGTATTACTGCCAACGTTTGCGGGACATGACTCAGAAGATCCGGGTACATTCCTAGATGTTTGTGAGGAAAAATTGCATAGATATCGTGTGCATAGAGACGATTGGACTGCGGTAACTGCCAACAGGTTAAGGGGAACCGCTGCCACATGGTGAAACTTGGTCAAGGACTATCGAGTCACGTGGGAAGAGTTTTTTGAGAGGTTGAGAGGTCGGTTCGACACTGACGGAGATGCTATACAGGCACAAGCGTGGCTGTATCATGAATGACAGAGAGAGCGCGAGGGAATTGAAGAGTTCATACAATGCAAATTAGGCTTGTATAAGCGTTTGCACCTGGGGCAGGCAACCCGCGAGGTATTGGAGATAATTGTGCTGTTATCAACACCTGACATTAGGCCGTATCTACGGAGGGCGACACGGGCCAGTGTAGAACAGTTCACGAGATAAGTGTGTTTGTATGAGAGGGACGTACGCACAAACCAAGAGTATCAGTCACAGCGGCGAAACCACCACACGTCAACACCTACAGTGCTGTCAGATGTTATGCGACCGCCACCAACGTTTGCACCGGCGAGGCAGAACCGTGGACACGGAACAAATTTTTGCTACAGTCACAGCGAAAACTACTACTAGGACAACAGGTTGGGAAACTTAATTAGGGAGGTTGGCGAAACAGCACCTGCACCAATCTCACTGCCAGGTCATAATCCGCCTACTGATGGTGCAAAAGTGTTTCAAGTGACTGACAATACTGTGAAAGCATTAGGGATCTGTGTTGAACTTGAAGGGAAAAATGTCAGCTGTTTTTGAAACTGCCGCTAGTCAGAACTTTGTGCGTGAAGGTTTGATGCAAGCGATCACAACTAGGGTACCACCGAGATGCTTGCAATTCGCTACCACACACCAACAGGGAGAAGCGAAAAATGTTATGCACGTAATGGTAGGAATCGGAGAGCTGTGTACCAAGTGCAATGTCTACATTGTGCCGGACTTGTGCGAGGAAGTGATTCTGGGACTGCCATGGTTTATTGACAACCAAACTGTGTTAGAACCACACCTGAATCTTCTGCACGTGGGGACTTGTGGGGGATGGACCATTTACGCCGTGGGAGCAACACCACCAACAATTGCTGTGCCGCTTGCTGACTTCAAGCACAAAGTGCCCACCACACATCAGCAACGTCTGCAACATCTGCTGGACCAGTATGCCAGTGTGTTCCACTCTGAAGGGAAGCTGTAGCGCACTAAAATAACCGTAAACATGCTGCCACCATTCATAAACATGAGATACTTTGTCAACATTAGGACCAGCTTTAGTATTCACATCACTTGATTTAAAGTCTGAATATTGGCAAGTGCCTATCTGTCCACAGGACAGAAAGAAAACAGCCTTTACTACCCCAGATGGGCGTAGATTTCAGTTTGTAGCCATGCAATTTGGTTTCAATTGTGCCCTTGCAATGTTTCAGAACTTAATGGTTAATGTATTGTATGGATTTATTGGAGACTTTGTGATGGCATATTTTGATGATGTTCTTATTGGTCTAACAGCTGGGAAGAGCACTTGCACCATTTGAGCCTTGTATTTGAATGGCTCGAACGTAATAAACTTACGTGCAAAGTGGAAAAGTGTAAGTTGGGTATGAGTAGAATGGAGTTTCTAGGACATTATGTAACAGCAAACGGACACGAACCGGAACAACAACACTTACAGGACGTTCAAAACAAACCCACACCCAGATCATGTAAACAAGTCAGGAAGTTCTTTGGCTTAACTAATTGGTTAAGGGAATTTAACAGATCATCAGTTACCGCAGTGCCAAGTTCGGGGATGCAAAACATAAATATCACGTTAATGAACAAGAATGTTTGGCCATTGTACATGCATTGCGGAAGTACCGGCCGTATTTGCTAGCAAGGCAGATTACTCTCGAAACTTACATCCGATGCATTGTATGGTTAGAGGGAATGCATAACGGGAAACCCAAACTCGCCCGCTGGGCTCTGCTACTGCAAGAATACAATTTCAAGGTAGAACACAAGGTGGGGAAAACCAACGTGTTCGCGGACGCCTTGTCCAGGAACCCTTGTCCGAATCTAACGGTAGCTGATCATGCGGAGTGGAAAAAAGCGCTACCACCTTCCCATACAATACCAACAGCAGAAACACAAACTCTTGTTGTACAAAACATTGTTGCCACACCACCTGGGGAACTTGTTTCCTTTAATGTACGTGATGTGTTAACAGAGGTACACACTGCACAAGAAAATTCACGAGATGCTGTACAATGCCGACAACACTGTGCCACACGTTACACAGAACACTGGAGGGTAGTGGACAGAGAAATACAAACCAAACCACCTGGTAATTGTATGCGATGGCGGACGTATGTACTGAAAGAGAAACGCGAACTTGTGTTAAAGTATGCACATGACAGTTTGGAGCATGGACACCCAGGAACGTGCAAACACGAAGGAACGTGCAGAAATTTTTTCACTGGCCAGGGATTCAGGGAGATATCAGGAAACATGTACAGAGCTGCATCACATGTAACACCCGTAAGCCGCCGAGAACAAACGACGATGCTCCACAACAGCCAAGGCTGCCAACCGAGCCATTCAAAACTGTAACTATCGACATTATGGGTCGGTACCCACGTACAAAAACTGGGAAAAGATTTCTTGTTGCCACAGATTTGTTTACTTGTTGGAACGAGGAGCAATGTTCGTGCACACACAGTTGCACAAGTAATGCAGAATGAGTTTCTCCTGAGGTGGGGACAACCAGAGTAGTTGTTGACAGACAATAGAACACAGTTTGTAGGGTGAAAATGGAGGGAGTACTGTACCAGGTGGGAAACAGAACACCGTTCCACCCCAGCCTACCATCCCAGAGCTAACCCAACCAAGAGACGTAACCAAGACATCAAAATCCAATTAAATGTCCGGCTAGGCGAGGACCATAATAGGTGGGCCGAATTGATCCTGGAGGTAATGTTTTGCCTACGGAATAGAGTGAATGCGGCAACCGGGAAAACACCCACCGAGATGGTACAAGGTCACGAACTCCGTGCCTTCGGAGCACCCTGCGAAAACCTGCCCAGATCACCTGAACAAATCGTCGAACACCAGGCGCAAATACATGAAGAAGCCAGGGCGAACCAGATCAGTTATTGCAATATGTGGGTACCGGATAGCAAGAGGCCACCACCCGAACTTGTACCCGGGATGTACATGTATGTACGAGAGAACCCATTATCGGCCGGGGCGAAGAAGTACTGTGCTGGACTGGCACCTAGATGGACAGGGCCAGTGAGACTGGTGGAAAAGATGGGAAACTCCACGTATCTAGTGAAGTTGGGACCCAGACGTGTCACGAAATGGCACCGTGACGACCTGCGGATAGCCCAACTGCCTGTACAGAAGAGAGGCAAGGAGACGACGTTACGCCTACTACCACAGCGAGTTCAGAGAATTTCACCAGGGAGTACACAGGGAAATGTCAACATGTACACTGAAAAGAACAACAACACTAACACGGGAACACCCAGCCAAAGTAATGAACTGTCATTTAAGGGTTTTGCTCCGACAGAACACTCAACACCTAGTATTGAGGAGATTGAATCAAGTAGTACCGCAACACCATCTCTGAGTTTTTCTGTTAATACTTGTAACATTACAACGAATCAGAGTGAATGTAAGGGATTTCCAAATGTACACGAAGAAGGTGGTAATATAAGTGCACACATAAATGTCAACACAACCAGTGCCAGTGAGCTGAGTTTTGAGGGTTTCCCCAGGGTACAGCTGAATTTGGTTGTAACCAAAGTGTAAATGTAAATCTTGATACCACTTGTGAAGGCGAGACGCCTTTCAGAGGCTTTCCAGTTCCCGCAGGGGAGAGCCTAGTTTGGGGAAACTAGTATAGTAGGGCTGTGAGTGTGATGTCAAGTGTCAACAATTTGCAACACAGCACTCGCAAAAGGCGAGCAGAGTCACCACCACGTACCCACATTGTTGTTCCTGCCTACACCACCACCCTCTGCAAACGCCGAAGAAACAGACAACCTCCGAGGCCATGTATTCTTTGCCCTCAATCGGCAACCAGCCGGGCAGAGCCCGCCGGAGAAACGTTGCATTGTTTGCATGTCTTGGTCTTTGAGGGAGGGGTCGTTTGACGCCAGCTAACAGCCAGCGGTGCTAGAGTCCATGACAGCACTCACCACGCACGTGTCACGTGTCCCACACGTGCTCAGAGAGGCCAATAATTTTGAACTTTCATATAAATGTTATTTTTAGTGTAAAATGTGTTCTATTGTATTTGCAATGTTTAATATGTCTTTAAATGTTTTTAAGTGTTTGTACTAATTTTCAATTGTTTGGTTGTAAAATTCAAAATGCCCGCGGCATGAAGATTAAGAACATTTAATATTCCAGCATGAACACTGTTATAAAGAGACACTAAAATAATAATGAAATTCATTAAAAAATTAT
The DNA here is from genome assembly GCA_029891345.1 of Dryococelus australis. Taxonomy (NCBI): domain Eukaryota; kingdom Metazoa; phylum Arthropoda; class Insecta; order Phasmatodea; family Phasmatidae; genus Dryococelus; species Dryococelus australis. The sequence continues at coordinate 60,473,592 of CM056996.1, forward strand.
AGAAATGTAAAACAATACTTAATTTAATTTGTATCATTTTATTTTCAATAATTAAATATTTTGCTTGGCATGCATAGCAGTTCTGCTTATGTGAACTCCATAGGCGGCCGTAGTAGGTCCGTGCGACGCTTGTCTTTGGACAGTCTGTCGAGGAGAGCTGGCAAGGTAAGACACTGTCACGTATGCACTAAAACTTTTGTTCACTGATTTAGGTTTCCATAGTTAATTTAGTTTACCTGTTAACCTTTGCATGCGTACGTTTTTGCCAGACATTTTCCCCAGCATCATGCTTCCGCTTTATTAATTTCATGCGCCCGTGCGGCATTTTTAACTTAATGGAGGAGAAGGAGGAGAAAAATGTCAGAGAGGTCACGCGACCCGCACAATTTGAATCAGGTGCCATCCGCGTATGTTTATGGCATTTCATTGTAACTTGTGCGTTATTGCTACATGCAATTTTAAGGGCTTTATTTTTATGTATTTGAGGGTAATTTTTCGTGTTTGAATATTTTCCAGCAACATCACGTATAACCACGTGGACGACCGATGCCAAGTCTTTGTATACTCCATCGTTGCGTTTGAGAACTTATTTATGTAACATTGTATGTGCAATATTTTATTGAAGGTTCTATGTCAATTTTATTCAGAGTTCAATGTATTTTTCATGTAAATTGATGCTTTTGTACTTTGCCGCACTGTCACAGTAATGTTTGATTTTACTGCCATCAGGCATGTTACACGCCTGTAACCACTGCAATCATAAAGAGAATAATTTTCTCAGCAAGAATAACCTTTTGTCTGAATTTAGTTTGCCATTTCCATGCAGAAATATTGCAATATCACCTGCATCACGTGGTCCGCTACGAACTTCATCCAGTGGCATCCGCATCATCTAAGCTTGTTTTCACTCGTGTGTGTTTATTGTGAATACTAATCTCATGTCCCATCATGTTTCATGTATCTTTTGAGGGTTTATGTAATTTTGTAATTAGTGTATGGTGCAATTATTCCCGTCCTAGCCGGCTCTGTGTATAGGCCGTCACCACACTACCCACGTGCTGGAGGGCGATCCCCGATGAGTTTGCGTTAGTGATGCCAAGTAATCAGACATGTTAATTTGTATTAAGGGTTTCATTTGTTTTTCACTGTGTCCTGTCTTCAGGGAAAAATCGTAAGTCCACCCTAGCGGCTGTCGGCCCTCTTCCCTTGTGAAGATTATGCTTTCATACACCTTGGTGAGATCATCGATCTAGGCGTGTGATAAGAGTAATTGCGGGCTGTGCAGCACCCAAGCGGAATTGGCTAGTCATGACCGAGATAACCATTTCATTGGCACGTTGATGTGTATGCATAATAACAACAAAAGGAAGTCTACTGTGAACTTACATGTTTTATTCAGTAGTGACAGTGTCCTAGCCACATATGTTTTATTAAGTGTTTATTTCCAGTGATGTTTAGTAAAAAAGTTTAGTATTGCCTACGTGTTTGTAAGTACACACGGGTGAGACGGACACACAGAACCTACAGTATCTCTGAGAACCCTGAGTCTTAATAGTGCGGTAATTGGGAAGCACCGCTGGTGCCCAAATTTCCAGTAAGTATTTGTGTCATCGTTCGTCTCGTCTCTCACCCAACTACGTCAAATATGTATAATTTTTTCAGTTCCTGCAAAAACTTCTTAACAGAGTTTTACTGTATGCCCAAAAATGTTCTCATTTCAGTAGAGATTTGCTCATGCCAGCCAAAAAAAATTTCAAAATTTGTCCCACTTTTCCGTTGTTGAATATTGCAATTTAAATATTTTGTTTTAATCAACTGTTTTTGTCTTATGAAAAGTGCAGCTCACAAATTGTGTGGTGCGGTAAGTTGTGTTATGCAGGTCGTGTGTACAGACTGCTAATGTCCATTTGCAATTATAATTATTGTTATATTCTGTTATGTGCTATGTAAATATTTGAGACTGATATTAGTCAATAATAATTTTACATTGCATGTAATACACACACATATGTATGTGTGTGTCTCTCTCTCTCTCTCTCTCTATATATATATATATATATATATATATATATATATATATATATATATATATATATATATATATATATATATATATATATATATATATATATACATACATATACATACACATACATACACATACATACACAACACAATATATATATATACACACACACACACACAATATAACATTACAGAATATTGGCTTTACCCATACAATGAACATGTTGAAGTATAATATTTGCAAATGTGTATCCCAACATGTCCCAGTGTACTTATGTGATTTGGCCAATATTATTCTATAGTGGAGCATGTACTCCAGGGTATAGTGAGGTCTTTGCTACTGCAGACACACTCATGTGTACCATTGCTGCAGAGCATTGTATCCCTACAGTTCACTTATCATCCTATGTACAAAGCCTTGAAAAATCTAGGCTTTTGGGAGTAAGTGTCCAAGATGTTCCTTACAATTCCAAAGTAGTGTTGTTGGAAAAGATGGCTTGTTGAGGTTCTGTGCTGATTTTCGTCCAGTAAGTGTAACTATATATGCTCCACTGCCACAAATAAGTGTGAAAGCTGTATTAGCCAGCCTAAAGAAGGACTGGGTGTTCATATCTTTGACGAATGCCAGGAAGAGCAGAGAAGAGGCCCAAGACAGCCTTCACTGAACCAGACGGTCGCAGATTCCAGTTCAGAGCAATGCCATTTTGAGCTGAAATGTGCACTGGCCACCTACGAGATCATGAGGGCCAAAATTTTTGTAGGGGTACGTGGAATGCTTTGCAACAGTGTACCTCAATGACATCATGTTGTCTGCCGGGAGAAGTCCCTCATTGGGACCACCGAGGTGACACTCCTCAGTCACTTAGTAAATTCCATAGTACCGTACATAAACCACATCCGAAACACTTATAGAAGACTGCAGGGGTAAACTTCCCCCTTCCCACCCAACACCCGAAAGCTCCTACAGAAGTTTATTCTGCTCATTAACTGGACCTGTAGTTTCATTCTAAATTTCGACTGGATCATAACACCTCTTATGCATCTATTCTCCCTTAAGAAGTGATACCACTGGGAAGAAGAGACAAGTGCAGAAGCAGTGGGGTCCACACTGTATCATCAGGATGAGGCCGGTGGGAGACAGATGGTGGACTATACTAAAGCCAAATTTGGCCTGGTGGCCAAGCGCTGCCACCCAAATGAGTAAGAGAGTATGGTGGTGGAATAGATTAAGAAAAAATACTGCCCACACCCAGAGGGCAGGCATTTTGTACTGAGGTCCGATAACCAATGTCTGAAGTGATTGGGAACACTGCACAGGGTAGAAAAGAGAAACTCATCAGGTGGGAGCTCTTCCTGCAGTTGTTTGACTTTATGGTGGAGCATGCCCAGGGGAACAGAACAAGCTATTTGATACCCTGTTACACGATGTGGATGGAAGCAAAACTGTGAAGGAGGGTGATAAGTGGGAGGCGATACTACCACCAATGACGGGACCAAGGCTCCCCAGCCTAGTATACCAGTAACAACCTAGCTAGTTTATGAGGTGAACCAAAGAAGAGACCACCACAATCACTCCCCATTTTTTGCAGTAGAGTGTTCAATGCATAGGCCATGTCTACAGAAGTAGCACACCACCAAACAGATTGCAAAGTCTGGAGGGCTTCGAATTTCCAGGTTGAATGGGACATACTACAAGCCTGCACAGCAGGGGAATGGGAACTGTGGCAGATGTATGCACCTTCAGATTCCTGAGAAACTGTGCTGCAGTATTTTCATGACCACTTGTTGGCTGGACACTCTGGAGGTGGCCAAACCTGGTAAGCAGTGTTCCATTATTTTCATCTGCCCGTGCTGCCTGTCAACATCAGAAAATATATACGGGAATACTGGGCATGCCATTGCACCAAGGGCATGAAAGGGGATGCTACCGAACAGCAGGTGTTGCACAATGGTAATCCCATTCCAAACTATTGCCCTGAATGAGATGGGTCTTCAACCCCTGGAACCCAACAGAGATGCAATTTTGTTGGTTGTGACAGATATGTGTACAAGTTGGGTAGAGGCCTAACCTCTCAGCATTGTGAAAGCCAACATTATAGGGGCAGTCGTGGCTAAGGAATTCATGTCATGCTGGGAGTATCCCCAGGACATCCTCACCAACAGAAGCCAATTCATAGGTAGCTGGTGAGAGGTTCTGTGCCATCAGTGGCATGGGCACATCAGACCATTCCTATTTGAACCCCACTGAGCTGCAAAACCTAATCTGGCTTCACTTCTACACTGGTGAGGACCACACAATTGGGGCATGCAGGTTGCTGAGGCCTTGCTCTGCATAAGGCGGTGAGACATGCCCAACCCATCATGGACAGGGCAGAGAGGCCAGAAAACCAGAAATTGCAGGGAGAAACTGCCTGCAAACGGCAGGAGGTGCATACAGCAGCTATTTCTCCCAAGACTCGGCGTCCACCAATGGCCTAAACAGTGGGGGATTGAGTGTGAATATGTACATACCCAATGTCAACAGTACCAAAGAATCACCGTGCTGGTTTAGCACCATGTTGGAGCAGTCCACATCATGTAAGTAAGTGCCTGTGGGGAACAACATATTTGGTTGTGACACAAACTGGTGACTGGATGAAAATACTGAATTCCTGTAGGGGACAAATGTCATGGTGGAGTGCAGGGGCAAAGGAAAGGAGCAGTGGACTCAGCATGCCCACTTGTTCCTCGAGTCCCATGTCCAATTCCACTCGAGGACAACTACAGTGCAGTTGACAGTCTAGCAGAGTTCTTGGGTGAGAGAGCCCATTGGCCATAGAAGAGGGGACATATGTCCGCAAGCCCAGAGTACGCCCATTATGTCTTACTCCCTGAAGAAGAGGAGTTCCAATGAACTGTGATAATGCCAGAAAATCCCAATGAAACCACAGTCAGAATTCTGCCTGACATGCTGAGCCAGTGCTGGGTGGACCTGTAGAGGGAAGCTGCTAGTCTGTGACAGGAGCAGTGAAAGGAGGGGAAGATGGCATGACAGAGTACCTGACGGATGAGCCCAGTGGACCAATGCTTCAGTGCCCAAGCTGACACTGCAGCAACTGGATGTGCCCCCACCAACAACTTGACACCAGTGAGTGAGGGCAATAAGCAGCAGGGGCCAGGAAGGCTCCCTATAATCTAGCCAGGGATGATGACACCAGGAATCCCAGGCAGAGGACGATACCACCTGCAACCTTGGCCTCCAGAGAGAGGCAAATACTGCTCCAAGAAGCTGAGAGATGCTGTTCCCTATCTGCTTCGATGAGCTCAACTCCACCCATCCTCCCCATGGCATTCCAAAGCAGACAAAGCAGATAGTGTGATATGCTCTGGCAGAACCAGCTTGCCGAAGGAGGATGGAGGGGTTGACATTGTACACTTTATTGTTGCATTCGTGCAGCCTAGTTCTGCCCAGTATAAGTTTTTTTTTAGTATGTGTGGAGTACTGTGGCCATGCTGGATCATTTGAGTTTGGGTGGGTATTGGATGTAGATGTGCATGGAAAACATTATAGTTTTTACCATTCTGTTTGTCCAACTGAGTATTGTCTTGGTGCAGTGTGGGCAGACAGCAAGTTTAAAGTGAGCTACAGTGATTGTGAGAGTGATGTGGGTCTCGCAGGTGGCCACATTGCACGAATGTACCACAACCTTGATGTAGCAAGGAATATTGCCTGCCATCATGAGCTCGAAACAAGGCAATATATCATTAAGTTGTTCATCTCCTTAAACAGTGTAAGCTACGTAATTTTTAAACGTATGAAGACCAGGTTTAAACCACATCATAAAATTCATAAGACAAAAAATATACCGTATGTTAGTTCCTAAGATGCAACCTTTCGTAGCAGGATTGGTTTATACTTTCTACCAAGTAAAAGGAATAGTGCTTAAGTGTGTAAACAAACACCACTTCACTAACATACCACTTTATGAACTGTTTACAATCTTATACATACTTCATTATTATATAATTGCCATAATTTCACACATTTATTATGTTCACATGTAGTTCATTTAATGGTTCTTCCTCTTGGATATTACAGTGGTGTAGTTCATACTACTTACCTCTCATCAAGGTGAACAGGTTTCGATTCCCAGTGAGAGGTCACCTGGATTCCCACATGGGGGAAATGTGGCTGACATTGCCGGTGGCTAGCAGGTTTACTCGGGTTACTCCCATTTCCCCTGCCTTTGCATTCTGCCATTGCTCCATCTTCAGTTTATTTAAACGTCACTGACGTTCAATACCTCACTGTTAAGCACCATCAAAAACCTTTACACTCAACTCAGCTCTATCTAAATCACATACTTATATATGTACATATCTGTGCGCATGTGGGTGTGTGTGCATGTGCACATGTATATGTGTGCATGTCCCTTAATAACCTGTTGAAAATAATCTATTTATGTCTTCACTTCATTCAGATTTATTTTCATGAAACACTCTTTGCATTGTCAACTAAAGGCCAGAGCTCAAAATGCTGTTAATGCATAATTTCTATGCAAACACCATGTTATGATAGGTTCACAGTAGTTTTAATTGATTAGTTGAAAAATAATTTATTCTCTCATTTCAACTTTTTTAAATTTATTGAAGTTATTTGAATAGTTGAAACTATTGCAGATGAGCTACAACTAACATCCAGAGTAAAGACAAACCAACTGCACGAAACTTTGAAGATGACTAACTTGATTCTAAATGTAATTTGTGGACCACAGAATAAAATTAATTGAAACCAAATTGTCAACGTAAATTACTAAATCAGTTGGGGACAAACAGAACTTGAATAATAATTAATTACATTTTTGGTAGCCCAACAGGAGAGAGCATTAAGTTATTATTTACTGCATTAATTAAAATACAAATGGTAGTGAAACATTTAATGATATTTGTATTTCATTTCACTGACTACAGTTAACAAAAATTGTATCGGTGAGTGAGTGAAGAAATTTGGGCGGCTCTTAACAGCGAGGTCTTGAGAGCTGATGAGAGTGGTTGAGGTGAGTATGGAGCGGCGCCAGAATGAAAAGGTGGGGGAAACATGTGATCTCCAAGAAAATTTGGTGACCTGTCCGGGGATTGAGCCTTGTTTTCCTTGGTGTGATGCGAGCAGGCTAACTGCTCAGCCACCACGGCCCCCGTATCACTGAGGAATAAATACATGCATAGTATGGATGTTCGTAAAATTAAATTTTGAATGGTAAAGGGTGGCGTACTTGCACTTTGCACAGTGTAAAATTGGGAATTTGATTGGTGTGGTAAATATAATATATCAAAAAGAATTCATAAATCCTTGTTGCAATAAATATAAACAACTGTAGGCCTATGTTGTAAGTGATTCTTGTTTTGAAAATTGTATGTGTCAAAGATAATATTTGGTAACTAATAATTAACGAAGGGATTAATTTAATTGTGTGTTGATGGAGCATTAGAAAAACTATTTAGACATATGGAAGAAGAGGAGAGTTTGTAGTTGCCACTGTCCTAGAAAACAGAAAGATTTTTAAGTTACATATACTATTAAAAGTATAGCATGAGTAGTAGTGATATTAGTATTTGGCATGCTACTTACTCCCCAGCAATTTTAAGAAATATACAAAAAAATTTTAACATTTAAAATTTATAAAATCATATTATAGCATAGGTAAAACATATAAATGATTTCATGGTAAGAATTTGGAACTGTGCAAGTGGAAAGTTTGCAAGTGAAGATTGCCTAGTTTAGTTCAAAAGATTCTCAGCTGCACAAAGCTCGTACAGTAGTGTAAATACTCAGCATTACAATATAACGTTCAGAAGCTATGTGTGTACAGAGTAGATGAAAAGGGTGAGATTCCCATGTTTATTGGATGCTATGGCCAGTATGAGGGACTGACTGCAAAAGCAGAAACCTTAAACAGCTGGTGTGGAGCACTGAGGTGGTGTACGTGAGATCAAAAACATACCAATAATGCTCTCAGCCAAAAAATGTTACCTCTATTCAAGTAATATTATATTGAAGAATTAAAGCAGCAACATTTTTAAGACAGTTATATTTCAAATGTAAATCTTTAATTAACTAATATACAAAGTAATTTTTTTTGTGCTTGACCTTAAAATGAACCACTTCATACTAAACTGTATATTGGTGTGTTGTAATGTGCCTGTTATTTTTAAGGCAGTCCCTTGACATGCGAGCTGACGCTTCCAGAAACTTTCAAACATTTCATGCAACAACATACAAACAAGAATGGCAGTGGACTTGCAGGTATGTCTAATCACTTTCATTAATTTATTTCAAAGCTAAAAATTTCAGACTGTCTCTATGTAGTTTTCATCTGAATTACTAATTCCTTTTCAATTTCAAAAGTTTGTGTAATTTTTGTAGATGAAATTTCTATAAGTTGTAGGATGTAAATACGTACACAATGTTCATGAATAGTTACTTTAGCTAAAATGTATCTTTTGAGACCGTATATGTAAAATGATTCAGTAACCCTGCTTTATTTTGATTAAGTTAATAATGTCATGTTTATTTGTAACTTTTCCCATTATGCGCTTTATTGCCATCAGGTGACCAGGGCTTCTCACAAAAAATTGAATTTTGTTTCAGGAGCAGTGGTTTCATGTTATGTCAGGGGTGGTACCATATTTACCCGAAAGATGAGGTTTTTTGACAGAAAAGGAATAGAAAAAATGAGGGGTCGTCTTCAATTCAAAACGTAGGCGATTTTGACAAAGGCTTTTCATGCTTAAATACATGTCCTATGGTTGTACAGACTTTTGTAGTGGTGAGACTGTACCTGTCAACTTTGACAAGTGTCCCCTTATCTGATGTCACTGGCTGTAAAGAGGAAGCACTTTGCTGGGAAGCAAAATGGCTCAAGTCACAAATAGGTACATAACACCCACAAAAGTTTTACAGTGTAAGAAAAATGCTGCTACCATACAGCCAGGTTAGACACACCTATTTCATTGTGATTAGCTTTTCCTTTAAAGTAAATCAAATATATCATATTATTCATATAATAGCATTTCTTCTTGAAGGGTTTGTGATAAATTCATGCAAAAATACTTCAACCTAAATAATTTTTTCAGCACTTCACAGGGTAGTCTTGAATTTAGGTTTAAATATTTTTCCCTCAAAAAAATTATACTGTAAATTACATCAGAAGGAGCAGGATGGGAATATGGGCACTAGCTGGTGAGGTAAGATGCATCTCAGTGAACACACCAGAGCGGGAGTTCAAACACATTAAGGATGACCCCACCCTAATTGCTGCCACTCTCGGAAACTGGGCAGTCACATGGTTGGGACCAAATCCTTCTTGCCAACATTGACTGTTGTTGATGGCCAGGGAGTTTCCTTGCCTGTTATAAGAGATCACCATAGATGTTGAAAGTAGTGGAGGAGTTACACACTTTTAAGAATAGTCATGTGGTCAATGTCCCTGTTCTTGGTTGTAGGTTAGGCTACCCGGAAGCCTACAGTCATAATTTTCATGTGATATACATGTACACTAAATCCATTACATGTCTCTATACACCTTATATCAGAAGTATTCCTATATAGTAATGCCACTATTTATTTATTTATATTTATTATTTCTTTACAGTGGCTTTAAAACTTGAAAAGAGTTGTAGGCCCAGTAATTCCTTTTAATGTACTATGCTCAAACTGCAAAAATTTCTTTCAACTACAGGAATAAATTTATTGATATTTCTACAGTTACTACTGATAGTTCTATCAATTTTTCTCCAACCATCCTCAACAGAAAATCAAATCAAAATTTCATACTTCCACGCTTTGCAATACAATTTTAGAACTAATCGTAACTAGTCACTGGAAGGGCTACAAATTTAAGCAATTACTTAGCATTAAATGATTATAAATACCTTTCAACATTTAAAGTATAAATTTCTTCCTGGCCCTCCTGAATTGAAAATTCAAATAGATCATTTACTGAAAAACTGCATATATAGTCACCACCACCTTTTTTGTATTAACCATTTATAACAGAAATAAGGAGAATCATTCTCGTCATGTAACAGATCATATTGGTGTAAAAATTTTGAGCTATCTGACATTCCTAAGTTATAATCTTGTGCTATATAACTGGTTTGTTTACAATTTATTTTTCAAACCAACAGTTCCTTTATTTAAAAAAAAAAAAATACTTAGCAGAGTTTATTATGTTGAAAGTAACAGCTGTACACAGGTTTGCCCCCTTGTTAAATCACTATGTTTTGGTGTTTTGCAGCTCTTTCAGAGGCTCGTATTCCTGATGACTTTCCTGTAGAAGATGCCCTCAAACTGATTATTGCAGACCCAGGGTTTGCACCCCTAGTAGCAAGGGTCCAGCGAGTCTTTGACAGAATGTCCTTGCAAGATACAAGCATACAGCCATTGCAACACACAAAGAAACTATAATGCCTTTTACAGTATCTAACGTTACTGAAACCAATTTGCCATAAGGTGTTGGAATTTTTTTTTTTTTTTTTTGTGAGGGTTTATGTTTCAGCCAACAGTGCAAGTTTCCTACTTTCTGGCTGTCATGTTAATAAATACAGAAAAATATAAATACTATACAAGATATTTAAAAAATAATAAAGATGGAATTTACTTACGCATAAAGTATGCCTCTACAATAGAAACATTTTGTCACCAAGAAATAAGTGAATATAGATGCTATAAGCAATAAAAATTTTTTGGAAAGTGTATTTTAAAAGAGTGTATCACTGTTTTTAAAATTGTAGTTAGTATGCCAAATTGTACAAAAAATTGTCTTTAAACATAGGTTTTGTTTGAAATCATGGTACAGTCGAGTCCCGATGTAACGAATATGTAGGTAACGAAAACAGCTATCTAGACTAAAGGTTTTTAGCAACCGTTAAAAAATCCCAAATATTTATGAAAAGAATAAAATATCCTTGCTATAATGGAATAAATTGCAATGAAAACATAATAAAAATATATTCACTGGCCCATGGCAATAAATTGTAAGTATTTCTCAGTAGTTACCCTTAAACCATCCGCTAAAACACGAAAACAAAATTGTTGTTAAAATCACTAGGAAGGGCGGTGATTTGAGTTGGCCATGCGCGAGCCTAGCAAGTTAGACTTCACGCCACACATTGTCACCCCTGCGTCCCAGCACCGGCCATCCATTCTCTTAGCGTCTGTCTCTCTTCCCTAGCGCGTAGTTGCCATCCAACCACGTGCGCATAGCAACAGCATCATCTAATAACAATGTGGGTTACAGATCTTCCCCTTTCTCACCCATGAGCACCTTTTATCTTGTAACCATGCAGCATGCCTTGTCTTTGTTTGCAGTCTTTGATATGTTTTTCAATTGTTTTATAACTTAGATTTTTGGATTTTCTTCTTGGATTTTGACTATGGATTGCAACTGGAATTGACTGCATTGCCTGTCAATCTGCTCATGCTATTTTTTTATGGAATAAAATCATATTTACGGTTTTGGATACAACACAGTACATCAATAATAGTGCCAGCAGCACCCGTTTCTGCTGCAACCAGCCTTGTTTCTCTGTCGCACGTGTCTCAGTTGCTCTTGAAAAGTAGTTTGCTTTCTTCGCACCAGCTGTGTGCATGCCTGTTGGCTGACTTACGGTGCCACTACAGGCCGTCAGTGTGTTGGATAATTGAAGGCATGATTGTGGTGCAGTGTAAAAACAATTGTTTATTTATTAATTTCACTTTAGCGAGAAAATTGGCCTTTGCATTTGCTAAAAATATATGCTGGCAAAAAATATATCCATAGTGCGTGCCACAAAGTTTATGTTTATGTGGCGATTAGATGTCCACAGCCTTGTGGAATGTATATTCCTATCCAAAAAGCTTCTGCTTAATGAAATAAATTTGTGTTTCGTTAGTAACACAAATAGTCTAATTTTTGAACGAATAGGCTTTCAAAAATGGGTTTTGCATTCGTTATAAGGTAAGCGTTGCACATTGTTAGAACTTTTTCTCGTTAACGTTGGGTCGTTTATGAACTTGTTATATAGACTGTTCACGGTAAAATTAGCACTTTTAAGAGCCCTGCTTCAGATCTTATATAAACATTTTGTATTCCTTTAGTATATTTTTATTCACAATCATCTTACTGTTTAGATAAATCAAAATTTTGTTCGTAAATTATTTTAATTTTGTACAAAAAGGCTTTTGGAAATGGATTTCGCACTTTTTAAAAGATTGTTTATGGTCTTGTGGGATACCATTTCATTTGTAGAACATCTGCCTCATGAATTACTTCAGTATTTAATTTAAATTAAAAAGTTATTTTGCACCATTGACACTGTCTGAACTTGAAAATAAAAACATGTTTTTATAATAACTTGTTGGTTTTGGAGTGTTGTAAATTTGAATTTAATGTAACAGAGAAATAGAGAAAAGATTTTTAGTAACCATGACATTTTGTTGAATTGGGGTTCTACTGTACATACCATCCAATGTGTTGACTGTTGCGTAGATACTTTGATTTATGCTGCATATAGTACTGTTAGATGCCAAATGGTATACCAAATACAATAGTGTAAATCTGCACTGAATAGAAAAGATTTACTGCACTTCAATGCCAGTGTTTGGCTCTGTACTGATGCGTGACGTATTCCAGCGCTTACTACAAAATGACTTTGTCCCATCTTGAGCCACAGTCACCCATTGGACAAGTCACCTCTAATAAAAACAGTAATGGAGGCGGGACACGTGGTCTACCAGAGTTGACAGAGCCTCAACAGAACCTTCAAATCACGTGATTTCAGCTTTTACTGTCCACCAGCATTTCGTCTAGAAGTCGTCCCGTCAACGCCCCTCTCCGAAGAGTGACCAGTTAAAATTTTTCACGCCCGCAGGTCGGCGGCGAGATTTAAACTAGGGATGGGCCGCTACCACATTTTGCTGATACAGACTATATTGATTTTCAGCTGCCGATGCTGTTGATTACAGTGATGCCGATGCCAGTTTTGATGAACACAATCATGAGTCTCAATTCCCAATATTTGGAAATACTTTTTTATTACTTAAATTTAAGTCTTCAGTTTTGTTTTGTGAACACTTTAAACACACAGCTGTCTAGAGCATAGAAATGAAATACAACACTAATTTTAATAATAAATAATAAGATATACAATTAACTGGTAACATAAGTGACTTAACAGTCAAACTAAACCTATTTCCAAACAATACAACATTCATAACAAACTGAGTTCATTAAAGACAAGCTTCAAAACTTCAGGCAATCTGATGTGTACTTGGATTTTAGATGTGAGAAATCTATGACATAACCTCAAAATGTGTGTTTGTTAAAACCAACAGCCTAAAGATATCATTAAAAAGAACTAATTGTAATTATTGAAATCAACTCACTTAAAATTGAGAGAAATTTTATTTATACAGATATTTTTGCCTTGTGTTTGACGCCGGCTAACAGCCAGCGGCGCTAGAGCCCATGACGGTGCTCACTACGCACGTGTCACATGTCCTGCATGTGCACAAAGAGGCCAATAATTTTGAATTTTCACATAAGTATTATTTTTTAGTGTAAAATGTGTTTTATATTTATATTTGCAGGGTTTAATATGTCTTAAAATGTTTTAAAGTGTTTGTTGCTATTTTAAATTGTTTGGTTATGAAATTCAATGTGCCCGCGGTACCGAGATTAAGAACACTAATATTCCTGCATGAACGCCGTCATAAAGAGACACTGAAATAATATGAAAAATTCATAAGAAAATTATAAAAATGTAAAACAGTATTTAATTTAGTTTGTGCCTTTTATTTTCACTAAAAAAAATTTTACTCAGCGTGCATAGCACTTCCTCTTATGTGAACCTTGTAGGCGGCTATGGTAGGTCTGTGCAACGCTTATCTCTGGACAGTCTGTCGAGGAGAGCTGACGAGGTAAGACACTGTCACGTATGCACTACAACATTTGTTCATTGGTGTAGGTTTCTGTAGTCAGTTTAGTTTACTGGTCAACCTTTGCTTGCATACATTTTGCCAGACATTTCCCCAGCATTATGCTTCTGCTTTACTAATTAATTCCACCCTTGTGGCATTTTTAACTTAATCAAGGAGGAGGAGGAGAAAGATGTCGGAGAAGTCACGTAACCCGCGAATCTTGACTCAGGCGCCATCGGCCTATGTTAGTGGGGTTTCATTGTAATTTCTATATCACAGCTACGCGCAATTTTAACAGCTTTGTTTTCATGTATGTATTTAAGGTTATTTTCCATGTTTGAATATTTTACAACAACATCACGTATAACTACGTGGCTGACCTGCGCCAAGTATTTGTATATGCCATCATTGCATTTTGAGAGCTTATTTATGTAATATTATATGTACAATATTTTATTCAGGGTTCTATGTTCAATTTTGTCGGGGTTCCATGTATTTCACGTAAATTGATGCATTTTGTGGTTGACCACCCTGTCACTTCCATGTTTGATTTTACTGCCATCAGGCATGTCACAAGCCTGTAATCACTTAAATCATAAAGAGAATAATTTCCTCGCTCAGAACAATATTTTGTTGGAATTTAATTTGCTGTTTTTACAAAGAAATATTGCAATTCCATCTGCACCATGTGGTCCGCTACGAACTCCATCCAGCATCATCCACGTCATCTAAACTTGTTTTCACAAATGTGTGTGTTTATTGTGAATACTCATCTCGTGTCCCATCTTGTTTCATGTATCTTTTGAGGGTTTATCTAATTTTGTCATTTGTGTACGGTGCAATTATTCCTGTCGTAGCCGGCTCTGTGTATAGGCCAGCAACACACTACCCACGTGCTGGAGGGCGAGCCCTGACGAGTTTGCGATAGTGATGCCGGGTAATCACATGTGTTACTATGTTTCATAGAGTGTTTTAATTTATAATTCACCGTGTCCTGTCTTCAGGGAAACACCATCTGTCCACCCTAGCGGCTGTCAGCCCTCTTCCCTTGTGGAGGCTGTGCTTTCATGCACCGCGGTGAGATCATCCATCTAGGTGTGCACTAGATTAATTGCGGGCTGGGGAGCACCCAAGCGGAATTGGCTAGTCATGACCGAGCTTATCATAATTTCATTGGCACGTTGATGTGTACGCATAGTAACAATAAAAGCAAGCATCAGTAACCTACCGCTTTTATTCAGTAGTGACATTATCGTAGCCACATGAATTATATTAAGTGCTTATTTTCAAAGTGATGTTTAGTAAAAGTTTAGTATTGCCAACGCATGTAAGTACGCATGGGTGAGACAGATACACAGAACCCACAGCATCCCTGAGAACCCAAGTCTCAATAGTGCGGTGATTGGGAAGCACTGCTGGCGCCTATATTACCAGTAAGTTTTTGTGTCATCATTCGTCTCTTGTCTCACCCGATGGCGTCAATATGTACATAATTACTACAGGCTGTGCTCTAATAAAAATGAAGCAGCAAAGTCTAAATTATTAATTTTGATTCTGCACATGAAAATTGAATTTAATTATTATTGCAAATCTGTACACTCAGACTCGTATAGCGCGAATCCGCAAAATGCGAGAAAAATATTTATGTCCTACATTTCAGATAGTATGAATAACAACTCGCATAACGCATGAGCGGGTTGTCCTCGCATCGAACACATGTAAATGCCCCTCGGGCAGCTGTCTCATGAAAATTACTCGTGGAGTATTGACCTCGCTGTTGTATTTTTTTTCCTAATTGTTATGCTGCCCGCGTAGATGAAACAAAGTGACAGAATCCTGTAGTTATCAATGTCAGTTAGTTAAAAGATTTTCTGTAAGTGTGTTCTGTTTGGTAATATGAGGTAACGCATTACGTAATTTGCTATGAGCTTTTGTTACTGTGCGTGGTAATAAATCATGGTGAATATAAAATGAACAAAACAGAGTCAGGTGACAAAGTTGTATCAAAAAGGAAAATTATTTATTTAGAAACTAAGTGAGAAGTTATTTGGCTCTCTAAAAACCATGAAGGTAACATTGTAATCGGTTGTGCCCTAGGGCTAAGTGAATCTATGGACTGTGTTCGAATTAGCCAGCTAAGGGTTATTAGCTGGCTTCGTGCCCTTGAAAAGTGCATCCCAGATGTGATGTCACATTGCCACGGTCCAAATTCACAGCGAGGGCACATTATGCACCCTACAATGTCCCCTTCAGCCAAGGACAAGAGCAACTTGCCCTTCTCAAGCCCTAGATAGTTTTTGATTCAAAATTGTTTGAAATATTTCATATGTTTGTGTTTGTTCTGTGTTTACAACCCAGTACTGCCACAGAAAACACTTGCAAACGTCACAAAGACAAATGAAACTCGCATAGAGCAAAATTCGACGGAATAAAACTCGAGGTGGAAACAAATTCAAGCATCCGAATTCACTAATGAATATTTCTATGGAAAGGGAACAAGGGCTCGTGAAAATGGAAGGGATCAAGGGTAAATGATGAAGGCCACATTGCACCGAAATCGAACACAGCACACAGTGCGAACTGAACTAGAACTGTTGGCATCTGATGCTATAATCTCAATGGAAGTGAGAGTGATAAATCAAACCCCTAGCATTATTCACACTGAAAAACTGCTTAGTGACTGGGGCTATGAAAAAAATTATGGCCGGCACAAATGCGGCTCTTAACAGTAAGGTCTCGAGAGCCAATGAGGGTGATAGGTGTGTATGGAGTGGTGCCGGAATGAAAGGGCGGGGGAAACGGGAGATCCCCAAGAAAACCCACCGACCAATGGCATCGTCTGGCACGATTCCCACTTGTGAAAATCCAGTTACCCAGCCGGGGATTGAACCCAGTTTGCCTTGGTGTGAGACGAGCAGGCTGACTACTCAGCCACTGCGGCCTCTGACAGTAGTGAAGTTTTTACAGTCAGCAAGGGATGGTTTTTGCGGTTCATAGACATATATTATGCACTGCATTAAAAACGGGGAGGCAGTTTGTGCTGATTCAATCCTGGCATTCTAGAGGCTATTGTTGATGGAGGTCTTGTGCAATATGATAACATGTAACTGTATATTTGTGTATCCATGTGTGCAAGTAGAGGCCCTTGCGCCACGGCTGGAAGTCAGTCAGCAAGTTGCACCCAAAGGGGGAGGCATGTGTGGAACTGCGGTCGCGCTTTTCCCGCCCGAGCGGCATCAACTTTCATTACTGGTCATCTTTGTAAGCAATAGTTAAGTATCAAGAGCCTCGTTCATTTTAGTTGTCCAGGATACTCCACCTCGCTTCCCCAGGAATTACATCGCTTGGGGAGTTTTTAACGTAACCAGCAAACGTAACTTTCATGTAAGTCTAGGGCTTCTTTTTGTACTGTATAGCCTTCGCCGCAGGTTCAAAGCGAGCAAGTTATAAGCTATTCTCCTGGAGGAAATGTTCAAGTTTGTAATAAACGGCATGAACTGATGACTGCGTTTTTCGATTGCCGCAAGGTGTTTCAGGGCACTGGCCCTTAAAACCTGCCATTTCCTGATGCAAGTGTCTGTGAATTTTAATCATAAATATTGATTTGTACGTGTGCTGCAACCTAACCAAAGTATCGCGAGTAGTATTTATGTGCGTGTGGTTTGGCCCTGACAATCCACGCATAGGGAGTTCTGTTTTGATTACGTCAATGTCATACTAATTTGCAATACCAAGCGGTGTTTGGACCGCCCAAGAGCCTGTTGTTTAGGAAGCATGAGGCCTCCACATCAGGTGAACTACTGCAATATCTACGCTGGAATGTGGTTCGGGTGATTGGCCCGCAGCACCCCGAGGTTACGGAGACTCAGCTCTACCGCAACAGCATCAGTGACGTCTGGCGCCTACCGGGTATACAATTTCTAACACCTTTTCCAAATTATGTTCACCACCGTTGTAAATCCCAATCAACCCCATATCGCCCAGTCAAGCCACATCAGCCAAAAAACACAACCTCTTTGTTGCAGCCCTTGGACCAAGGCATCATTGCAACATTCATAGTGTATTATTTATGGCGCACTTTCTTGAAGGCAATAAAAACAACATGCACAATTTCAGAAGATAAAGATTCCAATGAAGAAATAAGTGCCACCTTCAAAAATTAATTTAGCAAGTTATGTCAGGTGTATGAAGACTTGTACAGTCAAAGAAAAGAATATTGGTACACAAACATGGCTAAGACAGTTATTTTGAGCATGCGTCTCACTCCATCTACAAGCTGTAGCCAGCCCTTGTGAATGCAGCGGCAGCTTCGGTGCAGTGACAGCTTCAACGGCGGCAATAGCGGGGTAGAGAGAAGATATAGTTCCTGATACGCCTGACACCCCATCCCCTTCTACTACAAAGGCGTATTTTCGCGGTTGAATTGGGGCTGGTCATCAGCATTCACAGCAAAATGATCACATCGCGAAAATGCTTACAATATTGTAAACACAGACAACGAACCTCAATTGAAAGGAACTGCAAAATCGCTGCGATTGTGTCAGAAATAGACATGGGATAAACAGACGTGTTAATGTACTTATTTGAATGCGGACACTAACATGTACAATGTCAAACAAACAATACAGTTTGACAACTTTCACTTACCACAAGTACGATACTGTCCTCAACTAGCTTTGTACACTCGATCTTTAACACTGTAATATGACACTGTCACACTGGTAGTACTAAAAACGTTTTTGAGGTAGGTTTGTGAGGACGGGCGCAGTGGCCATCTGCTCTTGCTGCTGGTGACGCACTGGTTTTAACACGCTTCGTGCTCTGTATCCTCGTTGGGCAGGCGGAGGTGGGGGAATGTATAGTCCATTCACGACTGGAACAGTCTTATGAAAGTCAGCCTTTGAAAAAACACCCTAGCTATTAGCTGCACGCATAGCTAGTAAAAAAAGTGGCGGGATCGGGTACAGTACCCGTACCCGCCACTTTCTCTACTAGCTATGCATGCAGCTAATGGCTGGATTTTTTTTTTATATATATATAAGGTTGATTTTCATAAGTCTGTTCCAGTTGTGAATGGACTATAGTGACTCATGTTACAGCTAGGTGGGGACGACAGTCTGGTATAGAATTCGTTCTGGCCTTTGTTTTATAACCCTATTTAAACTTTTAATTATAAGTTATAATCCCCAGTTTAGGAGTCTGTAATCTCCTTATATAGTGGCATAATGTTCGAGGAGGGAACATTATTAGTGCCTCAAATGCGGTTTATAAATATGTAAACAAATCTCCGGTACGGGAAAGACATTTTCACAGTAACGCCATGTGCGTGAGAGAGAATTGCGGCTACTTCGGGAACACGCACAACTGACAAATTCGGTCGGTCACGCTGGGGATACAAGACATTAAAATTTTAATCTATGTTGCATCCATGTAGATTACTTCATGGTTATTAACATACGATACATTTTAGGACTGGGGAATTTTTTTCGTTTTTGTGACCAAGAAATAAAGGCTACTGTGCGGCGTCTTCCGATCGGCAGGAGTTTCCACTGTCGAGATCGATATCGAGGCCTGCCGATAGACTACACGAGAATCTTAGAATAAACCTCCTGAGTATAATAAACCTTACCGGGAGTCAACACCTAGTACCTCTCACGCTGTAGGTCGGTGCGGTCCAATTTCGCCACGCAGATTATGACATGCTGGCATGAACGTCATACGATTGAGATGCCCGTCTACCTAGAACTTTTATCCACGTTTAAAGTAGAGTGGCGAGGGGAGCGTTAAAGGCCCCCTTGTCACTAAACGCAAGGCTCTGAACTGCCGTGCAGTGTTCTCGTCGTGCTGCGTGTACCTATGGGACTTTTATTGGTTGGAAGTGTGTAGGAAAGTTTCATACATGCCCCTTGACTGACACGTACATTTTGAGATTAAGCACCTTGAGAAAGCAGTTTTTAGCCATTTTGGCGTGCTCTGAAATGGTGTTTCTAATTAACGCAAGGTCTTGAAAATACTCAACAGCCATCGTCTGAAATGCGTCTGGACGCACGCTTAATAGTTTCGTAGAAAAACATGTATTTTGAACACTGCAACGCACTTCAAGCGCCAGGTAGATGGGAGCCTTAAGGGGCCCGCCTCCCTAGAGTCTAAGGGCCGTTTCACGCAAGGCAATTATCGCCGGGCAACAATCCCTCAGTTTATTATTAATAAGCATAAATGGAAGCATTCAAACAGAGCAACTGTGGTTGCTGGTCGGTTGCCAGTCGCCCTGAAGTTGCTCACTGCTGGTGACTGACGTCGATTGTCGCCTGGCCAGAAATACATGCTTTTACATTGGAGTATTCAGACGTGCAACTATTGCTAGTCTATATCGTCATTGCAGCCAACCCCAATGTTGCAGTTGAGTCTGGCGCGCAAACATAACAGAGTGTGTGTGTGTGTGCGCGCGTGTGCGTGTGTGTGTTGGTTGGTTGGTTGCTCGGCGCAGTAATGAATTTGTGTGAGGAATTGAATATTGACGATTTTATTACAGTAATTGAAAAACAACCAGCAATATGGAACATGTCCATTGATGAATATTCGAACAAGATTTTAAAAAGGGCAGTGTGGGAGAAGGTCATTTCATGGTTTATACCGGACTTTGTTCTGAAATCGCTAGACGAGAAAAACAAAACAAGTGAGTAAAAACATAAAGTGATAAATCCGCTTTACTGGATTTGTTGTTATGTAATTCGTAATCGTGCAGTTCTTCCACTGTTGTGTTGCAGTGCAATTATTACTGTTTATTTTAGTTACTGCTTTTCCAAATTTGTCGCCTGTTACATTTCCATTTTTAAAAAGCGGCCAAAATACTTGAATGACAGTGGTGATCCCTCCAAGCCAAACCGTGGCAAATAACATGTAAGTATCATGCAGTATATTGGAAGCTATGTTTATTTCCATGCAGTATCACAAAATTGCATAATGTGAGTGGATAGATTTGTATTACGGTAGTTTAACCCAATCCTACTGTATTATGATGAATGAAGATCAAAGTGACCCTTCGTATGTTTATGATTAATAGGTAAATCCACTTAGATGGATGCAAATTTAAAATACACATTATCGCATAAAATTATTCATTGCTGTGCGTAGTTGTACAATATGTCTATGTAAGGTAAATATTTAAATGCAATACATTTGTGATCATAAAGTTACTATAGCATATTTACTAAAATTTCTGTACAAATTTTAGCGGTAGGAATATCATCGTCCACTAGAATCATTTCGGTACTACTTACATTCAACATTTAAATTTAAATTATAAATCATCTCTAAGAACTGTTACTGGCAAAAACATTTTTCGCAACATTGCATTTTTGGAGGACATAGCCATGGACATGTTTAAATATAAACAGAACATTTCAGCATTATCGCCATAAAGTATGTGAAGATCATTTTGAAAGAGAGCTGATTGGGGCTGATTTCGCTCCAAACTGACATAGGATCTGAATTTTTTCCGCACCGTTCTGGAAACTGATCAAATATGGTATTAATCACTGTGCAATATTTGTAAAAAATTTCTGATACTAATTGAAAGATTTTTAATTATATTTGATGTGTTCTTCATTTACTAGACCTCTGGATGGGGATTGGATGTACAATTTATTGTGTAATCAATCCCCTTTTTGATTGGATTATCGTTTCATTGGATTAATCCAATGGAGCGATAATCCAGTGTGTTTAAATCATATTAATTGTGATGTCATTCACATTTAGGCGATAATCCGTTACATTTGATATATATTTCAATTGGTAACTGTCATAGATTGGTTTAATTGGAAATTCGCATTTAGATGTTAATTTGGTGTATTTGGTACGCATTGTAATTCATTGCATTTGGGTGGTATTCCGTTGCAATAGATTTATTTTAAATGTGACGTATTTGAATGTTTTTGATGTTGCATTTCTTGGAATCGGGATAATATTTCATGGAATTTTACAGCTTAAAGACATTTAAGACATGATTTGTTTAATTAGTTATAATTTAATGCTGGTATTCGACCCTCTAAATGTTTTAAGATTTTGTGTATTATCTCAAATACCTTATTTTTTACTGATCTTAAAAAGTAATTAGGCTCTACTAAATTAAAATTATTTTCAGTGTTATATGTTAATAACCTACCTTTGAAAGCTTTATTAACTCTGTAGTTTTTATTGGTTCTTCTACTTCTCTTATTAACAAATAAATTATTATAGAATGGAAATATTTGTTAATTATTTTTTATCTTTGGGATATAATTAATTTATATTTGTGTCAGCCAAAGGTAAATTAGAAAAAAAAATGCTTTGTTATCCCTTCTTTTACCTGCTTACTTTTATTTCTATGCTTTTCAAATATATTATTTGAGAGTGGGAATATTTCTTTTAATCCTTTTTCTTTTGTTTTACAAATAGATTAGAAAATTGTAATATTTCTTTTAATTCCTTTTCTCTTGTTTTACAAATAGGTTATTAGAGAATGGAATTTTTTTTTTTTTTTTTTTTTTTTTTTTTTTTTTTTTTTTTTTTTTTTCAATTTCTTTCTGTCTTTCATATATAAATAATTGATATTGTCATAAAAAATGGTAAATTTGCAAATTTTATTTCTCTTTGCTCGTATATACTATATGGTATAATAGTTGTAATTAAATCAGCTTTCGTTAGATTATACCAAAGTCTAGTTAAATAGTCATTCCTTATATTATAGCTATACTTATTTTTTTAATCTCTACCTATGATTCTTAACTCCCGCACTGTCTTCTCGCTCAACTCAACTGCAAGACTGTTCACTGTCATTTTTGATAGTTATATTTAAAAGAAAACAAATTTAATTTAATTTTTATTTTTATGGGCTATTTGCTAACTTGCTTTCTTTTTAATCAAATAACACAAAGTTTTAGTTAATGATAATTTCGAAAGCAATATTTATTAACTATTTAACTTCTCACTATGATTATATTTCTTCATATATTCATTATAAAAAACTTTACATGTTATATTTTTGTCCTTGATATTTTTATGGAGATAAAATAGTTTTATAGATTTATTCTCATTACATACTTTACATGTTTTTGTCGGATAGTTATCATGCTGAGTTTCGTTTAAATTATCTAGTGCTGTACTGTGTAATTTAGAATTGTTATGCTTTTTGAGAGAGGTATTATAAATATACTTTCCGCATTCGCATAATACCTTCTCTTTATTTAATGCATGAAGCTTTGTACCATTTCAGTGCAGCATTTTTTTACAGATGTTATATATTTTATGTTTTGCATATTCATTAAAGTAAAATTTTTCTATGTTTAATACTTCGCCACACTTTTTACATTGCTTGGCTGTGGTATTATTTTCCATTTCGTTGGCGTGCAACGATTCAATTTTATGTTTATTTAATAGGAAAAATATTTTTAAAACAAAAAAATTATTTTAATAATAAAAATAATAAAATAATAAAAAATAATAATACAATTTAAATAGTAAAATAAAATTAAAAATCAATATTTTTATTAAAAACGTTTTTTTTTCTTTTTAAATAAACTAAACTACAAGACATAGAAAAAAATAAAAAGTATGTTGATACAGATTTTCAAATTTATGATTCGAAGTTTGGAAAAAAAATGAGTTGTATTCTTGATTCAAAGTTTAGAATTACTTTACCAGATCGCTATGTAAGTATGTTTGATATAAATGCTTTAAAGTTAATAAACCAGAATCGGAATTTTATAACATTAAAAGGGTTGAAAGAAATGAAAAATGGAAAATCTATGTGTGATTTAGAGTTGTATTAAAATTTATAAATACTATTAATTTGTATATTTTCATATGTTTTTAGCTTAAATTTGCCTGATTTTGATAGCTTTTTCATCGAATTACAGATTTTTTTCTAATTTTTTCTTGCACTTTCATTAAAAATAGCACGAAATTGTTAATGCTATTTTTTCTTGTACTTTTGGAGTAAATTGCTTGTTTTTATAGCATCAAAATTTCTGCACTACCCTTTTGTAAAATATTGTAGAAGTTGTGTGATTTTAGGCATAAATTGCTTGATTTTCTACGAAAATAGCTTGTTTTTTTTAAACAAAAAATTGACGTTTTTAGAAATGTGAAAAAGCAGCTTGAAAACAATAAATTTTGCTTGTTTTTAGCTTAAATTTGCTTGGTTTTCATTTTTAAAATTAAATTTCAGATTTTTTCCAGTGTCGTATGTGTCTGTGTATGTGTGTGTATATGTATGTATATATAATCGTCTATATATAACTTGTCTTCTTAAAGTATTATTTATTGTTCAGTCTTGTTTTTCCGTGACAGACAGCTGTATCGCAATGGCGTGCACAAAATTCTCCATCTAGTCGTTCAACCCCATTGCACTATTCATTCGAAGATCACAGTGCATATGTAGCAGTTATTAATGTTGTATTGCAATGTTGTTAATGGCTAAGACATGCTAAGTGTTTGTTTCCCCAGCATGAACTGCCTGGACTTGGCGCTGTAGTATTCGAGTGTCACCATTAGAATGATGCACACCTTTAGCAGTCTGTCCAGCGCCATTAGTCCTATTCTGTCCGGGTACATCGTCAGGAGCGAGGTAAGTGGTGGGGGCACATCGTTAGGTGCTTACAATTAAGTTGAACCACCCCCGCAAGATCTTCGTCGAGAGGAAAGATTGCTTGAGCCAGCAAATCGCGTATTTGGGAATGACAAAACTAACGCGCAGATTCTATTAAAGCCACCTTAATTCAGTATTTGACTGGACTTACATTGCTTACAGTAACTATGAAAAGGGAATTGCAGGCAATGAAGGTCCAGTCAAATTCCGATCAAGTTCTACCACACCGTTGCCATTTAACTTCAAAAACAACATTTAAGCAAATGTTTTGTGTTCAGATAGATTATGTTGACCGTGTAAAAGATTGTGTCAGTTCGCTGACAAACCGCTAATGCCTTGGCAACAGTAGTAATGTTACCAATAAAGTAATATTTTATCTGTCAGCAGTCAGTCTGTTATGTTAGTGTTAATGTGAGTTACTGGTAAACTATTAATGTTAATAAAATATTAAGTTTTTTGTAGCAGAGTCAAGTAAGATTCACACACATAAGTCACTATATGTCGACAATAAGGTGTTGCTTACGTCGTAGTAAAACAAATTTGTTTTCCATTATTAGGGACGTATATTTAGTTTTCTCATTTTTATTTGATTTAAGTTACGTAAAGCAAAATAAATGTAAGTTTACAGAAATATTGCGTAAACACTTAATGTTACAGCAAAATTAATATAAATCTTGTGTTGGCAGAATATTGAATTGCTTTGCTGTAAAAGTAAGGCAGGACAATTTAATTTTATTTATTGTTGTTGGCAATGTTGTGGAAGTTAGTGTAATATTACGTCATATTACGGACAGATTAAATTTCCTTTACATCAAAGCATTAATTTTTCTCCATATAATGCACTTTCTTATTTTATTTTGTGTTGGACTTGACAAAAACTTCTTTCCCCATTATAATTTTAATATTGTAAGGTCATTCCATCAACTGGTTTTAGATATCACCACACTTCTATACTAACGTCACTGCTTTATTACGACAACTTTTAACTTCTTAACTCGGATATCAAGACCTCGTGGTTAAAAGCTGCCCAAATAAACTTCTTAAAACTTTCTATACTAACTTACTTTTCTCGATACATTAATTTGGCGTTATTATGAGTTATTTTTACGTAGGTTTAATATACATTACTGCTCACTTTCGCCACAGATATGGCATTATTACTGCTTCCTTACTTGAATCAGTGGTCTTCTCTTTTCACTCGAGTGTAGTGCTCGTGATGTTTAGGTAATGATCTAATAATAAACAGGACATCGCGATAAGGTCGAAGTATCACATATAACATATATTTGGTTTTTCCTGTTATAGAGAACGTAATGAAAAACTAATTTGTGGTAACATAACTTAGTTGCCGTGTCAACATGAACACTTCAACAGTATATTATTTTGCATTATAATAATACACCGCTTTATGAAAGTTAAATATTATTAATTTTACCACAACATTATGAATTTAAATGTATCACTTAAACGTGCAATGAAACTGCTAAATAGTAATATTTTGGTCGTGGCAACACTAGTGTTTTTATTTACTATATACTATAGTTTGACGAACTAGATAAAAATAATACTATACAAGTCAGACGTAGTAATTTTTCACGAGAACGCTGTTAGGCCTAAAGCTTTTACACTGTTTTTCAACACTCACCCCTAAAGCACGTAGAAATTTTAAACATATATCTCTCATGGCATTTTTTTTTTTTTTTTTTTTTTTTTTTTTTTTTTTTTTTTTTTCCCTCAATGGTTGAGCTTTAACATTACAAAGGCCAATTTTGAGCATACGGCCATATTATTGACAACTCGGGAAAATTTAGGATTTGCGGACACCAAAACATAGTTATTTTGCTATTATTGTTGATGCCGTTCTGACATACATAATTGGGGAATTCACGAGAATGTGGGGATTTTGGAAAGTGATGGTGTTAGCTAAAAAATTCTTCCTGGTATTAGTATTGTGCAATACTATTTACCCCATTTAGTGAGTTGTACTATGCAGTATTGAATTATTAATGATTTTATTCTAAAATATTCACATTATTTTCGAGATCTGAAAGTTTAGCGAATATTCGAAGAGTGCGAACAGACGTTTGTTACGTTTACAAAAGATCAGGATATGCACAAATACAATGCTCATGAAGAATTTTCAAAAATAATTTTTTCGCTTTGGTGAGACACACGCATTGATATATTTAATCTGGTGTGTGGATACTCTTGTATCTGGTCGTATGGCCGTAGAAATCCTAGAGCTTGTCTTTTCTGGAGTGTTAAAAGAGTATAAAAGATCAAAATTTTGAATTATAAAGTTATTCAAACCTTTGAAACATTACTTCTGCTAACATAAAATTACCACATTTTTGGTTTAAATGAACTTTTCTTTAAATTCCATCTATAAATTATAATATTTCATATGTAATTAAAATGAACTAAAACATGGAGAAAACATGTGCGTTGGTAAAGGCTGTTCACGATAAAGTGAGCACTTTTGAAATCGACCTTAGAAAAAAGTCACTGCTCCTGCCTGAGTATATTTTAACGGGAGCATTGAGTGACATGCGCCCACTAAAGTTGGTGACGATGGAGGGATAAGTGGTTCCATATATTAACTTATAATAAAAAGTGTTTGGTAACCATTTGTCACAATTTAAATTATTTCTCTTTCTTTCTGTTTTTTTTTTTTAATGCATCAAAGTGTAAAAATGAGTAGATCTGTACAATATTTTCTTTTTTAATAATTTCACAATTTCACTTTACTGATGCATGAATAAAGTGATGAGACGCAAGGCAATGTCAATTTTACATAAAGGTGAGTATGGAGCAGCGCCGTAGTGCAAGGGCGGGGGAAGCGGAAGATCCCTGAGTAAACCTGCCGTCCAGCAGTATCGTCCGGCACGATTCCCAAATGTGAAGATCTGGGAGCGACCCCGCCGGGAATCGAACCCGCCTCGCCTTGGTGGGAGGCGAGTAATCTAACCACTACACCACCGCGGCCCCTCACATCTCGATGAGACATCACATTTTCTGTGATGTTCCTATCTTGGCTGTTCTCGAGGTAAGCCAACTGCTTAATTACGGAAGGTTTCTAAGAAATTCGTGAGATATTTTTGCGAAACTTGAATTGAGAGAAGAAAAGGAACTCGTCGCATATCCTGATGCAGACTGGATCGGAGACACTGTGGCGTAAGTTGATTCTGTATTGTGGTGCTGTATGCTAAAACATTCAATTAAATATAATAAGTTATAAAGGCTCTTCACTGTAAAGTGAGCACTTTTGAAATCAAACCTAAGAAAAAAGTCACTGCCCCTACCTGCATATATTTTAACTGGTGCACTGAGTGAAATGCGCTCAGTAAAGTTGGTAACAATGGATGGGGATGTAGTTCCGTGTCTTAACATCGAATTAAAAATGTTAGGTAACCATTTGTGATAACTGAAATTATTTCTTTCGCTTTCTGGTTTTTAATGAATCGAAGAGTAAAAAATAGCACATTTGTAAAATATTTATTTTTCTAATCATTTCATGGTTTCACTTGACCGGTGCATGAATAAAGTTATGAGGCCCATGACAATGTTAATCTTACATAAGGTGGAAGAATACATAACGTGCATGCAAGTCGATCTTAAGCAGGGCTCCCAAAAGTGTTCATTTTACCGTGAATAGCCTATAGTGTAGTTGCTTCTCTACAAAACAGACTTGTTTTTCCCAATCAACTGTCGAAGCAAAACTGTGACGGCGGCAGCATCAGCTCAAGGGAGTGAGAATTTAAAATGAGTGATATAAGAATTTGATATTAACGATACCAACCTACACGTGGATAATGTAAGTGCTATTTCTTCGGCAAATACCTACAAAACTCGAAACGCAGCAAACACGCTGACATGAAATAGCATTGCCTGTATGAAATATTTTGTTAGTAAGAAGAAAGGCACATCAAGTATGTAAACATAAACTTAAGATGAAGTTAAATGATTTTCGCTCTCTATCTATGTCTCAAAAACTGGCCCACGAAATGCTATAAGAACGGTAAAGATCGCGTATTCAAACAATAATAAAGTGCCGTTTATTTTCATTTTATTTTACAACAAATCGTCACTTTCAAGGTAAAAATAACCTTCCGACTTACTTCGTTTTTTTTTTTTTTTTTTTTTTTTGTTATAAAACTCTGTCTAACGAAGTGAATTAACGTCTTAAAGCATATAATGAGCTAACCGAAGACGAAGCCATGCGATTATGACAGTTCTTTTGGGTAAGCTGCAGTTCACTGTTGGGACCACAGACAAAATGAGTCTATGGTTTATTTTAGACTTTGGTTGGGACACAAGGCTTGTTGCATAGCTGGAATGCGCACTCTAATTCGTGTTGTCTTTACGCATGCCAATTGCAATAAAAATGATAGATATGTTTACTAAACGTTATGTAAAAGACAAATTTGTCATCTAAGCGAAGGAGAAAATTATATAACCGGAGGAGAATTTTGAAGACATTAGTCCTATTCAGTGAAATATGATTTGATTTCGTCCTGCTATAAATTAGATTTGAGACAGTTATTAATTTATTTGAAACGCAAATAGAGTGTCGAGGTTATGTATTTCATAACTATATGGTGACTTTGCTCCTCTATGGTGAAAAAATTAAATAGCAACGCTATTTTATGCATTTGAATCTTGCCTACACTGTGAATCTTACATAATATACTTTCAACTACAAGTTGGCGTCACAACGCTTTTATTCCCCATAATTTTATGTACTAAAGCTCTACAGGATTATACCATTACTGTTATGTTAAAGCAACGTGTTAAGTTACACGTTCCTTTGTGGGCAATTGAAATATTAAATATAGGTTTTAAAATGTAGGACTTAAAAACTTCTACATCTGAGATGAAATTCACCTTACCCCGTAGAACAAAACATTAATTTAAGAGAATATAGGTGAAGTAGCCTCTCAATATTGTTTACTATACTGCGTTTTGAAACCGAAGTTCTAATCAGATGATGTGGGGAAATTTGGCGAAGTTACGTTCGATGTAACGTAGTCATGTACGACTTTGTTTCAAACAACTTCCCTTCACATTTTATTTTATGATAGCAGTTATGTATTAGATTATCGCGGTGTTTTGTGTCGGATACCATTATTATTATCGCCAAGTATGCTTTTGTTTACATAGGTTGTTTGCATTGCCATAGGCGTGGAGTAAGTAAAACAAAGAAAAACATATCTCGTGTTTTATGTAAAACATTTTTTATTATTATTGTTATTATAGAAATACATATTTTCATCAAATCCTTTATTATCCCTGGAGCAGAGCTGAGGATGGGTTTCTTTTACGAGCATTTAAAAGAAGATCTATGGCTTGCAACTACAGTCCAGACGGTTTTAAAGAATAGTATTGTGCCTTTTAAGTGAAAACAGTATAAGTTACAAATATCCGTGCTTTAAGGGTCACTTACAAGTTCTAGAAAGTTCATCTTAACAATTTACAGATAATAATAGCCGTGACATGCTTACATTGCCTCATCATACATGTGTGTTTCATTACATATGATGCAATCACCTATCTACCCTAAATGATACTGACCATAGTTGAGTACATAGAAAAGTGAGGGGGATATAGTTGAATAGCCTAGACAAACAGAACTGCTTACTACTAGAAATAATAAATTGGAAACAGAAAGCAAAAGAGCTCGTATCTATCGTGTTATTTACTCATTTGTTTATTTGCGTTCTTGAATGGTTTTCAGAAAGTCGGCGTGTTTTTATAAAGTCGTGCTGTTGCGAAACGATTTCATATAAAGAGTTGTAGAAGAAACTTTCATATCCCACACAGAAAATATGTAAGTATATTTTCAGTTTACAATTCATGTGTCTTAAATTATTATTATTTTCAAAAATTTATTTCTGTAACTGAGCATTATTATTTTTACACTAACGCATGATAATAAAAGGCCCTGTTTAACCTGTAAAAAATTATTTATATTTTAACCGCAATTGAGTTATATATAAACTTTGACTTGAGTCCTTAAGGTAATATTTCTCATTTTTTTGGAATTTGGTTATCTGAGAGAGGTTTTGAAAAGTGCCCCCTTAATGCAGTTGTTAGTTGTCAAATCATTATAGTTTTCAAAATAAAACACTTAAATTCCGACACAAGAGTGTTATAGGCAGGTTCAAAGTGTCGAATTAGAGTCTAAGCGCAGCATTCTGGATTTGTGTTACAAGCTACAAAAGGAACAAAAACAACATTTCCTCTGCAGGTTATGGTTTAAACTATTTATTAAATGAATGTTAGCAGTTTCGCTTGAATGAACAAAAATATATTTACGACAAGTCTGACCTCTATTTTCAACAAAATCCAGTGTGCCAATATTCGCTTACCTGTTTATAACTCGCACTCATACTGAATCAGTATGTTCTGCACACCATACAGATAGCATTAAATTAATTTTGACTGGAATATAATATCTAGGAGTAAAGCCTAGTATGCTGCAGAATTCGGGAAATTAAGACTTTTGCATTAAGGGGACACTTTTCGAAAGCTTTTTCAGATAACCAAATATAAAAAGACGTGAAATATCACCTTAAGGTAAAGTTGGCAGCGATCCAGGAATGATTAAGTTCACTTTATTACGTGTTATTTAAAGTGCAATAATTACAGCAATGGCACGAGAGTACAGTTTCTTTTTTCCTTTATAAAATCTAGAGCAGGAACTGGCATAAGAGAAACATACAGGCCTATTTCTAACTATTTCACAGAGTTTATTAACTGGCACATACATACAACTCATCAGGTCAACGGAAATGTTTACGCGGAGTGAAATGAAAGCTGAAATGATACTTAAAAAATATACAGTTAACTGTGATAAA
Source organism: Dryococelus australis (assembly GCA_029891345.1). Taxonomy (NCBI): domain Eukaryota; kingdom Metazoa; phylum Arthropoda; class Insecta; order Phasmatodea; family Phasmatidae; genus Dryococelus; species Dryococelus australis. The sequence continues at coordinate 60,505,039 of CM056996.1, forward strand.
TATCTGTAGTCATCTACTGTTCACTAACGTAAGCGTTTCTTCTCTTACCCGCTTCATCTCACTTTTGCACCGTACGTGACTCAAACCTCAACACAAATTCTTCAGTTGTTCGGCGGCCCATACATGCTCCTTCGGGCGTTCTCACTAAATCCCTTCCCCTTGCAACGTCTAACTACGGCTAAAAAGGAACCCCCTTTTTCCACAAATCTTCTAATGAATCGTGGTCCTGGACGAGAGGAATGAGCCCGCAAACGTATAAGTTTATGCGAACTGATGCTTCAGATATAGGCATAATATATGTTCCACTTTTTTTTGTGTGTGTTTAAGGGCTCATATTCAAAAATTATTAAAAACGGAAGTTACTTTCCATTAGGGATTACTGTGCATTTTGAAGTAATGTTAAACTTGTGCTGGGTGGTTTAAAACTAAGAATTAAAGTACCCAGCTATTGTACACTTTTAACTGTGTGACTGCATAAAGTTGCCACTTCAGGTGAAAAGAAAACAAGGTTTATGGGCCGAAGAGGAGTTTGGTGGATGTCGAAAATAATCATGATAAGCATCAAGCAGCACAAGGTAAACATTAAATGCCATGGTAACCTAGTATGTATACACATTGGGACACGCAAGTAGAATGGAAAAAATGAAGTTTTGCGCAGGAGTGTAGGGCGGTGGAGCTGTGGAGCTGTTCATGTTCAGTCATTTAGGTCGGCCGGCGGCCATCTTGTCTACCATGTTGGATGTGGATGACTTTTACCTTTGACTTTAACCTGGCAACCTTAACATTGAAAATAACAAAAATAAAAAAAGAAATAATAAAAAATTAATTTAGAAAAACAATAAAAATATATATAAATTTATAAAAGATTATTAAAGCACCACGTTCCGCAGACGACTAACAACCCCCTCCTCCCCCAAAAGTAATCACATTGCCATACCATTTCCCCTCCACCCCCAATCAACAAGTACCATCACCCCTATCATCCTCATTCCCGCCTCTCACACATTCATCCCCCTTGTCGCAACCACACCACTCACCTTCACCCCCTCATCACCCTACCATAACTCACCACCCTATCCGCCCTCGTCAACCCTCTCCACTGTCCATTATGTTGAATTCAGCCATCTTGAATTTTCGACACGCCATATTGGATCACAGTTTTAAAGCATAGGTGATCTTAACTTGACCCATGACCTTAAATGACATTAAACCGAAAAAAAATCCCAAAAATTCCGTAAAAAATCACAAAAAATTAGAAAGATTAAAAACAATTAAAATTAAAAGAATTTGAAAAATTTGAAGAAACATAAACATTTAATGACTTACATGCAGGAGGTCCGAGTCTCGAGAGCAGGTGGAGCGATCAGCGACTAAGCTTCCGACACGAAAACGGGTTGTTCGTGGTGATCAGTCGTCTGACTGATCACCACGAACAACCCCTCCAATTTCTATTTACTGATTACTCGCGTTCGCTTGACTCCCATCTACCCCACCTTCACCAAGGCCACATACACCTCTCTCGCCAATAAATTTGTCGTCTTCTTCATTGGGTATTTTTTCTGTTACTACTCACTCTACCACTATATTCAATTGACTATCTTGTCGACCCTCCATCCACCCAATTACCCCCTACAGTGAATCATGGGATTACATCTACACCTCCTTATTACTCACATTGGCTCGACTCCCTACCCCCTCATCGCCCTCACACAATTTACAGATTACAGCTCAACCACCGACACTACCACTAGGCTGTACGATGTCATCACATTGCCCGCTCGTGACTGGTTGTTGGTCGCATGATATATCGTTCCTTGCAGAAAATTAATGTAGCCAAACATGAGTCACTTCACAGTAATTCGTCTGATGCGAGAGATGATAGATCACATACTCTTCCTTGGCATTTTCAGCATTCAGTTTGGTAAGTTTTATTTTTAATGCTCATCTCTTCCATAAAATTATGCAGGATATTATCAAGCATACTCATAATTTAATTACACATACATTTCTCCACCAAAGTAAAAAATATGCCAAAAATTTCAAATACTAATTCGGACCAGCGAAAGTAGATATAAAGGCGAAGTGTTCGTTTAATAGCTGCGTACGACCAACATTCTGGTTTCATCTTTGATGGTACCATCGTTGACTCTATAGCTGTACTGCCTATGTTGTCATCGATGGTATTCACAAACCGTTTGGGTAAAACCCTTGAGACTTGGAATGCACGTAGGCAGGTAGGGTGATACAGTCTTATCTTTCGTGCCCTTCTCAGAAATCAATAATTCGATCAATCCCAATCCTCTGCAATCAAAACCAATCCTCGCCAATCATCCTCAATTCTCACCAATACTCAGCAGTCCTCCTCCACAATCCTCACCAGTCCTCAGTATTGTTCCTCACCGATCCTCGCCAATCCTTAGCAATCCTCATTAATCTTCCTCCTCAGCAATCCTCACCAATACTCAAAAATCTTCAGTAATACCCCTCATCAATCCTTAGCGATTCTCAGTAATCCTCAACAATCCTCAGTAATCCTTATCAGCGATCCTCAGTAAAGTTAGCAACGACTGAGTAAAGGAGTTTCACATCTTAGCATTGAATTAAAAGTATTAGTTAAGTAAAAAATTGTGAATAATGAAATAATTTCCATTACTTTCTTGTTTTAAATGCATTTAAGTGTATGAATGAGCAAATTTGTAAAATATTTACTTTTGTAATAATGTCACAGTTTCACTTAACCGACACATGAATAAATTGATGAGGCCCACATCACTGTTAATTATACATAATGTGTGTACAAGTAGATGCTAAACTGTGACAACCTTTAATTATTTTTCCATGTGAAACATCGTAGGTTGCTGTCGGTAGCTGTATCGCTCGTTCGCAGATGACAGTGTGTGTGGGTGTGTGTGTGTCGAGGTCGGAGCTGAGGCAGAGTCGGTTGACGTCAAATGGTGCCGCAGGGGACCAAGAGTCTTCCTCAGAAGGATCGGAGGAGGAGGAGGCGTTGCTGCTGCCCAGGCCTGCCGACCCCGAGCCGTCGCTCGAGCGCTGGGACCTGGAGAAGCTCATCCTCTTTGTCAAGGTACACTCTCCCCTCCACACGCGAGCCTATGTATATAGTGTATTCGCGGTTTCTTCACACTTGTTTTAATCAAACCGGGAAAAATCGCTTTATTTATGATGTCCTTGCTTGTTTACTAAATATGTTATATATCACATCTGTTTTATACTTGAGTTAGCATAAAAGTATCTATTTTTGGTTAGTTGACCTTTTACCTATATTTAATTCATCTATAAATTATAATATTTAATTTATAATTAATATGAATAAAACAGGGAGAAAATATGCATGGTGGAGATGCCTAGTAAGAAATTGTTATTAGTAAAATCTTATTACACTGAGTGTGCACTCATGCGACACTTTCCCTTTGGTGTAGTAATTTCTAGACCCGGTTAAGCTTAGTTTGCATGAGGCGGAGGAATATCCTGGAAGCAGAACTTCAACAGGACTTCAGAAAAGTGTGAAGTTACCGAGAATGGCCTATAATCTATTCGCAGTGTCTTCACACTTCTCGAATAAAAACTCTGAAACCAATCGTGTTTGGTTTTTTCCTAAATATGTCATGCATCATTAGCGTTTTATACTTTCGTTTACATGAAGGTATATTATTTTTGGTTTAATTGAACTTTTACTTGTATTTTATCTATAAATAATAATACATATTTAATTTATAAGTAATATGAATAAAACACAGAGAGTAAAGGTTTGTTGGCAATACCGAGTAAAAAAAAATAGTTCTTATGTGTAAAATTGCGATGCGTTGTCCATTTGGAAAGTTGAACTTTAGGGACACCATCTGCAAGGAAACAGGCTTGTGAGTTTGGATGTGCTCTGAGTGAATTGTGGCATAAAGAAGTTTAGGCGGCTCTTCACAACGAGGTCTTTAAAACCGATGAGGATGACGCTAGGTGTATATGGAGCAGCGCCAAAATGCAAGGGCGAGGTAAACGGGAGACCTCTGAGAAAACCCGCCGACCAGCAGCACGATTCCAACGTGCGAACCTATCGGGACCCGAGCCCAGTCCATTTTGGTGGGAGACGAGTGCTCTAATCGCTACGGAATTCAAGGGTTTTATATATTCACAGATAATCGGTGTGATAGGACAGCGTCTAAATCTGTCTTACTTGCATCCGTTGCTAGACGTAAAGGGAGTGATGGATCATATGGTGTCAGAACCTGTGGAGAAATTAAAGCATTCTTGATGTCATAATGTGATACTTCTGCAGCTGATGTCCATTCTAAGTGTTCTGTGTGCAGCATACTTAGAAGTGCTGGATTCCTAGTTGATAAATTTTGAATAAATTAACTATGAACTATAATAAGTCGCTTTACCCAAAAATGACTGTAAGTCTTCAAGTGTTGAGGATATTGGTGCGTCTCGAATTACCTCTATGTGTTTGTCTGAATTGTGCAAGCCATGGCCTAGTAACTCGGCAGAATTTGAAGCGAAGACACTTTTTTCTCGGGTGAGATGCAGGTCGTGAGACCTTATTATTTCCAATGATGTTTCCAGAGTTGAAATAAGATTTTCAAAACTACCTGTAAAAACTAGCAGATTATCATATAAATTTAGTATGTATGTTGGGAATGTTTTGTAGGTCAGCTTCCATACGGCGCTACCAAATAGCAGGTATATTTACAGCACCATATACTGTATGTGTTGGTCGAATCAATCCATGTGTACAAGTGTTGAGTGTCAGTACATGTAGAAATTCTTCATCATTAGGCAGATACATGAAAGCATCTGTGATGTCCAAATGGCAGACAATATTAGCTCCTTTCATACAGTAGAATATGTTCACAGACTTTGTGATTAGGCATTCATATACGAGCATGCATGGTTTGTAGTTGCCCATAATGCGAATTTTTCACTTTTTCTTGGTTACAACATGTGTCGGTGAGGCCCATTCCGAATGTTCAACCCTCTAATAGAAATCTTGTGCGATCTTGGCATCTATCTCTTTGGCATAGGCTTCTCATAGTGCTAATCGTACCTCACATGCACGAGTGAAGATAAGTTTTGCTCCTGGCTTATTGTGCACTGTAGCAGGTGGTCCAGTTAGAGCTACCTCACTGAAAACATACTCATAGTGGGCTAAAAACTGATTGATTTGAGTTTTATGTTTGAGGTTCAGATATGGAACAGTGGTAGTTAATGAGAGAACTGCCTTAGGAGCAAAATTTATCTCGTGAGCAAACTCAGCTATCCATTCTCGTCCAAACAGAGTACCAAATTCGCCATTGACAAAATAAAGGTTAAGTCTATGTGTTGCCTGGCTGAGTGTAGCATTGACTGGTAAACTGCCTATACAATTGACATGGTGACATGTGTAGCTTGCAAACTATCTATTTGTCTTTTGAAGGGAGAATGTTGGTTTTATGGCATGTTAAGTTTTCTCATTAACAATTGATCTGCACAATGAGCATATGCTTATCCAACTGTTTCGCTGTGTTTATGTCTTGAAATTTACTGAATTATTTTAAAGTGTCTATGTCTTCTGGTAGTTGGGCATCATCTGTAATTTTATCAGCATTTTGTGCTGACTTCTTTGACTTGCAGAATTTTGCGATGTGACTCATATTGCCACAGTTATTGCATCTGCAACTGCGAAATGGGCATTAGTCACGAGCATATTGTCCTTCGCTACCATTGCATAGGTAGCGAGTTTTTTGGCTATATTAAACATTTTGGCAAGATTTAGGCCTATCATGTGAAGAAGCTTTTAAATGTGTGTGTTCTTTTTTTTTTTTTCCTTGGTTCATAGATGTGAGTATCCAATTTTATTTATTGCTTCTGATGTGGCTTATGAACCGGCAGTATTTACTTCACTGATCGTGTTGTGTGTTGCTTCTATTGTGTGGGCTAACTCATGTGATTCGGTAAATGTGGACGTATTCTTGGCTATAATCTCATTGCACATCTCACAAGAATTGTTCAATTAAAAATCTGCCCATGAAGTTTTCATATTCACACTGAGAGGCTCCTTGTCTTAGATATAGGACGAGATTAGCTACCATTTCATTATTTTGTTGCGTAAAAAGCCGGAATTTAATACTTTCTACATATTTATTCCTTGTTCTGCCAAAATGGACGGTAAGTGCCGGCAAGCGCGGGCTGGCTAGAAATTTTAAAGCACTGTTTAGTTCTGCACCCATATAGACAATTATAATATTTTTCTTTGGGTATTTTGCTTAGCTGTAATTCCCAATCAAAATGCTGAAAATAATCATCGATAGTAGTGCATTCTGATGAACGGTACTCACCGATTAATAATGTTGGTGAGTTTGTTTGCATTCTAATTTAAGGCGATCTAGAAGTGTCATCGGTGCTTGTTACATTCTCAATAGATGATTTAAGTGCACTTACAAGCATATTGATAAGATATTGAAGTTGCTCTGGAACCCCCATTGTAGTAGGCCGCGACACATTAATATTTAGTAATACTGTAATGGGGTGCCATATATGTAATATATGTAATATATATTATGACGGCAGCACATATGCTTTTGCCCACGTAAGGATGCCAGATTAATATTATGTAGCGCGTGTACATAAAATTAGATAATAGGCGTAGGTTCGTGTAGCCCAGGTGAAATGGCAGGTCCGTACACTTAAATGTAGTGAATGTGTAGCGGAAACAGTTTACCCCAAATGGTGTAGTACATATGCAACTATCACACCTTTCAATTTGATTTGAGTACCAGTACTTGCAGATTGTTAGTATGCTTACCATTAATCAGGAACTTAGTGACCCTGGAATAATTTCTCCGTTGCTTTCTCTTTAATTTGTATTACCTTGAGAGAGGTCAGAATAATACCAGATACTAAATAACCAAATGTCACTCTAGACATAATTACCAGGAAATAGTCAAAACCAACTTCTACTGTAAGTGAAATACTCTCCATAAATGTTTCACTAGCTCATATTTATTCGAATACTGAAAAACTTCCGTCAACAATTTCAATCTTTCACTGAAGACACAATTACTCATAACTCCAGATACTCGTGATATCTGATACAAACTAGCAACGTAAGTTTTTGAGTAAAAATATTTCAGTAGTTTGACATTTAGAATCAAATGTATACATTTTCTATTAAAGATATGAATAGCTTCCTTTTAAGTGTCTGTAACTGAGATAGCCAAACCAGAAACTGACGACATGATTAAAATAATACTTTTCAAAATAACTTTCTTCCTATTAAACATAGTTAGAAAGATCGGCCCAATCTGACTGGAGAGCAAGAGGCAATTTTAAAACTGCAGGGTTAACTTGGGCGTAAAGAGAAAACTGAGCTTGGGTGACTATCAAAATGGTGTATTGGTCGGCGTTTTTCACCAAACTTAATCTTCGGCCATCGTATATAATACTGCCATCTGTTATATATCGTAGTGTTTGACTCAGAGACCCTATTTCGTAGAAGATATCTAGAAGTTCTGCGCTGCACCGAGTCCTGGGTTTGGTTCCGCGTCTTCCCTCACTTTGGGCTAACGAGCCCTGGTAGACGGATATACGTTACACTCGCGGGAGTCAAACTAATGAACTATTCCGCGCAGCAAGCGCGAGTAGACCCCTTCTGTGTTTCTTAATAAAAACCGTCATCAACCTCATGTAGTCTGCTATAATAACAACCGGAACTCGTTCTTTTTCCCTAGTTAAACTACAAAACCCTACCGGGCCTGCGACACCTGACGGTAGGAATCAAGATGTCTAAGCCCTAAAACAAAGCTTAAGGCGAAGCTTACGGTCCTCCGATCACGGTATGGCTACCCCAGCGCGTCACCTCGTTACAATGGTAACTATCAATAAATGCTCAGATGTGCGGCCACGTGACACTAAACAAACATTTCCAAACTTAAAACACATATAAAACTACAAATATATAGAAAACTTTAATTCACAATAAAATAACTCGTAAAATAAATAATGTTACGTGCAAATAGAGCGAGAATAAATATTAGCACGTACCAAGAAATTATATTCTAATTAGAAACTTTATATCAGATTCTTAACTCTGCATAATAAACAGTACCTGTTGCTGCGCATAAATAATGTCTAAAAAATGTAAGTGTTACAATACTCAATTTAAATTTTTAATAATCCCCACTTCTGACACCACTTATATATCTTCACAGATAATTGGTTCACAAAATTAATACTAAATATATTAAACACATTGATTTGCTGCTTTATTTTCTGTAATTATTTTAAATTTCAAATTCTGTTTATTTATCATAGTCATTAACATAACATTAAGTTTCTTGGATTCGCGCTCCTTTTCTTTCATACATAACAAAGGGCAAGAAGAGTATGGAGTATAGAGAGAATATTGAGAAAACCCACAGGTGAACAGGGATTGGAAGACCAAAATATCACCAACTGAGCACGTATTTTGGAGGGAGTGGACTAAAAGAGGTTTGCATAGGTGTACTGTAAAACAGGTTGCCTTTTAACACAGCACTTGGTGTTTACCAAATAGGAGGCCCTGGACCTTACTGTAAGAACTCCCAAATCTTATATGCAACACTTAATCAAGTGTTTGCAACGGGATTGCAGAAATCACGGAGTGGTTTTTGTTTGCATTCATCTAGCATCTCAAGTACTCAGATATTTTATCAGATGTGTTGAAAAATTAGTGATTGGAAGAACTTCTCTGCATTTTCACCTCTGTTCTCCAAGGCGAAATCCTGACGTGAAGGGACCACGGTGGCTGAGCGGTTAGCCTGCTCGCCTCCCACCAAGGCGATCCGGGCTCAACCCCGGCCAGGTCACTCCGGATTTTCGCATGTGGGAATCGTGGCGGACGATGCCGTTGATCGGCGGTTTTTCTCGGGGATCTCCCGTTTCCTCCGCCACCCTTTCATTCCGGCACTGCTCTATACTCACCTCAATCACCCTCATCGGGCTCTCAAGACCTCGATGTTAAAGGCCCTTACACAATTGAAAACTTTAACATTTGACTTTACGTTTGCTTTCCGACATGTTTCTTATGGAGCTTTACCCAATGGAACTGTCAAAGGTAAAGTCAAACACTCTTGACTTTACGATTTAGAAAAGTTGAAATTAAAGTCAAAGTCAATCAGCCATTTAACAGAGGTTATGTGGAAAGTACGATATTTTAGTGTAGGGTGATTTTAATCTTGGTATACTAAACAAAGCTCGTCTTAAATTAAATGACAAACAAATATAACGTGAAGAGGAAATAAATGGATTGGCATATTTTAATAAAGTAAACAAATGAGTTTCTTGTTTTAAAATAAACTTTTAATACAAATTTTAAGTCTATTTTTAAAAAAGAGGTACATAAAATGTATTCCTGGATAATATCAAAATTACTTACACAACAAGATACACATCTTTGCGAAGCTCGCAGAACCGATGTTCAACTGTCTATACTCTGACTTTACAATTGTATTGTGTATTGCTGGTTTCATCAGAGGAAAGGAAACTTAAAGTCAAATGCTATAGTTTTCTATTGCGTAAGAAACTTAAGAGCCGTCCATAACTCTTCACTCACCGACGAGGTGTGTGTGTGTGTGTGTGTGTGTGGCGCACAGGCCGGGAACCACACGGCGACGTTAACAGGGCTGTGCTGCATCCTGGACCACGACCTGTCCGACGAGCCTAACCAGAACACCATCAAGGACATGTCCTGCCTGGAGACGCTCGTCAACATGCTGCAGACGGCGCACGAGGACTGTGTGGTGAGTCTTGCCCCATGAGCAGCCCAGGCTCACTACCGCATAGATCCACAAGCTCATCTAACATTAATTTGCTCCAACATTGAAATTCACAGGTGTTTGAAGAGAGCGTATAGAAAAACTGAAATAAGGGCAAGATTATATAATGGCTTTTGCCAACTTCGTGAACAAAATTTTTTTCAAATGATATTATTGATGACTTGACAAAAATACCAAATCATTTGAATATTGCGTTACTAATCACGTTTTTTTGGCGTAAATATTTACCTTTCAATTTAAAATATTGATTCGTAAAGTTATTTCGACACAGAGTTTAGTTTCGGTTAAAGTGTCTCCTATATAATAAATGCGTATGGGGGTGGACCCAGGGCGAGGCAACACCCTCCGAGTGACGGGCTTTCCAGCTGAGACCCGTAGGTACCCGTAGTCCCTGAACATGACATGAAGTGAGACCCTAGGATGGAGCGGCGCTGGAATGCAAGGGCGGGGAGCGGGAGTACTTCGAGAAAACCCGCCGGCAAGCGGCATCGTCCAGCACGATTCCCACATGCGAGGATCCGGGAGCGAGCCCACCAGGGATCGAACCCGGATCGCCGTGGTGGGAGGCGAGTACCGTTGCAGCTACGCCACCGCTGCCCCAGAGTGTCTCCTTTGAAGTTACAGGAGTGACACGGCTGTAATTTCTTCGAAATCCCACACTTTGTTATTTTGACTTTGAGGTCATCTCAAAAGTCAGAAATGAAATATGGGTAAACCGAATATGAAATAACCAAGAAAATAATTATTCTCATAATATTATTAATGTATAGTTTGTATAGTTTTTTATTAGTTTTATTAAAGTAATTGTCTACAATTTTCAGACTTTAACCAAACCAATATCACCTCACAACAAAAAAGGTGATATACCTACTTAAAATTTGGAAACTAATTTTGTACTGTAGAACGACCTTAATTTTGCATATCATCGTACGCCGCAATAACACGCAAATATTTACGGCGTCAGAATCTTGGTAGAAACGCATTACCCTTTTATAACAATTGCTCAAAAATGTTGTCAAAGAAGTTATGTAGTGCTGCCCTTTCGTGATTTCTTCTCATTTGGCTTCATAAACCTGCAGAATACGATTAACCTTTGTAGCATCATTTCATATTCCGTGCAATATTACGAAATTTTTACATTTCAAAAAGAACTGCTTGTAGCTACGTGTATTTTAACGTTGACTTATTTTATTGGCAGGCTTTAAATAATTTCGGCAGCGAACCTGGAAAATTAATTATATATGTCAACGTCTTGTTAGAAATAATCTATGAATTAACTTTTTTTTGTTTTGTTTTATGTAAATTAAGAATTTATGAATAAACTTAAACATTTCGTATTTCTAACTCCAGGTTCATGGCATTTGCTCTGCTATTACACATAAGTTAGTAATACACATCAAAGATTCTTGTTTGGATTCCCTGCCGGGCCAAGGAGTTTTCAGGTGTGGGAAAAAAACTTCATGGGTTTAGGATTGTGTGTTGAGTCGTTTTTTATACTTCTTGCTGCAGAAGGCAATGATAAAACATCGAAAATCTTGTCCTTCGTTACAATGTACTTAGGAAAACCGAAGATCATTGAATAAGATTTTCCATACGGTGTTACCGGTACTTCAGTTCTGCAAGCAATATACAACAAATCATTGTTAGCACATCCCTTTACACGCTGTCAGTTATTTTTGATAGAAATAAATCCTTCCTCTATTTGTTTTGCTATTGTTTATTAATTTTAGTGTCAATCGGCTGTTATCAATTGCAATGATAGCTTTGGTTAAAAAATTCAAGCATTTGCTTACTTATTTTGATTCTTTGGGAATCTAAAAGAAGATAATAAGGTTTCAATTGTGTAGTTAAACCTGGTATATAAATTGCACGTATTCCGCCTGCCCGATCATATCTCAATCCTTCTCATGTAATCTGTGTCTTCATCTTTATCTCTCTTCGCGTTCAGGCAAGTACCAACAACAACCCGTCCTCGGTATAACCATAGACCATATAGTTATGTGGAAGGTCCAGCCATGTCTTCATCATTCTTACTGACACCTGTTCATATAAACAAACCCTTTCATTAAAATAACCCAATACAAGTAATTAAGGCCTAATGTCCAAGCCAAAAATAAATAGCACATGGGTTTGCCTTCATAACTGAGATAGGAACGGAGCCTTATAACATACGAAATTCAACATGGTGGCCACGAATCGGAATGGGGACTGCAGACCAGGGTAATGTAAGTTCTATTCCGATTGAAAATAAAATGAGCTTTCTAATGCAGGAGTTTGGTGTAAAGAAAATTTCCAGTCGCAAGGCGTGCTGATGTTCTAAAGAGGCAGTTTTTTAAACTGGCGATATTTGGATAAATTCTGTTCATTTGTGTGTAAAAGTGTGGGTTTTGTCCGAATACTTACCCTAGACAAAAAATGATGGCTTTATTTTGTAAGTATTATGGTTACTCTCCAATAGTATTAAAATATAAAATATTGAAAATTGAATTGCGTTTAGCATTTCCCTTTCGTAATAGCGTATATTTTAGTAAAAAAAAAAAAAGTTCCGAATCCAAGAGCGTTTGCCCGTTTTCTCAGCACCGACACAGTCTCCTTCCCAACCCTCCGCCTTAACCTATCACAACAAGGGAAAAGGAAGGAAGGGAAAACAAAACCCTCAACAGCCAAAATATTCCAAAGTAGCCGCATCAAAGTAGGTATGTTAAGTATTAGCTATTGTGTCCAGAATGGATGGGTGTCAACCTTCTACACATACAATACAACCATCAGTTTCTATGTACTTTACTATAACTCATCCCAAGAACAAGTACACATTCCATTTTACCAAAGTTTCACTAAATACATTTCAATTTTTCATTGATTTCCATAAACAATCCAAAATTTGGAATTAAAATATTTCCATATATTAAAATATTAAGAAAACCTTTAAAAACAAAATTAGCCACACATCAACGATAAATTTGATCATTAAAATTTTAACACTCATTAATATGACACTTTTTTTCTAAAACCTTCACAATTTTCAGAAAACTGCTATAAACAACCCCCAAGCGTGAGGCAACTGGGGAGGATCAAAGCGACCTCACTCGTAGCTAGGGTGTTTTACAATCACAGTAAATCAATTTTCCTTTTCCCCTACATCTCTGGCTAGGAATTTCATTTAACTAAAGAAAAATTATGTGCACAGTATTTGTTTATTTTAATTTCTATGAACAGTTTTTCTTGCCACAAAAAGTCAGTACATTATGATAATGTCACTATTATTTTGGCCAGCTGAACGGCACTATCGCCAACATTATCCAAGAAGTAACGGGCATCGAGCGCAACTTGCAGCCACATTAAATAACAGCTGGACAGTACCTTCAAATTTGAGCACGCCGAGAATTTTGCAGGTATAGCGCGCCTACACACAAGCGTCCGCAGGTCGCGGACATTTACGAACTGCAAGCCGCCGTCCAGGAAATGCAAAGGCGAAACTCCCCGCTGATGGCGCAGGCAGCTCCCGGGCGAATTTCGAGGCAATGACCCGCAGAAAAAAAATAGGGCTCCACAGAAGCTCGGCAGCATTTCCCAACCATCTCAACACACAAGACGTGAGCATTTAGGACGAGCAAGCAGACAATTTCCACAATTATTTCCACAAGTTTGATAACAACCACATTGCATACAATGTTGAACGCAAGACGTTTGTAAGAACCCTAGCTCTTACTGAAGCTCACTAGGCAACGCCATACCAGAGCTGGGTGTGCAGCAACTTCGCACGTGTCCACCCCGTCTGCTGCTGTTACAAGACTCTCGTCGTCCCGCGCGGCCGCTACCACGAGTAGCAGCGCTGGCGACGCGCGCGCGTTCAGCTGGCTTTCTACAGCACTCGGTAACCATACAAAACCCTATAAAATTACTAACTAAACTCTATAATATTACACAATACTAAAATAGAAATACTAAGTATAAGTATAATAAAAATCATATTAATAATGGCTGGCCGGCCTAACCATATATTTAATAACATAGTAACCACTCATAAGCGAGCACCCGATTCAAAATTACCAACCGATGCATACCTTTCTTAAGTGGCGACTCAGTCTTCATAACCACCCCCCTTTAAACACACACTATCCAACGTAATACAATACAAGGAGCACTCTGTCCAACAAACTTTCAAACATTATAGAGTTCAACTTAGATCTCATATCCCTTCCTTTTACCACATGAATATGCTGGGCGGAAATATTCACAAACAACAACGTGTTTACAGCCCCCGAGAAGTCACAAATAAAAAGAAGCAAAAGAAGTAGAAAAATCATAACATTCAGTACAGGCTTAGAGAAAAGCCACACACATGACAACAGTTATAATAAGAACCCAGAAACACACTCTGTAAATGCGCATAAACTCTATCACAATCTACCACATCACACTCAGGACTCCTAGCATACTACACTGACGTCCTTGCACAGAACTGTTTCAAGTGGGTTACGTGGGCACGTTTTAAACTATACTTGTTCGATGTATCTTCCAAAAGTACAGTAACTGGTGTGAGATATTTTAACACCTTATACGGACCATTGTAGGCCGTTGTCAATTTTGAAGAGACATAATTTGCTTTGTTACTCAGTACCACTGGTCGACACATCACCAGGTCACCGCAGAAATAAACACTTTTGTAATGAGGCCCTGATTATACTTCTTGGCCACAATCCTCATAACTTTCTGTAAATCCACATAAATTTGATCCCATAACGTATGTAAAGTTCCCTTGTCTGTTGTGTTGAGCATCTCTGGAGGGATACCCCAAATATTTCAAAGGGGTGAAGGAAGTTCACCCCCAAAAACACTTTACTGGTAGAAAAACCAGTTGTTGAGTGCGGAAGAGAGTTAAAAGTTAGATTTAACTCTACACTATTTTCGTCCCACCTTCGGTGCTCATGATTATGAAAAATGCTTAACGCCACCTTGACATTTTTATTTACCCATTCTACTAAATTTGGGCAGGGATAAAACGAGCTTGTAGTAATATGTTCTATTCCCCACTCAAAGCACATGTCCTTAAATAGTTTTGATACGAAATACTATGCATTGTCTGAATCTAACTGTTCAGGTCCCCCAAACATTTTCCAAATGCAATCAATAAGGGCTTTAGTTATGTTAGTGGCTTTCATATCCCGTAATGGTAACATGACCATGAACTTAAGAGTCAATCAAAATTAATATGCAATTGTTTACTTTACGGGACCTAGGTAAAGGGCCGTACATATCAACAAATACTTTCTCCCATAGGAGAACAGGGAGTTCTACGGAATGTTGACCGATCCGACTACTGCGGGGCTGTTTCGTTAACTGACAATCAGCACATCCTCCTACGTACTGACGAATATTAGTTTTCATATTGGGTCAAAAAAATTCTCTCTCAATCTGGGCTTGTGTTTTTGTTATTCACATATGCCCGCCTGTTACGGAATCGTGAAACTATTTCATTATCATTTTCCGGGCTTTTTCCGGGACTACTATTTTCTTACTGCCTTCCCCCTTTTGGAAAAGCAATAATCCCATTTCCAACGCGTAGTTATTATTTTGTAAGGTCCCTAAATTTTTGATAATATTCTGACACTCATCGTCTCCCGCCTGCAAATCAACAATGTCCGTAAACGCTTCGGGGATAGATTTAATAATGGCACCACACTCTTCCACGTGTTCAACCTGACCTTCCGGTCCAACAACGCCTTCCTGTTTCTGAACTTCATAATCGTGTTCATCATACATTCATGATAGGGAATCTGCAAAGGTGTTATATTTGCTCTTTACGTGCGCGATGTTGAAACGGAAACAATCCAGCCGTGCGATCGAACGACCTATCTTGCCGACCTGCTTGGGGTACGTGTACAACCATGTTAAAGCTTGGTTATCACTCATTAAATCAAACTCCTGATGTCCAAGATACGAACAAAATTTCTCGACACCCCACACGCACGCCAATGCTTCCTTTTCATAAGCACTTAGTCCTTTCATTGCCTGAAAGCATTCGACTGGCAAACGCTATCGCTTTCTGTCCTTCTCCCTGGTCTTGAAGTAGAACTGCACCTAACGCGATGGAGGAGTCATCTACTTGTAATACGAAACGTTTACTGAAGTCGGAACAGGCGAGCAGGGGAGAGTGCGAAATAGCAAATTTCATGTCGTTGAACGCCTTCTCCTGTTGCTCTCCTCCACACAAAGGGGACATTTTCCCTACTTAAATTATTTAGGGATCCACCCATTTCGGCGTAATTATCAATGAAACTTGCAAAGTACCCTAACATACCCATAAGCCTCATTATCCCCTTAATATTCTTGGGTTTCGGAACATTTACTGTCGGGGTGATTTTTTCCGGTTCCATAATTAAATTTCCCCCAGACATTATAAAACCCAAAAATTTAATTTGGTGTTTCGCCCAAGACACTTTGTCGGGGTTCACTGCAAAGCCTAGCTCTCTGAGCTTTCCTAATACTTCCCTTGTATGGCCCAAATGCTCGTCAACATTCTTGGAAAAAATACAAACGTCATCCAAAAATAATATTACAAACTTTAAATTATATTCCTGCGGGGCTTTATGCAGGATGCGTGACAAACACTGCCCCCTAAAGTTTACTCCAAAGGGCACTCGGTTCCATTCGAAATGCCCCATTGGGGTGACAAAAGCAGTATATTTTTTACTATTTTCCGCTAAAGTGCACTGATAGAAAGCTGCATTTAAATCAGTTACGCTGAACACTTTGGCTGCCCTAAAATACTGCAACACTGCCTCAATACTCGGCATGGGAAAAGGATCAAAACGTATTTTTTTATTTATTAATCGATAGTTCACTACCAAACTATATTGACCAGGTTTTTTCTTAGACACAAGAAAAGCCGGAGAAGCGTGCGGAGAATTTGATGGCCGCACGATATGTTTTTTCTCAAGTAATTCCGACACAATTTCTCTAAGAACTTTCATCTTTGGCGGAGCACATTAATAAGGTTTCTTTCGCACCGGTTCTTCATAAGTGACCTTGATGTGATCAGGCATTGACTAGCAGCACCCTAACCGCTTAGTAATAACGTCAGAAAATTCAGCAAGTGTTTCAGTCAATTTCCTACGTTGATCCATATTCAGCTTATCCCCTGTATTTTCTAGGTTAAAACAGGTGCCCGTTCTACGTTTTTCACTTACTAACTTAACGCCAGGAACTTGCTGAAACCCAAAATTTAACGCATTAGTTTGAAAATTTATACTTGCCTTTGTCTCAGTAAAGAAAGAGATCCCAAAAATCATAGAACTAATTAAACCAGGCACAATCCAAAACTCCTTCGTCCACGAGTGGCCTGCAAATTTTAAAATGGAGCTGTAATTTTGCTTCAACATTACAACATTTCCCGTTTGCCACAAACAGCTGGAAGCCATCGCCCGTACATAATTGACCTTTTAGTTCAGGGTATTTTTTAGCTAACGTACTGGCAAACTATTGGCTTATAAAATAGCTGGTCGTACCTGTAAAATCTTCGGGAAATCTTCGCCTTTGATTTCCACTTTCAAAAACAATTTGTTATAACTATTCCCACGTTCCCCTATTACCGCTACTTCCTCGGCCTGTTGCTTGTCCTTATTCGCATTTTGAGCCTTTTTGCAATCCCTGGCATAATTTCCCTCTTTCTTTGCAAAAAAAAAAAACACGTAATCACTTTTGTCCCTCTTTTACATTGACGGGTTATATACCCTTCTCTCCCACGTTTCCAGCAACACCTATTGCTAAACGAATTTGCATACCCACTTTTCCAGCTACTTCCCGTAAAGGAGACTGCATTGTCTTTTACCGTTTCCTGTACATTTTCCTTCTCGTACAACTTTGCCATATAGATTTTATTTTCAATCTCAACCGCCCATTTACGTAACTCATTTAACGTAATCGGTGTATCTTACCCTACACTACACTGTCTGACTTTGGGAGAAAGATTTTTCCATATTTACTTTTACTATTTATATCTCCTCAAACCTTTCGTTCAGGGCGCCTGCACACACTATCACATACTGCAAACATTCCCTTTCTTACAATTATATTTCCTAAATTCCTTTATCGAGTAATTCTCTTTCTATTTTTCAATAACCCTTATCACTTTTCAATAACCTTTTCACAAATAATTTGTTACAATAATTACTGTATACCAAATTAAACTCAGAAATCATTTACAATACTAGAACGTCGAACCAAAGTGGTCTCAGGAGCAAACACTGCCCAAACAAAATAACAGTACCCACTCCGACCATTCGCATACCACACCACACAAAATTCAGAAACACTCCAACCGGACAGATTTTGAGCCTGAGAATATTCTCTCCACCACTACACTCGAGAGTTTCGGTATTGTTCAAAACTGAAAACCCACTCCCATCCAACTGCACAGAGCCCAGAGATATTGTCCCCACCTGTACACTAGAAAGTGTCTACAGTGTTTTTGCATTACATTCACCCACGTCTAAGTCATTCATGCACATAGACTCGAGCGAGAGGATATTCTCCCCACCGGTGCACTCTAAAGTGTAGGTAGTGCCCTTGTATATTTATTACACCCTACAACCACTCACACATTCACAAAACAGATTTTTCCCACACTTTCCCTGTCCTTCCTCGTTCCATATCCAAACTCCTTTCTTTAAATTCCCAATCCTGCGCACGCACTTTCATATCCAATGATGACTAACACCAGTCCCCAGTCCTTCACTTGTAATGCGACCAATTCTACTTCCTCGCCCATTTTGGCAGAAAACCCTAGCCCCGAACAAACACACTCGGTGACATCCCACACTACCCAAAGCCAAGCTACACAAAGGATGCGCCGTCATGAATTTCCAGAAAGTTCCCTCTTATACTACTATAACATTGCATTGTTTCACTTTCCCTTGTGGCGGTGAAAATAAAGTCCCGATTTCACACTCCCAGCGACACTTCTCACAACTCCCCATCACTTCGTTAAAGCCAGGAACCCCCAGCCAGAGAAACTAAGTCCAATTCCTCCATAACATTAAATAATCCTAAGACCGTGTGCAGCAAAAAAAAAAAAAAAAAAAAAAAAAAAAACCTAAATCTACACTGCACGAAATTCCGCAAAGTCCGCACTCGACCAATCGTTTATTTTCTAAGTCCTGTTCCTGTCAGCAAAACTCTATGCCTCATCCTTGTCTAAAAAAAACTGTGTTCATTTTCGGGACTCATTAACTAAGTCCATTTCCTAAGTAATAGATTCTAAGTCCGTTTTATCACTGAAAAGATATTCTAAATCCAAAACATTCTCAGAAATAAACAAGTCCCCACACACAACTTCTTTCGGAAATTTTTCTAAATATCAACTCACACGGAAATCCGGCTAAGTCTGTAGGTCACCATACTTAACTTCTCATCTCCTTGTTCGGCACCGACCCTCAGCGACTCCCTCCTCGCTGGTATCTGGCCATCGCCGACGACGCTCTCCTCAATCCTGCGCCTAGCACCGGTATATATACCCACAAAAGTTCGTACCTGGGCACGCGTCTTCTCCTGAGATCACTAGTCGTCAACAGTAGTGCGCTCTTTTCTGAATATCTTTCTTAATTTTACATAAGAACGCAAAGCCGATGAAGCGAGCCCCTTGCGTATCCGTGTAACCATCAGCCGAGCACCCCTGTACTGTTGCACAGGGGCGACACAAAGGGTCGAACGTTAATAGGCACAGAACTCGCTGAAAAACACAATATATATAAAAAAATAAATAAAAAAATAAAAAAAAAATATTAATAATAATTCACTTGCCATTATAGTGACGGAGACCACTCCGTCACAAGCGAAATGACTATAAATGTCATCAAAAGGAATTTTTAAATTTCTTGTTACATTTATTTAAAGTATTTGTTGGATATCAACTTTTACAAAATCCAGTTTTGCCAGCGAATATTAAATATGGGGATATATTTAGTTAATTCTCCACTCTAGTGCTAAGAACAGTTCATTATTTGTGTAGGTTGTAACACAATATATGTATAAGTAATAACTTAAAAGAATTATATCTATTTTAAAAATGGTAAATATCCCATTTGTTAACATACCAAACGGAGAACATCCACCACACATCCAACATCAATGCTATATGCTGGCGAAAATTTATATTTGCCAAATTAAAGGATGTTTCACTTGCTCCCGGCCCCAAATTTTTGCTTATGGACATCAAACTATTGACCATGCCCTAATACAATGTGTTACAAACATACCTTTAATTTATGGTGATCCCGGTGATGTCATTGGAGTCGGTGCCACAGTCTTCCTAGTTTTTGCGTGGTCATGCACGTGCGTCCAGACGATTTGGCTGTTAAATGCCAACTGTAAGGGATGTGTGATTTTATATTGAGTTATTGTCCCTGTTGTGTCTCATCTGATAGTGGTTCGTGTTGGTTCGAGTACAGTATGAGCTGGTACTTAGTGGAGCAGCGTGTGTTTACCGTCCGCACGTGCTGATGAAAAGAGTCTATAAAGGCATGCCACGACAAGTTATTGGACATTTGGGGGCCTTCAAAGTCTTCCATTCAATACGGCGGCAAAGAGAAACGTCGTGTAGAAACATTCAGCTTGCCAATCTGAGCAGAATAAATGTCGTGGAGGGGTGTGGGGCGTGTTGCAGCTAGGGGCGCTGACGGTGCTGAGGCGGGTCTCGGCTAACCCGCGCATCCAGCTGAGGATGAGCGACCTCAAGGCCGTGTCGGTGCTGGTGCACCTGCTGCGCAGCCGCTCCGCCGACGTCCAGACACTGGCGGCTGACACGCTCGCCAACGTCGCCAGCATAAAGCAGGCCTGCAACGACGTCCTCGACAGCGGCGGCATCCCCATCCTGGTGAGGCTTCGCATACTGTTGTCAACTGTTGGCGATTCACCGGGTATAGTTTATAGACTAAAGATGGGGTAAATCGCTTATTCGTCTTCTGTGCATCTACACAACATTGGCCTGCCCCAAAGGAACACAACTGTCAAAGTCACATGGTCTACAATGATGAACGTGCTTTTAATTTTTAAATGACAGACACTATTATGTAAATAAAATACATTTACCAATTTTAATTTAACCAAACTGAATTACAAATTGTTTAGAGGAAGTATACAAACATATCAAAGCACTTGTTTTCTATTAGTTTTCTAACCTCAAATCCAATCCACACAGCCATCAAGATCAGTCCACCGCATCTTAAGTCTATGATATAGTCCATTCACAGTTACTCCCAACTTTTCTGAAGCCCTGCGAAAGTTCTACTTCCAAGATATTCCTCCGCTCTGTGACAACAAATCTTCACAGTCTATGGAATTACACCAAAGGGACAATGCACTGCTTCCGTGCGCACTTAGTTTAACGATATTTTGCATAAGAACTATTTCTTACTAGTTATTGCCAACACACCTATTTTATCCCTGGTTTTATTCACATTAATTATATATCAAATATTTTAATTTATTGATAAAATTTAATTAAACGTCGGATTTAACAAAAGAATAAGATACAGTAGTTTTATTATTTTTACATAAGTATAAAATACATATGAAACATGACATCAACCAAACACGTGCATGGGGTGATTTTCCAAAAGTTTGATTCAAAATGTGTGAAAAAACCATGAAAAGACAATCATTTAAATACCTGCTTGGCATCTACTTTACTCCCTGTTTACTCTTTCCCCTGTGCATCGAAGGTAAAGTATACTATGTATATTTTACAAAACCGAGGCTTTTACATTGTCTTATTGTATAGGGTGAGTACTTTAAAAGAGACCGCGTGGGACATGTGTATAACGGAGCGAAGGAAGAGGAAATGCAGTCCACGGGGCCTCATTTATAGGACTCATCCAGTATTATGCGCCTTATTTCAGGATTGCAAAGCATAATATGCTATACGGAATAATTAGCGAAAATTTTACAATCGGAAATATGTTAGTACAGGGGCGTGTAAAAACTAAGTACGGGACAGTTTTTCACACGTTAAAATAAATACAGAGAATAACATCGTCGAAAAGTAAGAGTATGGGAAAGGTGAGCAACAATGGGAAAAAAAGGAATTCAAATGATTCGAAGAACCTGTATTCCAAAGTAGATTCCGAGCACAGCAAGTCAGAAGACAGAGACGTCCGTGTGACAGATGGCAAGCAAGACAAATTAAGTCCTCAGTGGGGATATGATAACCTTTGACTATGGTGCAGGATGAGTGCTGTCTGTTCATGCTCGGTATGAGGTTGTCATCGAGTTCTTTTGAGACATCATGGCCCATCCCTTTTGAAGTGCAGATCGTAGGCCAGCGTCATTGCTGTTTGCTAGCGACGTGCTGCCAGGTGTCACCTGACGACGTCCCTCACATGTTCTATTGGATTTAGATCCAGAGATGTGCGGGCCAATCCATGCGGCGAATATATCAACTCTCAACATCTCAGCTAAAGCCGTCGTATGATGAGGTATAGCGTTGTCGTCTATGAAAAGGAACTCTGGGCCCACAGCAGCCCGGAAAAGACGCACACAAGAAATCGGAAGCTCGGTACAATCGCGGTCACTGGTGACAGTATCTCCTTGTAAGAAGTGTAGCTCCGTATGGCCGGGACCACGGTGGGCAGTTAGCCTACTCGCCTCTCACAATAGTGAACCAGGTTCAATCCCCGGCCGGTCCACTCCCGGATTTTCGCATGTGGGAATCATGCCGGACGATGCCGCTGGTCGGCATGTTTTCTCGGGATGATGATGATGATGATGATGTTGATGATGATGATGTTGACATGTTTTATCTGAGTAATTCGCTGGAATAATCCATAGCAATGCTTTGAAGCCTCGCTTCATGTGTGACACGTTTGTCAATAATCTATTTCAAAGTAAATTTATGTGAGTACTCCTGTGTCCTGCCAAAGATTGTCCTACCTGCCCGAACATTTTATTTGCCGTCCCTGCAATTGGTGCTGTAAACTTTGAATATATCTACTTGATGGTTATAATTACGGGAAGCATGATGAAATGTTTATATTCATTGGACACCATTTTTTAATAGACATAGTACACCAGTTGGATTAACCCGATTGTTTGTGGAACTCTACTTCAGTTAAATTGTCGCCGCAATAGAGACCAAGTTGGCGAATTAAATTTGATCGCTGCCTGCCATATCGACAGAACTACGTGTGGTTAAGACTTTGTTTGTTTCTTAGCAAGGTTATAATCACCTGTATTTTTTTACCCATGATAAAAAACTGCTAGTATCTGAAGAAGGCTTATTGTGTAAAAAAGGTAATATTTTGTGGCAGTAGAAAAATACCGGATTGTCTTCATTATTGGACTTGCCTGTACCCAGCCGAGCAAAACACGTCTGTACGCTACCAGACCTATGGCTGTACCGAGGAGAGGCGCGCTGCGCTCGTGAAGCGATCGAGCGTCACCTGCTGGTAACACTAGCAACTACTCTAGACTCTGGCAACTTCCATAACCCTCTCCTGCCTTCTCGCGGTGCCTGTTATTTTCCTGGCCCGCATATTCGGGTAAAAATATTCGTTGCCAGTCAGGGCTGGTGTGCAGTCTTCCTCTTCGGGTGGCGCGTGCTGGCTGACGACAAATGACGGCCATTCTACTTCACGCGATTAAGCTTCAGCATGCTAGGCGCGGTGCCTTGTAAAATATCTACAAAAGTTAAATATTTTGAATGTTGGGGAATTTTTGCATTGTAGTTAGTAGTGTTTCTTTTGATACTGTTTTTAATGGTGGCCGTGCATGTAGATTTTTGGGGAATTGTTTCTTCGCCGCAAATATTGTAAGGATTTTGAAATGGTATTTTAATTGGATTTTTGTAAGAGGTGGATTTTCTTTGTCGTGCCTTAGCGATGGTCTTCTTGAGTAATATTCACCGTAATGATTTTAAGAATATTTAATGTTAAGGAGGTTTTAATATTTCTTAGTATATGATTATTATCTTAGTGAAATGTAGTGAGAATTCTGCTCCTTGCTAATCTTTAAAAAAAAAAAGGTGCTCTTGTGTTTTAATAAACTTGCTTCGTAATGGGTTATCATGCGTAGAGTATGTTATAATGTATTTAGAGTTCGATGGGGTTTTGCTATGTTATGGAGCTATTTCATCTGCTTAATTAAATTTCGGAAGTGTTTACTCTGCTTGTGTTCGTGCTGAGATGCTTTAAGACACTTCCTTTTCTGTTTGTTGCAGTACATATGTCTTCCTCTGACTTCATCTAGCAGTATCAAGATATATTAATGTTGTTTAAAATCAGTGTTGTATTTGAATGCTGCTTTCGGTCGTAATTCATAGATGATTTTGAATGAATTGTCTTTGATTATTTAATTCTTTGCGTGGTTGTGTTTACGTTGATGCACAATGTGATGCATCCATTTTTTTGCCTTCCATTATCCCTGATACTCCCTAAAGGGATGTACCTAACAGCTTATATGGTTGTGTTGTTGTCATGGATGGTATGAAGGAAAGGGCGTGGTATATCCTATATCGTCTAATGGAATGTATAGTAGATATTGAGTGTTATATTCTGTTCAGGTATTTGAGGTATTACAAGTTAAAATGTTTGTCTGGCAGAAAATGTAGAAATTAATGTTTGGCATGTTTTTTTTAGCAGTGATCTCAAATATTATGAGTTAAACATTTTTTCGATCGGTGGTAGTCGTAATGAATGGATCGAGGTTTATTTATCTTGTCTGTATGGTATGTTAGTTTTGCTTGTAATGTGTGTTTGCAAATGGATGATATGGTGTCATTGTGTGACTGGTCAGAATTTTGAATATTTGTTTGGGTAATTGCATATCCTGACAGTATGTTATGATAGTATGTTTTTTATAAGATAATGTCATCGCCTGTCTAAATGGGTGGTGTGGTATGATACGGTCTGTGAGTATTGATAGTTAGAACGTTTTTTTTCTTCTGGAACATTTGAATTGCTGGTTTGGTGATATGGTCTATTGGAATCAGATTTCGTTAAGGTTGGATCATTGAATATGTAAACTGTATGGGTGTTGGTATTATTTGAATGTGTGTGTGTTCTGCTATTACACGATTAAATGTTTTATCAGACACTGGACTATTTCATAGCAATGATTATATGATTGTTTTGTTGTCCTGGATAGTAAAGTGCGGAAGTGTTTTGGTATAACCATTATGATGTAATGGAATGGATTGTAAGTATCGTTAAGGTATTTTGGGATATTACAAGTTAGAATATTTTGTCTGGAAGAATACGTATAAAGTGATTTTTGGTCTGTTTTTTTAGCAGCGACTATGATATGGCATCAAGATATTATGAAATATTTTAAACAATTTTCGATGGGCATATGGAGGTTTGGGCTATATAGTTGTTTGATATGACATTAAATTATGAATGCGCACTGGAGAAAAGCTGGACGACATATTTAATTTATAATAATATTGTTATGGGCGAGGTCTCAGTTTCTGTAATTGAAGAATTGTCATATCGGGATGTGTAAAAAAAGAAATTATTATATATAAGTCTGAAAAATAAATGAATCCATCAAACGATTGCAATATATCATGGATTTTTAAAATGAATTTTATGAGTGGTTTGTAGGAGTGTAAATGGCTCTAACATAACTATTTCGTGTAGCGAATACTCTCTAGTAAATAGAATAACCTGTTATGGTGGTAATATGTTTGCGAGATGAGTTCAAGGTGTTTGTCTATAGGAGAGATTAAATGGAATACTGATAGCAAATGTTCTATAGTAAATGAAATTACTTGGATGTGAATAGGTAAGGGCTGGTAGAATGTTCGAACTACATCCTTCAAAATATGTGTATAAATATATTAGTCGCATTTGCGTGATGTATGACTAAGGTATATATGTTGATTATTTCTTGTATGTAAGATATGTATGGGGATTCATATTTTTTAAATAGTTTTGCAAAAATATATTTTTTTAAAGTAATGCATTATAATCTTTATGGTATGTTTAATTACCCATGGCCGGATTTTAGATATGATCATTCTTCCCTTGTATATTACTATGTTCACGAAAGATATAAATGGTTGGTGTGTTTAGTTAAACCAGCCTGGAAGTAATCAATCAAGGTTTAGGTATTTACTTCTTTCTTTGTGTGTGTGTGTGTGTGTGTGTGTGTGTGTGTGTGTGTGTGTGTGTGGAAAGTACAGTAAGAACGAATATTTACTTTTTACCCTAGAAATGTTGGTTCGCATGAGTCGTTGACAAAATAATCAGTGACTCTAATTCGTCTGTTGAGTTGTTTGCATAGGGATTGCGTGATTGACGAGATATATTTATGTTTTATGTAATGCGATAGCTTGATAGATATGTTCTGTAGCGAATGGTATAGTTTCTATTCGCAAAGGTTGTATGGATACCCTCGCAGGCTATCATATTAGGTGAATGTGATCTGGTCGGGGGGTGGGGAACAAATGTCTTGTCGTCGAAACGCACCTCCCTTAGCGGCAATGTTAGAATTAGTTTCACTCTCCCCTGCCTTTCGCCTTCATCTCCTTTGCAAGTCAGTCGGCCGTACTCGCATCTACCGTTCGAGAGATCTAACCTCTTGAGACATTCGCTAGAGATGTGAGCGCAGTCTCTCTTGTTTTTGAAACTATTCTATATGAATACCTGCGCATATTCATCGGTTGACTGGTTTGGTGGTGTGTCTTGGTTATATGGCTTATCAGTACGGCAGTAGCGATGTCTGAAATGTGTGATGGGGATATTGTAGTATTTTGCGTTGATGGTAGGAGGGAATTTATTTTGATTAAATAGCTTTGCCTGTGAGTGTTACATGCCTGTACGGCTGTTAAACAGGAGGGCAAGAGGTATGATGACAGGTGTGATGGTTTGTATAGAGAGTCGAAATGCATGGCTTGAATATTATGATGGCCAGTCGTTTAATAATCTGAATTGTACGTAGGCTCATCATTGGTAGAGGTGCTTTTAGAATGTTTATACTGTATGACCTCTCTGCATGGTTGTTATGTGTAGCTTGTTTTAGTAATATGTTTTGTTAGTATGTCTGACTAGTATGGTTTTTGGTTGGTATGGTCTCTTGGAATGTCTGAAATGTATGGAGTAACATGATGGTCTGCCAGTGTGGGTTACCTGTATGGTTTGGTATTTTTTAATAGCTGGTACATCTTGATGGTATAACCTATTGATATGTCTTTGTTTTACAGATATTTTCTTGTATAGTTGGTGTAGTCATTATGTTGATTGGTATGACGTGGTCGCAAGTCAGGTTGTTTTGGCAGTATGACAAAAATGTAGTTTCGGTGGTGTGGGGAGAATGGTTTAATTGGGTGATTAGTTTGTAAGAGCAGAATGGTTTGATGGGATGCTAATTTGCATGAGAGGGGCAGAATGCTTAGCTGGTATGGTTGATTAGTATGATTGGAAGGTATGATATGGTATCTGGGAATAAAGACGATATGGGTGCCACAGATGGTTAAAATAATAGTATTGATCTGATGGTAGCATGGTTGGAGCTTATGGTTGGAATATTGTATTGGCTCAGCAGCTGGTATGGCTTGTTTATATGTGTAACTGGTGAGGTTAGATGGGCTGAAATGGCAGTCAATATAGTTGACAGTTATTATTGGCCAGTAATTCTGTGGTATGGTGGTTGTTATGGCCTGTATTGTTAATATCATTACTGAGTTATGCTTGGGCGAGAGCGAATGATATGGTTTGGGATGTACATTTTGGTTAGTGTGGCTATCTGCTGTGGTGGTTCGTATATATATTCAGATGGTATAGAATGTCGGTATGCTGGGTTGTATGGCTTTATATATTTTTTTTAGTACTCAGTACCAATATATTATCAATATTGTTGATTATGCTAGAGATATGTTACCTGGTATTGATGCCTGGTATAATTAACTGGTTTGTTTATTGATGGTTGGTGTGGTTAATGGATGGCGTAGGAGTGGCATGAAATGGGTAGTTGTTATGTTGCATATACAATGTGATCTTGGCATGACGGAAGTATGCTGGGATTATAATTGGTATAGTACCCAGTACTCCTGGTCTGCAGGTTTACTCATATTTTGTTTCGTATGTCTGAGATGTGGTAGTCAGCGCTTTTATTCATAAGGATGGTTGATGGAGATTGCGGTTGGTAGAGCAGATGTTGTCGGTGGTATTGTTGAATTAAATTTTTCTTTGGTTATAAGTGATGGCATGTTGGTTGGCCTGGTATTAAGTATGTTGGTTATAAAGGTTGGTATGGTGGTATAACGACTAGTGTATATTTGACTGGTGTTTGATGGTAATGGAGCTATGACACATGTTGAAGTTAAGATTTTTGGTATATTTTAGTTAGTGTGGGCTGAGGTATGCTTGGATTCTAGTAGATGGTATGAGTGGTGAGTATATTTAGTCAGATGATGGTTGGTGGAGCAGATGGTATGGGTGGTAGGAACTATGGAGCTATGGAGCCAAGTAATTTGAAGATACGTTCTAAAACATGCTTAATGTCACCAAGAAGCTTGTTTATGCTAACTCCTCCTCCCCCTCCTCCAGTGTGCTTGGGTAATCATGGCTGGTATGTTGGCTGATATGTTTTCCAGTATATATGTCTTGTGATTGCTAGTTTATGTCGAATGGTGTGGACAGTATGTATATGTCATGTCGATGAAGCCTATATGGCTAAAGCATGCTTGAGTTAAAAATGTTTGGTATGGGTGGTTATTGTATTTTGACTTGTCAGTCAGCATGGTGGATTGTATGAGAAGAAGTTGATTATGTCACTGGTATGGGCTGTATGTTTTATTTGTATGGTCTGTGTAGACGACTGATTGAGGTATGCTAGAGTTATAGTGGGTGGTATGGTTGGTAACTATAAGTGATTTTGGTAGGTAGAACAAGCAGAATGGGTGTTAGGTTATGGGCTGGCCTCAGCTGTATAGTTACTCGAGTTATGATGGGTATTGTGCTTGGTGTATTGGGTGGTGCAGTTGAATTGCATTTTTTCTTTGGTTATAATAGATGGGATGTTGTGTGGCCTGGTATGATTTGGGTTATAATAGTGTATTATATCCATGCAAATAATGGTATGAATATATGCTTACTGTAATATATGTATATTCAAAGTATAGCTGGGTGAGAGCTGTTAAATCAAAGACTGGTCGCGATATGTCCCATGCTATAGAGAGTATATTACATGAGGGACAGTACTCATGCACCTTCATACTGACCAGGGTACAGAATGTTTAAATCCTGCATTTAAGTCATTAATGTCAAAATATAAGATAAATCATTACTATACGAATGGAGGTGATATGAAAGTGAGTATCGCAGAATGCTTTAATCATAGTTTGAAAACTAAAACGTGGAAGAAATTTACTGCTCAGGGCACATACAAGTGGATAAGTATTCTACCTAAACTGGTGGCTGACTATAATTCCTCTATTCATCGAACATTCGGCATGAGACCCAGGGACATTAAAGACAACTCGCTGCTAAAAAAGCAGTGTATAAAGTTGAAAAATGTTGGGATCCTCGCAAACCAAAAGCTTAAATCGACGATGTTGTGCACATAAGTAGACAAAAGGGGGTATTTACCAAGGGATATGCAAGGAACTGGTTGGCAGAACTATTTCATGTCGTGCACATTCACCATTATTATCATCACACATATTATTTGGAAGACATGGATAATTAGCCTATGTGTGAAGTATTCTACTAGAAAGAAATAAAGGTCACAAAATTTCCTGATACATATTTGTTTGAGAAAGTCTTACATTACAAGAAAGGAAACTTACTGGCAATGTGGTTGGGACTACCAAAAGCCAAAGACAGTTGGGTGGATATAAAAGACATAAGGGACAAGTAGCTTTGTTATCTCTATGTTTGACATTTGTACTGATTGTCGCTGGAGGGAGGGGTCTACATATATAAATAGCAGGGGCAGTTATTTTATATCATTATTGTGTTCATTGTCATTGTATCAAGATGTCTCTGGACGACCTTTTGTGATGGAGAGCTGACTCAGTTCCTAAGCCAAGTGGTTCGTGCAGAAGCTAAGGTCGCAGCAGAGTCGTCAGTGACATCATCTTCAATGTTTGAACCATTGCCTCGAATCGTGCTTAAGCCTTCAGATCGACTACATACGCCCAAAGAACTACCCACTGGAGATTCGGCACCGTGGACACCGCCATCGAGCAATGCTGTTGTGTGCAGTAGTTGGGAATCACTGTGTCTGTCAACACCAAGAAGTCCTGACTACTGTCCTTGTAACCTGGAAATATGGCACATAAGGCATGTGATGGAAGAGCAAGCTACTATGATGGACGGTGTTCTACAGGAGCTCCATGAGCTGCAAGAGACCATTGCTACATTACTGATACAAAATGGGCATCAAATTTATGTGTTGGGGGGGGGGGGGGAGTTATGTATATAGACATGCAATAGACATGTATTGGTAATTTACATAAAACAAAATCATTTTTTGTTCCTTATACTGTGTTTTATTGCATAGTTGTAGATACTATGATGTTCATAAAGTCGTTCATATATATATAGTGTAATGGTTTTTGGTTTAAAAAATATTTCGGAATATATATTTGAGAATATTTTATTACAATATAAATTTGAATATATTGTCTGAAGAATTCTAGTTTAAAAATATTTACTCTTGTGCTTTTTAGATGAGGTTTATGTTTTAAAAGATCATAAGGTTACTATTAAAAACTTTTGATCCCCTTTAAAAGCACTTTGGTGAATATTAAAAATTTCCAATGCACATTAGGAACACATTGACGACCTTTAAATATTTTGAAAATTCACCCTTATAAGTATCTTACTTTTTAAATATTTTTAAAACAAATATGCCAGGGCCTCTACCGAGTGGGTCATTCTACCTTGGGGTGACATGTATCTGGTGGTGGAATTCTTAACTATTTGGTAGCAACGATTCATTCATTTAGCATATCAATAATTGAGTTTGTGTGTTTGGTGTCGTAGCTTAATGGAAAAGTATCTAGTCGCTAGGCTGGGTGATGTGGGTACGAATAGAACCAGTTCCAAACACAATGTTACAAATAGCTAGCCTGTACCTAGAGGGCCTTACTATCTCGGAGCGACATGCAAGTCGTGATAGGCTAGTTGCGACAGTAAGTCTGGGTCGTGACGACCTGTCCGAACCTACAATGTGCACAGTGATAAACAAGTATGGGTCATAGACCAAAGGTTTGTGACGTCATGTAGTAGTCATGCCAGAAAGTTTGGGTCATGGTGACCTGTCCGAACCTGTAATGTCCACCGATTAAGAGTTTCTAAAATCAGGCAAGAGAGGAGGAGCAAAAATATGACTAAAAATGGTAAATTCAATATGGTGTCGCTGGAATTTTTTTTAATTTTAATATTTAATATGGTGAGATAGAGCGACTATGGTCCGAGTAATATTGTCGCATTCCTATGCACCTTGTGACTTTTTCAGGAAGTGGGGAAATGAGAAATTTCGAAAGAAAAAGGGGAAATTATTGTCGATTGTCATTTTTCAAGATGTTCGCCGGAAACAAGATGGTATTCGAACAAATGTGAGTAATTGAGATACAAGATGGCAGACCATAAACACGATGGCTGATGCAATCCAAGATGGCGGCTAGAAAGGATGCAATCCAAAGTGGTGGTGGGGCGAATGAGACTAATCGAACAAATGTGAGAGATGAATGACAAACTAATTAGAGAGAAAGAAAGTAAAGAAAGAGGGAAGAGAAAGGAGAGAAACAAAGAGAGGAAAGAAGGATAGAGAAAGAAAGAGAAGTATGAGAGGAAAGAAAGATAGAGAAGGAAAGAAAGAGAAAGAATGCAAGAGAAAAAATGGAGCACTCTGAGAAAACTTTTCGAATGTAATAGCATGAAAAAATGTGTCATACTGGTTACGAAAATGGAGGTCCAAGATGGCAGCATACTGGCTACAAAGATGGCAGCATACTGGCTACAAATATGGCAGCATACTGGCTTCAAATATGGCGGCTATAAATGATGCAATCCAAGATGGCTGCCAGAAATGATGCAATCTAAGATGGCGGTGGAACGAATGCGAATAGTCGAACAAAGGTGAGGGATAAATGACAAACGAATTTAAGAGAAAGAGAGAATGGAAAGAAAGGGAGATAGAGAAAGGAGAGAGAAATGAAAGAGAAGAACAAGAGGAGATAATGAGAGAGAAGGAAATAAAGGGTAAGGATGCAAGATATAAAATGGGAGCACTCGGAGAAAACCCTCAGAATGTAAGAGTATGAAAAAAGGACATACTGGTTACTAAAATTGAAGCCCAAGATGGCCGCATATGTGTTGCAAATATGGTGGCTATAAATAATGCAATCCCAGATGGCTGCCAGGAATGATGCAATTCAAGATGGTGGCCGGAATTATGCAATCCAAGATGGCGGCTGGAAATGATGCAATCAATATGGCGGCAGTCGAAGCCGCGAGCTGGCTCTTGGGTCTTGGCATTGAACCTACCAAATCTCTCGTCTCTTTTGTGTTATTTACATATGGCTAACAACCATGGTGGTTACCTCCATAGATGATAGCAATGCCATAATATACTGTTACTTGCGTACCTCTGTGCCGGGCGCAGAGTTCGAGCGGCCGTCACGCCGCAGTGGGAAGGTGTTGAGTCCCTTTCACCTGGTCGATGTCACGTCGCCTGGCGGGCGGGATGATTGGCAGCCGCTTGGACTGACGTCATCGTTCCACCAACCCCCTTCCGGTGAAGTCGGCGGAGGGCTATTGAAAGAACTTTCTGATAATCTCCTCTCTCGGCGTAACCTGACATTTGAAGAAAGTTCTGGTCAAGGGCCGACGACAATATAAACACCTCATGCAGCCAAATAATGGGCAATTTTTGTGATAGTCGCCTGGCGAAATGCGACGAGTGGTGAACGAAGAAGAAAATTGGTGGTGAAGGTGAAGGCGACTGCGGTAGGCGAGTGTGTGAGCAGCGACAACGAACTAGATCTCGAAAGAACTGCGGAGAGCGAGTTACCACACGATTAGAGTGTACCTGTGTACAAAAGCGCTCGGGGCACACCAGAATGTTCCGGAAAGAAGACTGGTGGTATCTGAATTGAAACAAGGTGGGAATGAATGGACGAGTGATACAGACTCAGCTGTGATTACTAGAACTTAGAATTGTCAAATAACAAATGTATAATTCTAATAGTAATTCAAAAGATTTTAGAAAACTGATTATAAATACTGGTTTTAAGTGATTGATGATTTAATTTCTGTGAGGTGACGGATTCTTTTGTTAATATTAGTGGTAAATAGTACGTGATGTCAAGATATAAAGTCTAGAGTATTTTGTTTGGATTGTTTGTAAATAAATTAGGTTACCATTAGTAAATATTTTAATTTAAGTAACTGGAGCCGTGATCACTGAGCGGTTAGCCTGCTCGCCTCTCACCAAGGCGAACCGGGTCCAATTCGTGGCTAGGTCACCTCCGGATTTTCGCATGTGGGAATCATGTCGGACGATGCAGTTAGTCGACGGGTTTTCTGGGGATCTTCCGTGTCCCTCACCCTTTCGTTCCGGCGCTACTCCAGGACTCACCTCAGTCACCGTCATCGTCTCTCAAGACCTTGCTGTTAAGAGCCGCCCAAATCTCTTCACTCGCTCACTCACTACTAACAATGCGTACCTTGTAATATTTACATGCACTTTTTTACCAAAAAAAAATAATCTTACTGATTTTCTGAAGCTTCCAAAATTGCATAACTGAATATAGTTTCGAGACATTCTCAAATAACTTAAATGTGTACTTAAAAAATAAATAGTGTAATAACCTTTGTACTCGAGATGTAAACCTAGCATTACTTTGATAAAAGTGCTCTGCGGCTATTTGATTAAATAAATCAACAAATAAGGGTGGCAGTATTCCTCGTCAGTGTCAAGACGTCTTGAGACTATGGCCCTACCTACTTACGGCGGTCGGTAACAGCTTGGTAACTGACGATGAGCTAACGGGGAGAGGACGGGGTTAGAGGAAGGGAAGAGCCAGTAGGGAGGTGGGAGCTGAAGACACAAGGATATGGAAGGTGTACAGGCAGGAACTGTGTGCAGATCAACCCCTAGACACTGGATTGGAGTAAACAAAACGATTTTGTTTAATTGCCCAGTGCAGTGTCGGTAACATGAAAGCGGAAAATTATTTTAATTTATTGACATAATTTGCTTATCGTTTTATGAATATTTTACAACGGAATTGAAAATAAAAATATAATAATATTGATTCAATTGTAAAGACTGAAGTACAATGATTTGTATAAATCCATATTTATTTTTACGATGTTGGTGGTGATGTGAGCATTACATGTCGTACGGCCGTGCATTGTCGACGATGTGAGCTAGTTAAGTGTTTTAGCAACGATTTGGCGCTGTGTACCGACACTTGACAGCTCACAGTGACCGTTTATCTTTGGATGTAATTCTACATATTTTAAATGTGAATATTGAACTAATTTTTATTAAAATGAGTGGAATTATACAATTGAAATGTTATACAGAAAACTGTTCACGTGTAGTAGTGCCAACTCGTGAACACTTTTTTTTTTTTGTTTTGACATTGGCACATTTGCACTGGGGGGAAAAAAATGAGTTCCAGTGGTGTGCCTTGAGTGACGTCTCTGGTACTTGTATGCTCGTCGGTGCAGATGGACCTGCTGGACGAACACGCGAAGTCGCCGGAGGCGGACAGCGCAGAGCCGGCGCGGGCTGTGGCGGGCGCCCTGAGCTCCGTCAGCAGGTCGGCCAGAAACAGGCAGGCGATGAGGCGCGGTGGACTCGTGAGGCTGCTGGGCAGCGCACTCAGCACCGAGCACGACGACGTACTTCTGCCCGTCATGGCCGTCCTCGAGAAGTGCGCCGCAGAGGTACACTAATGCCCGGTTGCATCATCGTGGTTCGAAACTCGATCCGAGATCGGATCTAAGACCGACGCAGAAAACTGTTGCCCAATTCGAGTTCAAAGCTGGACTGGAGATCGACGACAAATGTAATTTGAAAATACGCTAACAGACAGAACTACGTTCGATTTGTTTCTTGGGAAATTAAAACATTATTACACGCACGTGAGTAGTATTCAGTAAAATTCGTACAACAATAATTCACTTAGAACAGATTAAACATCGTACGTCTAGTTTCTTCTATAGTGAAAAATACGCATACTTCCATGACGTCATATATTACTAACCAATAGCAAAATTTGTCTCATACTTAATCTCTATCTCTCACATTGAAACCAAGATCGGCGAATCGAAGATCCAGTATTATAAAATTTACATTGGAACCAAGATCAAACTGGATCCATGGTTCGGAACTAGGATCATTAGATCTCGGATAGGGGAAGATTGTTGGTGCAACCGGGCATTACTCTCTCACACCACGTATCATCTTCCATTCATTTCTTTTACGATATAACTTTGATAATAATTCGATTCCCCGTAGGCGCGTTTATTTTAACCAAACCATTTGCTGAAGTACGCTGCTTGACAGGAATACCACGCCACCAAAGTGTGAGGTCCACGGTTGTGTACTGGTTAACCTGCTCGCCTTCAACCTAGGCGAACCGGGTTCTATTCCTGGCGGGGTCGCACTCGGATTCTCGTGGGTGGGAATCGTGCGGGACTATACCGGTGGTCGGCAGGTTTTCTCGGTGATCTCCATTTTCCTCCACCCTTTCATTCCGGCGCTGCTCCATACTCACCTCACTTCAGCCTCATCGACTCTTAAGACCTCGATGTTAAGAGCAGCCCTAAATTCTTCACTACACTATACTTCACGAAGGTTATAATGCAGTGCCATGAAACATGTAGAGCTGATGTGCCTATGCCTGTCATTTGATTACCCTTTCTGGCCAATTAAACGAACCGCGGTCGTGATATAGGCAGACAAAGAACATTGGAAGACAACATTCAAGAATTAACGAGATACCGTCGAGCGCAATTCCATAAAACTGTTGAGTTCACGAGAGGTTTCATCGTAGGTCCCCGTACTACCAGTTGGCCCTTGCGTAGTATTTGCGAAAGAAACGCAATGCGATGCCACTGCCGTCAGTAGCATTTGACGACATTGGTCTCAGTAAGTAAACGTGCATCGTCGTATTGAGATTGGAGCTCGGAGACGGACATCAGAGTGCATAGGTCGTCGATCAGACGCCATGCCGCAACACACGCCAAAATCTACGACTTGTGACATTTGCCAAGTGTACAGGGTGGCTTAGATGCTTCGATATCAACACGGACGGTGTCGCGCCGACTGACTGAGGCAGTTTTGTTGTCCAGCCGTCCGTTGCGAAGGCAGCCCTTAACAGCGAGCCATCGTCGCCGTCGCTTAGAATGGTGTTGCACCAGAGCTGTGTGAGGTGCAGAATGAAACAGTGTAATTTTCAGCTACGAATCCAGTTTCTGTCTCACTAATGATATTAACACTGTGTGAGAATATGGCGGCTACGTGGCCATCGGGTGGAGTTTTCTGCCGTTGTTGAGTACTCCACAGCCCATCAACATGAGGTCACGGTTTGGGGTGCTGTCAGGGCCAACTGTCGCTCACCTATAGTATGCATTACGGGCACATTAAAGGCACGCCGCTTTGTTGATGAGGTGCTGCAGCCCATGGCAATACTTTTATACACAGGTCGTTCTGAACGCATGTTTCCAACAGGACAACACCCGGCTACATAGAGCTCAGCTCAGCCCCAATACTTTGCAAGGTGTGAGAATCTGTGGGAGAAGATTGGACATAGATTGAATACCCTCACATCCCCACGAAATGAAGATTACCTGTATACTCGGATCAACAACATGAAGTCCACGATATCCCATGTCATTAATCGAACACTCACCGAATCGATGCCACGTTGGGTTCAGCATAGTATTCCCCAATATGGAGGTCCCACTACTTACTAATAATCTTGTATCATAGGCCAAATAAGCCTTTCCTGTAGGTGAAAATAAAATAAAATTTTCTGAACATGTTGGCTATCTATGTGTGTAGTTTGATATGTTTTTAAGCATTCCTTAATGATTTGACATTTTATCTGTCCAGCAGTGTGTTTCCTGTAATGGTGATCGCGGGTAAGAGTAAGGAGTTCGGTGTTCTAATATGTGCTTGCTGTAGGTTTTGTTTTGCCATGTGCCTATATATCAGAGTGACTATTGGCGTAATTAACTTTGAAGTCTGGCACTAGTCAGTCATAAGAACTATTGAAATAATTTTTCAATGTAGCAAATGTATATACTGTAAGGCGAAAGGCGATATTGGGTATGGTTTTCTAAACTGAATATTTAAATGTGCAACAAACTTACCATAATGGTGGTTTGGACGATGCTCTTTAAAAATCGTTAACACCGGCTACGTGAGAATAAACCATTAAAAAAAACACACCCATGTAGGTAAAGGCTGTTTACGATAAAGTGAACACTATTGGAATCAACCTTAGAAAAAAAAAGCACTGCCCCTACCTGCATATATTTTAACGGCGCCCTAAGTGACATGAGCTCAGTAAAGTTGGTGACAATGAATGGGAGGTAGTCCCATATTTTAACGTCGAATAATAAGTATTAGGTAACCATTTCTGATAGTATAAATTATTTCTAATCATTTTCTGTTATGGTTTTTGAATGGATCAAAGTGTAAAAACGAGCACATTTGTAAAGTATTTACTTTTCAAATAATTTCACAGTCTCACTTGACCGACGGATGAATAAAGTGATGAGGTCCGTGACAGTGTTAATCTTACATAAGGCGGAAGAATAGACCACGTGCAAACAAGTATATCATAAGCAGGCTTATCAAAAGGGCTCATTTCACTGTAAATAGCATATAAAAAGGAGTACAAGTGATACGTTTTGCAATGAAGAACCAGTAGTCTAATGAGATCTCCTTGTAAGATGATTCTACGCTGTCATGTGTTCAATGTCAATTTCGCGTGTAAAGGCCTATAGTTGGTCAAGAGACAAAAGAACCTGCGCAGACGCCAGTGTCAGCGGGCAGTCAAATGACGGGCATTTAAGGTAGTGGAGGGGATTAGTCACTCGCAGCTAGCGGCATTGCGGGATTGCTCCGGCGCGGTTGTTGGGCGGCCCCAGTTACCTACACGGTATGACTTACTGTCATATCATGATTTAAGTAGCGTATTATGTCTGGTACACCATTGCGGGACAGGCACGCGAGATCGTATCTAATGTTTGCAAAGCATCTCAGTGAACAAACGTAGACGTATAAACTGACGTACATCATCGTCGAGGTAACAAGTGCCGCAACTGGGGTTTTGGAGTCAACAGTTAAACGAATTTTGGCAGAGGGTAAAGCAAACAGTAAAAAATATTTGATTTTTTTCAACGCCTAAAGGGAAGAAAACAGAGCACAAGAAAGTCATCTAAACAGACGATTCTACATGCGGTGCTGGAAAAAAAAAAAAAAAAAAAAAAAAAAAAAAAAAAAAAAAAAAAAAAAAAAAAAAAAAAGTTATACACAGTGCGAAAAACTGTACGAAAATTGAAAATGTTGAATGAGGCTCCGATTGAAGCCGGCATTTTAAATTGTAACAGGGAATACTTGCGAAATTTGTTGAAGTAATTTGGATTCCGTGGGGGAAAATGTCACTCAAAATGAATAATTTTAATTTAAAAGTCTGACATAACAGCTTGGAGGGGGCGCTATCTAGAGGACATACGCGAATATCGGCAGGCTGGTAGGGTCATAGTGTATGTTGATGAAACGTATGTTCATGCTACCCACAGCGTAAGTTCTTGCTGGCAATCAGATACAGAAATAGGCGTCACAGGATCAATTGGGAAAGGTCCACGATTAATTATTGTGCATGCTGATGAAGAATGGTTTGCTTGTATTCAAATTTAAACAAAAGTCGGGAGACTATCATGTCGACATGACCTATGACAATTTCCTATGTGGGTGAAAAATAAATTACTAGCAAATTTACCCAACCAATCTGTCATTGTATTAGACTATGCAAGATACCATAATGTACAACTGAGTAAAAAGGCAACATCATCATCCTTCAAACAAAACATTCAAGATTGACTGACAAATAATAACGTCGGACTCATTCCGCAAATGGCAAAAGAAAATCTGTTACTTTTAGTCAAAAGTACACCCAAGACAAAAAAAAATTAAGATGAATTAATAAATGCATCTGTCTTGAAGTCATTCGTCTGCCTCCATATCACGCGGATCTGAACCCGATTGAGGTAGTATGAGCAGATATTAAAAGGAATGTTTGCGAGGGAATTTCTTCAACCCTCGATGATAAAAAGAAATTGTGCGAGGAGTTGTTCAGCAGTTTCTCTGTGGACAAATGGAAAGAGTGCTGCAAACATGTGCAGAATATTGAAGAGGAGAATGCGAAAAGTGATGGCTTACTAGATATTGCAATTGATAGGATGATAATAAATTTTGGAGACGGAGATTTAGCTGTTGGATATTCTGCATATGACACGGACTCTGAATCGGAATAGGTGCATCATTTGTGTTTGTTATTTACATTCATATTTGTTAATTTTGTTTCGTAATTGTTTGACATGCCGCGTTTATAATATGCTATGTACTATTGTTCCAAATGTTTGCAGTATATGTTCATGTGTGTTCACTATTTGCTTGACAAACATGGTTATGAGCGGCTATTATCTGTTTTTTCGTGGTAAATATTTGCATTAGGACTTGCCGATTTTAAACCTAGAGTACTCTCTCTATTCTTTTACTTTTATTTGCTATCCATAAATTGGGTTCGACCTGCCGCCGGTTAGTTACACAGCCTTGCATGTGCCTATCATATATTTATGCTCGTATCAAAGAGGCTTATATTCCGTTTTGTACCATAAACAGCTAATCAAGACGTTAATGTTTCGTTCAGTCTTCAGATACTACCTACTATAAAGATTACAAAACAAATGTTAGATATGCTGGCTCCGACTGATACAATTAAACCATATCGAAATTCAGGTACATTTACACGGTGAGCAAGCTGTGAAATAAAATTCTCGAGATGCACTTCTGCTCGTGTAATACGGACTCGAGCTCCGTGACACGGTTTTCCCTCTCTCCCGCTTTGCCGAAGTAGGGGAAGGTAGCCGCTGTGCAGAACAAACACGGAGACGAGTTTTTTGTTTCTTGTCCTACTATACATGCTAGTTCCAGTGTTAGTTTCTACATGCTCCAACGCCACTTCTTCGGATCTGGATGTGTACTCTCATTGTTTAGCCCCAGTATTCAGCCCCGTCATTACGAAGATATACATAATGTCCCTCAGTCTCATTACATTCGTGATACAGCGTATGCGTCGAATGTCGTCAGTTAGGATACGGTGTCCTATACAACCCGCATGTTTCACCTAGTGTATTTCTCGGTACACAAGAAACATAGCCATCAGCTTCGACAAACTGTACGGTTGTATGTCGGCAGGCCACTATCACCGGCCAGTACAGTGCGAATACAGCGGATAGTGCTATTCAGGGTGCAGTAGTACACACATTGTGATAAATGTGTTGCCTACCTGTCCCACACAATGCCATAATTCATTTTCTTTACATCGGTGGTATCATATTTCAAAATTTTCCAATCGCACCCCTCTGCTCTATTCTGGTGCATACTATGATTTTGTTAGATATACCTGGTATAGGCTGTTCATGGTTAAATGAGCACTTTTGTAAGCCCTGCTTAAGATCTGATTATATACACGTTGTGTGTTCTTCCGCCTTATGTAAAATTATCAGTGCCATTTGTCTCGTCACTTTATTCATGCGTCGGTCCAGTCAAACTGTGAAATTATTAGAACAGGTAATATTGTACAAATTTGCTCATGTTTACACTTAAGTGCATTAAAAAATACAAAAAGCGTGAAAATAATTTAAGTTATCACAAATAGTTACCTAACACTTTTTTTTCGACGTTTAATTGTGGAACTACTTTCCTCTCCATCGTTACCAACTTTACTAGACACACGTCACTCATTGCGGCCTTTAAAATATATGGCAGGTAGGGACAGTGACTTTTTTCTAAGGTTGATTTCAAAAGTGCTCACTTTATCGTGAGCAGACTTTATCATAAATAACGGTAGCAAATAAAAATACAAATGAGATGTATAAGGTATGTCTCGAAAGTTGAGCAAATGTGAATATGTACACTGATTTAAAACCTAAATTTTATTCCATAAAAATACAGACATATTTTAAAATTTAAAGCATAAATGTTATTTATATCCTCGGTATAAATAAGAGTGTACATACTGAGAACGAAACCGACTTAATAACCTGCGAAAAAAAATTGTGTGGTATTAAGTCGATATCTGCCTACCGGCATCTGCGTTTGTCGCTTAGCTTGCAGCAGGCTTTTGAGAGCTGAAACCCCTGGTGCGTCACTACCATTAATCTGCTACGCATTCGCGGTGCGGTCCACAATGGCCGCTTGTACGATGCGACGTCACTGCTGTCCGTCGGCAGTCGTACGGGCAACCGCGCTTTCCTCCGAGCAACGACGCCAACTTCGATGCACGACTAATACTCTCGCCCAGCACTTCTCTGGTACGACCGTCCAACCTCACGGGAATCCAACGTATGGTTTCGCTCCAGTTCCGGCGAATGAAAAATGGCGCGTGCTTGCTCTACGTCGTCTTGGCAATCCAGTAACGTCAAAACATCTCCAGAGCACGCTATGATGCTAGTAAATACTC
Source organism: Dryococelus australis (assembly GCA_029891345.1). Classification (NCBI taxonomy): domain Eukaryota; kingdom Metazoa; phylum Arthropoda; class Insecta; order Phasmatodea; family Phasmatidae; genus Dryococelus; species Dryococelus australis. Next base: position 60,546,562 of record CM056996.1, read on the forward strand.
CCTGCTGGCGCGAAAGTGTTTATATGCCTCAGATATTCGACGGTGTATCTAATATTTATTACCAGTCTAATGAACACTTTCTATACTTTTTCAGAAGCTTTCCAAATTTCTTGTACCTTTCGACACAGCTAGCATTTAACAAGATTTACGTTAATTCTGCTTTGGAAATCCTCCCCACTTTTAGTTTTGGAAGATTATATCGTTTGATACTGCGTTTCATAGTTGATACCAGTTATTCGCTTAGAACAATAGTGTCTAAACCGCTGTAGTTCTGCACAGAAAAATGAAGTAGGGATAATCAAGATGTGGTTTAGGGGTAACATTTTGAATCTTTCTTAAAGTTTTTATTTCTGTTAAGCCTACTTGATTATTTGGTGATAATGTATTTAAAAACGTAGTTGATCACTGTTTGAATTAATGCTGTAATTGATATTTTCAAATGACAAAACCGTAATTCGAAATTTTTTTAAAATATATTAAAAGATTAAAAATAATGAATATGCAAACAATACTACTAAAAATATTGTATTTGCTTTAATAGAAATAGTCAGTTGCTATGAAGGTAATAATTTCTATTATTTAATTTACGAAAAAGTTAAAACCATAATTCATAAAACTAAAACTTAAATGTTTTAAAACATGTTGTAGGATTATGATTAGCCTTGAAGCTATTGGATCCGGGCTAGGAGCCAGGCGCCGACCGCCACCAACATGAATTTCCATTTTCCCGTTTTTCTCTTAACATTTTTTTCCCTCAATATCGACTATTTTTCGCTTAAAATTTTCCCTTTTCCTTTAAAATGTCCCTTTCTCCCTTAAAATTTCTCATTTTTCAATCAAAATTCACCAAACCCCTCATTTTCAAAAAACGATCCCCTTATTTGCAGAAACGATCCGTTGGAAGGATTGGGGTGGGGTAATTTTTTACCTTTGACTTTGAACCTTGACCTTGACCATGGAAAAACTTGAAGCCAAAAAAAAAATCCCAAACAAAACGAGTAGAAAAATAATTTAAATTGGAGGGAAACATTACATCGATGACTCCGATCAGTATTGTGTATGTCAGTGACCTTGTTCCCAATGACTTTGAAAACAAAAACTCAAGAAAAAATAGTAAAAATCGAATAAATTAATATAAGTCTGTGAGCATATTACGTAAATGACTACGACCGTCATATTAGATCCAGGTGACCTTTACCTTAACCCTAGACCTTGACATTGAATGACTTTAACCCCAAAAAATTTAAAAATTTCCAAAAATGTATAAAACTAGAACTAAAAAATTATTATCAAAAGATTTATTTAAAAAACACATTCCCGGAGATTTCCTCAGCGACATATCCAGCAGACGAGTGGCCCTCCTCCAATCAATCACATTGTATTTACATTCCCCTCCCCTACCAATGTTTCTCATTTGGTTAATTAGTCGACTGGCCTCCATCCTCATCACCTTGCTCATATTGTCGAATGCTCTCCACTCATCAAATTTTTACGTTTTTTTGTTTGCAATTTGTTTACTATTTCATCACCTAGGTGACGAGTTCGCCGCCAGAAGAGTTGTTGATTTAGCCACCATGTTGGTTGATGACGACCGTACTCCAATGACATTGAATTCGAAAAATAGAAAAAAATTACAGTTCATATAAATGCCAATTACTAGCTGGTCACAACAAAGGACTATACCGACTAACAGTACAAGGAAACGACTGTCTGCATAAGATACCGACTCCTCCCAAAACCAAATCCGCCCAAGACCGACTCCGCCCAAGACCGACTCCGCCAGAGGCCGACACCACCCAAGACTGTCTCCACCCAAGACTGTCTCCACCCAAGACTAACTCCACCCGAGACTAACTCCACCCAAGTCTAACTCCACCCAAGACTGGTTCCTCACTCGACAGACTGAGCCTAATACTAAATACTAACCAGAACAATTCCTCCAAAACTGGTTAGACCAGACAAGACCAACTGCCATACCACCCACCAATATAAATAAACTATGTTGGACAATCTCGAAAAAGTCTCTAATAAGAGACTCGTAGCTAACCTCTTCACACACAATATTCGCAAAATTTTTCTACCAGAGCTGGCCATACCAAGCAGTCATACTAACTTACCAAGCCAACTTACCAGGTCAACTAGCCAGGCCAACCAACTAGTTGCGAAACATTTCATTCGTTCGCCATAAAGAACTCATCCATTTTAAACGACCCGAGTAAAATATTATACTTCAGAACATGTCATACCCCTCCTCTTGCATATGCTCATTTACATTTTATATAAACCAGACAGTCGCAATCGATTGTTTTCACCTCTGAGTTAATAAATCTTTAAGAGAAGCAGAAGTATCTGAATAATAAATTAAACATGCATTACTATGTATACGTAAATTTAATAGATTTACTTATTATTTACATTATATCTTTCTAATTATTTTTCACATTCTAACCTTGCATTTTTTAGATGTTTGCAGATCATGGATAATAGCTGTCTCATCTGATATAACCACGATCCTTCGGTCTATCGATGATTGACGATATCTCAACAATGTGTTAGAGATCCCTGCATGCTTTAAGGTCAATAAAATGTCTGATTCTATCAACAAGTTCATCCGGGTCTTCGGGAAACACAGAACGTGAGTTCTTGGTGCCTTCTGCCTTCTTCACATCACTTGTCGAAGGAAACATGTTGGTGAAATGTGTGGAGGCATCGAGAAAATCGGCATCGCTTTCAGCACTATTACTGTTATCATATTCATTTTCATCAATACTGCCTTCATGATCGTCTTCGCCTCCAATTTCATCCTCAATATCAAGTATACTTTTCTTTGTATGAGTCGCATAGTTATCATCGGTGTTTAGAGCCGACGACCATTTGTTTTGAAGTTCATCAATTTTACACGAAAGTCTTGCAAGTGTATATTTCGTGCGAACCAACTCTACCACGCCTTGTAGATCTCTCATTTACCCATTAGCATTAAATATCTCGTAATCGCCTGGTAAATCAGTACCCACCAATGCAGCCAGAGGTATTGACGCCAACTCTTGTTGGCTCTCAAAAGACGAATACTTGCATTTCTTGGTGTGGATCATCAATTTTTTATTACCTTGCATAATCTACAAGTGGCCATTGTCGTAATGCTTCATCATGCTAGTTTCCTCGTAGCCTGCGAACATTTTATGTAGTGTATTAACAGGAGGTAACGAAGTCAACACATACTGTTTCTCAGTGGGTAAAAGAACACTACATTTATCGGCCTTGGTGTGTTTATTTATGTTATCACGTCGAGTAACTGTCTGGAACATTTATAGCAGCTCAGAAAAGCATGATATGGGCTCTTCAAACAATCACTCTTCTCATGTCACCACCATTGCAACTTTTACCGAAGGTCTTGGCACACTAACAGCATTGTTTTTCGCGTAATTTTTGGGCAGTCGTTGAAGGCATGCATGTAGTTGTATATGCCATACTCGATTTCACATCGTCAATTGTTTCCATCGTCTTCAAGCATATATGAATTCATACACTTTTACTCCTACCTACTGACAACTGCCGAGAACTTGCTGATTTGCTTGTTTAATAACAACTAACCTATGAGACATGAATATATTGATTTATATATTTAGATAATTTATTCATCGTTTTCATAGAATGTCATGTCGGGTATCAGCCATTTGTCATATAGCACGTGGTGAATGATGTTTTACCAGCTATTGCCCGACAAATTCTCGAGCTAAAAACAAACATATGCTATACAACTCAACAACGGCACCTCTTACTCGCAAGCATGTCCATGACGGTCGAATTAGCACCATCTGATCGCCCCATTTGCGAAATGCTGACTGAATCATTCAACAGAAGTCAGTGACTGACTCCTTCCACAGAGTCATAGACGACTCCTCGACTCCTGCTAGACCGACCCCTCACAAGACTGACCCAACAGGCACCCCAATCTGCACGACGTGCGTCACAATCAGCACCACATACACCTCAAACAGCACCGTGTGCAGTACAATCAGCACCACATGCACCACAATTAGCACTGCATGCACTAAAATCAGCACCACATACCACATTCAGCACCACACACCACAATCAGCACCACATGCACCATAATCAGCACCACACACACCACAATCAGGTGTCATTTAGGGTTTATTTAGGAATCATTAAGGGCAATTTAGGGGTCATTAGGGGACAATTAGACAATTTAGGGGTAATTAAAGGTCAATTAGGACTCATTAGGGGTTAATTAGGGTTCAATATGGGTCAATTAGGGCTCATTTGGGGGTCATTCGGGGTCATTTAGGGTCATTCGAGTTCATTTAGGGGTCATTGGATGCCATTTATGAGTCATTAGAGGTTATTTAGAGGTCATATAGGGCTCATTTAGGTGTCATTAGGCATCATTTAGGGGTAATATTTGGAGTATGTGGGTCAGTCTTGTGATGGGTCGGTCTGGCACGAGTAAGTCTCTGACTTCTGTGGAAGGAGTCACTCGCTGGCTCCTGCAAAAGGAGTCAGTCCCTGACTCCTGGACATTTCACAAATGGGGTGACTTCCAGGCGCCGAAGATGTTGGCGAGTGTGTCACCAGTTCGAGCACCGATCAGATGGTGCTACTTCGACCATCATGGACATACTCGCGAGTGAGAGGTGACGAAAGTGAGTTATGTAGCATCTGTTTGTTTAGCTCGAGAATTCGTCGGGCAATAACTTGTAAAACAACATGTCATGCATCGTATGACAAATAGCTGATACCCAACATGACATTCAATGAACATGATGAATTATCTGCATATATAAATCAATATATTTATGTCTCATAGGTTAGTCATTCTTAAACCAGCATGTCAATAACATTTCGGCGGGAGTCAGTCGGCAGGAGTAAAGTGTATGAATTCCTATATGCTTGCAGATGATGGAAGCCGCTGAAGATGTGAAATCGGGTATGGCATATACCACTACATACATACTTTCAACGACTGCCCAAAAATTACATGGAAAACAATGCTGTTAGTGTGCCAAGACCTTCGGTAAAAGTTGCAATGGCGGGGACATGAGAAGAGTGAGTGATTGAAGAACCCATCTCACTCTTTTCTTATTTGCTATAAATGTTCCATACAGTTCACTCGACATGGTAACTGAAAAAATCACATGAAGTCAGACAAATGTAGTATTCTCTCACCCACTGAGAAACAGCATGTGTTGACTTCGTTACCTCCTGTTAATACACTACATGAAATGTTCGCAGGCGACGAGGGAACTCGTATGATGAAGCATTATGACAATGGCCAAATGTAGGTTATGCAAGGTAATAATACATTGATGAACCACACCAATAAATGCAAGGATTTCACTTTTAAGAGCCAGCAAGTGTTGTCGTCAGTACCTCTGGCTGCATCGGTGGGTACTGATTTGCCAGGCGATTATGATGCGACAGTTAATTCTAATGGGCAAATGAGAGATCTACAAGACATGGCAGAGTTGGTTCGCGCGAAATATACACTTGCAAGACTTTCGCGTGAAATCGATGAACTTCAAAATAAATGGTCGTCAACTCTAAACACTGATGATGACTGTGCGACTCATACAAAGAAAAGTATACTTGATATTGAGGATGAAATAGGGGGCGAAGACGATCAAGAAGGCAGTATTAATGGAAATGAATATGAATAGTGTTGAAGATGATGCCGATTTTCTCGATGCCCCCACACATTTCACCAACATGTCTCCTTCGACAAGTGCCGTGAAGAAGGCAGAAGGCACGAAGAATGCTCGTTCTGTATTTCCCGAAGACTCAAATGAACTTGTTGATAGACTCAAACATTTTATTGACCTTAAAAAATGCAGGGATCTCTAACACATTGTTGAGTTATCTTCAATCATCGATGGACTGAAGGATCGCAGTTATATCAGATAAGACAGTTGGCTACTATCCATGATCTGTAAACATCTAAAAAATGTAGGGTTGAATGTGCAAAATAATTATAAAGATATAATGTACATAATAACTAAATTTATAAAATTTGTTTATACATATGCATGTTTAATTTCTTGTACAGTCCCTTCTGCTTCTCTGTAAACAATCTATTGAGAGTGTCTAGTTTATATAAAATTTATATAATCATATGCAAGAGGAAGGCTGTGGATCCATCTGAAGTATTGTGCCTTACTCGGGTCGTTTAACATGGATAAGTTCTATATAGCGAACGAATAAAATGAGCGGAATTATTTTTAGGAATGTCTCGCAACTAGTTGGTTGGCCTAGTCAGTTAACCTGGCAAGTTGGCTTGGTAAGTTAGCATAACACTTAGGTATGGTCAGTTCTAGTAGAAATGTTTTGCGAAAATTTTGCGAACATTGTGTGTGAAGAGGTTAGCTACGAGTCTTTTATTAGAGACTTTTTTTTTTCGAGACTGTCCAACAAATTTCATTTATATAGGTGAGTGGTATGGCAGCCGGTCTTGTCGGTTGGTCTAACCAGTTTTGCAGGAACTGGTCTCGTTAAGAGTTAGTCTTGGGCTCAGTCACTCTTGTCAAGAACCAATCATGGGCGGAGTTAGACTTGGGTGGAGTTAGTCTTGTGTGGAGTTAGTCTTTGGTGGAGTCGGTTTGGACGGAGTCGGTCTTGAATGGAGTCGGTCTTGGGTGGAGTCGGTATTGTGAGCAATCATCCATTGCCTAATATTGTTAGTCGGTATAATCTCTTGTTGTGACCAGCTAGTAATAGTAAATTGTATGACGTGTTATTTATCTAGATTTTTCGAGTTCAACATCATAGGGGTAAGGTCCAAGTCTAAAACCAACATGGTGGCAAAATCGACATTTCTGCTGGTGGTGCAATCGATAGTTAATACACAATTGTCACCTAGGCGATGCAACAGTAAACGAATGACAAACGAAAATCCGAATATGGTGAGTGGAGTGAATTCGACAAAGTAAGCAAGGGTGAGGGGGATGGAGGTCAGCCGACTAATTAGCCAACGAGAAATATCGGAAAGGGAGGGGACTGTTAATACAATGTGATTGATTGGAGGAGGGCCAGGCGTCTGCTGGGTTTTGTGTTGAGGAAACCTCCGGGAATGTAAGTTGTATAATTAATTTTATAACAATGATTTTAAAAAAAAATTGGAACTTTTAAATTTTTTTGGAGAAGTGTGTAGATTTTTGGGTTCAAGGTCATCCAAGATGAAGGTCTCTGTCAAGGTCAAGATCAACTGGATTCACAACATGGCGGATGGGATACATTAGTGTAATATAACTCGACTTTTAATTTTGTCAATTCTTTTTTAATTTTTGGGGTTCAATATTATTTAAGGACATGAGCACAGGGTCAGGGTAAAATTACCTACATCCAAGACGGCGGTCGTAGTCGGTAGCATAATATGCTCGAAGAATTTTATGAATTTATTCTATTTTTACAATTCTTTCTCAAGATTTTGTTTTCAAGGTCATTGGGAACAAGGTCACTGACATCCAACATGGTGTTCGGAATCATCGATGTAAAGTTTTACTTGATTAAAATTTTTTTATGATTTTTTCGAATTTTTTCGAAATTTTTTGGAATTTTTTGGCGTCAAGGTTATTCAATGTCCAATTATAAGGTCAAGGTCAAAGGTAAAATCAACTTCCCCCCTTTCCATCATTTCAATGGATCGTTTTTGCAAATAAGGGGATAGTTATTTGAAAATAAGGGGATCGGTGCTTTTTGAGGGAAAAAATGGGAAAATTCTAAGCGAAAAATTGTTGGTTTCGAGGGATGAAAGGAAATCTTGAGAGAAAAAATTGAAAAATGGGAAATTCAAGATGGCGGTGATCGGCGCCTGGCTTCTAACCCGGATGCCGTTGCCCAGACTCATTATATTCACTTATTTAATCTACGAAAACAGTTAAAACCGCAATTCATAAAACTTAAACTTATAATGTTTTAAAACACGTAGCTTCATATTTAAAATGTTTGGAAAAAATCATTGTTTTTTTTTTCAGCGCGATTTCCAAATTGGTTTCCGGACTGAGGGTTTGATACCTGTAATTGTCAATAACTTCACCACCGACGACAGGTTGCTTCAAAGACTATGCGCCTCAGCCATAGCCAAGGTAAGTCATGACTGAAAAGCTTTGCACGGTCTTATGCTTCTCAACATCCAATACTTTTCTTTAGTTTGATAGCGATTGTATGTATCTAGAGAAAAAACTGGTTTTTGAGCTACGCGGAAATGTGACCTTATTTTCAAACCAAAACATGATAACTTGCGTTTTTCCTAGTGGCACCTGCGGAGGTCTACAATGGTTATGTGATCAGTACACACAGATATAAATGTCAGTTAAACTCCTCGCCTCTGACAAATGTGAAACTGTAAGCTTATAATTTAAACTTATGGTTGAGTTGATAATAAGAAAAGCCATATTGACCTGAAATACAGAATGTCCTGACATTTCGTTATAAAGATTAAACAATAAACTTTCCTTTTTTTATGCACATGACGGGGCTAAAAATTATTTTATCAAAATAACAGGATGAAGTTAAGCTTAATTTGACACTTCTTGAAAGCCCCTACTCTGTGACGGGTTCTTAACTACCGCCACAACTTTCCCCCCCCCCAACCCCGCCTACTACCACTATCCAGGAAGGGAGGGGAAGGTAAGCGTACATCACAAACATTTCAAATCAGAGTAATTGATAGTTCTTACCTCTCGCTGACAGAATGGGTGGGTACACAAAACTGTACACACCGGTTTCGTTTTTATTTGTATGAATATGGTCCAATATTCTTTTCATTATGACTTTTTTTTTTTTTTTAATTACAAAAATATGGATAACACCTTGGGAAAGTATATATGTAAGTAGGAGGCAAATGGTAGCTCTAAGTTAACGACGCCATGCGGTCGGAGCTCGGAACTGGGGCTCTGCGCGTCGAACAACCGCCGCCATGTTGGAATTTCCCTTTTTTCCCCAAAAATGCTCCCTTTTTCCCTCAAAATCGACTAAATTTCCTTAAAAAATTTCCTTTTTCCCTAAAAATTTCCTTTTCTACCCTAAAGATTCCCTTTTTTATCCTAAAAATTTCCCTTTTTCTTCAGCTGCAAAAACGAACCCCCTGAAAATTGCCTTTCAGCATCAGAGCAGAGACCAGGATTTTCGGCTCCGAGATAGGTGAGCAGGACTCAGGACCTTTGACCTTTGACATTGACCCCGGTGACCTTTGGCCTAGAAAATACAATAAATCCCAAAAAAATTCAAAAACTTTATTATTAAAAAAATATTTAAATATTATTTTAATTTATATAAAAATTCTAGTCCGCCTGCCACCATTTTCCTTAACAGTTCTCCCTTTCCCCTTAAGATTTCCTTTTTTTTTTCTCTCAGAATTTTTTCCCTTAAAATTTCCCTTTTGACCTAAAATTTTCCTTTTTTCCCTTGATTTATTGTCTTAAAATGTTCATTTTTCAACTTAAAAAATGCTAAAATTCCCAAAAAAATTAATAAATGTCAACAAGCATATTATGTTACTGACTACTACCACCATATTGAATGCATGTGACCTTGAACTAAACCTTGAATGACTTTGTAAACAAATTCTAGGGAAAATGCATAAAAGTCAGCAAGGATATTACATTACTGAATACTAACACAATTTTGGATGTATGTGACCTTGACCTTGACCCAATGATCTTAAATGGCCTTGAACACCAAAAGTCGAGAAACAGTAATAAAAGTCATCGAGAATATTACGTTACTGACTACTACCACCATGTTGGGTGCAGATGACCTTGACCATTACCCCGTGATCTTGCATGACGAGCAGTCACTCTGGGAGCTACCTCTTTCTTCGTATTGTCCAAAATAGTCCGTCGGCCTTGGGTGAGCTAATAAAGTAGATTGGCGGGACATCCGGGACCTACCAGTGATGGTGGCGAATTCGCTGGCCAAAGATGCTTCCAAGGTCCGACGCATTCCATTCCATTCCTCACGCATCCGCAGTCAGCAGAATCCAGCAGTGGGGTTCGCTACACTTCGCCCTTGTGACACCTCGATATCTCCCTACCCGCCTTGATCGTTTGATTGCTTCCTGCATGATGCGTTTTGCCATCTCGTGCTGAGCTACCCAGGTTCCCGACGTCCACGATGACGGCACTCTGGCACCAGCCAGTTGGTCCACGGGCTGGTATTGGATTATTCCCAGCCACCCCAGAGTCTGGAGAACTCCTATCCGCCACCTGGGCACGTGACGAGTTGCGGAATAGTCGCCGTACTCGGAAAATCTCCTCGCCTTCGCTGGTCCCAAGGGGTGGGTAGATCCCGGATAGCACGTACGAGCATGATGTTCATAGCACAACAGCTAGGCTCGTGATCTCGATCTTTTAGTTTTTCTCAAATATACCTTAAAACTAAGAGGAGAGTCGGAGGTACAGGGTAGGGATAGGACCTAAGTGCGTCTCAGGGCTGAGCCCCACACGCCTAGGCATGCCGGGAAGTTTCTAACTACAAGGGCACATGCTCGTGTCTTTAACGGGATTGCTAAAACCTGGCCGCGATTTGGGCCAAGTTTACCTCACATGCTAACTTAACCTGAACTACAAGAGAGGGGGAAACTAGCATAGGCACCGTGAAAACCTCTCAACAAAAAGAATTGCAAGATTGCATGCAATTTTTGAAGTAGAAAAAGTTTTTTACTAGAGCAGAGGATTCTCGTCGATCTCTAAGCTACCCGGCGGCCCCCTCCAAGCAAACCTCCTTCTCCAGAGACCCCAGACCCGACGTCAGCTCACTCTATATCAACCATATTTTTAATTAGCAAAAATACAAGAGCCAATCACACTATTTTCTGGCAGGTGGCCCCTTCACACTTTGAGCTACAACCTGCCAAACAGTTATGCGCTGCGGGCAGACGCGATAACAGGTGTCGAGCGCACAGGAGAAAAAATGCTCAGCTGAAAATGCAAACGGTCTTACCATCACACAATAAACTACAACTTACATTAGTCATACTACTTAGGATTTACTGTTTTCTCAATTTTGTATCCTTCCAGAGTATAGGTACATGGGACGGCCCAAAAATAATGAGTTATTTTATTAAACTTCAAGTATGTGGCAGAACGTTTTTAAAATTCAATCGCCTACAAAGTAGTGTGCTTCAGATATATTGTACTTGTCCCAAATTTTGTCTCATTGTTGGAAACCGTTTTTAAACCCGACAGAAGCAATGCTGTTCAATGCCTCAAACGATTTTTGTATCAACCTCTTCTGCGTCCTGAAAACGGCCCCCTTTCAGAATTTTTTTAAAATTTTCTTTATTGGGAACAAAAGGAAATCGCAGGGGACCAAATCCGGTGACTAGGGTGGGCGAGAATCCGTCATTTTGTTTGTAGCCAAAAATCTTCACCCAGGTCTGACACCTGGCATACTGCAATCCACTATGCAAAGCTGCTTGGCTGGTTGCGTCTCAAACCACCAGGGGACATCGTACTTCGCTCCTCCGAAAGGTGGGTTGTAGGACGCTAGTTCCGATGTACGCTGCTAGGTGCCTGCACTAGACACCTGTATAGTTAAGCTGGTCCACCGTTGTCCTCAGCGAAATATCAGTGCGATCAGTGGAGTGGCTGCTCCACCACGACAGTGCCCATGCTCATATGGGGTTATGTGTCAAAAAGTTATCGTCCGGAAAAAAAATGGCATCGGTTTTTCACCCACCCTATTTACTGAACCTAGCTTCCTGCACTTTTTTGGTTGCCGAGAATGAAAACAAACCTGAAAGGGAGTCGTTTCCAAGACGTAGAAGAAGCGAAACAAAAGTCGCTCGTAAGATTGCCTCTAGTAACTCGGGAGCAATCAGCCGAGCATATCTGTCTCGTGGGTTGCAATGAGCCAGGCGTTAGCCTTCGGTGAAGGTTTCCGGCTACAAACAATATGACGACGGATTCTCACCCACCCTATTAACAGGACCTGACCCCCTTGAGGCTTCAGATTTGTTTCTCAAAAGAAATATAAACCTGAAAGGGTGCCGTTTTCAGGATGCAAAAGAGGTGAAACACAAATTGTTGGAACCACTAAAAAGTATTACTTCGGATGGGCCTAAAAACTGTTTTCAACAACGGGGAAAACGGTCTGTGACCTACAAAATTATTAGTAAAATAATTCTCGTTATTTTTGGGTCCTCCCTCGTATGAAATCCTTAGTGCAGTTAGCCGCATTTTAAGCTGAAAGGAAGATGAGAAAACTTAAACAACTCGATAGTGTTTGTTTTTGCTTGCAAACACTAGTCCCTTGAAATAAATCATAATGCTGCATAAGCACAAATATATTTCAACATACAATGTAAACTACTATGATAATCTAATAAAGACTACATCATCCGCCTGCAAACCATCTGCCTGAGATTCAGCTCCTTAGCACGGAGTGTCAGCCATTATGCCATATAAGAGCCTATGTGGTGAAACTTAAAAGAGGAAATAGAATTAAATTTTATAAGGGGCTTCGGTGGCCCAGCCTTTAGCTCGCCGGCGTACCGCCACGGTGATCCGGGCTCGATACCCGGATCCAGAGTGTCGTGCATGGGAAAAGTGGGGGATGTTAACCAGTGGGGTTTATGAGGTTCTCAAGTTTCCTCCACCGTTGCATTCCACTGCTCCCTCCCCATCTTCATCCCATACAGCACGATCTTCCGGCTGGCTGGATCATCAGCCAACCTCTTGTCAAGTGTCAACAGCGACTTGCCCTCGTAGCAGAAAGAGCATGCAGGTGGGGTTCGTTTTTTAGGCGTGTTAAGGGGGCTATGTACCAGCGCGTCCAAGGTCAAGAAGTGCGGGAGCGATACGGGTGACATTAACACGTACGCCTGGCGCCTCATCGCTTTTACGAGCAAGGCGTGCAGTGTTTCCGTCCTAACGCTTTACTGTGTGAACTAGATCTGTAACTGTGGGGTTTTATTACACGTGATAAAAGTACCCAGATCAAACTAGCTGCGTATGATAGTACTTTTCTCTTACCCCTTAAAGAAACTTCATAGGCAAGATTTAAAAATGCGATATTTGACCACTTTCACGATTTTTTTTTCTCTCCATTAATACCCTTAATACGATAAAAGTAAAAAGATAGCGACATAGACAATTGTTTATTTTTATCCTTTCTGACGAAACTTCGTATTTCCAGAACATTTATTTACCGAGACACGCGTTTGCGTGCAAACAACGATATCACAGAAAACGTTTCAGTACATAGGACCCTTAAGCGATCTTTCCATAGGTGCGTGTTTGAGTGAGCACGGGGATGGGTACTCCTAGACGTTGGCCATGTTCTTACGATCCAGCCTTTTCCACTACACGCCAAAATATACAGGACTCGCTTGTTCGAGAAAGCCCGTTCATGTTCGTGGTAGAGAAGCGACTTGGTCGTGTACAATTATTTTCCGAGGTGCCGCTGCGGGAATGCCCAGCCTATCTTGGAATTAACCCCCCCCCCCCTCCCCAACCACTTTATTTCTCGTCCTACCAGGCAGTTGTATTCACTTTTCGTCGCTTACCACTTCCAACACACATTGCTGAGTCGGCCTCTTTGATTTTCACGCACATGGGCAAGTAAGATTGTTTGGACATGTTTGATGGACACCACACAAGTATTTTTCACAGCCAATTTTTTGAAGTCGATATGGAATGTTCAGCGAGCAAAACGTCATACCGGATGTCACAGTTGGGATGTCTGTCAAACAGCGAGCTCTGGAAAATCCTTGTTTGGTGTATGTCAGGTATGTCCGAGGTGACAGCAGCCAACCCTGCAACCCGGTGTTTGGAGTGGGAAGGGACGGACGATTGAAGCAGCTGTCCCCGGCGTCGTTTGCAGGAAAAGCTGGGCATTCATGCAACCAGTGGCGCCGGAATTAGGGGGGCTGGGGGCATCGCCTCTCCCTTGCATGAGGGCAATAAGGGACCTTAAAACAAGTTGATAATTTAACGTGACATTTTAATTGGAATATTTTATGTCTTAATCAACAGTACCTAAATATCTGAAAAAGAAATGTAGTTAAAGATGACCACATAGGTCTACTCATGTAGATGGTGTAACATAATGAAATGAAACACACGCTTCAGAACTTGCATGATCCTAATACCTTTAAATCACAACAATTATTGATTGAGGAAAATTAATTTATGACGAGTAACCAATTACTTGGTAGATAACACATAGGCAGTATTTTTTGTTTGGTTTCTGTACGTACAATATGAGAACCACAGTCACGTCTATACTTTTCCAAACACTTGGCACCTGCAAGAATTAGCATTAATAAATTCACTCATAATTTTGCTTATGTTCGTAGCTTCAAGTAATTATGGGTAACACACAAATGATTCAAGCGTTTTTGTGTCATGGTTGACCGAAGGTGCGTTTTTATTCTGCGTAGCATTGAAAATGACAGTTCAGCTGCAGAAGATGTAGCTGGAACCACCAGTAGCAATCTTAGGAGAACATGTAATTAGGGAAATATGCTCTTTGTTTCTGGATGCATTTGTTTGAAACCATTCACATAATCTTGTACACTTTTTGGGGTTTGAATCAACTGTGCGATAAATTCCTGTTCTTGTTTAAGCTTAGCCATGTCAATTCCAAATGCAGATATGGTTGTCAAAATAGGCTCATTTAATGATCCAGGAGCCAATAGCAAACTCTTTTCCAAGTGGAGGAATTTCTCAAATCCAGGCTGTTCGAAACTATCTTCTATTCCATTAATAATATTATCTAGAAACTCATAATAAATTTTTCTGTAGTATTGTTTGACTGACTCAAACTTGTGCTCAGCAGCCGGATTTTGGGCCTGCTCTAACCTTTTTGGAAGTATTCTCATTCTTGGTAGTGTGGGTTTTAAAAGATCCATTTCTTTAATCTTCTGTTCAACCTCGTTCCAAACACCATCGAATGCAATATCCGATCTCTTACATTTAGACATTGTATTACCACATTGACAGCTTACTTAGCACTAGCAACTGTCTGAGTTTTACTTTGCAAAGTGGTACTATGGTTCTTAGTCAATGAAAACACCATTTGGGTTATCTTAATACCAAAAAGGACATTTCCTTGCGAAAGTTGATCTGGAATACCTCTTGCTTTAGGGCCAATGCCACTACGATCATAAGCCAGGGTGTCTAGAAAATCCAGTACAGCTGGATACATGTTTAAAATACCTGACAAGGATGCTTCTCGCACAGTCCAACGAGTTGGACATAATGGCGGTGGGCCAGAACTAGTCAAATTGTGACCTGTTGCGATTTTAGAAAATACTGCACGTCGCTTGGGAGAGTTTCTTACAATCACCCCAATATCATTCACACACTGCAAATAGTTCCGAATCAAGGGAATTGATTTGGACGAATCTTGTAATGCTAAATCGAGAGCATGCGCAGCGCAATACATATGTAATGCTAGAGGTTGCTCAGCTACATTCTAGATTTAACTCCACTTTTTGTACCAGCCATGTTGGCGCCACCATAGTAACATTGCCCACGTAAT
Source organism: Dryococelus australis (assembly GCA_029891345.1). Lineage (NCBI taxonomy): Eukaryota > Metazoa > Arthropoda > Insecta > Phasmatodea > Phasmatidae > Dryococelus > Dryococelus australis. The sequence continues at coordinate 60,562,063 of CM056996.1, forward strand.
TTATCTAAGTTCAAGTCCAGACGAAGGAATGCATCTTTAATTACATCAAACAAGGATTCTCCAGTCATTGATGCTGTTTCATATAACCCAATGAAACACTCATCTATATTGGATGTTTCATGATCCACACTTCGAATATTTATTGACACTTGTTCCTTGCCACTAATGTCGCTTGTTTCGTCAACTATCAAGGAAAACTCTCATCTCGTTTTAATTGTGTCAACAATGCTGCGTAATATTTCAAGAGAAGATATTTTTAGAATTTCATTTTGTATATCGCTCGAAGTGAACGATTTTTTCTCCTGTGTGAAATTTTTCAGTTCTGAAATGTCATTTTCTCTCAACAAAAGAAGTTGACAGAAATTACCTTCATCACTTGTGTTAGCCCGAAAGGTTAGTCCCTGACGTGCTAAAAACAAAGCCGAAGTGATTATTGCTTTAAAAGCAGTGCAGTTGTTGACCTGATCAATCCTGACTTGTGAAATAAGAGAGATTATTGGTGCACCTTTTTTGAGAGCAGTCAACTTCACTACTGATTCTTTGTGACGAGAGGAAGCATCATGTTTTTTAAACTTATTAATTGCTTTCTTCCAATTCATATATCCCTCGGAAGTTAGTGAAATGTCGTGATTTGATTCATGGGCAACCAGAGTGTTGTTTAGAGCTTTTGCACAGAAAAAGCAAAATACGTTCTCACCCTACACATCGAAATGAAGGCAAGGGTAATCTTCGTAGCAATGATTTTGGAAATTGTGTTTCCTTCCGCCTTGATACCATTGTCGAATATTGGATGGCTGATGTGGCTTATCGACATACTCAGTATGAGCAAATTTGGGCAGTATGGGTAGGATATCTGAGATTGTACCTCCATCACAATATGTAGTTTGAGAAGGTATGGGCCGGAGGACATCATAGGCTGCATCATGTGTAGTTTGAGGCTGGAGGACATCTGAAACGGCATCATCGTGTGTAGTTTGAGGCTGGAGAACATCTGAGACTGCGTCCTCATGTGTTGTTTCAGTAATCATGTACTGAGCGCATGTGACAGCACCACCATCACCATGGCTAGTTTCAGAAAGTATAGACTATCGTAACTCAACCATTAGTACGCTGCGCTCACGATGACGATGATACTGTGGCAATGCCACAGTATCAGAACACAAAACACACAGACTACATGTTACCACACCAGCCAATTCTACTAAATTTCCCCGACGATTCAAATTCCCCCCAAAAATCTTTCTGAAATAAATTCCCCTCAAATTTTCGCAGATGCCTTAATATTTATGATAGTGGCATGTAAATCATACACTGATTCAATCTTCGACAGGTATGCATAAATTATGCAGTGTTTTAAGTTTCTTATCATTTAAAGTTCAACAATGATAAGGCGCTGTAGTGCTGTACTGCACCTTAGTGGCCTTGGCTTCTAACGATAAAGCCAGAAGCCAGAAACATATACATGTAACATAAAAAGAAAATAATTAAATTAACGTCAGACAATAACAATTGTTTAGGAACCATGATTAACAGCATTTTCACCTCTTTATTGGAAATATTCAAGAAAGCCCCAACCCCCTCCCTTCACGGGAATTTTTTATCTAGCAACATTTTTTGACTGCTTTATTGTTTGCATGATTTGTTCCCCCCCCCCCCCCCACCACCCAGGAAAAAACATTCCGGCGCCACTGAATGCAACAGTACTTTGCACAGTAGTACGCGACAAAGACGCTCCACCATGACGATGAGCGGGCTTTCTCGGGCAAACAGAGGGGCCGCGGTGGTGTAGTGGCTAGACCACTCGCCTCCCACCTAGGCGAACCGGGCTCGATTCCCGGCGGGATCGCTCCCGGATTTCACATGTGGCAATCGTGCTGGAAGATGCTGCTGGTCGGCAGGTTTTCTCGGGGATCTCCCGTTTCCCCGCCCTTTCATTCCAGCGCTGCTCCATACATCGCTTCACCCTCATCGGCTCTCAAGATCTCGATGTTAAGAGCCGCCCTAATCTCTTCACCCACTGGGTAAGCGGGAAGTGCGTATTACGATATGTAGTGGAAATAGCCGGATTGTGAGGAGATGGACATGGCCTCGAGCACGTGACGTCACCGTGCTCGCACAAGCACGCGCCAGTGGAAAGACTGCTCTAGGAAATGTGCGTGATGTTGCTGGTGCAGCTGGCGGAGGAGCCCGACTGCAGGGAGCAGGTTCTCGCGGCTGGCACGCTGGAGATTCTGGCAGACCTGCTGCCCGACCAGAAGGTGCGTGCCGACGGCTACCTGCTGACGGCCGTGGCGGCGGCCGTCTGGAGCTGCGTGATGGGGCCCGTCAAGGTGAACGAACTCCGCAGGCTGCAGATCGTTGAGTCTCTGGTGGGGCTGCTGCAGGCGCTTTCCGCCAACCCCGCCGTCCTCTACAGCGACCACAACCCCCAGGTCTGCCCTCCTCGCTCATGCTTGCTTCTTCACTCTTCCACTGTGTGTGTGTGTGTGTGTGTCTATGCGCTCATGGCGCCCCTGCGAGGCCACGCCGCGCAGCTGGCGTGCGCACTTTACCCCACATTAGTTATCTAAATATGTATTAGTTTAAACACAGGAGGTGGAATGGGGTGCAGATATGTAGGCAGCTCTTAACATCGAGGTTTTGAGAGCCGATGAAGCTCAAGCGAGGTGGATATATAACAGCGCCGGAATGCAAGGGCGGGGAAAACGGGAGATCCACGAGAAAACTACAAACCAGTGAGATCGTTCGGTACGATTCCAACGTGCGAAAATCTGAGAGCGACCCGGCATGGAATCGAACCCGGTTCGCCTAGGTGGATGGGGAGCGGTCTATTCGCTACGCCACCCGTGGCGTACAGAGAGGAATCTGGTACAACAGAGGTCTGACAGAATGCGTAATTGCAATATGGCGTTGTAAGTAACTTTGCTGCTTCCCACCCAGGATACCTGGGTTCAATTCCCGACATTAGCCTTGAAAATTTTCCAAATGTCTCATTGATCTGGATCACTCATATACTGCGAGAGGCAATGGCAGACCTCCTACCTAGTAGCCATGCGCGCGACACCGTCTCCATCATTGTGGTGTTGCCTGTGCTTCCAAACAGCCTGCGGGATTTCAACACACTGTCAGACCGTTTGGCAGAAGATTCCAAAACGGGTAGATCTCAGACATGTAAACGCCATTTATAACTCCTAGGGTTCATTCAATAACCGAAGTGTAGGGCCTGAAACCACCTAGAGTTGTAATTAAATGTAATAAAGGTAATATTGGGCCTTGTTTACACTGAAAAAGAGGTGTTGGACCCATTGAAACATTATCAGCCTACCCTCTGCGGAGTTATTAAATGAAAAATAACTTCAAACATGAGCCATTACACAGTTAGGCCTATGTCACCAAGAAAAAAAAATTGCATTTAATCACCTATTCCCATTTCAAGTATCATTCAAAGAACATATCAATACAGCATACACAAACAATAGTCGGAAAACTGGAAGCAGGTGGAAAACAGTATTACTAGAGCGCCCTTGGCACTGCAGTGTAGTCACAGAATAGTTCGAAATACAGAGTTTAAACAGCCACTTGTACCGTCAACTCCAGCCACACCCAGCAAAATGGCGCCACAGGCCCAATAAAATGCTTTATAGCCTTTCACCAATCAGCGCCTGGTAATATACTCGCCAGCCTGCAGCCCAGTCACTAGCGAACTTTTCATAGCACGCAATAACTTGTTAGGCACAAGGTACCTTCCCAGAACCTCGCACATCCATTCAGAGGATGGGTACGCCCATGCCATTTCGTCTCTGTGTACTTATCTACTGTGTGCCATAATTGTCAAAGTGCAATAACAAGCAGGGCAGCAGGGAGAGGTAGTTGGCAGAGTGCAGTGGCAAGTGTAGCATGGATAGAGAGAAAGAGAGAGAGAGAGTTTGGGTGTGTGCAGCTGCGGAACGTGGTGGGTGCGCTGGCCGAGTGCTGCCGCCTGGCCGAGCTCCAGGACGGGGTGCGCGAGGCGGGCGGGCTTGATGCCCTTGTCAAGCTGCTGAGCGCCATCGACAATTCGCTGTTACGCGAGGTGGCAGCCGCACTCGCCCAGTGCGCGCAGCAACGCGATACCGCCCTTGCCGTCCACAAGATGGACGGCGTCCGCCTGCTCTGGTCGCTGCTCAGGAACCCCGACCCTGCTATACAGCGCAACGCCACCCTCGCACTCTGCCCCTTCATCCAGCACGTCAAGGTACCTATACACTGTTCGCGGTTAAGTGAGTACTTTTTAAGGCCCTTCCAAATGGCTCGCTAATAAATATATTTTGTGGCTGCTTCAGACGTTGACTTTTGGGACTGGTGAAATGTATAGATTGTGTTTATTAGTCACATAGGAGTGTTTATATTTTTTAAATGGTAAAAAAAAATTGATATTTACTTACAGCAAAAACTAAGCAGGGCTTTAAAAACTGCACACTTTACCGTGAATAGACTATACCTCCGCCTTCCTTCCTATACCAGACTTTTCGCAGCGTGTCTATACTTCCATCTCATGCTTATCTTAGTCCTGAGGTAAACAAATCCACGTGAGTTAGTCTTCTCTAATTGGTCCACCTTCGCACTGTATCACTCACATAAAAATAGTCCACATTTCAAAAATGTTTTGTATAATCTCTGTAACACATTTTTTTTAAATATATCTTTTTGCATGGAATGTACGTTTTTTAGCGCCGATTATGATGTGTGCATGCGTCGTGTATTGAAGACAGTCTGCTCCCATGGTTGTTATCTATAGGCTATTCACGGCAACGTGAGCACTTTTGAGGCGCTAGTTACTTTATAATATCAATCATTTCTTATATTTTAACCACCTTTTCAAATAAATATTTCCATGCAATTAATAAACACAAGTGTGTATATTCCACCGTACTTGATAGTTAACGTCTAAGGTTAAAATAAATTTTTTCTTTTTAAATTATTATTCCAAATGGGAGGGCTTTCAAAAGTGCTCACTTTACCGTGAATAGCCTCTACACTACTTGCATGAAGCTGTGGGCCCGCTGGCAGCAGTAGATAAAACGCCGTGTAGTAGACTTGTGCCATGTGCAGATATAGCACATCGGTTTGTTCATCGGCGACCGATAAAAGCGACGGGAACAGAACGGTTTGAAATATTTTCAGTTACCTTTTCTCGACAGTATCCGATGTTGGATTTGAAGCAAATAGGTGCACTAGAAGCTGAAATGTCTTGAGTGTCAGCGCTGCGAGTATTTCCTGTATAAAAAAAGAAGGATGTCTAAGTTGGCCGACGTGCTCGTGTCAGTGCAGTCAGCGATGTACCGGTTAACTGCTGATAAGTGCAAGGACTGCAGAAACCATTCGGTAAGACGCGAATAATACATGTGAAGGGTTTGGCTCTGCGCGAAGAGCTGGAAAAAAATTACTAGGTGACCGTCCGAACAAAAGGATAGGGTTTTAACATTTTTAATGGTTTTAGGCCTGTATCACCTCCATTTCCAAAATTTCGCTCTCAAAGAAAGAAACACTTCGGGTCCTTTGAAAAGAAAAGAAGGAAATATAATTGAATTCGTAATAGTTTGCGTTTTTGTTTGTTCTTGAGTCTATACATCTTAATTTACCCGCAATGTTCAGTGTATCAAAAATGTCACAAAAAAAATTTTGTACGAATGTGGACCCGACAATGCTGAACGAAATGTTTATTATTTGAAAGCGATATCTTGAAAGGTGGCTGAGACTCGCCAAAAGTAACTCAACATGTGAAACTTTGTCCTTTCACTCGGCAAGTTCCGCACTCGGCAGATGCACTTAATGCCCGGTTGCACCAACATCTTCCTCGATCCGAGATCAAATGACCCTAGTTCCTTGCCAGGATCCAGTTTAATCTTGGTTCCAATGTAAAAGGGTTGCACCAACGAAATTTCATGATTCTGAATTTTCGATTCGTCGATTTTGGTTCCAAAGTGAGAGATCGATATTAAGTAGGCCTATGAGACAAATTTTGCTATTGGTTAGTAATATATTACGTCATGGAAGTAAGTGAATTTACACTATAGATAGAACTAGACGTGCGATGCTTGATCTGTTTTAAGTGAATTATTGTTGTAAGAATTTTAATGAATAAGATTCAAGTGCTTATGTTTTTTAATTTCGCAATAAAACAATTGAAAGTAGTTCTATCTGTTGGCTATTTTCAAACTACATTTGTCGACGATGGCTGCTGATCTCGGATCGAGATTGCCAATTTCGGCGGTTCGAAATGAACTTAATCTCGATCTCCAGTCCAGCTCTGAACTCTAATTGTGCAACAGTTTTCAGTGTCGATCTTAGATACGATCTCAGATTAAGTTTCGAACCACGATGGTGCAACCAGCTTTGAGTCAGTTAAATGGGTGAGTGAGTGAAGAGATTTGGGTGGCTCTTAACATCGAGGTCTTGAAAGCTGACGAGGGTGAAGCGAGGTGAGTATGGAGCAGCGCCGGAATGAAATGGCGGGGAGAAACGGGAGACCCCCGAGAAAACCCGCCGACCAACGACATAATTCGGCATGAATCCCTTATGTGAAAATACGGGGGCCACCACGCCGGGAATGGAACCTGGCTCACATTGATGGGAGGCGAGCAGTCTAACCACTACTCTTCGACGACCCGTCTGGTATAAATGCCGACTAAAGAAACAAGAAGTGATTCCAGCCTGGGCGTCACGTTCTTGAATAAATATTGTTTTTCAAGCAACGGCACTGTCTACAAGAACACAATGACAGATGATTTTTCCTTCGCGTTGAATGATAGTGTTATAGCACTACACTTTTGGATACATCCCATTTTATTACATACATCTGTCGGATAGTGTACGTCAGTGGTTTGAATGTTTTTTCGCAAATTCTGTTTCTTTAGTATGCTCATTCGACATGTTTGTTCGTAAAATTATTTCTATAAAATACGTTTTTTTCCTAGAGTTTGAAGTGCTGCAGACTACAGCACAAAACCAGTTTTGAAGAAAATAGTGTTTCATCGTAGTAGTATATGTTTTTTTTTTTTTTTTTTTCATGTTATGTAAACAATATTAAGTATAAAAATACCCTCCGAGCAACTATTTCACAGAAACTTGTGATTCGCGTGATATTAGATGTAGTTTCATACTATATCCGTGAGTGCAAGATAACTAAATTCTTAACTGTAATTTCTAGTAAATAATGTACTCACGGACAAACAACATTTCGACTCTTCAGTTTTGTTGTCTATAGAAATTATGATTTATACAGGATGTTCCGCGACTCAACCGACATACTTCGGCAACGTGTTATACAGGACATTGGCAACAAAAAATGTCACATACTCAAGTTGGCTATGCAGCTCCATTTCAGAGTTACAGGGACTTAAATGCAATAAAAACAAAAATTGGAATTGCAAAATATCTTGAATACAATTAACTACATTCATGTTGTAAGCCCCACACAAGCTGTTAAAAATGTGCCCAATTTGAACTTAAACAGACACTGCTAATGGGACTGGCGTGGCCAGTTTTTGTTAGGGTGTCGAGGCGATTTGTACAACAATGACAGGAAAGTTTACACGCGCAGAGTACGCAGAAATTGTGTTTGTTTGAGGATATTGTGACGGAAATAGGCATGGTGCAGCAGCTGAGTTTCCGCGCAGGTGGATTGGAAGAGGTGGGCTGATCCCGTTGCCAGCGCGCTCTCCAGACCTCTCCCCGTTGGACTTTTAATTCTGGGGCTGGCTGAAGAGTAGGGTTTACAGCGGACGGCGATCAGACACACGAGACCAGTTGCTACAGGCGATAATCGGCGTCACTAATCAACTCGGAAATGAACTTGCAGGTTCGGAGTGGCAACACACCATGGTAGGCTACAACATATTGCAGCCTGTTCACGGTCAGGTGGTGCGCATTTTGAATAGCTCATGTGAAACATGAATGTAGTAAGTTACAGTATAGACATTCAGTAATTCCAATTTGTGTTCTTGTTGCATTTGCGTCCCTGTAACTCTGAAATGGGGCTGCGTAGCCTTCTTGTATATATGACATGTTCTGTTGCCAATGATCTGCATAACACGCTGCCGAAGTATGCCAGTTGAGTCGCGTAAACTCTGAATTGTACTCATGTGGTCAGATAAGTAGGGGTTAACATCTCATCATTAGCAAGGTTAATAGAGACAGAGCGTGTTGCTCAGAAAAGCAATAACAAAGGAAGAATCAGTCAAGGTATGTAGTAAGGAGCCATCCCAGCATTCGCCTGGAGTGACTGCAGAAAAATATAACCAGGGTGGCCAAACCGGTATCGAACCCAAGTCTTCCCCTATACGGGTCCAAATTTTAACCACAGCGCCACCTCGTTCGGCATATAGTGCATTCAGTTACAAAGGCGTAAGCTATTTTATAGGAAGGTAACTACATAAACGTTAAGAGCTTTCTCCCGTGTAAAAAAATAATAATATGCTTAATGGCCTTAATTTGTGAAGGATTTGGAGAAGGACAAGGCTCCATTTCACAGATGATAGGTTTGAAATATGAACTTTTTACGAATACTGAAATCATTTAGAGTGAATATGTCGTCGTTGTGGTTGTTTAGTGAATGTTGCTGCCAGGTTTTTTTTTCCCCGAGGGAGCGAATTAATCATCATGGGATGCATTAATTATAAGTAAAATGTTAACCAAGAATGATTTGTAATTGGTAAACCAGACATTTAATTAAAGAATTTGTGGTGTGTTTGGCGTAAAATTGAAATAGAGATGGTACATACTCCTCAATAACAACGTATATATTTAGAATTTAATCAGAATTTTTTTAGTAATAAGTATACTTTTCTAGTAGAGTCTCTCTGGGAGGGCAGTAATCGGTTTCCAGGGGGATGGGGATGAAGCCCTCCCGGAGAAGTGCCTGGAAGAAACACTGGTTACGCTTGTTTGTTGTTGGGGTTGCAGCACTCGGAGCACATGGTGCGCAGCGTGGTGGGCGGGCTGGACGCCGTGGTGGAACTGCTCGGGTCGCCGGACCACAAGGTGGTTGAGGCGGCGTGCAAGGTGCTCGCGCTCATCGCCCGCTGCCCCTCCAACCTCCTCGTCCTCACCGACTACGGCATCGTGCCGCTGCTCGCCCGCTTCGTCGACACGGTGAGAGCGCCACGGAGCATACGAGTTAAGACTGTTCACGATAAAGTGAGTGAGCACTTCTGAAATCAACCCTTGAAAAATTTCACTGTCCCTACCTGCACGGGGGCCGCGGTGGTGTAGTCGTTAGATTCCAAGGCGAACTGGATTCGATTCCCGTCAGGGTCGCCCCAGGATTTTGGCATTTGGGAATCTTGCCGGACGATGCTGCTCGTTGGCGGGTTTACTCGGGGATCTCCCGCTTCCCCTGCTCTTTCATTCTGGCGCTGCTTCATTCTCGCCTTATTTTATCCTCATCGGTTTTCAATACCTCTTTCTTAAGAGCCGCCCAAATCTCTCAACTGAACTTATTATAACGATTTATTTACCAAATTTCTAATTTCACCAATAACTAAATATATACATAAATAAATAAATATTCTTCACATTTCAGTTGAATAAGGCAGGGGGCGGGGGATCAGGTGGCTTGAACCCGGACCCCCCTCTGGCCTACTACCTACCCCGTCTACACCCCTGGGACGCAACGAACTGAAGTCTGGGCTGTGCGTGCAGGAGGACAGCGGATTACGCAGGCACCTGGCGGACGCTATCGGCAACTGTTGCCGCGGCGCGGATAACTGCCTCGAGTTCGGACGTCTCGGGGCGATCCCTCCCCTGATCGGCTACTTGCAAGACGACCTGGACGTGCAGAGGGCTGCCGCGGAGGCGCTGCACCAGTTGTCCGCCGACCCCTTCAACTGCATCACCATGCATCACCACGGCGTCGTGCCGGTCAGTTCAGTCGCTCGTCCACTCTTCTATAGGCTGTTCACGGTAAAATGAGCACTTTTGAGAACCCTGCTTAAGATCTACTTGTATGCACGTTGTGTATTCTTCCACCTTATGTAAAATTTCATTGCCATGGGCTTAGCCACTTTATCCATGCGTCGGTCAAGTAAAACTGTGAAATTATTAGAAAAGTAAATATTATATAGGTTTTCTAAATTGTACACAGTGATGCGTTAAAAATAAACTTAAAGCGAAAGATATAATTTAAATTATTACAAATGGTTAGCTAACACTTTTTATTAGATGTTAACATATGGAACTATCCATCATTACCAACTATCACGGGCGCATGTCACTCAATGCGCCCGTTAAAATATATGCAGGCAGGGGCAGTGACAATTTTCTAAGGTTGATTCCAAAAGTGCTCACTTTATCCTGAACAGCCTTTATCAAAATGCGTCCAATAAGTTTGGTCAAATAAAGTGAATGAGTGAGTGAGGATATTTTGGGCGGCACTTAACAGCGAGGTCTTGAAAGCTGATGAGGGTGATAGAGGTGAGAATGGAGCAGTTGCGGTATGAAACGGCGGGGGAAACGGAAGATCCCCGAGAAAACCCGCCGACCAGTGGCACCGTCCGTGACGCTTCCCAATGCGAGAATCTCGGGAGTGGCCCAGCCGGGGATTTAACACGTTTCTCCTTGGCCGTAGGTGAGCGGGATAACTGTGCAGCCGCAGCGGTCATAGGTCAGATAAAGTTGGACAGTTGTGATGAAGGATAGCAGAGAGGAGATGTTACCTCCTCTTACTTCCAGTTCTCGAACCTGCCCGAAGAACACCTCACACCTCACACAATGGGAACTTATCCTAGATAAGTTAATAACACGTAAACAGCTGATTGTGACTGATGTGAATGCGCAGTCAGAGTCCTGGCATTCTGCAGTAACTGATGAGAAAGGTTCAACAGTCCACCAGTTTATTGTAGCAAAGGAGTTAATAACATAGAAGGGCAAAATGTCACCTACCTTTCACCTGCAACTGGCACAGAAATAAACAATATGTCATACTGGCAACTATGAATGGTATGTTTCATTACTGGAGAGTCACTCATGACAGCTCGAGTGACTATAGACTTATAGTCTATGAACTGGCATAGCAGAAAGAACAAGGGTGGTTGAAGAGTACCGATGCAAGAAGAGGGCCTATTCCAACAGAATAAAAGCCAAGAGAATATAATCATGGAACACCTCAGAAACCGAGAAAGGAAATGAAGATCCATAGGGGACTGTGTACAAGCTGGTCGCTGGAAGGTGAAACCGAACGACTGTTCTTAAAGGAATACTCTGCGATGGTGAAGCCGAGACAAGTCATGTAGAATATGTGACAAAACTAATGGAGGTATTGTTGCCAAGTGACTCCCAGGATAGTGAAACAAAAATGTACACTTGGAAGTGAAGAGTGATGGGAGAGTTGCCACAGATGGATAACAGTCCTGAGTTTACAATACAAGAAGATCCCACACAACCAAATCGTACAGACATTTGACATTATTGTCAGTGTTAGACAAAATGTACGAGAAGCTGATAAATAGAAGAATGATGCAGTATCCGGAAGGTGGGACTTTTACATCATAGGCAGTACGGCTTCAGAAGAAATATGAGCACAGAACTAGCAGTAATGGGAGTGGTAAAGGCAGTACAAATGGCAGCATACAAATACATCATGGGAGTATTCTTGGATATAGCCGTAGCATTTGATAATGCTTGGTGGCCTGAGATCATGTGGCAACTCAAGGAAAAGAAATGTCCAGCTAACATCTTGTCAGTGTTACTGGACTATTTCAATAACAGGAATAGTGTGTACTCAGACAGAGAGCTGAGAGTAGAGAAGGAGCTAATTAAGGGTTGTTCACACGGTTCTGTCCTCGGCCCACTACTGTGGAATGTACTGTTTAATGGACTCCTACAAGTTCCTCTGTCTGAAGACTGTGAACTTTATGGCTATGTTTGTAATGGACCGATAATCATTCCAGCATGGTCACACCAAGAACTGGAAGGGAAGGCGGAACAAGTTCTCAGAAGAGTAGAAGCATGGGCAAACTCCATAAAGTAGAAATTCGCAGCAGACAAGATCAATCACGTTATATTCAAAGGGAATCTTCAGAGAAGATACCTAATTGTGAGGTTCCAGGGCAGGCCCTTAAAGATCCTCAAATGTGTAAATTACCTGGGAGTCATTTTGGAATCTAAGCTAACATTTGTGGAGCATGTCAAATATGTGTGCGATAAAGTTGTGGTCCTGTTCGCAAAACTTCAAGCGGTCGCGCCCGCCAGCTGGGGACTTAACTTTCATACATTGAAAGTTGAAAGTCATGTACAAAGGGATCTTTGAGTCAATTATAACTTAAGGGTATGCTGTATAGTACAAGAAAGCACAGCAAGCTTTAAAAAAAGACGACTTGAAAAGGCTCAAAGATCCGCTCTGATAGCAGTAACAAAGGCATATCGAACCACATCCAATTATGCTTTGCTGGTTCTAGCAGGAGTGCTACCAGTAGATTTGCTAGTAACAGACTGAGGTGGATTAAAGGCGTCAGCAAGGAGAAGAGTTACTTCTCCGAAAGAGAATTAGGATGTAAGTCAGTTCATTCTTTCAGTTTGGCAAGATAAATGGAACACCTCAACTTAAGGGACACAGACACAGTTGGGGTTTTCGGATGTAGCCAACAAGCTTAAAAAGGGTTCCATAAGCATGAATCACTGCATAGCACAAATACTGGCCCCACATGGGAACTTCAAATAATAACTGCATGGGTGCAACATGGTTCCATCACCAGTGTGTGTGGTATGCGACCAACAAAATATGGTTCGGCGCGTTATAGATGAATGTGTTAAAATCGAGGACATAAGGATCAAGTCCAAGGAACAGCTATCAGAGTATGATACGGATGAAATAGACAGGATACAAGTCCACAGATGGTAGGGCACTGCGAAAATCTTCGCAAGCTTCGCACGAGAGATAGGTAGAAGACTCGAAGAGTATGATGTCTAGTTCGAAGGCGAAGAAAGGGGTAGCTTACACAATGTAGAGTTTGTAGAAGAACAGAATGAGTGATGCAAGATGACCATTCAACTGAGGGGGCCAGTAGTGTTTATCTCTAAGACTGCAGCAGAATCTTGGCTGTTCTGTACAAGCAGACAGCAAGTGCAGCATTTGAGAAATGCTATGAGTAGATCGGGTCAAATGTTTTCGAGAACTGCGACTTCCTACCAGGAGCAAGATTTTTGGGACCGGGTGAGAAGGGTAGCAGATGGATCGCTTGCTCTCTACTTGGGAGAGGAAGAGGCTGATCGGGGAGAAGTTGTTCCACTCGAAAGGATTAGTCAAGCACAAAATCAGAGATGGTTAGCAGTCGATCCTGCACCATTCTATAACATGGTAGAGCTAGGGGAACAAATCCTTTAGCTAGAACAAAATTCCAATACTGTCATCTGCAATAGCTACAGTAATCAGACACATGGAAGGTGGCAACAGGATTCTGTCCTCCTACACAGAACAGCATGACCGAATGCTCTCAGCTACCAACAACATTCCCAGAGAAAAGTAGCACTTGAGAAGCTTCTTCGGGAGACATTTTGGGGAAGGAGAAGTTAAACCTGGAGGATGCCAGAAGGGAAGGCATTAAGACGTATGGAAGGCATACGTTCAACTATGGAAAGAATTTTCCTGGCTATAAAGTAAAAGTAGTTAGGTACTAAGACAGGCAAAATAGCGCAGAAAGAGAATAAGTGCTCATCCAAAGGGACTGGGCCCGAGGGGCCGAGCAGATGATAGTCAACCTCGCCTGTTCCCCCTTACTGGAACTAATGGGGTAGCTGAGAAAGATGATTATCTGAACTTACTTGGAATGGCACCAGATTGTAACAACATAAACCAAGGACCAACTGGCTGAAAAAAGCTAAAAGAAAGAACATCGGACGATGACTCACAGCGAGAAGGCCAACTCCACAGTGATCTAGAGAAGAACGGAGAAGAAATATCACAGGATGAGTGGTCTGATGCTTTACTCGTATCGAGTACACTTGCATGAGGGGAGGAAGCCGATGCCCACGTGGGGCATTCACTGGAAGCAGTTGTGATGTCACCGAAACGTCATAAACGCCGCCCTATCTGTCTGAAAAAGTTAGATGGCTCCAGTTTCTATCTTACATCTTAAGATTGAACCAGTTCTAAAATTTCTTTGATGTTTAACAGGCTCAGCCAATCATAATCGTGCACGACAAAAATTGACGTCGCGAAACTGGAAAATAATGAACAATTGCTGCAAAGGAAATAGGTTATGAAGATAAATAATTTATGTAGAAACTGTCTGAGCATGAATGCTATTTGAAGTGATTATTGCACGTAATATTAATAACTCATAGGCATTGAAATTCATTGTGCAGTAAATATCTCTGATAAATAAAATTTGGCATAAAATTTTAGTTTAGTAAATAAGTAAAAATAAATCAGAACATTCGTTACATTTCTCCTTGTTAATGGACTGCATAGAAACACATCTGAAGTAGGCTAGGGCCGGGCTTTTCCGAACAGTAAACGGTTATTATTCACATAAGACCTCTGGAAATAAAAGTGATAGATTCAAGTACACTAAACATAACCTTTAATATGTCGATCAGCTATGGAAACAACAACCAATCAGCAGAGCAGATTCAAAGACCACTCTTGTCTCTGTGCATAATGATACAGGTAAGCAGATGTTGTGTCCAATTTGTGGTGCAGTTCATGTTCTACACAGATGCCAGACATTTCTCTCAAAGCCAACAGATGAGAGGAGGAAATGCTTTACTACATACTAAACTAATCACATATTATAATAATAAATGTGTGTGGGGGGTGGACCCAAGGCGAAGCAACACCCTACGAGTGACGGGCTTTCCAGCCGGGACCTGTAGGTGCTCGTCGTCCCTGAACATGACATGAAATGAGACCCTAGAATGGAGCGGCGCTGGAATGTAAGGGTGGGGTAAATGGGAGTACTCCGAGAAAACCCACCCGCAAGCGGCATCGTCCAGCATGATTCCCACATGCGAAAATCCGGGAGCGAACCCGCCAGGGATCGAACTCGGATCGCCTTGGTGGGATAATCACATATTAATAACAATGTTTACATTCGAAAAACTTTAATTCAGCAATGGAGAACCTACAGCATTCACCCAATTGGAGAGTAGTTCCGATCATGAAAGGGGCAAATCCGATTACAGTGGAGCAAATGTGATCACACACATTTACCACATATGAACTTCTTTCTTCCCTTGGCACTTACAGCGATTTCATGGTACCAGCTTCTACATTTCTGGCACTCGATGCAATCCCCTCTGTTAGCAGATTGGCTCCATTTTATACTGCAAAATACACACGGCACATCATTCTGTTCTTTCCCACATGACTTTTTTCTCCCCGCACTCACAATTCCTTTTCAGCAAACAATTTGTGTTTCTTCATTGTGCCTAGCATCTTATTTCCCCTGTAATTATCTTATGTTTTCGGCGGTTGTCTTGATATTTTCTTACGATGTCAAATGTCGAACTTTCTGCTTCTTTCTTGTTTGCTTTGGTTTGGTAGTATTTCCGGATGATATTCATGGGGTCTTCATTAAATGAAGAGTGTTTCAGTTTGGTTGTAGACATGGACGAAACAGCAGGCATATACAGATTAGACAAATTTTGAAAATTTGAGTGGCACAGATTTTTGGGCGTGGAAAGTCTATAACCTGAGGTACTGTCAATGTGGACTGGGGGGACACTCATTAGAAAGATCAGAAGAAGGACCAGCAGTGTGTATGTTAGGAGAATTTGCTCTTGACAATGAAGGACATTCAGCTCGGAGAGCAATCGAAGGTAGAAATTTATCTACTGAGATATTACAGGTGTTAAACGGATAGAGCTCGGTACACTGAAATCCCTTGGTAGCATTTCCATGGAATGCAGCTTTGTTCTAAGCAGATGCAAAATTTTTCCAAATTCAGATTTCATAATTGATTCTTTAGGGTAGTTGTGAATTAATGTAGTTGCTTCTTGATGATAGAAAGATTCGAATAGTTTGAATAATGTGCGATCTAAAGGTTGAAGAACATGAGTCGTTAGGGGTGACAAACAGAGAAGTTCAATTTCATTGTCTCTAAAAAATATTTAGACATTTCATTGAACAGTGCGATGCATGTACATCCAAAATAAGCTGGCATTTCGCTGCAAATCGGTGTTTCTGAAAATGTTGTAACCGTTTGAGAAACAAGTCTTCATTGATGTAACCAGATTCTGACATGGCTGTTACAGAGCCAGATGGAAAAATCGCATGGTATGATTCCCTGTACCGTACAACACTTAAAAATCACGAATGGTGGAACATACTAGCACTAAAACAGGCTACTACTGACACATTTTCACCATGCTCTAGACTGGCCAGCTTGATGACTTCTCTTAGACATTTCTCACAAACTATATGTAATGGTGTGTTGATCAAAGGAAACCCTGATTCATCCACTTTGAAAATTCTCTTTGGCTTCTCACCAAATCCTAGTTCAGCTTTTAAATTTCTTTGGAGTACATAGAAACTGCTAAAGTCTTTTCCATTTATTTCAGCTGTTCTCATATTTGATAAACCTTCTGGTTTTCTCAAAGAGAGTTGAAAATGCCTGGCCATGAACTCAGCAAACATATCTTTCCCTGCCAATTTTTTATAATTATTCCAAGGAACTTTGAGACTATTAATTACCGCGTACCTGAATTGCAGTAAAACCGGAGCCTCTTTTACAGTAGACAAGTTCTGCAGTTTCTCGCACAGTTCCTCTTCTTCAGCATTGAATGCAGATGTATGACCTACTTTGGATTTAAATTCTTTCTCCTTGGATCGTAATAAGTGTATCAGCTTCATTTTAAATGTTGTTTTGAAATATCGTAAATGGTATGTTATATAAGCCAGCATCTGTTCTGATGGTTATATCTCTACGACGGAAGCTGCTTGTAGCCTGGGACATCGACTCCTCAGACCCCTGAATGGTGGTGTTTTTCCTTTCGTAATTTCTCACTATCCGAAATTCACAAAGCCAGGAATTGAGAATCACATACACAAAATTATATTTGCGTGTGTGTGTATGTATATATAAAGATATATATGTGTGTGTGTGTGCGCGCGCGCGCGTGTGTAGGGTGTGGTTTTGACAGTTGTTATTGCAAACAATCAGTAGGATCTCGGTATGATCCATTATTGGTTATTTCCACTTTACTTAAAGCCTGCTAACGTACTACTTTCAGGTTATTCCCCCACCTCAAGCAAACAAAGCTTAATCAGTTCTAGAATACTAATACCAGAGTGACGACGCACCGTGTTTGTGCGCATTCAGTTTTATAATACTTCGCATTACTTGGTAGGCATTACCAACACACGTGTTTTCTTCTCGTTTTATTCATATTTTCCAATTATAAATTAAATAATATAATTTGTATGTAAAATATAAAAAAAAAGTTAAATTTAAGCAAAAATAAGTACTTTAATGTCAACATGAGTGTAAAACGCTTGTAATACAACATATATTTACGAAACAACCGAACATGTCATACATGTGGTAATTTTTCAAAGGTTCTATTCCGAAAGTATGAAGACACTGCGAACAGAAGACGGTTGGTTCACTGTTGCCAGACGTGCCAGAATTTTGGTATTTGTACCAGATTTCCTCTCTTGGTACCAGGTACCAGATTTGTCTCATTTTGGTACGTGTATATACCAGATTTTTGTTGGTCGCAAAAATTTACTAATGTAGCAAAAGTATTGTTTGATTTATATTTAATTTTGTAAACTAAAAAATAATATTTTATGGCAACTGCTCAAGAGTATTTTATGATACATTGCACATGCAATTTGTAGCCATACATAATGTTTATGGTTATAAATATTTTAAAAATGATTTACGTATTTTTTTGTCTCCGAGTGAATATGTTCAAAGTGAATAAGAATCTTAATTTGGTAAGATGTTTACCAATAAATACTCTCTGTGTACCCTATGAAATCTAACCTCTAACAATCCAATACCGCAAATAAAATTTTTATCTGTTGTTTGAAAACTGTGCTCATCATATTTGGGACTTAAAGTTACTGTAACGTAATTATAATAAGGAAAGGAGTAGGACGGGCCCCTTCTTTTTATTAAGAATACCATAATTTTATAGAAAATACCATAATTTTATAGCTCACGGCACCAGAAATCCATCTGCCCAATTGGCAACACGGGGTTGGTTTGTGCGCAGCTGGCACGCGCTCTGTGTGTTTGTGTGCGCAGTACCTGCTGAGGACCATCGCTTCGACGGACAAGAAGCTGCAGGAGTCTTCTGCGGGCTGCCTGCGCAACATCAGGAAGCTGGCCTTATCCGCAGACAAGCTAAGGATGGTCAAGCGTCTCTGACCGTTCGCTCTCCGCTGCCTCAGCAACGCCCTCTCTACCCACGTACCTTTTATTAAACTCCTGCAAGTCGCTTTGAAACTTGTGACTGTGAGACAACTTGTGTTAATATTATAAATGATTTGTAATACGTCACTGCAGTCGTCGCCTGCTTTAATGTTGTCGTTCGATGAAAATAAATAATTCCTATATTATACATATGTTGGTTATCGTGCGCGTGTGCTTTTTAAGAGTTCGCGTGCTTTTGAATTGTACACACTTTTGAGTAGCTGCGTCAGGTTGTTGCGCTAAAAACAGTTAGACCCGTCGCACAGCACACACCGAGAGTATCGGATCCGTTTTCGGCGCCATCGGGCAGCAGAACAATCTCTAAGTAAATTAAAATGTACACACACATGCCTTCCGATCGGATGCAATTTTTTTCCCCCGATGTCGGGTCCAATAAAAGTGCAATCCGATCATTTTTTGAAGCTGGGACATCACTTTGTCAGTCCGTGTGACGGGAATAATGTTCGCTTATGAGTGTGAGCAGACGTTCCCGTAATCGGGATCAATTTTGGAGACAGGAAAGCAGACTGTGTTGCTGTCCAGTTTGATCCCTGTCGCACATCGAATAACGTTATCAAGAGAGTAATGTCCACCCCTGTACGGCGCCAGTCTCTCTCTCTCTCTCTCTCTCTCTCTCTCTCTATATATATATATATATATATATATATATATATATATATATATATATATATATATATATCTGTATATATATGTGTGTATATATATATATATATATATATATATATATATATATATGTATATATATATATGTATATATGTGTGTGTATATATATGTGTGTATATATATATATATATATATATATATATATATATATATATATACACATATATATAATTAAATCTTTGGGGTTTGTGCTCATTCTGAAATAGTTGAATAACTTGTCTTTATGAACACGCCGTTTTTCAAAGAGTTCACAGAAAATGTTCTCTCCAAATACCACATTTTCATTAGTGGGCGAACCTGAACCCATTATAAGTTGTTGTTGTTCACGGTAAACTGAGCACTTCTGAAAGGCTTGCTTTTGATCTGCTTACACGCAGACTGTATATTCTTCACCATGTGTATAATTAACATTGCATTGGTTTTGATCACTATATTAATTGCGACAGTCAAGTGAAACTGTGAAATCATCATAAAAGTAAATATTTTGCAAATGCGCTAATTCTTGCACTTAAATACATTTAAAGAAACATTAAGCAAAATAAAATAATTTCGGCAATTGCAAAATGTCTACCCAACACTTTCAATTCAACGTAAAGACATGGGACTGTTTCCCCTCCGTCCGTCGTTGCCAGCTACATGGCCCATGTCATTAAGTTGGTCCGTTAAGATGTATGCAATTAGGGGCAGTAACTTTTTTCAGAGGTTGATTTCAAAAGTGCTCACTTTATCGTGAACAGCCTATACCTTCTTTCGTGCTTTTTAAACCGGTATTTCTGACGCAGGTACAGTATCCATCACGATGTTCTCTAATGAAAACTGAACACATACTGCATTTTCAAACCCACAAAAAGAACTGATACTGCGTAGGATGGATAGAAGCTATTCACGATGAAATAAGCACTTTTGAAAGCCCTGCTTAAAATATACTTGTTAGCATGTCGTGTGTTATTTCGCCTTATGTAAGATTAACATTGTTGTGGGTCTCATCACTTTATTCATTCGTCGGTCAAGTGAAACTGTGAAATTATTTGAAAAGTAAATATCTAACAAATCAGCTCGTTTTCACACTTCAGTGCATTAAAACAAATTAAAAAGAAAGCAAAAGAAATATTTTAAGCTATCATAAATGGTTACCTAACACTTTTTATTCGACGTTAAGACACGGAACTACTTCCCATCCATCGTTACGAACTTTACCGGGCGCATGTCACTCAGGGCGCCCGTTGAAATATATACAGTTAGGGTACAGTGCCTCTTTCCCAAGGTTGATTTCAAAAGTGCTCACATTATCGTGAACAGCCTTTAGTGTCTAAGAATGTGACAATATAGCAACGTCACCTCCTACACGGCACAACATGACCCGGCACGACAAAACCATCGTATCGGACGGTATACTCTGTTTCATGTAAGTTCAATAAATTTTGACAGTTCTCGAAATGTATCCCTCCGCCACAGCTGTTCTGTCGGTGAAGAAAACGATCTTTGTAAACGAACCACGAATCGAATGGCAAGCATTGAAAGACTGACAACTTCTATCCAGTACTTAGCTTCTATAGCTGGTTACAATTCCCAACCGTATTATTTTTGTTATGATCACATACTATACTACTTCGGGTTCTGTTTTATTTTATTGGTGGGGTGGGGAACTATAGTTTACGTCTTTAGTGAGACGTGATTTTTCTGTGGTTCTTCTTATGAGAGAGTGGCGATTGGAACTTGCATTGTTTTGATGATGCAGTGGAAAATTTTGTTCGTACGGAAAAAGCATTCAATTTACTATAACTCAAAAGTTTTAACTTCATCGAAATAACTAAATGCGATAAATGTGTCGCTGTTCGTACCGATGCGAAAAATGCTCAACAGATAAATATCATTGAATTTTTTATATAATTAACTACACTAAAATGGCGCTTATTAAACCACGTACTTTTGAAAACCTCCCGCAAGAACAAAACGCAATAAATACGCCACTGTAAATATCGATGTGCGAAATGCACATTGTAAACATGTTAAGCAAATTTAACTTCTTCGTAAAAATCGTTAGAGTATCAATCAATTAAAAGTCCAAATACATTTCAAATATTCTAACAATAATTTAAGAAAACATAATTTTTAAAACAAACAAACTTACTGTGTTCTCTTCGTAATTCCTAAACACGTGCCGAACTTTGGATAATTAATTCACTAAAATCACTTGTAGGCTACTGATACGAAATAGTTTATTTGCTGACTTATGCAAATAACAAAATACTTGAACTATTTCTTGAAACCAACCAATTTAAACTTCACAACAAACTATTTTACAAAGCGGCAGCCACGTGTCAATAGTTCATTTCACTGAGCTGAGGAGACTGTTCTAAAAAAGCACCTACGACGAACTATACTTAATGAACTACGTAAATTCAAAAATAATTAATTGCATATATAATATTCCGACATTACCAGCAAGGAATTCTCGCATATAGATAAATTTACTATGATGGAAAAGAGCACAATTGCGACGGCTTTTCACCGGGCGGGTGGCAACCATAGACAACAGACTCAACGGAGATTGGTGGAGACCTTTCACATAACCGTGATGTTCGCATGCTCTGTCATGATATTTCTAAATATTTTTAAAGCCGTTGCTCTATAACTAAAAAAAACTCTGTATTAGTCTTTGAGCGTAATTTTAACCATAAAATGTTATAATTATCACTAATTTTCCAGATTATAATTGTTAACACCCAGTACTATTTTCTTTTACAATCATCGCCAAGAGCGCCAATATAATAACACGCATCCTGCAACAACCATCTGCTGACACGGTACTTTGCAAATGGGGGAATTTACTGTTTACATGCTGTGTAGATTCGTCACAACGTGTGTCAAATGTTATTGAAGTTATATGAAACAGAGTATAATAAATCAGGTTCGTCTGCTCTACCGGTTCGATTCCGACACCGACTCTGTCGAATCGGGTTCCGAAAATTATCGGCTCGTGTGCGACGGGGTTTAAGTAGTAATTTTCTGAATCGGTACAGTTTTCGAAACTTTGGAAAAAAAAGTTTCGAAGCGTTTCAACCCATTCAGACCCAGTGCACACATTTGTGTACATTAGGCACGTGGAGGTAATTATTGGTCTTGCTGTACACTGCGAAACTCAATGACCAATGATCTTACCTGTGGGTAAATTATTCGCAAACCGTCTTACTGGCCTAAGTCATAATTGGTTCATATTACTGTACCCAAACATACAGCCTACATCTCACTGACTAAACAACTGTTGTGTCAACTTAAGTACAGCACGCATCATAATTTTTTTTTGTTTGTGACACCTGAAACCGTAAATTAAATTGGGTCCGAAGAAGGTAAGATATATTTAGTTCTTGTAACACGCGTTTATTAAATACTTAACTTAATGCCAATAACGCGTTATTTAATTTACAGTACAGTCAACAAACTGAAAATGAATTGATGAGTATAACCAAACTAAAATTCCAGCTCTGGTGAAGTTATCTCCTCGGGAATTAGACTTATTTTCTTAATTGTGGTGTGCCACTCAGGATGGAATCATGTTAAGATCCTTTCCTATTACGGCAATATACATTCATCTTATGTGGCTAAAGCTTTATAGGTTAAGAGTAGAAAAAATATTTCTAAATATTATTTTTTTCTCCAGGCACTGGCCAACACACAGATAGTATGCGGATTTTACTTTTCAATGGATACAACTTTTTTTAATTTTCTTAGTACTAATTATTAATATTACATTTTTAAATTAATTACCGTTTGTGGTTCACACGGGCTGCCTGCCGGGCGAGGCTTACGTAATACTCACGTGCAAATGAAGGCGTAAAACCAACGACGACAAAACGTCGGCGTAATAGTTTTACTTCGCCGGTTATGTACACAACGGTTAATGAAGACTGTTGGACTTCATGTTTGATTTTAAATTACCATTTCTTTATCAGGATTTCTTGTTGTAGTCTAAACACTGTTTTTAAAGGCTGTTCACGATAAAGTGAGCACTTTAGAAATGAACCTTAGAAAAAAGTTGGGCGTACTGAGTGACATTCACCCAGTAAAGTTGGTAACGCTGGATAAAAATAATAGATCCATATCTTAATGTCGAATGAAAAGTGTTAGGTAACCATTTGTGACAACTTAAAATTATTTATTTTTTTGCTTTGCGTTTTTTTAATGCACTTAAGTGTACAAATCAGCAGATTTGTAAAGTATTTACTTTCTTAATAATTTCCCAGTTTCATTTGACCGACGTATGAATAAAGTGATGAGGCTCGTGGCAATATTAATTTTACATAAGGAGGAAGAACACACAACATGTGTACAAGTAGATGTTAAACAGGGCTTTCAAAAGTGCTCATTTTATCCGTGGACAGCCTATAACTGTATTATTGAAATGACTGAAACTTCTTGGGTGAAGTAAAGCCAAGTTTAAAAATTAGATTCAAGCATTTATTTTAAAAAAATTTCTACACTACGTGAAAAATATTCACTGTCTTTATGTGATCACGTTGAACCAGCAGTGAGTGCTGTCAACAGAGGTGACAGTAATGCCGTAATCACGTAGCTCCGACAAGCCCGACACATGCGGTGCGACACGACAGTTAAAACACAACAGCCAATCAAATACAAGGCACTTTTTACGTCAGCACAATGAAATCAACCGCACTGCCAGCAGTTTTGGATAAGAACCGAGTTGTATATTTTTCGTGTCATGCAGCACGATAAACCAGGTGCACAATACCGTAAAACGAAATAATTCTGATAACTTTCCCCTATAGTGGAAAATTTGCATCTTGGAAAAGAAGAATTATTTACCATTTACTGTATTAAAGTTGCAACATTAACATTCGTACCTTGTAGTGCTTTAGTGATATATCTGCAACAATTTTGAGTTATCGTGTGTTCCGAATTTCCCTTCTATCCATCGCCTTCGAAATTAATTTATTCGAAAAGCACCTTGTCAATAATGCCGAAATAAACACTGTCGTGATATAAACTCAAGCAGTCACACTGAAAACATACTTTTTCGTGCCGTCGTTGCCATTTTCCGCGTGTCGCATCGCGCCCGTCGGAGCTGTGTGACACTAGCGTCACAGAGTGTTGAACTCTCATTGACAAAGTGAGCTATAAGAGACCCGTGCACCTGGCGCACCAAGTCAAGTTGTAGTGTGCTTGTAGTACACGTTTTTTAAAACAAACTCTGTCACATGTGCACAATCTGTTTGCACACGAGCTCTATAAACTAGGGTGGGATACAACTTTCTAACAGATCACGCTTGTTGCAAACACTGTTTTGAAGTTCTTCAATATGGCCAATAATGGCATTTCGAGACTTTTGCAGCTTAACATGTGCTACGCGAATTCCTGCAAAACCAGTATAGGACACTGATTTAAACTTTACTGCAAACTTTCCACAAATAAATTTATATGTTGATAACTTGATAATAAAATTGGGGTTTTTATGTTCCCGCTATATATATATATATATATATATATATATATATATATATATATATATATATATATATATATATATATATATATATACCGCCCGGGACTTTTTTGAGAAGAAAAATACACGCTTCTTTGCTATTAAAGTCTTTTGTAATATTTATGTGTAGCCTATTTCTTGGAAAAATTAGAAAATTTAATAATTAAATAAAATATGACTAGTAAACAAAAGTTTACATTTGTCTCGATACAGAGTTTGAGAGTATCATTTCTCACACATAAGTTTTCGTTTCATGTCTATATCTTCAAAATTAGCTTCAAAAAACCCAATTTTATTAACATGTATTTCCCTATACCAAATTCTCAACCAGGCAACGAACTTTAAAGTCCCGTAAAGAACACGTACTGCGACGAGAACACTGCACGTCAGTTCAAAGCCCTGCGCTTAGAGGCAATGGCGCACTCGAAGCACGTGACAATGTCGCCCTTATCGCTACCGCGCTTCAAACGCGGAAGGCATCTCCAGGTAGACGGACCCCTTAAGGATGGTGCTGTTGAGACTGGAGGCGAGGTTGTAGTGTGCAGCTGACTGCTGGAATGTTGATGGCCTCGCCTGCTGGAGTCGTGCTCTCGCATCCAATTGCTGTCATCGTGGAGAGAAAATGTCGCCATTCCATCGCCTCACCACACCTGTCAAACATATGCAGATCTATACTATGCCTGCTTCTCGGTAAAATGAACAATTTTTTAAGCCTGGCTTGATTCTTTATAAAGACTGTTCTCGATAAAGTGAGAACTTTTGAAATCAACTTATGAAAAATGTCACTGCTTCTACCAGCATATAGTTTAACAGGCACGCTGAGTGGCGTGCAGCCAGTGAGGTTGGTAACTACGAGAGGAAAGTAGATCCATGCCTGAACGATGAATTAAAAGTGCCAAGTATACATTTGTGAATACTGAATCTATTTATTTTGTATTCTGTTTGTTTCTGTTACTTTCCTAATTATTTCACAGTTACACTCAACCGACGCCTAAATAATGTGAATTAGGCAGATTACAGTATTAATTTTACATAAGATGGAAGAATATACAGTGTGTCTACGCGTAGATCTTAAGCAGGGATTTCAAAAGTGCTCAGTGTATCGTGAACAGACTATACCTACAGCATATTATGTAACATCCACCTTAAAACTGGCGTCCAAGTGTCCAAGTAGTGAATCTAAGAATTTGCAGAATCACATATAAAGAGCATAGCTGAAGAACAACGAATTTTTTTTTTAAGTCCCTGGTAAATGGGATACAATTCGCAATGACATCCATTGTTATTTTCCTGTATAGTCCATTCATGGCTCTTCCAACTGTTCTGAAGATCTGTATTCAGGATATACCTCCGACTCATACAAACAAAGCTAGAATATTACACCAAAGGGGACCGAACCTTATTTGTGTGCACTTAATACAATATAATATTTTCAACGAGAACTATTTCTTATAGGCTGTTCACGGTAAAATGAGCAATTTTGAGGCCCTAGTTACTATTTCCTTTCAGCAATTTCTAATCGTTTAACCACCTATTTAAATGAACATTTCCATGTAAGTAATAAACGTAGTGTGTGTATTCCACCGCACTCGGAAGTTAACGTCTAATAAAGACTAAAATAAAATAAATTTATTGACCATTATTCCAAATGAGAGGTCTTTCAAAAGTGCTCACTTTACAGTGAATACCCTATACTAGGCATTATCAACACATCTATTTTCTCCCTCATTTTATTCATATTAATTATAAATGAAATGTAATTTATATATAAATATATACTAAATTTAATTTTTACAAAAAAATATTTTTTTATGTCAACGTAATTATAAAACGCCTGTAATACATTACATATATAGGAAAAAACCTGACACGTCATACATGGGGTGACACTTGAAATGTTTGATTCAAAAAGTGCGTAGACACTGCGAATAGACTATACAGCGATATTTATAAAATAATTTTAGAAGAACGGAAGTTCACAAACTTGGAGTAGCGCATGAATGCGGGGGTAAGGGAAGCAGGAGATCCCCGAGAAAACCCACCGACCAGCAGCATCGTCCGGCACGATTCCCACGTGCGAAAATCCGGGAGCGGCCCCGCCGGGAAATCGAACCCGGTTTGCCTTGGTGTGAGGCGAGCGCTTTAGCCGCTGCATCACCGCGGCCCCACTGGGGAAAGAAGTGTTTGTTGGTGATTATATTTGGAAACCAATTGCACACTATGTGGACAAGTATATTCATTCGATAAGCGGGGAGAGAAAGGGATTCGTTACACGAATTTTACCTTTGTCCGCGAGAACCAAATTCATGTATGACAACTCCTTAAAAGGTTGAGAATAACGTGTAAATATTGTTCATGAAACCTCCAAATGCCTATTTTTATTATAGACTCTTCATGGTAAAGTGAGAACTTTTTGAAGCACTCTGACTTGGAATAACAGTCAATAAATATACTTTATTGTAGCCATTGACGTTAACTTCCGAGTGAGGTGGAATTTTTATTACTTACATGGCAATGTTTATTTATAAAAGTGTCGGGAGGATAAAAAATTACATAGGAAAAATGTAACAAGGCCCTCTAAAGTGCTCACTTTACCGTGAACAGCCTATAATGTTTGGTTGTGTTGTAAAAAGCAAAAACATGTGACTTGATTGCTCGTTGAAGAATTTTTTTTTTTGGGGGGGGGGGGGGGGAGTCGAAATTACGAACACATCTTTTGCCATTTTATTTTTACAGTGATTAAATAAGGTTTATGAAATATTATCTCAAGCATGGATTTTTATGATTTATCTGTAACTTTTCTAAGTAGGGCACATGTTCAGGAATATATATGTCTACAACATTTAAGGCCGTCTTCGGTGTTATATCAAGAAAGTGCAGGCAATTTAGGCCGCCTACCTTTATTATGATCCCATTCGCGGCCATGCTTGCCCAATCCCAGTAGAGACGCGAAGCAAGTGTGCTGTGCTTATAATATTTCCTGCATACCCAGGCGTATGGGGCTCTCTGCCTTGGGACGCACTTAATCCTATCCCTAACTCGGACGTGCGATTCTCATTTTAGAATCGTGCGGTGGCTTGTAGTGAACTGTTGCAAGGTAAGCCAGAGTTAGCTCTGTGCTGGACTCTGTTGCTTGCTAGTTTACACTTCCACCACTGAAACGTAATTCGGCAGCTGACGCCACAAGGCGCGTGTAATGGGTCCCTTGCTGCTCGCTTATGAGTGGTCGGAATGCATTCAAGGCTGCGCGGTGGTTACTGGTTCCAACTATGCACCGAGAAAGTACAGCGTGAGCAAACACCAGCTTACCTTGCAACAGTTCACCCCACGTTACTGGAATCATTGTAGGTTAACCCTTTCAGACCAACTTTAATTTACAGTTCCAGGTGTTGCGGACAAAACATTTCACGATGCGTGCTAAACCTAAGTAGACACAGCTTTTGTTTCGTTGTCACAGCCAATGAGGTGTAGGCTACATGTTTGGGCACAGTAACATGAACCAACAACTATGACCTAGACCAGTAAGATGAATTGCGAATAATTTACCCGCGGGTAAGATTATTGGTCATTGAGCTTTGCAGTGTGTTGTAGAGACCAAAAATTACCTATAGGCACTTATGAGCATCTATGAAAGTCTTGCTTACGTTCTGCTTATATGCACGTTATGTATTCTTCCACTTCATGTAAGATTAACGTTGCCATGGGCCTCATCACTTTATTCATGCGTCGGTCAAGTGAAACTATGAAATTATTAGAAAAGTAAATTTTTTTCTAATGTGCTAATTTTTACACTTTGATGCATTAAAATAAAACAGAAAGCGAAATAAATAATTTAAATTATCAGAAAAGGTTACGTAACACTTTTTATTCAACGTTAATGTACTTCCCATCCATCGTTACCAACTTTACTGGACGCATGTCACTCAGGGCGTCCGTTAACTCCTTCATATTATCCCGAGAATACTCGTTCACGAACGACGTGTTGCAACATACGTGAAATCATGGTCGGTGCTGTACGATATCAGAAGCCAGTACAAATATAAACAGCGCCTTTTTTTCCCTTGGCTATTGCTATTGGCTGCTGCAAGCTCACCAACAGTTTATCACTGGTCCTTGCCGGTGCCATAAACCAATATAAACTATTTTTATAGGTTCCTTCATGTAAGTTATTGCAAGGAATTCATAAGTACTTCTCATGACAAAAATCTCCTCTTTTGCAACACCTGGGACGAAAAATCAATGCGTAAGTTAAGGGGTTAAAATATAAGCTGGCAGGGACAGTAACTTTTTTCCAAGGTTGATTTCAAAAGTGCTCACTTTATCGTGAACAGTCTCTACACCAGCGTAGTGTTCACCACAATCGTGTACACCGTGTCTGAGAGTGGGTTTTGGGAATAGATACTGACGTCAGAAGGACTGGCAGGTGCGGTAGAGGCCGGTGTATCCGCAGAGGCGCGCCCTCATGGCGGGCAGCAGTGTAGCCGCCGCCGACAGGTTGTTGAGGAAGTTGGAGCACTCGCACAGCAGCAGGTACATCTTGTCGCCGCTCGACACCGACTTGTGCAGCGTGATCCTGCGCAGGCCCACGCATTTCGGCAGGTAGCGGTACAGCATACGCGCCCCTGCAAACACAGCACCGCACTTCTTCACACCCCGCCTGCCATCGGTCTGTTTGAATTACATCCTGCTCATCGTTACCCGAGCTCTTTTGAAATCAGCGTTTGGAAAATGTTGCTGTCCCTACTCGCATATACCGTAAACCGGGGTACTCGGCACTCATAGTTGCTGAAATTACCCTACAGTGAGACCACAAGCGCTATACTTTCCGAGCCAAGCTCTTCTCGTCAAGGTGATATTTCACATTTTGTTTTATTTGGTTATCTGTAAGAGCTTTGGAAAAGTGACCCTAAATGCAGTTATTAGTTGTCAAATCATTATAGTTTTCACAATATAACACTCAAAAGTCTTAATTTCCCTAATTCTGCAGCATACTAGGCTTTGCTCCTAAATATTTTTTCCAGTCAAATTGCATTTAATGTAATCTGTATGGTGTGCAGAACATACTGATTCAGTATGGGTGCGATTTATAAACAGCTGAGCGAGTATTGGCACTCCGAATTTTGTTGAAAATTGGGGCCAGACTTGTCGTAAATATATTTTTGTTCATTCAAGCGAAACTGTTAACATTCATTTAGTAAATTGTTTAAACCATAAACTGTAGAGGAAAAGTGGTTTTTGGTCCTTTCGTAGTTTATAACGCAAATGCAGTGTGCAGCGCTTAGACTCTAATTCAACAATTTGAACCTGCCTATAACACTCTTGTGTCATAATTTGAGTGATATATTTAAAAAACTAAAATGATTTGACAACCAACAACTACATTAACGGGGCGCTTTTCGAAATCACTCTCAGACAACCAAATTCCAAAATAATGAGAAATATCACCTTAAAAGGCATGAGCCACATATTATAACGTGTTTATAAATTAATTGACCAATCTCTTTCCCCACCACTGTACGTGCACTTAACACAGTGATAGTCTCTAGCTCATAACCATACTCCACGCAAGTATTACACTCTCCAAGTAAAGATGTTGTGACTCGTATATAAAATACGCCGAGAAGAAAACAACTATTATCATTCTTATTATTCATTACACAAAAGCATGCTACTGAACTAAGTATTGTATTAGACATTATACCGTTCATGGAGCACCTAGCTAAGATATTTACCTACCTATTCAGTGAGACTTTGAGGAAATGCCAGTGATAATTTACATTCTAACACTTCATTGCATTCGGAAGTTTAATGTTTTAAAATGGCGAAATTAAGAATATGTCTCACCTTCAACAAGTTATCACAAAATTAATAAACGGGCACCAGAACCAACAAAGAACAAATAAAAGACTGCGCTAAGATCAATTTCGTTGTTTGACACTCGCTTAATAACTGAATGCTCATTTCCTGCCATACCTAAAAATACGCCACGCTTCAATGACTCAGCCAATATGCTGTTTGTTTTTCCGTTTGTATATATGATACTTTCCCCTGTAAACATATTCTTATCTGTACATCTAGTCGTGTTATCCCCAAATTACGAAAATTAAAATTCAACCGAATATTTCCATTTATTGAGTAAGAGTAAATGATAACTTTGAATGTAAAAAAATCGTTCATTAATAAGTCGTCATTTCAATAAAATTTGTCCAAACGAAATTTGCAAAACTTTGAATTGCAGATTTGTTTACTATAAATGTATGTCGAAATTAAATATGACTCATCATTGGAAATCAGGCAATTATTTTCCTTTATTTGCGAGTTTATTTACGACTATGTCTGCGATTTTCATATTTCAGTTACAGCTCATTTTCAGTTCACGTGTTTAGTTTGTTTTATAGAGAAATAGTGAGATGTCAATAAAGTGGAATGTACATTTTTTTTTTAATACTGATTACCTTTAAACTCGCTTTCAGAAGTGCGAACTAGATCAGTATTTGTAAGTTTCAAGTAACGACATATTCGGAAATAATGTCTACAAAAAAAATTATTTCGGCTTAGGATTAGGCTAATTGTTAATTAGAAAGTTACTTCATGTCTTTCGCTTTTCTCAAGGTCATTGATTCCAAGAACCTTTAGCTTAACTGTTTAATTGTAACTTGTACACGTGAGTTGAGTTAATGCATGACTGCATTTGGCGAACTCCATGTTTCCTGAGAAGACTTGTTAAATCTCGTGTATATGTTCATCGTTATTCAGGTCAAATTAGACAACACTCGGTGGATTTATATCCACGCCAGGTAACTCGTAAAACTGGTCTGTGTGGTGTCTAAAGCGACAAGGATATTCCACAATTCAGTATCACGCTACTACACTCGACGTTTGCCACTGACATCAACTATTTATTATAAGATTTATATATATTTTTTATATATTTTCCTTACCTGATTGGACTTCAGTAGTTCAATATCCATTATTTCAAGTACTTTATGTCGTTGTGCGTGCTAGAAGTGGGACCGCCAAAGTTAATGTTTCTACAATAGCACGTTTGCGTGGGGGCTATGAGTAATTGGTTATGACTAGCGGCACCTGTTATTCGCGAGAAAATTCTTTAACAGTCGTTCTCTAAAACACTTAAGTTCATATACACTTTTGCGAGTGGATGATTTTTATTGCAATGAGTATTAGGCGTCTCCCGCCGAAACACGGATGTTTCCTATGAATGTGACATCTGGCCCAGTTTGTTGAGAAAATGCCTTGTCACTAGATCACCAGGCCTGTGAGCAAAGGAAAGTTGTAGGCGTGCGCTTAGGAAATGGCTGTCTAGCCTGCACGTAAATATTTTCGCGTAAAACAGGTGGCCCGAGTTATGGACTAATATTTCGTCCACATCGGGGTTATTAATTGCATTGTATAGGGCTTATCAAGGTCCCGCGGTGTTATGCCTGAAGGCTTATAAGGGGAAGGCTTACAAACTAACCTATGACCTAACATCCATGCCTTGCCCTCGCGATCGAAACAGCAAAAGAACGTACTAAGTACATCGTTATAACATTGGTGAGATGTCGGCACAGTGGGGTGCCGTACGGAAAGAAAAGGGGTGTTCATAATAGGGACTTTTCGGGGGGGGGGGGGGAAATCTCGGAAAGTGGTACAATTCCACTCTAATAATTACACAGAAAACGAAATTACTACTCTTGGAAATCATTTCCGAGGAAACACCAAGCTTCGCTGTGTCGGTGACCACTTCGCGATCACCACCTACAAAAAACAGCTGGCGCGCCTTGAATCACGCTTTTGGGGATTAACTTCCCTGCTGGCGCTGAGGACTCTGGTTCGGTGCGTCATTTTTGGCTACGCTTGAACAGTAATTTTATTTGCGAGGGGGCTACACTTGTTCCTTAAATTGTTATTATACCAAGGGACACTGTATGGCGAGAAAGTGACGAGGGTAACGCTCTCGGGGATTAGTATCAACCTAATGTATTGTGGTCAGCCGAGTGTTGTAAACAATGTTATACTGTTGTCGTGGTTGTCAGCGGACCGCCAGGCTGCTTTGACACGTGCCACCACTCAGCCATTCAGAGGGCAATAATCGCCTGGGTAAAATTCGCCTGCTGCACCGGCCACTGCGCCCTGGGAGTCCGGTGCGGGGTGACCAGCGCTTCAGACAATCAGGATCGAGGAAACACGCAACCATGGCATGCAGTAAGGAACCATCCCAGCAATCACCTGGAGCTAATTCAGAAAATGGCGGTCGGACCGGGGATCGAACCCGCGTGTTACCAATGCGCCACCCTCGCTCAGTCGGAGTGTCGCCTGCACCGCTTTCTGCCGGGGAACATGGGATCGCGATTATCATCCGCTTGCCTGCTCATCGGGAACGCAAATTCATGAGCATGGCTAGCCGAGCGTAGTGGGGGTTACGATATACTGATACTGTCTATTCACCGTTTCTTCGCACTTTTAAAACCAAACCTTTGGAAAATCATCCCTTATATGACGGGTTTGGTTGTTAACTAAATACCCCATATACCACATGAATTCCATGCTTCTCTTAAACACAAAAGTATCTTACTTTGGTTTAATTGAACTGTTACTTACATTTAATTTATAAATTATAACGAGGGCTGATTCAGAAGTCATGGCGACTATTGTTTAGCTCCCGAAAATGACCCAACACAGGAAATGTACTACGTACAGTTGAAAGTGAACGACATATACATTTTAAAGGTGACATCACATGGGGCAAAGATGCAGGAATATCCGGCAAGGAAAAATGACAAACATGGCTGCTTGAAATCACCGTTTAATTGATATATTCTCGTACAAACTGTATACACTCTACGCCCATGTGAACGTGTACGAGCTGTTTAAGAGTGGGATGGACACCCGCATTTTCTGTGAAATAGTTGTTTGCGCGAATACGCGTATCTCGCCAAATACTACTTTTTGTCAGAAAAGATTAAAAAAAAGAAAAAAAACAATTATCTATGCTCCCATTTTCTTTACTTTTGTCTCGGAGGAAAAATCGTGAAAATGGTCAAATATCGCATATTTAAAGCTTGCTTATGCAGTTTCCTTAGGCGGCAAAAGAAAAGTGCAAAGATACGGGCGTAGTTTAATCTGTGATTTTTCATCGCGTTTAATAAAACCCCACTGTTACATATCTAATTTGTATAGTACAGCGTCACGACGGAAACACTGCACGCCTTGCGCGTAGGAGCGATGAGGCATTAGGCGTGCGTGTGTCACCTGTATGGCTCCCTCGCATCTTGACCTTGGACGTGGAGTTCTCACGGAGGTCCATCCCACTCTTAACATCCTTCAAAGTAGTCTCCGAGGTTGTCCACGGTTCGTTGCCAGCGATGAGGCGGACGGCAAATACCATCGGCTTCATGAGATCCGTCAATCTACGCCACCTCAAGTCGAAATGCTGTGACGATGTCTGCCTCATTGCTGGCAACAAACCGTGAAAAACCTCGGGCACTGCTTTGAAGGATTTTAAACAGCTCGTACACGTACGATATATACCCGTTCACATGAATGCATACTGTTTGTACGGCAATACATCAAATAAACGGTGATTTCAAGCAGCCATGTTTGTCTTCGTTCCTTGCTGGACATTCCTACATCCATACCCATGTGGTGTCACCTCTAAAAAGTTCATGTCGTACACTTTAAACTGTAAATAGTACATTACTTGTTTTGGGTCATTTTCGGGAGATAAACTATACTTGCCATGACTTCTGAATCAGACCCCATAATAAATATTTTTCTGATCGTTCATATGAAAAAATCAGCGAGAAAACAGGTGCGTTGGTAATGCCTAGTAAGAAATAGTTCTTATGCAAAATATAATTCAACAGAGTGCGCACGAATGCGGCGCGTTGTCCCTTTTGGTGTAATTTTCTAGAATTGGATAAGCCTTGTTTGCACAAAGAAAATCACAGGCCCTAAGTATAGGTATGTACAGCTAGATTTGGCGTGGTGGCATTTTAACAGTACGGTTTGTAATATATTGTTTATTTTAATGGCTTTAAAGTAGAGTATAAAGTCCCATTAATTAAAGATGAATTGTAATTAACTGATTATTTGGAGAACTCTAAATATATATCCACTTGCCACATGTATGACACTATAAAATTCCCTACCATTACTTATAAATCGGAGCACAAAGTATACTTTAATATATATATATATATATATATATATATATATATATATATATACACAGAGAGAGAGAGAGAGAGAGAGAGAGAGCATGCGGCATGCACTCACCGGTCCAGTAGAGCCAGTTCTTCTCGAACTTCTCGCGGTCGTCGCCGTCGAAGACCTTGTAGACGGAGATGATGTAGCCGGTGGCGGGCGACTGGGGTCGCTTGGTGCGCGGGTCGAACGGCGGCCGCGCGATGGTCGCTACCTCGTCGAACAGCTCGAGCGTGTGGTCGACGGTGTGGCGCGTGAGGCGAGGGTTGAACCTGCGCAGTGCTTCGACGCGCACCTGCTCGTGGAACTGCACCGGGTCCGCCTGGTTCTTGTTGATCACGTAGTACGAGATGAACGGGAACTCCGCTGCGGGCATTACAGACACACACACCTCGCTTCGTGGCGGTTTCACAAACATCGGCGCAGATCATAGCTAGAGATGATGGCTAGAGACTTGCAAAATTCGCGTTATTATTTAGTTACATGATTGTCACGACGGTCCTTTATAAGCTGTTCACGGTAAAGTGAGCACTTTTGACACGCCTCTCATTTGGAGTAATAGTCAATAAATATATTTTATTTTACCCTTAGACATGAACTTCAGAGTGAGGTGGAATATATACACTGTCTTTAATACTTACACGGCAATATTTTGTCTTAAAAGGTGGTTAAAGGTTAAGAAATAACTGAGAGGAAAAAAATAACTAGGGCCTCAAAAATACTCACTTTACCGTGAACCACCTATACATACTTAAATACAATTCGTGAATTCACAAGCTACTGACAACTATATGGCGTCATTTACCTGTGTAACTGTTTCACTGGCGAGTGGCCACTAGGTCATGGAGCCTTTATTATTGACTGAAAGCGTCCTTGGGACGTGTCACACAGGTTGTCGACGAATGGCAGAAGTCAAACGAGTATACATCATATTGGAGTTTGGTCTGCAGCCACAAAATATCGCGAATTTTGCAGGTCCCTAACGATGGCTTATCGCTAGAAAAGAATGACTGTTTACTATGATCCAACGTACTGTACACATGTCCGACAGTTTTCTTTCATTACTGGCTGCCATTCATGTATGAAGCTGCTACCCAATTTCAATGGGCCAATGAGGATTCTGGTACTATAAGGCGGAGCGTTCATGATTGGCCTGCAAACAACTTAGCCGAGTCAAAACCTTGTTCGTCCAATCACGAAAGAAAATTAACTAGTTAGAGTATAATAAAAGAGATGTTGGCTCCAAAAATGTTCGCTGTTTTTCGATCATCTCTAATCATAGCACATAATAATAGAACATTATCACGGCCAGAAACCTTGTGCGAGAGTGATTCACATTTGAACACTTCTGTATTATTTTCATGCAAGAGAATTGTGTGACATCAGTTGGCAATTTTATCAAATAACGTTCTAATGATTTTACTGGCTTACTAGACACGCATACACAAACACATACAAAACGAATTTTAGTAAAACGCTGTGATATTGAGTTGAAAATGGACAGTGATTTAAAAGAGTTGGCAATTTTTTTTTTTCATTAAAATCTTGGTTTTTACGAATGTTTATTTATAAACAACCTTCAAAATTTTCTTCCATTAAAATATCACCTGTTCTTTCCTCTAAATTTATATATTGCAACATTTCTTCTTTTCTGCACCAGAGCTGTGTTCCTCCATTTTAAAAAAAAATCGAACTTCGTTGAAAATGTTATACTCTTATCTGATAGGCTGTTGCCCCCTGCGTCCGCATAAGAAATTGAAATTTTACAATTCCCTGCGTATGCACTACGTAAGAATCTCTCTTGCAAACGGCGTGTTATGCGCAGTTTGGAATCAATAGGTTTGAAATCATGCAGCGCTTAATTCTTGTGCACACGACCTATGTTCTGTCTATTGTTTTTGCTTTCAACTTTGGACAAAACTTAAGGGAACATTTGGGATTTACGTATATTCCTCTTAAAAGTTATTTCGAAATTGAACTTAATTTTCCTCCGTTACATGTTACATATTTATAACCGCAATCAAAGATGCTCTCATTATTTAATAATGTTTTTCCTTACTTCAAAAATTATCTTAATTAGTCGTCTGGGTCATATCAAGCTTTGCTTTTGAATGTATGTTCATAAAGTTTGATTACAAACATTTGTAACAAAATTATATCCAAGTTGGATGGGATTTCTCCATCTTCAACCCGTGTGCCACGATGGAAGTTTCCTCGGAATATTCCATGCAAGTTTGCATAGCCGCTGGTATGTATTGTTCTATGGGTGATTAAGCCAACTGCCCATAGACTAAAGATGAAGTAGACTGCTTATTAGTCTTCTGCGTACGTACCCAACATTGACCTACCCCAATCCTACACAACTGTCTAAGTCACTTGGTCAACAGTGATGAACGTGTTTTGTTTACATATGAATTTTCAAATGACATGCAATTAATACAATGCTTTTACCAATTCGAATTTAGTCAAACTGCATTAAAAATTGTTTAGAGGAAGTAAACAAACATCTCTTAGCATTTGTTTACAAATCAGTTTTCTAACCTAGAATCCAAACCATGCCGTTTTCGCTAGACGTGTTGGCTGAAAAGCATTTCGATGTTGGGACACGGGATCGAGATCGCTCCACCTTATCTTTAGTCTATGCAACTGCCCGACTGCTGGCTGTTTTCGCTGACGTATTCGTAATTGTCCTTGTGCAGTTTACACTGTGATGGTTTCCTTCCAAAAGTTGACAAGGTGGTCGGGTGTGGTATAGACGGTAGTTGTATTTATATTTATTTTGTTTTTAGAAACCTCAATAAGGTCACTAAATAAGAGTTGGATAACTAATACGTACAAGAACCGCGGAAATGTTGTTTACTGAAGCTACAGTAGCATTACGTGAAATTAATGGTAAGCATTTGTGTTCATTTCATACAAAAAGTGGCACTTATTGCACTCGCGTTTGCTTTTGTGGCAGCAAGTTTCACGGGACAGGTTATTTTACACAGAATACTCCTCCATACCTTGCATGCAAGCTCGGATAACAGGTCTTCTAGAAAATTCAGCCGGGGCTTGTGCGGAATATTGTATTGCGGCACGCGAATTTTAGTTTTAGGCTATTGACGGTAAAATGGGCGCTTTTGAAAGCCCTGCTTAAAATCCACTTGTATGCACGTCATGTAATCTTCCGCCTCACGTGAGATTAACATTTTCGTGGGCCTCATCACTTGATTCATGCGTCGAACAAGTGAAATTGTGAAATTACTTGAAAAGTAGATATCTAACAAATATGCTCATTTGTACACTTCGATGCATTAAAAAATAAACAGAAAGCAAAATAAATAATCTAAGTTATCAGAAATGGTTACCTAATACTTTTTATTCGACATTAAGATATGGAACTACTTTCCCCTCCATCATTACCAACTTTACTGAGCGCATGTTACTCAGAGCGCCCGTTAAAATGTATACAGGTAGGAGCAATGACTTTTCTCTAAGGTTGATTTCAAAAGTTCTCACTTTATCGCGAACAGCCTTTAATATATAGTACATGTTGTTTACAGTAAGTGTTAAAAATGTCCACTGTCGTCTTTTCAGTACGTGCTGGTCCTTCAGTGATATAGTTTTCGACTGATCTGTTGGTGATCTTACGTAATGCGTTCGTATATAAATACTTTTATAAACAGGAACTAACGTAAGTAACATATGCATAATAAACACATTCAAATCAATTAAATATGATTTTAAAATGTGGTTTTCGCCTTTACTAATACCATTTTAATGATAACGTGTACATTCTGACTGTTATTTCATTTTCACGTGACCATCACAGTGCTCGAGCTTTACCTTTACACTGCATCAAGTGAGTGCGTTTATAACGATCTATCAAAAAATTGAAAATTTTCCAATCGCGAACCCGACTATGCACGGTTTGATTTATGTTTTAAACTGAAAACTGAATTTTCTGTTGGAAATGTATCCAACATTATGATTTTCGTCAATTTTGGTGCATTTGTTTTAAATTTTAAAAGCATATTTAAGTTGCGACTATTTGAGTGTCCTATCGTAATGAAACCCGCGTGTTTGAACAGCATGAAACGCGTAAACCAACAAAATTTTAAGTGTTCAGAAAAATAGCAGAATTCTAAGGAGCCTCTCAGCTGCAATCACCGAAAAGCACACTAAATAAAAAAAATAATTTACTTATGAACTACGTTCAAATAAGTAACAGCAAGAAACTTCTAATAAAAAGCGATAGCGAAATAGAAAGTAACTTATGAGAAAAGAGGAAAGTAACAGCTGGGTAAATGTGAAAACTTTGCTTACCAAATATATACTTAGAGAAACCAAAATGTAAGTCGAATACAAAACATGTGTATTAAAAGGAATAATAATTTCTGAAATGTGCAGTATAAATGCAACAACGCACAGTCAAACCTGCGAGTTAATGCCATCACGATCGCGATGGGACGTAGCAAGAGAAGTGCAAAACTCACATCGGGCAATGAATAAAACTTAACTTTATTTAATTTCAATATTCTGGTATTAATACAATGTTAATAATAGTAAGTACGTTTATTGCCCTATACAGGTTGCTTGGAAATTTCCCTTACCAACTCATAGAATTTGTAGAGTAGATGATATTATGAATAAGAACCCATATCCAGAAACATACCGTTTCCGTGCTACAATCGTTTCAATTCGGGTATTTTACACATGATCATCCAGAATACCTGCCTAAACATAGATAGAAAATCTGTGCTGGAATCCCTGCACATGCGTGGTATTAGGGTTTACGTCTGCCCAGGCATGGCTGTTTCGAGAATAGAGAACACTGTTCCTAGTGAATTTACATTCATCTGTGGTACCCTTTGAGATGGTAAAGATGTAGTTGTTGCTCATGCAGAACCTCCAAGACTATGCTGGGAGCAACACCCATTGCACACGCAATTGTTCGCGTACTCGCTGACGGGCTCTGTTCACCGTGATGCAGTACAGCCTCTTCCAATTCGGGAGTGCAGAGTCTCTTTGCAGCACCACAGTCGGAACGACTGTCGGCGGTGAAGGTACCTTGGTCTCTGAGCTGTTGCCTAACTGTGGTAAAAAGGGTATGCGATGGTGTAGCGCGTTGTGGATAACGCTCTTGATACAGCCGACGAGCTGTTCTTCCATTACCTTCAGCTGTGCAATACACAAGGATCATGTCTGCGTATTCCGCACACGTGTACTCAACCATGTTAATCGGAGACACAAAGGCGCGTGAATGGGGCTCGGGCAGGGTAAACGTCACGTGCCATCAGATGGTTGTCTGAAGTAATGTACTGCCTACCCGGTTGTATACAAACACAGGCACATCCGAGACATTGATGTTTCCCTCAGCGGAAGTGGAGGAGTGATACACCTGATTTTAAATGATTGTAGCACGGAAACGGTACGTTTACGGACATGGGTTCTTATTCAAAAGATAGTCTACTCAGTCCCCTCTACAAGTCCTAGGAGTTTGTAAGGGGAATTTCCGAGCACATATATAGAAAGCGGGTGAAAACACTGATGTTCGGTAGGTTTTTTTACAGCTTGCTCTACAATATAAACGTGGCACGCTTCCCACAACTATCCGTTATTTTTACTGCTATATATCTTAATCTTGCAAACTCCTAACCTTTAATTCTTTATTGCATCTGTTGTAATTTTTCAAAGTTTTATTGTCTTTCTAGGTGTTATTTTTCACTTTAAATTTCACTGTCTACGGGAATAAACTCAGCCTATTTACAATCTACCTAAAATGCATGCCGTGACTGCAATAGGTTGTGCAATTCGAGCACAACAATGAGAGGTAAGGAAAGTAAAATTTTCGGCTTGAGTCAAGATTGCTGTAGGCTGCAAACCACGTGAAACAACCAAGGTGTTCACTCATTACGAAACATGCAGGCCTCGGGCTCGAAAATTCCCAGTGCGGCCTTTCTGCCACTTGAACCAGCAGATTAAGTATGGCACGACTATTTAAAACGAAAGTGTGCTGGATTTATTACCTGAATACGCCTTTAAAATCAGACCGACGCTTGTGGTACCTGGAATAATAATACAGTTGAAATAAATATGTTTTCGTTCTGTCGGGTATACGAGCACTATGCGAACATGACCTTGAGTTGGTGAGGTGAGGGTGGGGGCCCGCGGAGACTGGAGGAAATTTTTGGCGAGAGCGAAAATCTTCGGGCAGTTTATCTCGCGATCTCGGTGCGCTAGAGCGCTGTTTTTTTGGTGCCAAACGGAAGACCTCGTCCAGATATGTTAATTTAAGCCATAAAAATCAAGTACCTATTTCATTGCTTTCATTGCATTACCATATCGTAAACCGACTTACTTTGCACCTGATGGGGTAACGTTGCATCACTCAAACTTAGTATTTTGATGTCATTTGATGTAGTGGTGGAAAACATTACCTGGGTGGATAGCAATAAAAATTTGAAATACCCTAGCTACAGTAGTCTTTGCCAAATGGCCACCAGCATGTGCACAGTAATCCAGGTTTACGGCATCCAGCGAATAAGTTTTCGCCCCTAACTCACGCCTATTCACACAAAACCCAAGGTCGTGTCACCAAAACACAGCCATAAACCGACATTTTTAGTCCCCGACAGGTGGTGATCCAGGCGGGGGGTTGGTACAATTGATATGACCACCATCCCCCAGAAACCTTGCATTGACATGAAACTCTCTTGCCAGTGTTTTAAAACTGAGGCAAAATAATATCAGAATTGTTCGTTATTTAAATTTTTTAAATTAATTTTATATTGGTCCTAGAATTATGATTGGGCAACAGCGGCGCAGCGGCTAGAGGGCTCGCCTTCCACAAAAGCGAACCGGTTTCGAATCCTGGAGGGATTGCCTCCGGATTTTCTCATGTGGGAACCGTACCGGACGATGCCGCTGGTCGGATCTCCCGTTCCCCCCGCCATGGCATACCACGGAGCTGCTCCATATGCAGCTCGCTTCACCCTCATCTCGTGCCAATACCTCGTCGTTATCAGCCGCCCAGACATCTCCGCTCCTAAAATTATGATGAGGCGGTGTCTCTCTCCCACGCCACGATTCGAAAGTCTAATGCCGTAATCACATAGCCCCGACCAGCACGACCCCGCAAGCAAGACACGACACTTAAAACTATACAACCAATGAAATACAAGATACTGTAGATTTGACGCACGCCCGACAATTCTGTCGCCCGACCAGCAAATTTGGATTAGAAATTATGTAAAATTATGGGAAATACGTATAGTTTAAGGTGGATCAGTCCACGCCATCTTGGATTTTCACTTTTTTTGTCATAAGTTCCATTTAAGAACAGTTAATGAAATTTTTCGCACGACGTGACATAAATAATATCTCCTTAAGCTTAATCAACACATTACATTTCTATATAATTTATTATTTTTCCATTAGTGATTAAAGACAAGAAATGAATAATTTTTTTCTTGCTTTTGGTTACACAAATGGACCTGGCAACAATAGTCTAGCAATACATGTTTTAGAACATGTGCAATGTAATGCACTACGCTTTATCGAAGCCCAAAATAAAATGTAAAATCTGTGGTGCAATTTACGACGAAAATTCCAAAAATCCATGATGGCGGTGACTGATCCACCTTAAAATAAAACAAATCATGAAAATTATTGTATTTAACTCTTATAAATAATCATTTTTCCTTTGTATGCATTAGATATAAAACTTTTGTCACCATTATGCATTCCAAATTCTGCCCACCGCCTTTGAAACCAGCGTAGTTAATCAGCGCCTTCTAAATGAATCCGAAAAATTCTACTCAGTTCGCGTCAGTAAACACTGTCGGGCTGTTAATTCAAGCAGTCACATTGAAAATGGTCGTGGTTGTGGTTTTTGTCGTGTCGTGCTGTGCCCATCGGGACTATGTGATACCGGCATAAAAGAGCACCTGTACAATGGGTAAGTTACACCACCCCCCGTTCCCGACAAACGGAAATCCTACACGTGCTCGCGCGCGGTGGTGGGAGGACGGCGACGCACCGTTCTTCTCGAGGTTGCACAGCAGCATGCCCTCCGAGGCGATGTTGGCGCAGCCCACCTCGCTGAGCAGATCCATGACGGCGGTGCGCTGCTGGACGACGGGGCAGTCCAGGGGAGACTCCAGCACCGGGTCTATAGGCTCCAGCGCCGTCATCAGGTGCATCAGCATGCACAGCTTGGGGTCGTCCACCTCGAGCACGTTCAGCGGCCCGGGGCACTTCTTCAGCAGCGGCATCTGCGCGCATCACACGACACTCTGGCACAGTGCCCTCTCTGGTACCAACACCCCCACACACACACAACCTTGGTGGGTACACTGCCAAGAAGAATATGGTTGTAGGAACCACCTAAACTGTTAAGATAGTGACAGGTCTATGAAGGGTTGTTGGTATCATAGACTAAAGATGAGGTATACGGAGCTCGCTGGCTGCGTTCAACCAAGCTCCGTGTCCCAACATTGAACTGCTTTTCTGCCGACACGTCTAGCCAAAATGGCGTGGTTTGGATTTTAGGTTAGAAAACTGATTTGTAAACAAATGCTTTGAGATGAATGTATACTTCCTCTAACAAATTATAATGCAGCTTGAATAAATTAAAACTGGCAAAATAATTTTATTAATATAACAGTGATTGTGATTTAACAATTAAGATACAAACAAACACGTTCATCACTGGTGACCATGTGACTTTGACAGTTGTGTATGATTGGGATAGGTCAATGTTGGGTACATGCGCAGAAGACGAATAAGCGGTCTACCTCATCTTTAGTCTATGGTTGGTACAGTTTAAATATTGTTAACATTGATAACAATACCAACAAAACTGTTTGTTATGTTCCTGTATGTGATTGTGTTTTATAACGTACACGTTGCTACAGCAAAGCATGCAAAACAGATAGTACCTCCAACATAACAACTTCAACAACATTTGGAATGTTCCCACAACAACTAGGATTGTAATAACCTAACGGAATATTCTGTTAACAGCTACCCTTAAACTCCATTACTAAACTGTTCAGTACTAACAATAAAACATTCCGTTTGTGGAAACAATGCAAATATTGTTGAATTTATTCCGTTAGAGATACTATCTGTATTA
The DNA here is from genome assembly GCA_029891345.1 of Dryococelus australis. NCBI lineage: Eukaryota > Metazoa > Arthropoda > Insecta > Phasmatodea > Phasmatidae > Dryococelus > Dryococelus australis. The sequence goes on from CM056996.1 coordinate 60,605,973, forward strand.
TATTAGCATCGCAGCGTCCTTCTATAGCGACTATTCACTCTAACAAATTGTTCGAAAATATACCACACTAGTGTATACATATAGTGAGAAAGAGCGAGTGGTAATGTTTTTTTTTTTTCAATACATCCATGGTAGCTTTGCTACATTTTCTCAGGAAACAGTCAAATTCATAGGGATGTTACCATCCACGTATTGTAGCAGTGCTAAATATTCCTATATTTGCAGCCTGATATATTATAGTATTTCCATACATTCTATAGGTTAGAATCTATTACAATTTAGGAAGTTTAGAAGATATTTTTTTACATTGTATGTACAGTGGCACATACAATCACAGATAGGAATATAACGAACAGTTTCTTTTGGTATTACTATCTATGTTAACAATATTTAGATGGTACCGACGAAGCTATGACTGCCCCTATTTTAGCTGTCTAGATAGTTTCTAAAACCATATTACTTTTTCATTGTAGGTTTAGGCTGTTCACGATTAAATAATAACTTCGAAAACCAACCTTTGAAAAATGTCACTCCTCCTGCCAGCACACATCATGCACACTGACCGGCCTGCGACCAGAATCGTTGGTAACGACAGAGGGACAGGGGAGTGGACAGATTTGGGCGGCTCTTAACATCGGGGTATTGACAGCCAATAAGGGTGAAGAGAAGCGAGTATGACGCAGCGGGAGAAACGGGAGACCCCCGAGAAAAACTCGCTGATCAGCGGCATCGTACAACACAATTCCCACGATGCGAAAATCCTGGAGCGACCCCTTGGCCGGAGGCTGGCGCTCTAGCCACCGCGTTACTGCGGCCCCGAACGAAGAAAGGGAAGTATTCCCGTGTCTCAACGTTGAATTTTAAAATTTCAGGTAGACATTTGTTAGTACGGAAATGATTGCATTTGTTTTCTGTGTTTTTGAAGAAAATAGGCGTAAGACTAAGCAAATTTGCCAAATATTTACTTTTCTATTAATGTTACACTTTCATTTGACCGACGGATGAGAAAAATGAACAGGGCCCATGGAAATGTTAATTTTACATATTGTGGAAGAATACACGCTGTACGTGCAAGTAGATCTTAGGCAGTGATCAATGTATCGAGAACAGCCTATATGTTTAGCTTTCTTCTACTCGAGTTTAGAGAAAATTTGATTCCTTATGGAAAAATTTGACACACGGAAAATTTTCGCCGCAATGTGCGCTGCTGTTCCAAAGCAGTCAATTTTAAGCTGGCCGTAAATGAAGAAATATTTTTTATTCGGGTGTAAATATTCGTGTTTGACTGGGATTGTGATATTTGCTTGTCCAGCGCCGAAATGTTAACTAGCATCGTTTTATTTTTTTTATGGTTATTCACCCCCTCTAGTATTTTTTACAAGGGTAAACAGTAAAAATTACAATTGTGTTTGGCAACGGGTATTCGTAAAAACGTGTATTTTAGTGAAAAAAAAGTTGCGGATACAAAAACTAAATAAATAAAGCTAGCTGTCATTGAAAGGAATTTTTCGATTCTGTTTGTCACAGTTACAGAATTTCGCTAAATCCAGGGTTATGACCGAATATTAAACAGCACATGTCGCCACACCTGTTGACGTTCTGAAAGCTATCAGACGAATTAAAACCAAGGCCGAGGGTAATGACAGGATTTCAATTGACTTGATAAACCTAGCCTGGCCGTTTATCTTAGAAGTGATAACTAAAATATTTAATAATTCGTTGGTCACAGGCAGCTTTCCAACTCAGTAGAAATATAATTTAGTAATACCGGTGCCGAAGATAAATAAACCTCATGCGCCAGTGACCCATAAGCATTCTTCCGACAATTTCCAAAGTCCTCGAATAGCCTGATGGTTAGCGATCAGTCTGATTTTATGGATAACCGTTTGCTAACGATTCTGATACTATTAGATTTAAACGAAGCATTCGATTCCGTTGACCATAAGCTATTATTTGCAAAGCTAAAATCATATTTCAATTTCTCCTAAATATCGTTAGAATTGATTACAAGTTATTTGGGTGGCCGTTATCAGAAAGTTGTCTGTGGAGAACAACAATCTGCTTGGCGCACAGTTAAAATTGGAGTTCCCCAGGGCTCTGTTCTGGGACCCCTAATATTTGCTATTTTTATTAATGACCTCCCACAGCTACTAAAGCATTGAAAATACCATCTCTATGTAGACGACTTTGAAATCTGCCTGCCAGCTCGTCCCGGTAATATTACGTCATCAATTGACACAATTAATGAATTGTCAAACATCTTAGAATGGTCAATAAAGCACGGGCTACTAATAAACCCCAAAGAAATCCCAAAGCGTTATAACTGGATCCAAGAGACTACTCATAACATCAAATGTCACTAGCGCTCCTAATATAATTCTTGATAGCTAGCCGATTCCTCTATCGAAGTCCGTAAAACCTAGGTGTAGTATTAAGTGAAACTTTAACAAGGGGAGAGCATGTCACTTACATCTGTAGACAAACAAATGTCACTTTACATTCATTAAGAAGGCATAGAAAATTTATACCCGCGAAATTGATGAAAACCTTAACAGAATCATAAATAATTTGACATCTTGATTATGATGATATAGTCTTCAGTGACCTGAATGAAGATCTAGCTCAAAGACTTCAGCGAATACAAAACAACTGTGTACGAATTATTTTTAATCTTAAAAAGAAAGACCATATCACCAAATAAAGACATACTTTCTCGTGGTTTGATTTAAAAAAATCGACGATCATTTCACAAGATCTGGTTGTTAAAGAAATTATTTTTAACAGGTTGTCGTGGATACCTTTTGTCTCGTTTCTTACCGCCCAATGCATCAAACACTCGTTCTTTCGATCAACAAAAGCTTCAAGTACCAAAACACAACTAATTTTTCGCTTCACCTTTCATCGTCACCGCAACCAAACGTTGGAATTGCTTACCTCAGGAAGCAAGAGATACAATTTCAATCACTAAATTCAAACAATTATGCGGTAATAGCTTGGACATGATATATATTTTTTAATGAACTTGAAATGTGGGTTTGATATAAACAATATTTACTGAGGAGGTTGTAAACCTCCTCATACAACCTCCTCAGTAAATGCGAGTAAACGTTGCATTAATATTTTATTTTATGTATATTTTTAGGTAACTGATAATTTTAGACGTCTTATATTATAATTTTAGACGTCTTATATTATAATTTTAATGTCTTATATTAATTAATTATGTTTGTCTTTTTCCCGTGTTTAAATAGTTATTTGCTGCGGTTTTCTTTCTTTCAGTAATCCTTAAAATAAATTTCAGTTTTAGAACTTTTGATAGTTGATGTTACCTTGTAGTTAGTTTTTATAAATAGTATAATTATATATATAAATATGTCATGTGTGTATGTGGTTTATATGTATGCGTGTATGTGTAAAGAGAGATCGTGTATGTTCACTATTCAGGTTATTTTTATTTTGTGTATGTTGCTTTTATATATTTCATGTAAGATTCTCTTTAAATTTAGAGTGTATATTTGTTTCATTGTTTTATTTATTTTCCTTTTCAAAAAATAAGTGATATGCAAAGCGGTTAAGCGTAACAGAAGGTGATAATACGTTAACTTCACCACAAAAAAAACTAAAGACGTTTTATTATTATTATATTTAGTATTATAAGCTCTAGCACAAAAAAAAGGATAATTAAAAATAATATATATATATTTTTTTAGAAATGTACAGTTATCTCATTAGTTTACATGCAAAATGAATAAAATTCGAAACACATGCACCATTAGTGCTGCGTAGTAGTGGACATGTTTAAAGGCTGTTCACGATAAAGTAAGCACTTTTGAAATCAACCTTAGAAAAATGTCACTGCCCCTACCTGCATATATTTCAACGGTCGCCGTGAGCGACATACGCCCAGTAAAGTTGATAACGACAAATGGGAAGTAGTTCCTTATCTTAACGTCGAATAAAAAGCGTTGAGAAACCATTTCTGATAATTTAAATTATTTCTTTAGCATCAAAGTGTAAAATGAGCAAATTTGTTAAATATTTACTTTTATAATAATTTCACAGTTTCACTTGAGCGATGCATGAATAAAGTGATGAGGCCCATCACAATGTTAATATTACATACGGCGGAATAATACACAATGTGCATGTGAGTAGATCTTAAGCAGGGCTTTCAAAAGTTCTCATTTCACCGTGAATAGCCTGTAGTTGCTAAACCACTAGCATTGAGCTTCCCAACCTGAGTAGAATGAACATGACAAGGACTCGCCGTCTCGTCAACAGTGAGGTCATGAGAGGCGAAGCAAGTTGCTTAGTCAAGCACATATTTTCACAGAATACTGTTTGAATCTTCTGCCAGAACACAGTATTGGTGTTTTAAGCCTAACTTTCCGAAGGTAATATAGGCTCATGAGATCATATTCCTGTCACTATGTGTATTTGTTCGTTTATGTGCGTTTGTCACTCTAAAAACTTTTGAAACTTTACACCAATTTTCGCCCTACTCCATACTTAATTAATACGCGTGGCTTTTATACCTTTAAACTATTGAGATGTTTATTTCCAGAATGGCCGTCATGTTAAATTATTGCGTGATCTGTCATACTTGATCAGAAGAGCTGTTCAATCAATTTTAATTAAAACAAGTGTTTTCACACTATCTATTAGCAGCATCAAATTCACCAACTCGTGTCCTCATCGGCCAGAAATTTTGAAGATAGCGCGATCTGAAATGATGAATCTCTAACATTATATCTCAAGAACCATTCAACCAAGTCTCCCCAAAACTGGCACGCGAAAAGTGGTATGATGAATTACCCTAGAAATGTATGATTTTAATATATCATGCGCTAATCTCGGAAATTGTGGTTATTTAAATATTTTACTTTATAACCTCGTGTGTAAAGAGCCATTTAACCAATTTTAACCAAATTTGGTATGTTGACTGTGCCTTTTGGGAGTATTAAATTCAATAATTAACATCATATTTCGAGCGACATTATTGAAAAAATAAAGGACTTGCTCCATTGCTCAGAACAAACCAACCGATAACTGCCAAATTTCGCACACAAATAGGGCTGTCATATGCTACACTAAATTACGTGACTTTATTTTATCAGAACAACGCGAACACGAACATTCGAGATTAGTAAGCCATATTCTCTAAACCACTGAAAGATTTTAAAACCAAACTCAAAGAGCTAGCTGTACCTATTGCGGGCAATAAATGAGCTTAATGACATTTTTTTTCCAATGTCTTGTAAAATAATACCACCTCACAAAAAATACTCAACCGATCATAGGCTAACTTAGCATATCAATAATGCTATTATATGCCTTCTTAATTTCTACAACTATACTTCTTGAAATTTCTTTAATAATCTTTAGATTCTTAAACTTTAGATTGGTATGACATGTCTACTGAACAGTTAAGATATTTTTTTCAACGTAAATTCACATGTTGAGTGTACTTTGGTTAAAATTATACTAAATTATTTATACACTTTGTCCACCATTTTAAAAAAGAGTGTCACCGAGAAAATTAATTAAGTATATTTTTAACACCCCCGAAAATAACCTCGGAAAATTAACATATCAATAACACTATAACATAAGTCATAAATTAAGTAATTTTAAATATCTATGCAGCAGTCGAACTGATCTGAACCCAATTTGGCGTGCTGGAGATTCTTCTTTTGTAACTTAAATATACAAGCTTCTTAATACGGATATATTGTCAAATTAAATTATAGGAATAAATGTATAATTATTTTACCACCCATTTATCTAAGCGTTAGGTCTAAGTATAAATTACCAACCCCTGCATACCATATCATGCATATAAAATATTCTCAAGCCGCTGTTATTCTTGTAGTGTTATATGCCATATACCTACTTGTCTTGTATCATTAGACTGATTTAACTCAATTTTGACGTGCTAAAGTATCTACCCTGTGCACTAACTTCACTAAATAGTACCTTCAAACATCCATCATTTTGGCAGGCACTGCCACCAAATAAGTATTGTTAAAGGCTGTTCACAATAAAATGAGCACTTTTGAAATCGGCCTTAGAAAAAGTCACTGCCCCTAATTGCATATATTTCAACGTGCGCCCTGAGTGGCATGCGCCCAGTAAGGTTGGAAACGATGGGAAGTAGTTCGGTATCTTAACGTCGAATAAAAAAGTGTCAGTTATAATTTATGATAACTTAAATTATCTATTTCGCTTTCTGTTTTTTTATGAATCGAAGAGTAGAAATCAGCATAATTGTGAAATATTTACTTTTCTAATAATTTCATGGTTTCACTCGACCGACGCGTGACTAAAGTTATGAGGTCTATGACAATGTCAATCTTACATAAGCGGAATAATACACAACGTATATGCAAGTAGATCTTAAGCAGGACTTTCAAAAGTGCTAATTTTACCATGAATAGCCTATACATGCCTAGGCCTACTTAATATCTGAGAAACCACACGGTCGATTACCACCAACTCTTGCAAATAATTTCTTTTGCTTGGATATGTTTTAACACACAGGATTCTACTATCTAATATTTTGAGTACCTTACTAAAGTTACTTTCATATATGGGGTAGGTCTATAGGAAAATAGGTTTTAGTTAATTCAAGTACTTGCTCCTCGGCTAATGGTGTACCCATTTGCTATGCTATGTTTATCCATCACACAGATGGAAACGCATAGAAAAGTAATGCACGTTAGATATCCGACTTTTGGTAGCATAAAAACATTACATGATCGACATTTCTGCTAGCAGTAAAACCTTTTACGAAAGAAATTTATATAGATTGAAATATATATGCTTTAAAAAGTTTTCAAAGGAAATCGGTATCAAGAAATTGGTTAAAATAATGAGTGAGAGCCAGATTTGGTCAAAATATTGTACTTAAAAGAAATGCCAAATGCGAGTACAAAGAGTACGTTGTAAAAATAATTTTGGAAATAAAAGAACGCTTTATTTAAAAAAAAAAAAAAACCCTTCCACGAAGTTTTATTTGGAAAAAAAAAATGAAAAAAATTATTTTGGCTATCCGTGTAGACGATTTTTACCTTTAATTAAATTCCACGTAGCTAATTTTTTGACGTTTGTTTTGGAGCGTAAAAGAATGTTCGTTAACATTCGAGTATTTATCATAACAGAAATAGTATCAACTCTAGGACAAAGGTCTTGGGAATCATTTGTTTTCGTTTGTTTTGATGCCGAAGCAAAATTATAGTAAAATTTTCAGTTTGGATTTACTGCTGTGGACTTAGCTCGCTACCAGTGTGAAAAATGATACATCACACCAGAAATATTGCCACTGCTACCTAATTCCTTTTTTTTTTTTTTTTTTTTAATTTTTAATCTCTCAGTTTAAAAGCGCCATGTTTGAATCCAGAGCAGTAGAACTGCTGCGGTTCTCAGAATATGAAAGACTTAATCTTGCAAGAATCTCACAGAAATTACTTCCGTAGAGTAAATGTATGTTCAGAACATCTAATGTTTTATACAAGCTCAAAAAGTGCCTGTCATTAAAACTGAAAGCACCAAACAACTGGGTCCTGTTACGGGGTTATGAACTTGGCCTGCCTCCTTTGCAACACGAAGATGACTAGCGCACTCCCGCAGAATCGAGTTCGTGGAGAACTTAATACTTTGTGTTCAGAAATAGTCGCGCAGGCAGAAGTGTTGCGACGCCTCCATCTCACAGTTTCGCTCATACCGCGGCATCAGTTTATACAGCCTGGGCAAGATGCCACTGTTTCACGTGGAGGCCAAACCAAAATCCACTTTACTGACCGACTGTGTGAAATACAACATCAGAAAATGACGCAGTCCACGTGATGTATAGAGTTCTCGATTTCACCAAAATTCTGTTTGCAAGAGAAGAGACTTTAAGCGAAAAATTTAGCGAGCTGAATTTATTCTGAACGGTCGCCCTCCTTGAGAATTTTCGATAACCTCTTCATCCCATCTCCTGTATGTTATTCTTAGTGTTTTATAAATTAACTTATTCATTTCACTTTTAGGCTACGCCAATCAGACATCCAGTTTCTATAAAGCATGCGTAAATTTCGGGTTTGTTCTCCAATGAAAACACGAAAAGAATTTTACTACGGTCGTAAACAATATTTTAGGTCACAACATTCCCTACCGCCTTTAGTGTCTACGAATATAATAATTATATTACTTATTTATTCTTTTAATTCCTCTTCCACCTTTAATGTCATGCAATCTGCGTTCATAGGTACGTCACATAAAAAATTCAGAATTTTACTCAATCATATTGAGCTTGTGTCCTATGAAATTCAGACGTGTATATATGCATACACACATGCAAGTATACACGTATAGGCCGTTCACGGCAAAGTGAGCACTTTTGGAAGCTGTTTAATCAGACATAATAACCACTAAATACATTTCATTGTGGCCTCGGGCTTTTGGTTATGGGTATGGTGAAGGTATACACTGCGTTTATTACTCACATGGCAGGGTTTACATTAACAAGTGGTGGAAGGATATGATTTGGTTGAAAGAAAAAAGTAACTAGGGCTTCAAAAGTGCTCACTTCGTCGTGAATGACCTATAGTATCAATATCATTATACATACATATTGTCCTGGCCTCTTTAGGAAGCTACTTTCTTCAACTGTTGAATAGCGTCGTGGAGGCCATTCGTGACTTCCCAACATTGTGGTTGCAAGGACTGTAGAGTAAGTTACTTAACGCAAACTGCACACGTTTGCCAAGTGGACTAAGCAAGGTTTATCCAGACCACACAGTACCCGTCAAAGGATTATTAGTTATTATATGATATATATTATATATGATATTATAATATATTTCACTATATCAAAAGAATATTATTAAATTTGTTACAATTTTTTCCTGCTTTAATATATGTATATATATTTTTAATTGCCTTTATACATACACTTGAAAGAAAAAACCGACTAGGGTCATTGTAAATTTGCAAACAACGTGTATTTTATATTTTCTCAATTGAATTCACATTGAATGGAAAATTAGTTATTAATTCGCCAATACTATAAACAAAATATATTTATTACCAATTGAGTTAACGAAATACGGTTTTCAGTGTTATTTAGTTATCTTCTAATTCGCATTATTTAGTTATCTTCTCATTCGCATTATTTAGTTATCTTCTCATTCAAAATATAGCAATACAGGTTTTTTCTTAACCGAGAAATTACAAATTCACAGATTATTGTCTTCCACCTCATCACATACAGTTGCAATGGAAGTTTCGTTCCGGTTTTTGTGTCTAATTTTGGGGGAAAAGAATGTGTCACCAAAATTAAGTGGCAAATTGTTGGAACGATTAAGTGCAACAATACACAATGAGAAATGTCAATCCAGTTAGGCATTTCTAGGGCATGTGTACCAAACACAACAAAAATGTTTTGACGTAATGTGCATAACACGCATGTGAAAACAATTTATTAGGAATGCCAACAATTATTCGTATCCTACCTAATGATCAGTAACTTTTTTTTAAAGAAACATCAAATGATTCTGCATTGTTTTCTTATTTCTGTTATGGATTTGCGTTTAAGTTTTCATTTAAAACTTGCGCGGTCGTGCCCTTTGTTTTGTACAGTCGGATAAACTACAGAGTAAAGATGAGGTAGACCGCTTATTCGTCTTCTGTGCACGTACTCAACTTTGACCTACCTCAATCATACACAACTGTCAAAAGTCACGTGGTCAACAGTGATTAACACGTTTGTTTATATCTTAATTTTTCAATGACATGCCTTATAATATTAATAAAATTATTTTACCAATTTGAATTTAGTCAAACTGCATTAAAAAATTGGTTTGAGGAAGTTTAAAAACATCTGCAAGCACTGGTTTACAAATCAGTTTTCTAGCCTAAAATCCAAACCATGCCGTTGTCGCTAGTCGTGTCGGCAGAAAAGTAGTTCAATCTTAGGGCACGGAGATTGATTATGTACGCAGCCAGCAAGATAGGTCTACCTCATCTTTAGTCGATGGGATAAACGACCGAGCTGGCGTTGAGCGACTGTTACGCCGCAAAAACAAAACCAGGTCACCTTCCGCAAGACGTGGCTATTGACACACTCACGGCGACATGAAGTGTTTAAACCTCACCATAATACCCCATAGACCAAATATGAGGTACGGTGCATTCACGGTTATTTCCAACTTCCAGGATATTCCTCCGCCTCGTGCTAACGAAGCGTAACCTATCTAGAAACTACACCAAAGGGACAATGCACCGCATTCGTGCGTACTCGGTGTAATAATGTTTTGCATAAGAACTATTTAATGCTAGACATTACCAACACACCGGTTTTCTCAATGCTTTTATTCATATTTAATGTAAATTAAATATTATAATGTATATATTAAATATAAGCAAAAGTTCAATTAAACAAAAAAAAACAGATAGTTTGATGTTAACAGAAGTTTATAAAATGTTTGTGATACATGACATGTTTGTGAAACAACCAAACACCTCACACGTGGGGGCGGTGTTTCGAAGGTTTGAGCCAGAAAGTGAGGAGACACTGTGAATACACTATAAATTAAATTTCGTCTTCTGCGCATGTTTACAACATTGATTCACCCTTCGTCAGTACAACTGTCAAAGTCTAATGGTCAACAGCTATGAATGTGTTTGTTTGTATTTTAATTTTCAACATAGGCCGATGCTCATATATGAATCAAATTATTTTCCTAACTTGAATATATTACAGTTGTATTAAAATCAGGATGGAGGAAGAGTAAAAACACCTCGAAGCACTTACTTGAACAGAGTTATAAACTTAAATTCTATCCACGTTGTTTTTGATAGCGCATGTTTTATGCGACACGGAGAGCGGCTACTGCGCAGCTCGTATGAGCACTTAATCCAATTTTTTCTCTGCGGAACACTCACTAATTTAATAGGAAAAAAACATCAGCAGGCGGATATTTTAAAATTAAATATTTAATTTTTTTCCTTTTAAGGATGCAGTTCATATATTTTTATTTTCGTATAGTATTATTACATATTTTCTGATAAATTAGCCCCCATGAAATTTGTTATTATTTCGATTTTATAAATATTATACCTCTTAATTAAAATTTAATTTTTTCACATTTAATAGATTTCATATATCGATGTGTTATTTCAGCAGTGTTTTGAAAAAAGTTTAATCATTTGATTTTGCTACAGTTGTTACACATTTTAATAACTGTTATTACATCATGATTTGATATTTTTAAATTACTTAAAAGATAATTTTTAAAATGTTTTTCCACACTTACATAATATATTAACTTTATATTTTATTACTTTATTTTTCCTTTGGTAAGAAAAATACTTTTTTTTTATAATAATAAATTTTAAAATAAATCATATATTTTATTCCTTGTGTTGCAACATGCTTGCAACTTTCAATTTAGTACTTTTTTTCTTATGTAAATAATAAACATAACTTAATCAGCTATTTGCAGTGTTTAATAACACTGTTGGATTTTAAAACAATTTAATAATGACCTTGAGCTTAGAAAAAATACTCTTATTATATGTTAATTTTTTTATAAAAAAAAACGTTTTCCAGATGACATCTAAAAATTATAATGCCTAAAAACTAATTAAAAAATGTTTAAAAATAATTTAGCACTTGCGAATGAAAATTAATTAATATTACTTGTAAATAACAGATATTTAATGAGAAATAACGAAAAAAAATTATTTATAATATATATAGATATATCAAACAATTGTACTTTATTACATAAACAATATTTATTACAAAATTGTATGTACAAGTTATTACTAATTATAATATTATGTTCATATATGTCTAGTGAATGTAATGTGAGTTTTGGGCGAACTTTTTGTCATCACAAACCCTATAGAAATGCATTTTTCGTTTATAAAAAGAGTTAGTTTTTAAAGAAATATGGTATGGAGAAATGGCTCATAACCTGCGTTATGTAAACTCATATTATGAGCTACCAGATGTGTTAACGTGCACACTCTTGAATTGTTATAAATTACTAGCTTTTACCCGCTGCTTCGCGCGCGGTCCAACTATTGGGTGCTCTAGGCACTGGGCTACTGTGGCTCCACTATTATGTTCTCTACCCACTGAGCTACTGTGGCCCCATTAATTGGTTCTCTACCCACTGAGCTACTGCGGCCCCACTATTTGGTTATCTACCCCCTGAGCTACTGCGGCCCCACTATTTGATTCTCTACCCACTGTGCTACTGCGGCCCCACTATTTGGTTCTCTACCCACTGAGCTACTGTGGCTCCACTATTTGGTTCTCTATCCACTGAGCTACTGCGGCCCCACTATTTGGTTCTTTACCCACTGAGCTACTGCGGCCCCATTAATTAGTTCTCTACCCACTGAGCTACTGCGGCCTCACTATTTGGTTCTCTACCCACTGAGCTACCGCGACCCTATATCGCGTTCTCTACCCACTCAGCTACTGCGCCTCCACTATCGGGTTCTCTACACACTGAGCTACTGCGGCCCCACTATTGGGTTCCCTACCCACTGAGCTACTGCGGCTCTTGGGAAGGAATCTAAGCCAACCCATAGACAAAAAAGAAAGGAGAAATTACGGAATTTTTTTAACAGTGCTATTTTATGCAGTAATCCTAAGAAAAGTTTATTCCAATACCTATGTACATCCATAATCATCATTTTTTTGGAACCGTTTGAGATATTTTCCCGGGATAAAAAGTAGCCTATGTCACTCTCTGGACCTCTGTCTATGTATAAAAAATCACGTCGATCCGTTGATACATTTTGACGTGAGTGAAGGACACACAAACATACCAACAAACACACTTCCGCATTTATATACGGATATTTACGGATATATAACATTTTCTCTAAGTGACTTTTGGAACTAGCAATTTTTAAAGCAAAGAATTTCATGGCAAGATAATTTTAGGGCAAGTTGTTTTAAGCCAAAATGTTTAAGGGCATGCCAGTTTAATTTTAGTCTAATTTACTGTCCTAAAGACAGGTGAATTTTAGAGCATGTGACGTCTATATAAAGGCAATTCACGGTAAAGTGAGCACTTTTGAAAGCCCTCTAATTTGGAATAAAAGCCAATACGTATGCTTTACTTTAGCCATAGACGTTAACTTCCGAGTGCGGTGGAATATGCACACTGTGTTCATTACTTACATGACAATATTTATTCAAAAAGGCGTATAAAGGATAAAAAATGGCTGAAATGAAAAAAAATAACCAGGCCCTCAAACATTCTCACTTTATCGTGAACAGCCTATAGTCATCCTGAGCAGCAGTTTCTGTCTCTGCCATGGAGCGTGTAGAGAAGGGAGTAAGGACCTGGTAGGAGGAGGAGGGCTGGCAGTGGCGTGGGCCGTGTAAACATAAGAGGGGCGCTGGTCCGAGAAGTGTCGTTCTCCGGTGTTGAGGTGGTACCGGGGCTGCCACCAGGCTATTTATTCCCCGTGGTGGCCGCGCCGCCCTCCCAGCCCGGCTATATTTACCTCCCACTCCCTCGTGGCCGTCCTCTTGTCGCGTGCGTGCGGCTACCTCAACCACGCCCGGGTCCCGCCGTCCGTAAACACGCCACTTCATATCCCAGGGTCTTCAGAGCCGATGAAGGAGGGAAATGAGGTAAGCACGGAGCAGCGTCGGATCGCAAGGGCGGGGGAAACGGGAGATCCCTGAGAAAACCCCCCACCGACCAGCGGCATCGTCCGGCGTGATCCTCACGTGCGAAAAGCCGGGAATCGAGCCCGGTCCAGTCTTGGTGGGAGGCGAGCACTCTAACCACTGCGCCCCCGCGGCCCCATCTCCGCTCGAGCTCCAGGCCCTCGTGAGGACTCGGGAAAATCCACGTAATGAGACTATTCCAGCATTCGAGAGAAAGCCGCTTAGCTCTTTCAGGCAACTATACATAGGAATTACACCGACAAACTTCGGAAGCAGGTTAATCATATGAAAGAAAGTGGGAAAATATATACGGCCTGTGGTCTGAATCATAAGGGAGGTACTCATAATTTGAGATTGACTAGTTTATTACAAATTTTGGAGAAAATATTCTACTTCGAACATTGAGTGTCTGTATAATGTCTAACACGACGAAAACCTGTAAACACCACAAAACCTGTCTGTCGCTATCATAAAATTATTTAATGGGAAATAATCACGATTACTGTCCTTATTTCGACACAATCTCCATGACGTTGTAGCAAACTTGGGATTTCAAATTAACTTTGCACATTATGCAGGCACTGCGTGTTTAGTATTTAACGATGTTTTCAGTATTTGTAATAAACTAGTGCTTCAGGCTCAACTCACGATTCACTTTAGGCTATAGTCCGTGAATATGTTTTCACATTCTTTGTTCGTGATTAACCTGCTGCCGAAGGTCGTCGGTCTAGTCTGAACACGTCCTGTATAGAAAATACAATTTTAGGCGTTGCATCGAACAACATTTGTTTGGAATTGCACTAGTGACAGTATAACGCCCCGCGCAATATGCCAGTAGCAATAAAAATGCGTTTTTGTTTTATATTATTGGCAGCAGTCGTTTATGTGGATATGGAATATATATATATATATATATTCACACACACACATAGTATAAAAATAAGTCGCCCGGCCGCGTGTGTCTTGTGTATTCGGCTACGACTTCTAAACTATGTGATGGATTTTGATGCGGTTTTCACCATCATGTAAAGAATTTCTTGAGGAAGGTTTGGGTATATAAAACATTAGTATTTAATTTAAGTATAGTAGAGAAATGTCGACGTTTTATAGTAAAGTCGAAAAAAGGCCGCTTTTCGGGAGCTTACATGGCTTACACTGACTAAACCATAAGAGATGCGCAGAATTAATGTCCTACAGAATTATAGATCTTAAAAACGCCTACAAAAAAGTCCGTGACAGGGTATGGTTATCTTTTAAGGATGCCCCGCAGTAACTATTTTTGTCTTCTAAAATTTGATTTAAAATAGGGGTTCACTTACAAAAACTTTGTGAACAACACATTACTAATCGTATGTTAGTTACCGTAAGTATTTAGTGTATATATTTATTGTAAACCTAAACAACGCCATATTTGTAAACTGCGCCCGAGCGAGGCCGGGGCGGGTCGCTAGTATAGTTTTAAACAACGAATGATGCCCCATACTGTGTTAAAGACTTCCCTTATTTGAATTTTTCTGTTGTGTACAGTGTAGATCATTAAATGAACGTCCTGTCCAACATCCAATATATACATCAAAGTCTGAAAGTGTTTTTAAAAATACAAAGGATAAAAGACAAGAATGCTAGAAGAGTGAAATGGCATGGCGGTTCTTTTGCTAAGGGCCTGCAATGAGAAAAATATTTTGTTGAATCAAGCAAAGTTTGTTTGGCGCAAACAAATTAATTTATCGTATAAGGGCAATGAAACGTTTCGTTGTTGAAACCAAACGGTATTGTTATTCTTATTTGGTTGCCCCAAACAAGGACTTGGTTGATGTAACTGAAGACTTATTTCTACTGACATAATATAAATTAGAAGCCCGACCGAGATACTGACCTAGTTCATCCGAGTCCGAGTACCTACTACGCCTTAGCAACCTCAGCTAAAGTGCGGTATTTTAAGTTTCACAGCTTCACTTCTTAGTTTCCTGTTGAACTTGTTTTATTAGAGTATTTGTATCATCTTTAAGCACCAGTATATGCACTAACAAACACTGTTATTATCCTAATGACAGCAAAAAATGTAAACAAACACGCGAGTTGTATTTTCGAACGAAGGAAATCAAATTGGTAGAAAAAAAACATACATACACTTATATATACACACACAGTATACAGTTGATTCAACAAAATATTTTGTTGACAGCCTAATTTCTTTTTACCCAAACAGAGGCTTTGTTTATGCAAAACATGTATTATTTACATGAACAAATTTAATTTTGTTGCTTTTCAAATTTCGTTTACCCAACAAAATACTTTGTGGGGCCCGAGCGGTCTAGGGCTGAGCACAAACACTCTATAAGAAATACTCTAAGTCAATTTAACACTTTTAATTAGATCAAACACTGAAACTGTTACACTTTTAGTTATACGTTTACTTACTTGGCGATGTGGCGGACGACGACATGGGAATTGTTAATAAAAATAAAATAACGGCAATAGAAGCAAATTCATGATATGACAGCAGTGGTGAAGGAGAGTGGAGTCTCAGCGCAGCTCAGGCGAGTCGTCCTAGGCGGTGATGTGTAGTCTCTGGTGTCCTCTGTTGAAGTCTCTCTTCCTCAGGCCGTGCATGGCATAATAAAGCAACATGAGTGTAGTGGGGAGAAGTCTCCCTCCACCAAGAAGTCGCGCATGAACAGTCTCTCACCAATGAGAAGTCAGGGCGAGAAGAGTCACCAATCAATGAGAGAGCAAGGTTAGGGAGTCAACCAATGAACTGGAACTTTGCACACAGCCCCAAAGTGTGGTATTGAAATCATGTGACGGGAAAATAGTGCGTGATACAGCACGTGATTCCAGGAGTCATGTGACGAAAATACCGTGAATAACAGGACGTATTTCCCGTCAAACGTGGTTAGCTATCGTAGTCAAGCGGTGCTGAAATCACTGTAGGCAGTACTAGAACGGATACAGCTTCCTCTTGCAGGCACCGCAGAACTTGATAAGTTGTGAAAATACTTCATTAAAATGTTCTCTCTCTGAACTGGAATGCTTGCGGAGTGCCCGCGGCACTACATCTTGGTTGGGGCAACTGAAGATATTTTTGGCCATATGCGAACAAGTGTTTTGTTAGCCGTTCTCTCAGTGTACTCCTTCATTGATTGGCTGGGCGGGGCTATAGGAAGGGACTGGTTTGTGATTGGATCATGCGGGCTGCGGATGTTTCCCCATTGGCTGGCCTGCTAACCTAGAGTAAAATTAGACTGGAAACCAGAGAAAAATTTTACCTTCGTAATTACTGATACACCACTGAATATATTGACGTAATAGTGATGTAATTGTTTTACAGCGATTCACACTGCTGTGAGGCACTCCTCACCACATTCGTTTAATTATTCAACAGGTAAAATGTAATTAGTGGATTTTCAGTAATAACATTATACTCACCCATATCACTAGTCCAACTCTAAAGCGTTTAAAAATAAATACGATACAAAATTGTATCCTTACAGTGAATAAGCACGCTCGAAAAGTTAATATGATTTGATACTCGCTACTTATTGTTGCCATCGCATTAGTGCCATATAAACGCTACACGTCATATTTTATCTGATTGGCTATATGCAAGTATTTCCCTGGTTTGTAATTATTTTTCCAACTATCGCACTTCCCAGTGAATTTTTAGTTTATTCGAAGTCCCTTTCATCACTGGCTATATCCAGAAAATCTCTTATTTTTGCTTTTAAAATGAGTAAATTTAATTGATTTGAAAAACGGCTAATTTAAAAATCTCGTTCTGGATGCATTTATGAGAATGCTGAAGATACTAGATTAAAAGCAGACATAAAATGAAAGTAGTAATTTCATACTGCAGAGAAAGATGCTTCAGCCAGACTTACAAATACCAGTTACGTTTAATGGCTACTTCTGACTAAATTATTGCGATTTATAGCCCTTGATTTTGTTATGTATATTGAGGTTTATCACTGGACTTTATGCTCCTGAAATAAAGTTACTATTCAAAAACAAATTGATCATTTAAAATAAAACAATCAACTGAAATATTCACCTAGCCTATCGAAAATGGTTAATAAAATATTTACTAAGCAGATGCATCACAATGATTTCATTAATTTGAATAATTGTCTTCATGATTAATTTATTTTGCTTTGCAATAAAATTACTTAGTTTTATCAAATACTCCTGTAGTTCTTATGATGTTATTTGATATTGTGTATCTTTTCACATAGTTCAAAAATCAAAAATAACAACGCTTAAGATGTGTGGCACATAGTGACGTTGCATGAACCTGACATCAATTATTAATGGTGACCCACATGAATGTCTTAACCTATCACAGTGTATTCATTAGCTTGTTTAAATTTAGCAGTGTAAAAAAATAAGCTTCCTGAACTCGAATGGAATATTTTAATTAATATATATCTCTATTAAGAAAGAAATCTCAAGCCTCACTACTGTTAAAGTTGAGAATTTCGTTATACATACAATTCTTTCCTGTACAAAAGTAGGAGATATAACACAATTGTACAGATAAAAAATAAAAAAAGTTTTTTTTTTTATTCAATAAGTGTATACGTTAATGTGGTAAATTGGCTTACAATTTCTTCGAGTTATATCGCATTTGTATCAACATCGTTGAATCACCGTGTAACGAAAGATGCTTCTAGGAATCCCGCGCAAGCCTTCGTGGCACGAGCCCAAAACAGGAACGACCTGTAATTTATGAACACGGCGTGGATATAAAAAGGTGCTTCGCAGCCCGGTTTTGCCGCGAGGTCGCATTCTCTTTGTTCTTGCTGTTCGCAACTGTGTCACGACAGACACAGACGTCGCCGTGTTTTCGTCAGCTCGTAAAGGTGGGTTTACGATTAAAGACTGGAGATCTGAGAATTCTACTTAATGACTCTATAAGCACACGGAAAATAGACAGTAAGAATATTTGCAGTTTATGGTTGAATTAGCAACTGTTAAATCGAGCCAATCAGAATCGTAGAAGACGAAAGCAGCCGACATAACATGGAAATATGGATAAGAGTGAAGATTATTTATATATGTTTAGATATTCGTGGCTACTGCTTGTGTAAACGTTTTGAAAAACTCGCGATATCTTATAGAAGGGATAGCCGATGCCAACATAGGGCATCTACATAATTATATCTGAAAAGGTTAACTAAAGCGAATTCAATAACCTCTTCCAAGAAATAAAACATGACCCGGAACTATTCTTTAAATTAAGAGGATACTGTCAATTGATTAAAATAATTATTTGCATACGATTTCACAATACTACATAGTCTAAATCCAAGATTTAAATACAGTTTCCCGCCAACAACAAATGCCACTGGTCTCTGATTGGCTACTTCGTCTTGACTTATACTTAGTAAAGAGATAAAATATAACGATATCTTATTCACACCAAGAACGCACATGACCCGTCAAGACCCGCACACGACAGTCATAAACTAATACCATTGAATACATTGAATCATATCTTAAGCACACGGTGAACTTATTCTGTTAAGTCAATCGTAAACTCACCTTATAAGGCACACTCTCACCTTCTCACCGTCGAACAAAGTGGGCTATTCACGGCGAAGTGAGCACTTTTGAAAGCCCTCTAGATTGGAACAACAGTCCATAAATGTATTTAATATTAGCCTCAGACGTTAACTTAAGAGTTCGATGGAATATAGACAATGTGTTTATTACCTACCTACCAATATTTATTTAAAAAGGTGGTCAAAGGATAAAATATGGGTGGAAGAAAAAAAGTAACTATAGCCTCAAAATTGTTCACTTTATAGTGAACAGCCTTGCACTAAGGGCGAATGTTATAATGTTTCCTTACTTCAGGCCATAGCACTTCTCTATTCCTGCTTCTTCGAGAAAGTTGCTGAGTCCGTAATGACCTCTCTATCGAGACGTTAAGCCTTGCCTACTTTAATCACAACTACAAGTTGACCCCGCCACCGTGTCTTTCATTTTAGTTATCGGGAGTATTTGGCCAACCTCTCTCGTATTTCGGATTGGACTTGAAAGGGCTTAGTAACATCCTCCGTTGTTATGCCTGAAGGATTATCAGGAGACGGTTTATACATTAACTTATAACCTAACTAGTAGTGTGAACGTAGGCTTCCTGGACCAGGAAGTGATTAATCGGGATTAATTGTAGGTATTAAGGGATTAATTGAAATGGTTAAAGCGTTCTGATTAAACCGTTTAAGTAATCCCTTAACCCGCTCAATTAATTCCTCAATTCCTTCAATTAATCCCGACTAATCACTTCCTGATCCAGGAAGCCTATACTTACACTACTCTAACTTAAATTAACACTCATGCCATACCTGGGATTCGAACCCTAAACCTCCCGAACCCCAGACCGGCGGCGCTATTTTGGAAATCGCAGGTTCGATCCCGGCCGAATACAGTCCGAAGAATATGTTGCATTTGGAGTTGCATCCTCATTCTGAAGTAACATCGTTGTAATTTATGAATGTGTTTTTTTATTCGTAATGTTTTAGAATAAGCTCACTGGTATTGTAATAACTTTACTATGGATTTACTTTATCGACGCATGAATAATCATAGGCTCCGTGACAGTGTTAATTTAGCAAATTGCGGAAGGATATAAAATGGTCAGAAAAGTAGATCTTAAGCACATCTGTTAAAACGAGCATCTGTGGACAGGCGTAGCCATGGCAACAAGAGGACGCGCGCTCTTGTTAAAAAGACTCACTTTTTCACTAACTATTGTAGGATATTTTGAACTGTGAAGATGATCATTAAATTTGCACTGTTGTTTAATTTAGGTTAGCATAACTGTAAAAACACTAAATTCTCCTGTTATCCTAGATTAATTTAGGCCTTCCTGTTAGGTTAGAATAATAATGACCGCCCACAAACACGTGCGGTTACGTATGGCTTCGACGGTCCACAGACATACGCCAGCTTCGTCTGAAGATGTTTAAACAATATTGAAAACTTCACAAAAATTAGTATAAACAACAGCGATTTATTTATATTTTCCTATTGCTAAAAATGATTGGAAGAACAAAAATGAAACCAAATAAACGCCTATTTATATTTAAATTAAAAAAAATACGCTTTAAAAATGCGTTTTTTTTCTTACTTAATTTTTGTTAGGTTGCTGCCCACTGCCAAATCCTACTGCTTGCTGCTAAGTTTTTAATCGCGTATGTTAAGATTTGAGATATTTGGACGGCTTTCAACAACGAGGTCTTGGGAGCCTATGAGGGTGAAATGAGGTGAGAATGGAACAACGCCAGAATGCAAGGGCGGTGGAAATGGGACATCCTCGAGAAAAACCCACCGACCAGCGGCATCGTCGGGCACGAATACCAATTGCGAAAATCGGGGAGCACCCCAACCGGGGATTGAACCCAATTCGCCTTGGTAGGAGGCGAGCAGTCTAGCCGCTCAGCCACTGCGGCCCCTCCAATTGTGAAAACGGCTTGAGAAGCGCTCAGTTAATCGCGAGCACGGAGGCTCAGAGTAGATAATTAACAGAGACGAAATGGCTCTGCGGTTCCTTTGATGTGAGCGTAGCCACTTCCTGATTGGCTGCGCGAAGATTTAGGAACGGGCCTTGGGCAGTTTCCCACCCGCCATCCTGGATTTATGGAATGTTTGCCATACTCTGGGAATACAGTTTTGTATGAGGTTTTTTGGAACGACAGAGTACAGAGCATTGCCTAGTGTATTGTCTGGGGTTAGTATTTCTTGATTACTGTTGATATCGTCACCTTTGCAATAGTTCGTATGAAATAATATCACGTTTCACCGCGACAGTCACCAGCTCAAAATTAATTCACGTAGTGAAGAGCTGTGGCAATTCGATAAAGTTTGGGAAGCTGTCATTTAGGCAATGTCGTGCGTGAAATTTTAATACTCCTTCTGAAATAGAAGCTTTGGCGAAAAATCGATAAATCCAATACGGTGGGTGAGAATCCGCCTTAAGAGTACATGGTCATGAGATTTTTTTTAATTTCTCTTCTGAGGCACAGCGATACGGGCGATAATAACACGAGCGACCAGGCGCAGGCCAGCTCTAAAAATATGATTTTTGACCAATTTTGCCATTTTCTTCTCTTAGAATAAAACAAATTTTGTGAAAACAAAATTTTGCGGGTTTAGATGATTGCTTTTGGCAAAATGTCGTATTCCCAGGACATGTATTTGCTGAGATACGTGTAAACACGCAAACAACCAATGTACAGACAGTATGCTCCGACTACTAACTCTTTTAAGCCTAAGTTGGACGCGATGCGCTGATTGGCGAATGGCGTTCCGACGCATGCTGCTGGCTAGTGGCGCCGTGTTGGTGGCGTGTGCGTCAGGAGCTCGCGGAGTAAGAAGCTGTTGCACCTCTGTAATCTTAGGTACTCTGTGACGGAGACGTACAGGCGTGCGGCCGTTCACGGTTATTCGAGCACTTTTGATACCAACCTTTGTAAAATGTCACCACCCCTAACTCCATACATTTTACCGGGCACATTGCATGGCGCACGCCCAGTAAAGTTGGCGACGACAGAAAGGAAAGTAGTTCCACGTCTCAACAGTGAGTTGAAAGTATCAGGTTAAACATTTATGAATACAGGAATTATTCCTTTCACTTGCTGTTTAATTTTAAAGCATGGACGTTTAAGAATCGTCAGATTTGTAAAATATTTACTTTTACAATAATTGCGCAGTTTCACTTGATCGACGCATTAATAAAGCGAGCAAGCCCATGGCAATAGCAATTTCACGTAAGATCGAAAATACAATTAGATCCTAAGCGGGACTTTAAAAAATGCCCATATAATCGTGACCACAGACATATTCCTGTTACACACGGTTCACTTTCTTGTACAAGCCGGTTTCTCTTTCAAGTCAACTTGCATCGTGTGACTGGCTAACTTGTTTGCAAGTGGCTTGCATGCCAGCTGGAATCGTTTAGTGACTGTTCTACCTTTGGTTCACCTTCTTGTGCAAGTCGTCTATTTACATTTGCATTTTACACGTCTATGCAGTTCCGGTACATTTGCTTATGCTGACATTGTTAATTTGAGAGTAGAAAACACATTTTAATTGTGTGTTAGTGATTTGTTTAATTTTTAAAATATTTTTGTGCTGTGGTGGAAATAAGTGACTGGCATGCAGCAACATTCAAGTACTACCTCTGTGTTTACAATATGTACATGGGACTTGAATAAAAGAGGGTGGTCACCTTCTTGTTCACGAAATATGTCCGTTTGTATCAGACTTTAAGATGAAGTAAACCGATCTCGCTGGCTGCGCACAACCAATCTCCGTGTCCCGACATGCAACTGCTTTAATAACAACACGACTAACGAAACCGGCGTTGATAGGATTTGAGGTTAGAACACTAATCAGCTAAAAAGAGCTTTGAGATGTTCTTATACTTCCTCTAACCAATTTGCAATGTAATTTCATTAAATTCAAATTTGTAAAAGTATGTCATTAATATAATAGTACCTGTCATTAAATAATTAAGATATAAACAAACATATTCATCGCTGTTGACCATGTGATTTCGACAGTTGTGTTCTTTTGGGGTAGGTCAATGTCATTGTTTTTGTCCGCTTGAGTCCCAGAATTTGGTTCAAGGAAACCAAGCTCAAGATGGAAACTCCCTGCAATTCTTCCTGGAGTACCTGTTTGAAGTTTGAAGCAACCTTTACCTCCTGCCTATGGTCCTATATCCTAATTTACTTAAACTTAATTATTTATGTGGAATATGATCCCCTCCCTAGTGTGAATATAAGAAGAAATATAAGTTAAAGCTAAAAAGATACTAAATCTAATGCAAAGCTGTATATGATATAAATATTTACAAAGTAGATATTTTTCATTTGCTTTTTTATATTTTGATTTTCTGTGCGTATGTTTGTGGTAAGTGTAACCCCTGTCCTAATATAACTGGGTACTTTTATAATTAACCTTAAACTTACCCCCTCCTGAGTAATATATGCTCCCAGCGTGAGGCTTCCCTACTTTATTCTAAAAATGCATTTTTATCCTAAACCTGAACTATCATCTTTAGCGTATGGCGTGGACAAACTTATGTATATTGCCGGAATCACATAGCCCCGACAAGCACGCCATCGCAAACACGACACGACACTTAAAACTAAACCACCAATGAAATATAAGATAGATCTGACGTAAACCCGACAACTCTGTCGTACGACAAGCAGTTTTGGATTAGAAATTATTCCTATTATTCGTCGTGTCGTGCGGCACGACACACAGAGTGTACAACTTTGCCAAATGAAATTGTATGATAAGGTTTCCCTACAATGGAAAATACGTAGCTTAAAAGAAAAGAAATAATGAAAAATATTGTATTTAACTCTTATAAATGATCATTTTACCTTTGTATGCATCAGCTATAGAACTTTGTCAGGTTCATGTATTCCAAATTTCCCGTCTGCCCACCGCCTTTGAAACTAGCGTAGTTAACCAACGTCTTCTAAATGGATCCGAAAAATTCTACTCGTGTCGCATCAGTAAACACTGCCGGGCTGTAAATTCGAGGAGGCACATTAAAAATGGTCGTTGTTGCGGTTTTTGTGGTGTCGTGCTGTGCTCGTCGGGGCTATGTGATTCCGGCATATGAGAGTCAGGGGAAGAGGCCCAATATCGCCACTTCCCTCACCAGAGAGGCGCACAAGCACCGCTATGGTTACTGGCTGGCATCATGTTAATTTATTAATAAAGGCCTCGCCCCCTTTATAATAGTCTTTACAGCTCTACAAACTAAGAGCATTTTTCCAAACATCCTGTCTCCTGTAGCATTATAAGTAATTAATAAAGACCCCGCCCCCTCTCTACTAGTCTTTACAGCTCTACTAAGAGCATGTTTCCAAACATCCTGTCTCCTGTAGCATTATAATTAATTAAAAAAGACCCCGCCTCCTCTGCACTTGTCTTTACAACTCTACTAACTAAGAGCATGTTTCAGGACACTCTGCCTTCTGTAACATTCTAGTCAATTTAATTTAATTCATGCAATAATTTTGAATTTTCTTCTCTGTCGCAAGGGTTTTTGCGTCTCTCTTGGCTGTTTTTCCATTGCTCTTATTAGTTATGACTATCTCTAAGTACACTTAGGAGGTAGTCATGGCCACAATTGCACGCAATGGCTGCCCAATCCCTCTTTGTCGCGATGGGCGTCTCCTTTCATGATTCCTTCCCTTGTAGGCGTAAGGGGTTAGCCCTGAGACGCAATAAAGTCCCGCCCTACCTTCGGGCCTTCATTTCACACAAGACTTAGATTAAGGTGGAGTAGAAAAGAAATAGGATACTCACGGGCACGCCGGCGGGAAGGAAGCGGTCGAGGCACGCCACGGGGATGATGAAGCAATCGCGGTCGAGGGAGGCGAGCGTGACTGGGGGCGGCGGGGCGGTTCCCTTGCTGAAGCTCACCTGGCGGGACGCCGTGGGGGTGGGCGTGTCGGGCGCCACGCTGTCGCCGCCCCCGCGGCTGCTGGGCTTGCGCCGCCCGCCGCCCATTCCCCACTTGACGAACGTCGCCGAGGGTCGCCTCTGCAGCAGCAGGCCCTCCTGCGGCGTCGGCGGCTGCGACTCGAACAGGTTCTGACCTGCGCAGTCCAGACACTCTCACTCGTCGCCCTTCCGCCACCTTTGTTTCCGACCAACACGCCGAAAAAACAGTACCATGTTGACTTTGATGTGTTATTTTGCAGAAGCCAAGCTATAATGCCGTTCAAGGTAAAGTGAGCACTTTTTGAAGCTGTTTCATTAGACACAATGACCAATAAATACATTTCATTGTGGACTCGAACTTTTGGTTTTGGGTATGGTGAATGTAAACACGTGTTCATTACTCATATGGCAGGGTTCACATTCAAAAGTGCTCACTTTACAGTGAACGGCCTATATAAAAAAATTATCATAGGAAAAAGCAGCCACTGATAATGTGAAGGTACATTTTTCCATGGCCAATGCCCTTGAGGGAGTCAGGCACCCAAAATATTAATTTTTTTAATAACTGTATCAAACATTGTTCAACTCCTACGCAGTGGCGTGTGGTGAAGTGTTTCAAGGTAAGCTGGAGTTTTTTCAGTGCTGTGGACACTCGGCGCACGCAGCAGGAACCAGCCAGTGATTAGGGTGGAGCCGGGAGAAACTGCATTTACTGCGGCCACTCACGAGAGAGCCGTGAGGCACCCGCTACACACGTGCTGTGATGTCTAAGTGACTGACGTGTAAGCTAGCAAATGATTAGGTATGGCACAGAGCAAAACACAGCTTGCCTTACAACAGTTCACCACACGCCACTGATATGATGTAATTTCCCTTGAATAAAAAAAAAATTGCACTTTAAATTTTTCTGAATACTTTTATGCCAATTACTAAATTCTTCTGTTTTTTTTTTTTTTTGCAGCCGTGACAACAATACTAAGCTGTAGATAAAGATGAAGAAATTTACAACATAAACTAACACCGTGTGCTAATGCTTGACACATACATTATAATCACCAAATAAAGCGTTCATAATATTTTTAACTATGTTAAAAATATTATTTTTTTATTTAAACATTATTTTCATATATATATATATATATATATATATATATATATATATATATATATATATATATATATAATCTGTTAATCTGTGATTACGTTTGTAACGCGGTAGCCAATACAATTAATTTACTTTGTAATTTTACTTATTTGTTGTCACTGCAACAATCCAGAATAATTTTGTATTTGACATCAAATTATTTTTAAAAAATCCTATTCGTGTAAACTTTCATTACATACAATAGTACGAGATAAATAATATATGTTACAAATATAACATAATTAATTTTTAATTTTTGGGGGGTCCGACACCGTCAAGGGCGTTGGCCAGGGAAAAATGAGTTTTTGTACCACGTATTATTCAACTTGTAAACATTATCAGTGACTACCTTCTCCTCAGATAAATTTGTTTTGATAGCTTGGTATCTGCGAAATAACATATCAAAGTCAAAATGTTTACTGTTTTTTGTAATGTACAAATAAATTAAACCCAGCTATTTTCAGAAAATTAAGACAGGGCAACTGAAAGATCTTGTTTTAATTAATTTTAAGGTACGTTTAGCGAGAGTTATTTTCTAAACATTTGGGCATGGCCTCGAACTAAAACTGTGCAAGGATGTCATTAGTTTCAGCAATTTTTGCAAACTGTGAAAACATTTTATTCTACAATTTTATAGCCATCTTGAAGTAGCTCTTGGTATCTACTCTCCACGAGAATTATCTCATTTCTCTACATAATTACGGTTTTCTTTAATTGTACATTTTTAAAACAGTAAAGTTATGAGTTTGACATAAATGTATGCGGAAACTATGTACACTATTTTTTTTTCGAGGAGAAAGTAATCACTGAAAAATCTAAAAGTTTAATAGTTTGTAAAAATATCAAATAACCATTTTTTTTTCGTGGTCCTTAAAAGTGCCTCCCCTAGTTTTCATGGTATTCATTTTAAGTAGTTGCGTCTATTCTAATTTTCAAAAAACTATGTAATATTTCAATTTAAATCTTTTCTCAGGACACAAATGAAGGTCGATATTTCGTTATAAATTAATAAAATAACTAGATGACCCGTGCGATTTCGTTCGAATGCCATTTAGGACTGCGGCTCCACTTGATATATATATATATATATATATATACTGCGGCCCTACTATTGGGTTCTCTACCCACTGAGTTTCTATAGCCCCAGTATTGGGTTCTCTACCCACTGAGTTTCTACGGCCCCATTATTGGGTTCTCTACCCACTGAGATACTGCAGCTCTTGGGAAGGAATGGAAGACAGCCCATAGACAAAAAAGAAAGAAGAAATGACGGAACTTTTTATTTTAACAATGCTTTTTTTATGCAGCAAAATTGCAGTAAGAATTTTTATGAAGGAATAAAATAAAATAAAAATATATTTTTTTAAGGAAATAATATATTTTCCGTGATAGAAAGTAGCCTATCTCACTCTCCAACCCTCCAACCATATCTGTGCAAAAAATCACGTCGATCCGTTGCTCCGTTTTGACGTGAAACAAGGACAAACAAACACACAAACACACTTTCCCATTTATATAGTAGTAAGGAGGTGGTTAATTAAATATTAACTCCTTGAAAAGTGTCAGATTCAATGGAAATCGCTGTGAGTAATCCTCTGCTTACGCATATTCTTAATCCTTCTGTTAAACAAACAGTGTTTTAAACTACGACAACGATGCCGTACTTTTATTGAAGGCTATTCACGGTTAAGTGAGCACTTTTGAAAGCCCTCTAATTTGGAATAATAGTCAATAAATGTGTTTTATTGTAGGCTTAATTGTCAACTTTTGAGTCCAGTGGAATAAACATACCGTGTTTATTACTTCGTAACACCGGGTTTTCTCCCTAATTTGATGAATGGTGTTAGCGTAATTTAAATATCACAAGTGGTACATAATATATGTAAAGTTTTATCTAGTTCAAAAGGAAAAAATTGTTTTATAAATGTTGAACACATCCCTTAGCTGTAAATTTGTGATATTTAACCCTGTATTAATCTATGGCAATGTTTGTTTTGCAAACTGTTTGTATGTAATGTTAGGAATGTTTTAAGGTTGTTCTAAATAAAAAGTATTAGTTTATGAAATAAAATAAGTAAGAGGTTCTGATTTAATGAGTTTTTACTGAAGTTAATTTAATATTGGTGTTTACTTCAAGAAGTGTTCTTTTTATGATTAAATGTTGTCAAGTTTAAGAAACAGAAGTATGCAAAAGACGAAAGTAACTGCATAACATTGAGTCGTCAGTAACAGAGGTGTCGACGACGAACTTTCAAAGGGACTGAGAACTTCCGCCATTTGGTTTTCCGAGAAACTTCTGTTCAGACATTATCATCCATTTTCTGAAGGAGGTGCGTCACGAGGAACACGGTCACCACTTCAGCGGTTGAGTCGAGGGTCAACTCCAGGACCGTGAATGAAGGAAGGATGTCGGAGTACCTATGCCGTCATGGATTCGCGGTCGACAGGGAGTTGTGAGGTACCATATTCGAACCCAGGAGGATCAGCTGTGGAGTACTTTTTTTTCTCATCAACAGATAAGTCCATCATACACTATATTATTCATGAACCTTTTGCGAAGGCTAATTAGTAGTGTGTTTTCGAAGGATGTTCCTGACAATAAATTGGAGTTCTTAGCTTATCTATGAATGCTTACGAGGTAGAATAATTTTCTTGTACTATTCTTTGATATCTTTGAATAATATGCAGATTTTAATTTTAATTTCATAATTCCATGTAATATTGACTTTTGTACTTCAAATGGAAGAGTCTCATAGCCGTGGCAAGCTAATAATTAATAGTAATAGTTAAATATATATATATATACATATAATAATTTGTACAGTCCAGCATATTATTCTGTTGTGCTAGAAAGTTGTATGTTGTGCACATTTGATTTGTCGGAGATTGTGCCATATTTATTGTAACAGTTCAGGGTAGTAGCATTGACTGTTGCAAACTTACATGGCAATATTTATTTTAAAATGTGGTTAAGGGATAGGAAAATGGCTGAAAGGAAAGAGTAACTAGGGCCTCAAGAGTGCTTGCTTTACCGTGAACAGCCTATAGCAATAACGCCACCAATTTAACATAACACAGCTTGCGGGACTGGCTAAGTGAAAGGATGTATGGCGTCACACATTAAGTGGTTTTTAGGCGTGTCTCGTCCACTTTGCAAGGTATATCTTTCAAACAAAAAACACCTCGGCCTTCTTTGCCCAAGCCACATTTCTCCAGGAAGTTTTTTTGTAAACACTTCCGATGGCCTGGAAATTGCGGGGATAGTAAGAATTGTAGACTCAACAGAAACACAAAATAAAACACAAACTCTTAATAATTTACTCCTACTTGGTTTATTCTAACTCTGCTTGCCAATTCCAAGCCCGGGGCGTAGCGGCAACGACACACTCGATATACGTGGCAGCATCCCTGGTGGCATAATTTGGTCGGGCCAAAGTTGGCCCAATGTTTCAGCTCTACCGTTTGGCCAACGTTGGCATATTACGTTGGCCCAACGCCTAAATGTCCCTCGGGATTACGTTTGCCCATCATGACAATCTATGTTAGTTGCCAACTGAAATACAAAGCTGATTCAACATAATTTTATGGTAATGTGCAAAGTTTTAAGAATAGTGTGTTTTTTTAATTCAAAAAAGCATTCACACAGCCATTAACAAACATGTGGTCATTTTTGGCAAGATATGTTATATTTTTCATATATTTAAGTCAGATTCCACTACTTTGAAGAATAATTTGAAACATACTAGTTACA
The DNA here is from genome assembly GCA_029891345.1 of Dryococelus australis. NCBI lineage: Eukaryota > Metazoa > Arthropoda > Insecta > Phasmatodea > Phasmatidae > Dryococelus > Dryococelus australis. Next base: position 60,636,027 of record CM056996.1, read on the forward strand.
AGAATAAATTTTCCAACTAATAACCAATACACGACCAAGAAAAGCCAGTTTATTTTTAAATAGTCTTCATGCTATACAAAGCTTGAACCATTAAGCAAATAAAATTAATTACATAAGTTTTTATTTAGAAGAAATTAATAATATCCTGTGATTACAGAACACCTGCAATGCAATGTTTTCCCAAAGTAACAAATATAACCAATCACCAACTGTTATGTTCACAACATTGTCTCAATACATGAGGAACAAAACGCAGTTTAATGAAAAATTACATTTGGTAATTTTTTCGTATGTCGTGAAAATTAGTGTTCTTTTTCCATTTAAAACTAATATTTTCTATTAGTGTATTAATATTGGTTGTACAATGTTGGTCCAACATAGGAATACAGTACATACCAAATACCGTCGGTATGTTTTCGACAAGTAACCAAGGCATATATAAAATATGAAGTAAATTTTTAATAAGTCTTGGTTTATGTGTTAAAAATATTGTTTTTAAACAATCGTACGGAAATATTGTGTTATTGTGTTATTCATAAATAAGGCAATATCCTTTGTTGGCATAATGTTGGTTACACTATGTTGACCGAACATGTGGTTACATACCAAATGCCTACAGTATGTTTTCCAACAAGAAACCAACGCCTCGCCAACGAAGTCAACTGAAAAATAAAACATGGATTGTAAGCTAAAACACAGTTTTTAAACAAAATGCAAGATTGTGGTTTTATGTAATTAAAAATACTGTAATTGTCATTGTTGGCGTAATGTCGGTTACACAATGTTGGTCCAACTTTACCAACTGTTGTACTTCAAACTTTGACACATGTAACCAACGGGTCATATTTTAAAGAGAAATATCTCAGGTCATGCAGTGCCTTCATAATATATAAAATTCAAGAAAGTGGCATTGTTTTCATTCAAAAATGTTGTTCCATAATTTTACATAAAATGTTGTTTGCCCAACGTTGGCTCAACAGAAATATACACACCAATTACCAACAGTATGTTTACCAACTTTTTACCAACCACAAACCAACAGTTCAAAATCAAACATGCAATATGTTATATCAATTTCTGATTAAGTGACATCATTGGCTGGAGGGTGCAAAATAATCTCGTAACATTTTAGTAGTGGAAAATTTTTTTTGTTGGCATTTTCTGTTGGGCCAACATTCTATTAACGTGTGAACTCCAACCCAATATAAAGGAAATGTTTCCAACCAAGTGCCCGCGTTGAGCCAACGCAGGGTGCTACTGGGGATCGCCCTTATCTCTCCCAAGCTTCTGGCCTCATACGCGGGAAACAGCTTCAGGTAGCCGGGTCACTTAAGGGCGAGAGTTGGACGCTATCTTTTGGATATATATATATGTGTGTGTGTTTGCCATTACTTATTTTTATGGTAAACAAATCAAGATACTCCACTGACATCACAATTATTCAATCACCTGAGTGATGTATTATGCGTTGTCAAACAAGAAATTTAAGTCATAAATGCTGAATACATTTTCTGACTAAATTACTGGTAACACCAAACTCCGCCTTAAGAACATTCAAGATAATGCAGCTATTTTCTATATGTTTAGCATATTGCATCCTTGTTCGTTGTGATATGAAATAATAGTGCGAAAAAAAATAATATGTCAATGGAAATAAACTACTTTTCAAGAATGAATGAAACGAGTAGTAAGAAAATGTATACCTTTCTCAGTACAAAACTCAAGGAACAAATTTATTGCTTTACTATACAGCTCAAAATAATTGTTAATGTTATTATAATGTCATGTAAAATCGTTTCTTGGAAATTTGGAATGCTGTTTGCTCGTATTCAAATTTTAACTATCTTTCGAGGTCAAATGACAAGTCAAAACAGATGTAAGTTAAACGCTTACCGGAGGTGAACGAATATCAGATTGCAAACAAATCGAAACATGTCACTACAACGAACATTTTAAGTGAGACCAAAGTTCTGTGTTAACATTTATCTTTGGAATTTGTAATAATCTATATTTTAATTTAAGATTTATATATATAATTAAAGTTATTTCTTAATAATCTGGCATTTTTAACGAATTATTATAAATACCACGCCACAAAACCATAAAATAACTTAAAAATCTGGAAAAAAAATTAGCGATGAATAGCGAAAACTTAAATATTTCATACGTGCTTTTTCAAAATTCCTTAGTTGCTTTAGGGATGACCGGAATACGTGTTTTTACTAGTAAGCCATGTCCCAAAACGTACAACACATGTCAGTTTTTTAAAGCAGGAATTGATCAACAAAAAACTGGGGGTTCTAACCAAAAATGGAACAATATTAAATTACTGGTTCTGGTATAGAAATTTACGTCATTATACGCTGTTCACGGTGAAGTGAGCACTTTTGAAATCAACCTTAGGAAAATGTCACTGTCCCATATCTGCATATTATATTTTAATGAGTACACTTACTGAAATGCGCATAGTAAAGTAGGTATCGACCGAAAGAAAATAGTTGCAATTAATAACTTTGAATAAATAGTGTTAAGTAAACATTTGTGAATTCTAAAATTATTGATTTGTATCCTGTTCTTTTAAATTCATGTAAGTGTAATAATTAGCAAATTTGTAAAATATGTATCTAATAATACTACAGTTTCAACCGACCGATGCATGAATAAAGTGATGAGGCCCACGGCAATGTTAATTTTACATATGGTGGAAGCATACACAATGTGTGTACAAGTAGATTTTAAGCAGGGATTTTAAAAGTGCTCAGTTTACCGTGAAAACAATTTAAGATCTTTCACCCAGCAGTAAAGGGATACTTAAACACTTGGTTTCATTGTGTTGTACTCCCGCTTGCAACATGGTGCTTTTCCGGACATAGGTTCCTGCTCAAAACATGATTTGCTCTTCGAATTTTAGACGGCAACGGAAATGAAATTTCCAGCAAATTAGAAAAAGAAAAAGGGGGGGAGGAGTCAAATTGATACATTATGACATTTTAAAATTATATTCATTTTTTAATATTCAATTTACAATATAAAAAAATTCCATCTAACTTATTATTTTACTTTGTGATGCATGTATATGTTTTTATAATTTTCTGAAGTTTACGAATACTTGGCAGGATCATGTGTTTTAAAATACGGATTCGGAATAAGGAATTTTCGCCAGTTTTCCCAAAATAAAACTGTGATAATAAGGAAAACAGGAGATAAATAAAAACTGTACAGTTTCGTTCAAATGTGTTTAGTGTTTCTAGAGACAAAGCATGTAAAAGCTTATAGCAGCAATTACGATGTTAACCTGTTTACATCAAGTTTGTCACTATCATCATTACATAAATATTAAAATTTTTGGTTAGCCAATTAATTTGTTACAGCTAACATACATGTAACTTAGTTACGTAAGTGTTTTCTGCATAAAAATATTTGTGGGCTTAAATGAATTGAACAAGTGAGAAGTTGCAACTTATTTCATACATATGCACAAAAATAACTTTGTTTTTATAAAAAAAATCACAGGATAAAAAAAAGAAACTATGTTTTTTTGTTAAAATTTTTGTTGTTTCACTGCTGAAAAAAAAAAGATAAAATTTAAGAACGATTATCTCGAAAAATTATCATTTTTTTGTGTTCTTAAAAAATACTTTTTTTATCATGACAATAGGTATGTATATAATATTACTTCGTCTGAATTACTATTACCAAAAGCAAATAAAAAGTTCATAATGGTTTAACCAGAAGGTAAAATTATATATGTCGCTTTCACTTAATTTTAGATAATATAATGCAATGGTTTCATCACATACGTTATAATTACAATAATTTTTTTACCAATTTAACAGTATATTTTTTGTTTAGCCTCGTTCCTACACGTTTGTATACATTATGGCATGTATTTATTTTGGATAATGTGATTTTATTATGCGTTTTTAATCAATATTTTATGCCACTACAACATCAAGTACACGTCAGTTTAACTCAAATGTAAAACTATTTATTCAGTATTTCTCTAAGTAGTTTCAATGTGTCTACCTTGGTGGCAGATTTGAATTTAATTTTGTTTACATTGTGCTATGGGCTTGCTTATCTAAGACCGATTTGTATAACTTCTCTGTTTTCATATATGAAATCTTAGAGATGCGTGGATTTTATCGCAATGTTCGGTCCAACATAAGTTAGTGTGAGGCAGAAATTATTTTATGTCTGAAACTGAAAAAACTCTTGATGCAAATATAATGGAAAAACAAAAACTAATTGGGTTAAATGAGCAATTTTGCGAGTTTGCATTACGAGGCCCAATTGTGTGAACTTTAGAAATTTCTCAGCTACTACCGCTTCTGATGCTTACTTAGGTAATTCTGCTGTAAATTTTAGTCACTTTTCGATAAACATGCTGATTTAAAATTCAGCGAACAGGTATAATGTTAGAAATTGTATGTGGTATAATATATATTAGTTTGCACAATTCTTAAACGCTATTTTCTAAAACTGAGTATTCTTATGAAGGTGCAGTTTATAATGCGTGTGTTAAAATCTTAGCTTCTAGTAATTTCATTTTTCCTAGATCAGCAAATTTATCTTCTTTATCAGAAAATTTGATTCTATGTAATAATTTCTGAATTTAACTTTAGTAAATGATAAGTTAAAGGATTTAATGTGTGCATATGAAATTAGAGTCACTACTCGTCCTCATAAGTTGTTTAAGTTGGTTCGTCCACAAAACTAAAAATTTGTTCTGACGAAGGATTGAGATAATTCGTACTTTAAATAGAGGAATTATGATATATTTTAAGCTATTAGTAATTTAAATGTATATGTATTTGTTGAAAATATCATCCGTTTGTCTTTCCTTTATCTCACATACTTTTTCTTTCCTCTCGTCCGTTCAAATGCCTCTCGACTTTCCACCACAATATGTCACTCGCCATCAAAATACAATGTTTAATATGGTCTCATACTGACACATATTTAATTAAACACAGTGAAATCATAATAATGTACAATTTAGGAGTTTATCGGTGACGTTAAGAGCGTTTTTACACTTCGGTAACTGTAGTTGAGCGGTTAGGCTGCTCGCCTCCCACCAAGGCGAACCGGGTTCAATCCACGACCGGGTCACTCCGGATTTTCGCAAGTAGGAATATTGCCGGACGATGCCACTAAACGGCAGGTAGTTTCGAGTTTCTCTGGTTTCCCCCGCTCTTGCATTCCGCCACTATTCCATTCCCATCTCATTTCACCCTCATCGGCTCTCAACTAGTTGTTAAGAGCCATCCAGATCTTTCTCATCTCAACTCAACACAAAAATATTGTCAATGAAGTTACATTCTAAAACATTACCCTATGATCTGACCTACTTTTAAAAACAACGCATCAATATTGTCAATTCCGCAAAAATTTGTGTCTCAAAAGTCAAACTGTTTATTGCTTTGTCGTACCAGTGAATTTCCGAGACAATATATTTTTCGTAAAGCCGTCAGGGTTTATAAGTTAAGACCTCGTAGGTTATAGATTTTGAAGAGAAAAGTACAGGACCACTTAGTAAGTACAAAATCCGTTAACGGTCTCTGGTACAATTCAAACATTAATCTTTTCGGGTCTCAAGACCTCAAGGTTAAGAGCCGCCCCGCTGTTAGACAGCTTATTACAACATTGAAAGATATGTTTGTTAGTAACAAAGACAATCATGGTAGCTCCAATTAAAAATACAATGACTAACAATAAGATTAAAATAATGATGATTCAAAATATCTGTAACAGCATATCTTAAGTTCTCCATCGTAGACAATGCCAGCTACAAAAACCCTTTTTGCTCAGTTAACCACGCAAGTCGCACATCGTTTGAAGTCTTGCCAAAAAAAAGCAAACGCGGGTGTTTTAATGCTCTCACTTTTCTGACCTATAGATAGAGCGACAGTGTGCCTGCATCTTTCCATATGTTTTGCAGACCATTTGGTCTTTCACTCGTGACACGTCGTTCACAAAGCCAGTAACATGTCAACCCAGACCCCAGTTTGATATCGTGTCCGAATTGTCAACGCCTAATTTCAAAGAGTAGGTGGCTCATAAATCACCTTACAGTTTTATATTTATCTCAGCCATTCAGACGGCGCGTCTTCAGTTTATGTGTGATCGACTGGTTTTGTGACCTGGCGAAGAGACTGCTACAATTACATGAACTATACACGGCCAAAGAAGTTAACTACTACAACAATTGTTTTCTATACAATTAAATGAGACTGAGAAAATGGTTATGAAGTTTTAAGCCAAAACACCTGGGAAAAGCAATAAAGATGACTTCCGCTATAAGCAGACACGCACGAAGGCAAATAATTAAATACGTTTACTTCACGTAATGAGCATCAAGCTGGCTACCAATTGCTTTTTTGCTCCCTATTACGTCCTGTCGGTTGTAATTTGTCTGTTTCTTCTACGCAGATCTCACTTTAATGGGAATTCGGGCAGCACAACGTTATGTTCGATTAGTTTCCAAGTGAGTGAGTGAAGAGATCTGGGCTACTCTTAACAGCGAGTTCTTGAGAGCCGATGAGGGTGATTGAAGTGAATATGGAGCGGTGCCTGAACGAAGGGGCGGGGGAAAAAGGGAAATCCCCGAGAAAACCCGTCCACCAGCGGCATCGTCCGACATGATTCCCACTTGCGAAAATCCGGTGACCCGGCCGGGGACTGAGCCCGGTTCGCCTTGGTGGGAGGCGAGCGTGCTAATCGCTCAGCCACCGTGGCCCCGCTACTCAGTTGGAGCCAACCTAAATAGCTGATCGCACCGCCAACTGCCTGCGACACTTGCAGTGCCGCTGTCAAGACAACGAGGACAAACATGTTGACTTCAATGTTAATTGTAAATCAGATTGCCTAGTGTGAATAAAAACCAACATCGGGCCCCAAACAACCATCACTGTAAGCGATATTTATCCATCACGCTCAAAGTACGAATGGAAAGTCGTGATATTCAGGATGTAAATGAGATGATGGCACAGAGATTGGTTTCGTATTCAGGAGCATAGAAGGATTATATTTGCTTATTATAGTTACTATCGATGTTCTACGTGTAAGTAGTCAACATTATAGGCAATTTTCTCCTATTTTATTCATGGAACTACGGTGCTTGGCAAATACACTTATGTAAAAAGAAATTTTTTTTGTTCATACTTATTGAATGTGTCCTAACTCTGTATTGCTTCGTGCAGCGTCGCAGAAGTTATCAGAAATGACAGCCTGTGACTTAATTGCACAAATTAACCTGCGTCTCCTGCCGAACTGTTTGTAAGATGACAGGAAGGTCTCTGGCGAATGCAGATGTTGCGACTGTCCTTCCTACAAGATATTCTGATTTGCGCTAGAGTTACCTATATAAACTAGATACTTCATGAATCCGCGGAGGAAGGAGTCCAGTGGCCTGATGTCTGGGGTACAATGAGTCCATGCTACTGCGCCTCCGACGTTCACTCTCCAGTAGTCGCCGAAGGTATTCAGACTACTGCGGCCCCAGTAACAGCGAAGTGTGTCGGTGATCCACCATATCACATGTGGTGACTCAACTTGTGAAAGGAAAGTATTTCAAGAGTTCTATCAAATCCCCTTGAAATTAATATTATCACTCGTGTATACTGAGTTTGGCGGATGCAAGACACAAGGACCAATAAGATGGCAATCAACATTTTCAGCTAACTCATTGACGTAAAACTACAACTCTAATACGAAATTTTGCTTGCTTCTACCGCTCGCACGAAGAGTTTCTGGTCTAGTGTAGGCTAATAATCAAGTATCAGTTGTGACTACTAAACCAGCTGCCGATCTCTGTAACTTTTCTTTATCCCGAACATCTAACGTGATTAAACATAAAATATATATTATTTCAATAACCGTGTGCCTAGAAAGGTGAATTAACTTTTCTTCATTATTCAATTCAAAGCTCTCCATTTTACAACTTATCAATCATCTGTCCAAAAGAACATTTTGGTTACAGCTGGTATGTGTGTATATATATGTGTGTTTATATATATACATACATACACACACGCACACGCTATGTCTTACAGAATATGTTTCCTGCTTCCTGATTTTAAATAGTGACAAATTTTGAATTTACGGAGCGATGTGTCTGATGTTCATGATATAATACTCGTGGAGTGTTTCCAAAGTGGCTCGCTTACGTAAACCAAGAATGCTAGTCGTAAACTGGGAATGCTCCATATAGTTGTTTAGTGTATTTTGCAACAGTGCTGAATATGAATGTCGGAGAGCACGTTATGAGACCAAATGACGACGGAAACCGATTAAAATTTGGTCGTTTCATGGCGCAGAGAGTGAAAAATAATTTATTTCGCATCTGGTGCTCAGTAACCAGACCGCATTTCATTTAGTAGCAAAGCGAACCGTCGAAACGTCAAGGCACGGAACAACCTACATGCGACAAACAGAACATGAGGGCTAAACACTGGAGTTTTCTTTATTGTTTCCAAAACAAATGTTTATGGATATTTGCCATTGAACAGGTAGTGACTGGTATGCCATAACTGCGCAACTGAAGGAAGAATCGCGTGATCACATTTTTTTATCATAATGGCGTTCGATATCACTGGCACGTCGCAGTTCGCCGTTTTCTCAAAGAAGTGCGTCATCCTTAAACATATGCTGCCTGCACAAACATTCTCTGTTATTTAACGATACTAGCTACTAATTTCCTGAACATTCTGTGAATCAATTCCGTTTCATCGACAAAATGTACGTGACATGGGTACTACCGTTTCACACTTGCGAAACTGCATCACACAATTGTCCAGTTGTTTTTCAATCAAAATTGTCCTCTACAGAGCTACAATATAGACTAAATTATAGTACCAGACAGCGTAATTTGAAAATTGACGAGTTTTCCTTGGTGTTGATAGCAATCTGAAATCAGATGATTCATCTTGAGAAACCTATATTTGCCTACTGAATTATTTAACGAGAATTGTTATTTCATAATTATGTAGTTTTACGATTCTTAAACTTGTTTCCGATTTGATTTCTTATCGATTCTAAGAACCCTGGAGGATTATTAACGATTAAATAAGTTTCAATTCGGCTTGAAATCACTGTTTATATTTTCACTATCTTATTCCTTCGAAATGTGTGATTAAATTCTTTATTGTTTGCTTTGTAAAAACTAAGGTGTTTTCCACAAAAAATTTTTTTGTAATTCGGTTAAAATTATTCGATTCCCTGATTTTTTAATTGCAATTGTTTGATGAATTTATATTTCTTAAATTGCTTCTGGGTAATTTTATTTTCCTTACAAGCGTTCCATCCTAATGTTTCTCATACAAATCACCAATAATTAGCTCCAATTTTGAAAGCTTTGTTTTTTTGTGAATATTAGCATTACAAAAGAAAACGAGTTTGGGTTTTGTATGGTGTTTTGAAGAGCCGATATAATTATTCTTCATGCAGTAATTTTTATTTTCCTTAACTGCATAGTTTATGAATATTATGATTTTGCTTCTTATCTTGTGTTTTTTACTCGCCTGCTCGCTTACTAATTATACCATCATTCATACAAAATAAAAATCCTTAATAACTGATAAGATATTTATAAACTTTGTAAATGTGAAAACCATTTAAAATGGGTTTCTGAGTGGTTTTAAACTACGCTTCATTTCCATTTTTACATAATAATGAGTGAGTTTTACGATATGTTTTGGTAATAAATTTACCACATTCCCAGTTTATTTTTAATTTGTAAATGTTGTATTTCTCTTAAATATTACAATTATATAATTACCTACAATAAGAACGGCGCCAATCACTACTAGAAACATTATTTTAAAAAAGTTTAAATATTATTATTCTACACTTTTCATATTTCTGTAAATTATTCTTGTTGTTGAATACTATCTCATCGTGATTAGGAAGTTTTAAGTGCCTTGTAAGTGACAGTTTAGGAAAGTGCCTTCCAGAGTTGCATAATGCCTTGTCATGTGTGTTTTCGCTATCTTCGCTCTTAACTTCTATTTTTTCGCTTTCTGTATCTTATTTATATAAAAGGATTTTCTAACATTATTATTTTTATCATTACTGTGAATTTAATGTGTGGGTTATTCTGATTGCGGGTTCTATTAACGAGTTCTTAATATGAAATTGATTCACGAACTCACATCTTCTGACTTCGATATTTTGATTCTGATTTCCTTATACTAATTTCTTTTTCAGATTAACTTATTCTGACTGCAGATACGATTTACGAATTTCGATTTTCTGATTCCCACACTAAATTTCCTTAAGATTATTATTATTATTTTTTCCCCCATAGAATCTGTTTTGAAAATACCGAGCGGTCCTGTTATCTCATAGCAATTTTCTTTTTTCATTTTCCTTCAGTGTTAATGGACTCTTTTTTTCAAATCAAGTTTTTAAATGCTAAGTGGTCCAGTCCATTTATCTCATAAAAATGTTTTATTTTCTTTTAATTTTTGTAGATGTTTTTGCTTTTCCTTGCTTACATCACTGCCTTTTTGCTTATTTATCTTTAATTTCACGTACTGTGCCGCATTTTCCTACAATGTCATTGCTCTTGCCGCTTTTTCTTGTGTTCTACTGCCGTGATAAGTTGATCATTCAATTTTAAGGTTTTGATGCTTTCTAATATTGCCATTATGCCAATATTCAACAACGGCAAAATGTTGAAAATACTTCTTGATATTGGAGTTTCCGTGATACTTTGGGCGTTGAAATGTTTTTCAACGTATTATTTTCAGGTCCCAGATGGACTAACTCTCTCCTAACAAAGCAATTAGAACATTCAAGTTCTACACCCAACCAAACAAGAGATTAAGACTCAAATAAATTACTAGTTCAGAACTTTGGTGTATAGTGAGGTTAGATATCTCAAATAACTTCTTTCTTGGTTGCATAATAAAACTGATATTAAATTTTACGTTATAGAACATGTTACGTTCGCTTACGATAATGCCATAAAACACGATAGGTTTCAACGAAAATATAACTCTAGAGATACAATTGCATACTGTTGCGATTATATGTTTTACTTTTTAAGGAACTTTCCACGTTCTGGCTAAAGTAAATGGAAGCGTTTCAATCCAGCCCTTTTTATGCATATTAAGCAACTGCATCGTCGGCATTTCCCTGCAATATAATGGAAAACTACTTGGAAAAATCGTTCTCGATGCAGCCGGAAGACTTTGAAGCGAAGACCTTAAGAGTGCAATTTCAGAAATACTACTCCCTTTGAGTGAACACGTATTTATAACCAGACCAACACATAAGATATATGCTATTCACGATAAACTGAGCAGTTTTGAAAGCTCTGCTTAAGATCTGCTTGTGCGCGCATTGTGTATTCTTCCACCACATGTAAAATTAACATTGCCATGGGTCTGATCACTTTATTCATGCTCCGTCCAAGTAAAACTGTAAAATTATTAGCAATGCAAATATTATACAAATGTACTAATTTTTACACGAATTATGCATTAGTAAAACACGAAAGCAAAATAAATCGTTTCAGTATTCACAAATATTTAACCTAACACTTTTAATTCAGAGTTAAGACGTAGAACTACGTTACTCTCCGTCGTTACCAACTTTACTGGGCACGTCCCAGTAAGTGTACTCGTTAAAACATATGCGTGCAGGTACAGTGAAAATTTTCCAAGGTTGATTTCGAAAGTGCTCATTTTATCGTGAAGAACGTATATGCCACAATCGTTTGATTCCCTTTTTCGTATTCCCATATTACTCCCTAACGCAGACTTATTCACGTGAAAACCACGGACATAGCTCCGGCAGAGCCATTTCCTGAATTTACAAATTAATGCTTTACGTATTTGAGTGGCCAGTGGCAGGTTTTAAGACTTAATGATTCATGCGTGACGCATCTAGACGATTACAAATCAACAAACATGCCTTTCCCGGTACTCGAACACAGAACCACTTGCAGAGAAAGCAGGTGTGTGGCCAAGTGCATTACGGAAATCGGCCCTGCCCGCTTGACTAAACGTGCCTGGTAAGCGGGGAATCACGAGAGAGATCAGGGATGAAGTAAAAAAGAAAAGTCCCCGAAGGAGGGCAAACGCCCCGACCTGTGAAGGAACAAACGTCGTGTAAGAAGAAGTGATGGCGCGGACTACAAGATAAGCAGGGCGCTTGGCCAGGGTGATGGCAGAGGGCCAGCAGCCTTGAGGGGATGGTGGTCCCAGACAAGACTCGCGAGGAGCCAAGAGAAAGGTGCTGTGACAATTACCCGAGACATCTGGAGGAGTTGGCAGTCCGCTCCACTCCACGCTACTATGGTGCAGGTTGCGACAACTTCGCGTCAGCTGTCGAGCTCCACGCGTCGTGTCATGGCGATGTACAGTTGGTAACCTAACAATAGGCTGTTCAGGGTAAAATGAGCACTTTTGGAAGCCCTGCTTAAGATTTACTTATATGCCCGTTATGTATTCTCCCGCTTTATGTAAAATTAACACTGCCATGTACCTCATCACTTTATTCACGCGCCAGTCATGTGAAACTGTGAAATCATTCGAATAGTAAATATTTTACAAAGGTGGAATTTTTACACCCCGGTGCTTTACAAAAACAGAAAGCGAAAAATAAAAATAAAGTTATCACAAACTGACACCTAACACTTTTTATTCGAAGTTAAGTTATGGAACGACTTTCCATCCATTGTTACCAACTTTACTGGGCGCATGTCACTCAATGCACCCGTTGAAATATATGCAGGTAGGGGCAGTAACTCTTTTCTAACGTTGATTTCAAAAGTGTTCACTTTATCGTGAACGGCCTAGTACTCCCGTATTGCTGAGAGCTGGTTCGCCGGTAACTTTACACTTGTGGAATAAGTTTTTTCGAAACTACTTCCTCAAGTCAGTGGTTACAAAAACATATTTTTTAAATATATATGTACGTTAGGGTACGAATTGTGGCAGTACAGTGACTCTTTTGAAGTGAATGCGTCTTAAAATTTGCAACCATAGTGGGAGGTAATCCAGAAAATCCGATGATAAAAAAATCGGGGGATACAGTTTGGCATTGCAGCTCCGAATCTATCGTCTACATTCGAAATTCTATTACACCACTCAATTGCCAAAGTATTGAAGACTATGTTACGTTGAGTGAGGACTGCGAAGCATTGCGCGTGGCGTCATGAAGGAAGGGGGGTGGTGGCGGGTCGCGCCACAATTTCGAGTTCGTTTCACCGCGTCTCATAACTTCCGCGTAGTATAACACTTGACTAGGAGAAGCTACGTCGCTCGTTTAAGTTTAAATTGACAGCTCTCGTCAAGATCAATCGATTGCGTTTATAAAAACATTTGCGTGGCGTGGTTATAGTGAAATGGTATGCCAAAAAAAAAAAAAAAAAAAAAAAACAATTTCGGCCTATACTGGTCAAAAAGCCAAGTCGAAATGCAGAAATCATATACGGTTGGAAAGACCATCTCAAAAGAAATTCAGTGATACCCATAAAACCCCATATGATCGAGTGAAGATGTGCCGGGAACATAAAATAAACATCAAGGCGTCCGAGTGCGTCAACGTAGACGTATTCCCGTAAAACAAATGGCCGTGTCCCCAACACAGCCAAACCCAATTTTATTATTATGTAACAATTTCCATAACTTGGTCAATGCTTTACAACGTGTAAAAAAATGGCGGATTGTAGCACCGGAGTTTCATATAGAAGTGAAAACTGGAAAAAAATATATATATAAAACCAACATTAAAAAAACTCCCAGCATATATTTTAAAGAACAAACTTACTGACCTGCCCCTAGTGACGTTGGTAGCAATGAAATAGAAAAGTTTTCATGTCCTAATATTAGAAAAAAGAACTAGGGGTGATTATGTGGTGAAAGGCGTGAGGACTGCGTAAGATAATGTTCAAATGACGCGGGATACACGTAGAAAATAATGCCACATTACAAGACAAGACAATTTTCGCTGATACATTATTGAAAGTTCTCAGTATTGCTTACTTCAAAATTTTGGGTCTTAGCAAAAGTGTAACATTTGTTTAAAGCACGCAATGGACACAAGCGCGTTAGTTTATGCTGATGTGATTAAAATCACGATATTATATATATATATATATATATATATATATATATATATATATATATATATATAAAACTCTTCAATTCGAATATAATTATATATATAAATAAACCTCTTCAATTCTAAAGTAAATGTGCAATGATATATTATTCGAATCGACAAACATACATAAATCAGGCCAATACCAAATAATAATTAAAGCTATAACTCTAAACAAGTAGATTCAAACAAACTAATACGTTGGAATTGTATAAGTCACAATAAACAGTTAACCCTTGTTGGAGAGATTTATTGTTGAAACTGAACACCCAGCATCCACAAATTTCAGTGCACGGAATATTGCTGTCGTGGCGTCTACACTTAACTTCGCATCCACTTTTGCATCCGCTAGCAAAATAGCCCCAGGTGCTGGTGGCAATTGTATAGCTCTGGCAGTTCTGTTTGCAAGAAACAAATCAAATGTTGCAACACAAAAATGATTACTGTTCAGCTGGCGTGAGTGCTATAACCCAATTTACTCTTCGTCGAAATTAACGTATTAAATTATTATCCGCGGTATAAAATGTGTTTTCAACACGTATACAGAACCTCATGAGTAAAAGAACATACCTCGATGTATTCTACTGACCACGTAGTCTACGAAAATAAGCTATGTAATTATTAATCTTGCTCGGTTCTGGAAAAATTTTCTACGTCAGTAAGGGAAATGAAATTTTTCTGTTGGTAATAAACAGGCTTCTTTTCTATTCGTAAATTGTCATTTGATAATTCTTACAAAACATGCTGGTTTGAAGGTTACAAGCATGGAAACTATGTAATTAGGTTACATACTAAAAGAGTATAAAGATTTCTTATAGGGTAACTGAGCTATTGAGGAGTCTTCGAAAATATATTTTACCCCTTTTCACCCTTTCAGGCGTTGAATTTCAAAAACAATTTCTAATTGATTTTTACGTATTTGTTTGTATAGGCTACCTTTTGAAGCTAACAGCTTGACGATCTCTCATCGGGTTAATATGCTATTGTGGACGACTCGAAAAACGAAAACACATTTGACCCCTTTTCACACTCTTGGAAATTAAATTTAGAAAAAATTCAAATGGGTTTTAGGTATTCGTATAAACCTAGGCTACTTTTTGAAACTAAGATCATAAAGGTATCTTATCGGGTTAATAAGCTATTGAGGAGTGCTCGAAAACACATTTGACCCCTTTTTACCTTATTAATGTTTGAACTTAAAAAAAATCCTTTCTTATTGGATTTCTGCACCCTGTGGGAAAGTCATCCCTAAATTTCCATGCTATCGCATCCAGCGGTTTGGTCTGTGCGTTAATGAGTATGTGAGTGAGTTAGTCAATCGGTTGGGACACTTGATTTTATTCATAGAGATGAAATCATAGCACAGGCGGAGGCGGCTGTCATTTTTAACCTTCGACAATCTTGCGAAACTCTACCACATCCCCCCCAAGTAAACAGAGTACCCCTTTCAGCCATGTAAAAATATTTAAAACCTTAATAATTTAACCATAAACTACTGCTATTCCGATTTGCATTTAATTAATTTTATACGCAAAACATTACCCTCCTCCCTTTTTCTTGTAACTTATCGAAGAAGAGATGTTGCAAGGGATATTATTGTATTTTTACGAAGTTTTGTAAATATACAAAGAAATACGCGCTAAAATATGTTACAGCGTTAGGTGTCACCGACACAGACTCCAAACTGCGCAGTACACCTGCTAAAAGAAACTTAGTCCAGCAGTGAAAATGGGTTTTACATTAAACAGAAATGTGCAAAGCTATAGAAAAATATTTGTTAAGACGCCGTATGTCGCCCATTGGACTTTCAAATATCTTTAATTAACTTTTCGTTACAGAACGGAGGGGCGTCCTATAGTTTACATTGATGAAACTGGAGTTGATAACAGTATCACATTTAATAAATGTTCTTTCTTTTAGTAAATGTTGGCAAAGTGGAAGTTAATTTGATGTATAACGTATATTAGAATCGTTCGTGCAGGCTTTGAAAATAATAAATCAAAATTACATTTCTAATTTTTTACAGGCAAAAACTAAGGGAGATTATGATTCGAAAATTATGTGAACTTCGAAAAGTGGGCGTTTAATCAGTTATTGCAAACCTACTGGGAAAATGTGTCACTACGGACGAAGCACCTTACCATTTAGATCAATCAAATAAACTCTGTTCCAAGTATGTAGTGAAAAAGGAAATGGTACTGTGGTTGACAAATAACAGTGTTCACTTTTCTTAGGACGTACAAAAACCAGAGCTTTATGATTTAATTGTACAGAACAAAAACCCTTAAGAAATATTTCCCACTGACAGACATTTAAAATTGCATGGCCACAATGACTGCGTTTGTGTGACAACTTAATCATATTTAACTCTCTTAGTCTAAAACCAAGACATTTAATCTGGGCAAGGAACATTACTGCTAAATTTTACTTCACAGAGATAATTGAAGTCTCCATCGCTGTAGGAGACCTACAAGGATACTGTTCCTCATGCGAGATACACAAAAGTGGTCTACTAGCAGGACTGTCCTGTGGTAGAGACCATTGACAACATTTTATAATATGTTTAGATCGTATCTCCAGTATCTCTAGTGACACATCTGACGTCGAATTGCTCTTCTCAGAATCGGAAGTAGCTTTGCCATTCTACCAAGAAGTGAAAGATTTATTACGGACATTTACGATGTTTTATATAAGCGGTACGATTTTTTCTTTCCTTTTTTTCTTTCAAAGAATTTTCTATCTATGTATGCACGTTATTAATTTTGTTGTTGTAAATTTGTGTCATCAAACCCAATCGATACATATTTTACAATTTCTCTTCTTTCTTATTTCTTACTTTGAAATGTACTTTTCACTACAGTGCACTGAAAACGTTACATCGACTTGAAAAAAATTCAGACCTTTTTCGTTTGCATACAAGTGTCCGTTAGTTACTTCGGAAATTAAAAGATTTTCCCGTGACAAGTTGATGAGGTCGCTAAAACAACACTGGTATAATCGAGGTGTCATAATTTGATTACTGTTGGGTGTTTGGTGTTACAACATTACAGAAATGGCCAGTCGGCACTGTTATTAACGAGATCATTGAAGGCACTGAAAATCACTCATACTTTACTTCTTGTTAATGATAAATTTTGAAGGATACTATTTAAAACTGAAAATTAAATAACCGAAGCATACACATATCTTGAAAAAAGCCCGTGGATTTCAGGGAAAAACCGAGGTAAGATACCTCCTGGACTGAAGAATGAAAATAGTTACACTGGGAGAAGATGCAACAATACTGGGCAAAGATCAAATCCCAACAGTTGAACAAGCATGGTCCTAAGTAGGCCCATTCGAAACAAGAAGAATATACCATGATAATGAAAGTTTGTGTGGATATTAAATAAAAACCTTTTGGGAACCGATATTTTCAGTACGGGTAGTATGATGCGGAAGTGAGGGTGTTAACCTCGCAAGCTGGTTGCCGTAGCTTACCTACATTCCAGAGCGTAGTCTTCTCGTGAGCTTCGGGCAGTATATACAAGAGACCTAGTCATGAGCATCACAACACTCATAAATAACAATTACATAAATTTTAATAGAGTGAATAAATGCGGAAGGCTCTTTACAGCGGGGCCTTGAGAGCCGACGAGGGTGACTGAGATGAGTATGGAGCAGCGCCGGAATGAAAGGATGGGGGAAATTAGAGATCCCCGAGAAAACCCGCCGACCAGCGGCATCGTCCGGCATGACCCACGTTCGAGAATCCAGGAGTGACCCGGCCGGGGATTGAACCCGATTCGCCTTGGTGGGAGGCGAGCAAATTTTAATAGACTGAATTTGGTGAGGCGGGGGGTGGGATGTTGATTTTCATCTTTAGGCTATCACGTGCAGAGGCATGTGATGTGTGACGTGATGAAAGCGAGGAAGTAGGAGAGAAACGAAATCAGTATAAGGCGTCTTCAAGGCCAATGACGGAGAAATCGATGTGAAGGAACACTTTCCCCATTGACCGAGCTGTGGACTGTTACGTAAGTGTAATGAGACAGGAAATAAGTTGCGGAAGTTGTTAGGAATAAGTACGCATCATGTAAGCACGGTAAACTGTATGTAAAATATATTCCACACAGATATATGCTATTCACGGTAAAGTGAGCACTTTTGAAAGCCCTGTCATTTGGAATAATAGTAAATAAATTTTATTTTATTTTAGCCTTAGACGTTAACTTCCGAGTGCGGTGGAATATATGTACTGTGTTTATCATATAGATTGCAATATTTATTTAAAAAGGTCGTTGAAGGATAAAATATGACTAAAAGGAAAAGGTAACTAGGGTCTCAAAAGTGCTCACTTTACCGTGAACAGCCTATACCCGAACACGGCCTACAAATATCGAAAAATAAATGTTTAAATTGAAAAACATTTAGTCAATCCCGCGTATAAATATAGTGAATGAATAACTGAATTCTCTGTGTGTAAGCGTGTGTGTGTGTATATACATATATATATAATATATATATATATATATATATTTGTGTGTGTGAGGGTGTGTTTAGCGTATGATCCGAGGATATCCGTGTGTTTTTTCAACAGCTATCCGAGGACCTTTTGCTAAACGAGAATCTGACTAGGGTCCTGGGATTGCAAAATACCTTTTACTTTACTGTCCATCATATTTTACGCTCCTTAGCAAAATATTTCACAAAAATAAAAAATTTTCATTTTGATAGCAGGAAAGATTCCTGTAGTTCATACTAATGTTCGCCAGGAAGCGCTATGTCGTATAAATTGAATGAATGAATAGCTGAATTCTGTGTATATATATGTATATATATACATACATATATCTGTGTGTATGCGTGTGCGTGTGTATGCGTGTGCGTGTGTGTGCTTGACACGCTTCGCGAAGACGTCCATAACATTTTCCGTAAGCGGCGCGAACGCTGGGAGTGCTGTATTGTTGTTAAAGGGTATTATTTTGTACATGATAGTGTGTAAACGTAGATAAACAAAGAACTTCGTAAACAGAGCCATAGGCTATTCACGGTTAATTGAGCATTTTTGAAATCAACCTTCGAAAAATGTCACTGTCCCTACCTGCATACACTCTTACTGGCACAGTGACTGGTATACGCCGAGTAAAGTTGGTAACAACGAAGGGAAAGTAGTTCCACGTATTAATGTTGAATAAAAAGTGATAGGTGAACATTTGTGAATGATTGTGTTCGCTTCCTCTGCTTTTAATGCGTGCGCGTATAAGAATGATCAGAAACATATTTTCTTTTCCAATAATTTCACAGTTTACCTTGGCCGACTCATGAATAAAGTTATCAGGTCCATTGCAGTTTTAATTTTACATGTGGTGGAAGAATACAAAATGCACATACAAGTAGATTATTACTAGGGCTTTCAAGAGTTTACCTTAAATAGTCTTGAAACTTTTTGATACCACCTTGTGTGTGTGTGTGTGTGTGTCTATATATATATAACGAACATGTGGTCAATACGTCGACCCTTCCAATAAGACTGAGTAAAGTAACAAATGGGAGATTAAACTACTGCTGCAAATTAAACAGTACTTTCGTCTAAAGGTTGTTCATGGCAAACTGAGAAGTTTTGAAACTCCTGCTTAAGATCTACTTGTACTGTGTATTCTTCCACCACACGTAACATTAACATTGTCATGAACCTGATAATTTTATTCATGCGCCGGTCAAATGAAACTGTGGAATTATTAGAAAATTAATATTTTACCAATTTGCTAATTTTTTCACGTATATGCATGGATAAAGACAGAAAACAAAATAAATTAATTTTACTATTCCAAAAAAATGTTTACCTAACGATTTCAATTAAACGTTAAGAAGTGGGACTAATTTCCCTACTTCGTTGCCAACTTTATTGGGCACATGCCAGTCAATATGCTTATTAAAGTATATGCCGGTTGGGGTAGTGATATTTTTAAAAGTCTGTTTTAAGAATTGCTTAGTTAATCGTGAACTGCCTATACGGGGAAGTCTGCACCACGGCCGAGAGACGGCTAGAGACCCTGCTGAGCTCCAAACCCTTGTGCCCGTTACTTATTTTTAAACAGCCACAGTGCAAAGATCGCTGTATTAGTCGGAACCAAGTCCGTGTGGGAAAATCTTCGTAGCAGAAGAAAATAATTCGTTTCTGCTTCCCTCCTCTTTCCGGGTGACGGCGCATGGCCGACCAACGTACATCAGACAGTTTAAAGTGGATGAGAGACGAAAAGTGCCGAATTGGTAGAGGAGACAAACAGATGGCGTAACTTCACCTCTCTGTATTGATTGATAAGTCTCCACCAGTACTGTGACAGTTTGTAAGAAATGTATCTATGTTTTAGTGCATCACTCTCTTTCTCCTTTCTTTTTACTAATGAATAGCTAATTATTATTTTGCGTAGCTTTGTCGTATGTCGCAAAAAAAAAATATGACATGAAAAGAAAAGTCTGTAAATGAAACACAGAGAATTTCGTACAGGGAGTTAAGTCACAACTCAGAAGAGAAACGAGGCAAAAGTACCAAAACACAAAGAGTCTGTACGTCTACGAGGCCATGGTTACTGTGCCTGCGTTTCTGAACGGACATTATCTGCTCATGCGCGATTTCACCCATAGTTTTCCAACATAGTGCCCCAATCGAACACGACCTCCAAAATAATCCTGTATTTGTAAACCACTTGCAAACAACATAATGTGGCCGAATAAGTAACAAATATTTAAATTATACATAGAATCTAGGTAAAACACCAACTGGACGAAAGAACATACATAACGTAATTACATTTTTACCTGGATAATAACATACCATCATTGACTTATCTGTGCAAGTCACGTGTAATACCCAAGACGATAGTATTTGTTACAGAAACAAAAAAAAATGCGATCTTTTAATGATTATTGGTTTGTGTGTAAAATGAACTATTACACTGGTGGACATGGAAATCGCTGCACCCATAAGGTGTCATACATTTGTAATAAAATGAAGACCACACACAGTACCAACTGCGCAAATCAAACTGTTAAAATAACGTCGCAGAAACGTCATTGCAACCTGCAGGGCCGTATCTAAGGTGTATGACGCCCCTGTGCAGTCGTTTATTTTACGCCCCCTCAGATAAACTTCAGCATTGCTTTTCGTTTACAGACTACCAACAATAAGCTTGTGGAATTATTTACTTAGATTTTAGACTGTATTGGAGTATTTAAACAACACATGTTAAAATTTTACCAATTATAAATATAATCACTACAGTTTAATGGCCCCTGTAAAATTAAAACATATCACAGAAACCTCTAATTTGGTCAGGCAGAATATGTGATAGAAACACACAGAGAAACACTACAGTTTAATATCCTATATAAAAATTACTTCACAGGAACCTGCTACATAGTCAGTCAAAAATCAATGGTAGAAACACTACAGTGTAATAATCATTTTGCAAAATTTTGCAGAACTTTGAGAAATTACTTTCTTCTCACTTTTGCATTTGAGATGGATTTGTCATTTCCTCAAAATCGAGACTGGCTCTCATGTCTGATTCAATGGCGAGCACGCCAAGATTGACCAGTCGTTCTTAATTCTGTGCTGTACGTAGACAGTTCTTAATTCGTTTTAAAACAGAAAATTACCTTTCAGCAGAACAGTTTGTTGTTGGAGTAGTTGTAAATATTGAGTGCAGTGTACACATGTGGATAGACATCACTAATTTTCTTTGAAGCAAACATCCTGCAGAGAAATGGAAGCGAGGATAACTTGTCACTATCATCTTTCTTCATATATAACAGATATGTTTTTTAATGGATGCATTATTCACCAAAGTTGCCCTCTATACCGAAATTATAAATGGCTCTAAGTTTCTCTGCAGAATTATAAATTTGAAGAGCTTCTAGTTCGGTGATATTTGAGAGAAATGGGATTATTAAATTATGTTCTCTGTAGACATTAACTCTCTTCTGTAACTCATTCCGAAGAGTTTGTTTGATGTAAGAATATGAAATTTTCATTCTTCTCCAGATTTACCGCAATCTGGACCTGTTTCTTTCTCATGACTTTCTGGTTCCTCTTCTGACTCAGAAAATTCATCAAAAAATCTCTTGCGTTTAATTTGACGCTTTGATTTTTTAATCTCAATAGCTGGAGAAGATGGAACTGATTCCGAATTCCTAATCTGCGAAAGTTTCCTTTCAACTAAATCCTTGTAGATGAGAAAAGAGGTCTGAAACTCAGTTAAAAACATAGTAAGAGAGTCATACAGCTCAACAGCAGTAGAAATGTCCACATCCTCGCCTTGTAGGTTTTTCATTGAATTGCCAACCTGTTGCATAATACAACCGCACACTGATGTCATGAAAGCTATATCAGTACTACTTAACTTTATAAGAAGACTCTCGGCTTCACATCTAACTTTACCCATTTAATTTTATGAAATTGTTCTTAACGTATAAAACACTGCTTTCCAGTCTGCGTTCTTACAAACATCCTCATATGTACACTATCAAGTTGTTGACAGTGATTTAATTGTAATACATGCAGAATCAAAACATGTTTCCAATGTTTTCCATCTCCCGTTGAAATCTGCAAAGTAGTTGTATAAACTTTGAATTAACTCAAAAACCCGTATTGCAGTTTTATAACATTGCACTGCTCGTGAGCCAACTAGATTCAGCGAGTGAGCTGAGCATAGAATAAAGAAAATAAGAGGGTTTGGGAACTTGAGTCTTGCCTGCAAGCTTGAATATATTCCAGACATGCTGGCTGCATTATCATATGACTGATCTCTATAGTTATCAAGTTTCAGACCTTGAAGTTATAAAAAATTCAAAACTGCTTCAGAAAGCTTTTTTCCTGTATGGCACAAGAATCTTCCAACTGAGAACTCATCTTCAGTTACGTATATAATGATTACACTTAACTGGTTTTTATGAGATATATCTGGCGTAGAATCTATTACGACTGAAAAATATTTAGAAGAAATAACTTCATTATCTATTTTTTCGCTCGCTGACTTCCCCATAACACGTATTAAATATTCAAAAGTTGCTGATGACAAGTATGAAGTAAATCCTTTTCCGTGGTTACCAAACCTTGCAAGATGGTCAGCTTGAAAAGAATTATACTCTTCAATTAATTCCAGACACTTAAAGAAATTTCGATTTTTCACAGAGTCTAGCACCTCTTCGTCTCTGCGAAGCACGCTTCTTAACTACAGAAACATCTCTTTGTAGCACATTTCTCCAGTACGTAACTTCATGTTCATGCTGGCTGAGCAATCGTTTGTCTTTTCTGTTCATCTCGTTTCCTCTGTTTTTCAATTTTAACAAGCAGTCTCGGTGAGACAAAAAAAATTTTCATGTTCAGCTATTCGTATTCCAGCATGGCTCCAATCAGTGAAACCAGATGTTGCAAACTGAGATGCACCACCGAATTATTTTCAAGGGGCACAGAACAATGATCCTTGGCTAGGAGAATAAACAAGATATTAACGGTTGATAATATCCCTATTCATTAAAACCCTCTGCAAGAGACCTAGTTTTTGCTG
Source organism: Dryococelus australis (assembly GCA_029891345.1). NCBI lineage: Eukaryota > Metazoa > Arthropoda > Insecta > Phasmatodea > Phasmatidae > Dryococelus > Dryococelus australis. The sequence continues at coordinate 60,659,690 of CM056996.1, forward strand.
CAAAATTGTTGTGATCCATCTGTATATCGCCGCGAGTACTGAGAAAAGTCAGCATCTTTGCAACATCTTTGTTTTGATTTATACCATTTTAAATCAAATAATCCCGAGTCTGGTCAGTACTTTTCCAATAAAATGTATCATTGCTGGAAATGTAAATAGCCAAACCCATTGCTTTAGAGAGCGTAGATTCTCCTTAAATCGTTTGGATCAAATCATGTTATATAAATGCGGACCCTAGTCGCAATATTTACAGAGAAAGTTGGAAACGCATTACAGTAAACAGCTTATGACATGTTGCTGCCCGTTTGACTATTGCTGTGTACAGCGCGTGGCCTTGATCATCGTGTAGTGAGTGTGAGTGTTTCACTGTGCGCTGTTTGAACACGCCGTGTTTCTGCTCATTTACTGTGGTTGAAGACTTTGGTAGTGAGATGTGTGTGGTGATTGTATTACAATGCCACGTACATTTTCCACAGAAGAATACGCTGATATGGTGTTTCGTGCTCAGCTGTAAACAATAACGTATGCCAAATTATATAAATACATACACACTTCTGAAGGGTTATTCGTTTTTCTTCACTCTAGAATTTTTCTAATTACTTTGTCACTATTGGGTATAGGCCCCCTTTTTATATGGTATATTTTGCTCCAAATTACCTAAGGAGTAATCCCTGTGTGTGGCGGCAACTCATCGTGAATCATTCTGTATACTATCCCCCACTTTCTGCGCACAAAGGTTTTCTGTTCCTTATTACATACTGTACACAGCTACCTCTTGTACAGTACAGACATAGTATATCCCTAGAACTATGCTGTGCATAAATATACACAGTATGTCCCACTTCTTGTAAACGTTTAAAATAATACAAACTTTGATTTAAACAGATAAATATTTTTTTTATCTTATAAATTAATGTTAATAGAAAAATTCAGTGTTTTATAAAGAATATATTAGTATGACAATAATCCTAAAGTTAATTAATAGAATTGATCAAACATGTAAAATGAGTTTTCTTTGTACTAAGTAAAATGAAAACTCGACATTTGTCCATTACACAACATACCTATGCGTTACTTGAAAATTTATTTCATGCGGAGTTAAGTGCCGTGAGCAAATAAGTAATTTACCTAAAAAAGATGGAATGAAACTGTATAAATGTCATAAGGCGTTGCGCTGCTCTGGCAAACAATAGGAGTGATCAGCCACGAAGGTTTGCTCTGATTGGCTCAAAGTGTTCTGAAGGAAATAAACTCAAATTTAAGCGGTTGGCGTGAGTGAAAGTCATTATAGCTAACGACTGAAATATGACGTAACAGCATACTAATTATTGTGTTGTTAATTAGGAAACTTGATGAATTCAATCCGTGCTATACGGTGCCCGGCAGCACGTGATGCACTACAGATAGTGATCGCATAAATATTTAATCGCCGTCGGTTGTCTGAGAAAGACTGTAAATTATGGGAGAGCAATTGCCAATCTAAATAAATATTGCTTCATCTTGGAACACAGTCTACCGCGGGGGCGAACTGACTGAGAAAAGTAGCAAATCAACGCATTGTATTTTACGACCGAGGACGTCTAACCACTGCGTTTAAATACGCGAGCCTAAGCTAGCAGGCAAAACGAATAATGTTCGACCCGTCTGACAAAGCTTGGCAAGGCAACAGCTAGAGCGGCCAAGTTGCTAGGCGATACATTTAGGCCACGAGGTTGCGGGACCAAATGCCGTGTAAACCATGGAACGTGCAAGCCAATTTTAGACGTAAGTTTGCATTGGTTTGACGCGTAATTCACTCACGAGATTCATGTCAGCATAAACCGGCGGTGTTGATTTGAAACGCTTATCAAAACAGTGGTCCTCTGATACAAACTCGGGCTCTAACAGAAATTCAACACGTGTCTGTGCTTCTGGGTGCTTAAAACGATTTCCCAGCCTCGTAAGAGAATTCGGCTCTCAAGACCTCGCTGTTAAGAGCCGCCCAAATCTCTTCACTCACTCTTAAGAGAATCTGAACTCGTTCAATACACAGTACTACGAGAATCTCAGGAGCTGTATAATCGTAACGGTAAAAAGTAAACAACTGTTGGGTAGAAATTATTAGACCTAAAATCGTCACTACTCATTCCCTTTACTCATAGTGATTGTAGATTAAATGAAGTTTAGATGGTAATAGGAATTTAGAAGAGGGTTTCAGGTCTATTTAGGTCAGCTGGCTTAAGAAGCGATGAGACTTATTGTGTTACAACTTATTTAATACTTCTAATGGAAGCCAACAGAGACAAATTATGAAATTCCAGAAGCCGGCAATCATAAATACAAAAGTTCTATACAAACTTGTCATGACTTGACGATTGGAATAATCGCTTGCACCTCGTCAAAACTTACGAACTCCTCAACAAAGACTATAGCTCATAAAAATTTTCGTTATAAAGTTTTAAAATATCTTATGTGTAACTGCCTTATTTTTTTGTTGGTTTCTCTAAGATGGCTTCCAGATAACAGTGGAATTCAATAAATGCGGCTAGCGTAATTCTTTCTCAGACGGGCATATAATGCCTGCTGGTCCTAGGTTAAGGATTGGTCCCACCCACCGTATCGAATTTTTACATTTATGGGCCACTACTTTATTTTCAATCAAACAACTGAACATCTACCTATACATAGTAAAAAACCAAGTCGCCCGACCACGCGTGCCTGTGTATTCAGCTAAGGCTCCTAGACTACTTGATATTTTTTTATGCTGTTTTCACCATCATTTAGAGAATTTCTTGAGGAAGTTTTATGTATGTAAAATATTAACATTTAATGTAAGGATAGTAGAGAAATGTCGACGATTTCTAATCAACTCGGGTGCTTACATGGCTTACACCGGCTAAACCATAAGAGATAAACAACGCCATATTTGTAAATCACACCCGAGCGAGACGGGGACTGGCCGCTAGTTCCTTACGAAGTGCATTCTCATTTCACAAAATACTTCGGATTTAGTTTCCAAAAATCGACGCGTTATCTGGTAACTGTGAAACGGCAGGAATCCACTGATCGTTCAGAAATAACGCTGCACTAATTACGTCATAATTTATTGACAAAAGTTCAGACTGTGTTCGTTCCACAGCGTAACGTGCACTGTCAGAAAGGTATAGTTGTAATTTGAAAATAAGTGATCCTAAAGAAATTAAATCGAGTAGAAACCAGTAATTAAACATTGCGCGTGTGGCCGAGACTTAAACCTTTCAGGCTCACTTAATTTTACGGTTTCAGGTTTTGCAAAAAAATAGTTTTATGATGCGTACCGTACCTACTGTACTACTTTCGATACAACACTTGTTTCGTTGTTACAGCCAATGAACTGTAGGCTATGTGTTCTGCTACAGAGAAATGTAAGACGATTTGAGAATCATTTACCCACTGGTTATATAATTTGTGGCAATGAGCTTCGCAGTGTGCAGTACAGGAAAAAAAAACATATAGGCTATTCACTGCAATGTGAGCACTTTTTGAAGCCCTCTCACTTGGAATAATAGTAGTAAATATATACTATTGTAGCCTTAGAAAGTGAAATTTCGAGTCTGGTGAAAAATACACAGTGTGTCTATTAAATAAATGACAATATTTAATTTTAAAAGTGGCGGAAGGATTAAAAATGGCTGATAGGAAAAACTATACTAGGGCTTCGAAAGTGCTCAATTTACCGTAAACAGCATATTTATGTGCATAATGTACACAATTGTGTTCACTGGGTCTGAATGGGTTAAGCAATTTTTTTTTTTTGGCGAAGAGGCGGCTCAACTACCCATTAGGAGAAACAATCAAATATTCAGTGGCGCGCCCCCGATGAAACACGTCCGGGTCGTCGGCGGCCGTGGTCGCTAAAAATGGGTGTTTGCGACACTGCGACAAGGCGCGGCGACGGGAGCCAACGACCAATCAGGCCGCGTGCCGCACTGATGACGCACGGAAGAGCGCCGACGACCGCCTTGGCGTCCACGCACGCAGGTGGCGTCGCCGCGACGCGGCCGGGTAACGTTTGTTCTTCTTGAATTATCAACAAAAGGTGATTTCTTAAAAACGCTGTTCACGATAAAGTGAGCACTATAGAAATCAACCCTAGAAAAAAGTCACTGCCTTTACCTGCATATATTTTAACGTGCGTCCTGAATGACATGCGCCCAGTAAAGTTGGTAACAATGAATGGGAAGTAGTTCCGTGTCTTAACGTCGAATAAAAAGTGTTAGGTAACCATTTCTGATAATTTAAATTATTTCTTTCTTTCTATATTTTTAATGCATCGAAGTGAAAAATTTGCAGATTTATAAAATATTTACTTTTCTAACAATTGCAGTTTTACTTGACCGTCGTATGAATAAAGTGATGAGGCCATAACAATGTTATTCTTACATCAGGCGGAAGAATACACAACGTGCATACAAGTAGATCTTAAGCAGGGCTGCCAAAAGTGTTCATTTTACCGTGAATAGCCTATAGGGAGTTTGACATAGGGAAAATTTCCGCCGTCAGGTGCGCAGTGTTCCAAACGATAACTTTTAATTAAAATGTTGAGGTTCGTGAATAACAAAAGAGAAATGTTTTACTTAGTTACGAAGTTATTTTATATTTGATATATGATTACTTTTAATGTTGACTCTGCTACAGGCTGTTCACGGTAAAATTAGCACTTTTGAAAACCCTGCTTAAGATCTAATTGTACATATATTGTGTGTTCTTCCAACTTATGTAAAATTAACATTGCCATGGGCATCATCACTTTATTCATGCGTCGGTCACGTGAAACTGCGAAATTATTTAAAAAGTAAATATTATACAAATACGCTCATTTTTACACTTAGAAGCATTAAAAAATACAGAAAGCGAGATAAACAACTTAAGTTATTACAAATGGTCACTTAACACTTTTTATTCGACGTTAATGTATGGAACTACTTTCATCTCCACCGTTACCATCTTTACTAGAAACGTGTCACTCATTGCGCCCGTTAAAATATATGCAGGTAGGGGCAGTGACTTTTTTCTAAGGTTAATTTCAAAAGTGCTCACTTTATCGTGAACAACCTTTACCTTGCCGACACTAGCGCTTACCGAGTGGCGAAAATTTTCCCTTTGCCAAACTTTTAACCTTAACCTGTAGTAGATGGGTAGGTAGTTGGGCTTAACGTCTCGCTGATAGCGAAGTCATTCAAGACGGTTCAAGTTGCACAGGGAGGAGGGATTGGGGAAGGAGCGGGAAGGAATCGGCCATGGCCTTCGTTAAGGACCCATCACAGTATTCGCCTGGAGGGATTTCGGAAAACCATGGAAAACCGAAATCAGGATGACCTGAACGGGAATCGAACCCGCGTCCTACCGAATGCGAGTCCAGTGAGTTACCACTGCACCACCTCGCTCGGTCAACCTGTAGTAGGAGTATCCTTAGAACCGTGTTGTGTTGGGGGGGGGGGGGGGAGGTTCTCTTAGCAGCCACATTGTTAACCTTCCTCTGTCATATTGGACTCTTGATTTTCCTAAATGTTCGTTAAAATTCTTGAAAGTGCTCCTATACCCAACTAGCTTTAGACTTTACAGAGCAGTACAGGCATAACAACTGAACTATGAAACCACAAATACGTCACAGTATTAATTTTGTCAAAATTTGGCGAAATCAATATTGTGACGTAATACGAGTTTGTAGTTAGTCGTTAAGTCTGTACTGCTCTGTAAGGTCTATAATTAGTTAGGTATCTGAGTACTCTGCGAATTTCCTTTTTTAAAACACAAACAAGTAGGAAAACCAATAATCCAATATGACGGGGGAAGGTTTCCCTTAACAAAGCTTTTCGGTGGAAACATCTCCTATGGTAACGTTGACAAAGCGCAGCGAACTACGCGGATATAAACATGCTCAGGCGAGTCAATTGTGGCGTGTGGCGTGTGTATAGTCGTTTGCAGTAGCTTTTTGTCAACCAGGGCAACTGTGCTATCGCTTTGAAACTTAATTTCAAATGAAGGCTCAATGATTATCTGCGTATAACTGTGCCCTTCATAGCCAAAATGGTTCAAATGCAAGAATTCATCAAGATGGGCAGCTATGTGTGAATTTTAAGTTACACCAAACTGGTACAAAGTCACCCTAAATTACTGTTTATCTGACAGGGTGTGTGCTAGGTAACCATATTTAGGGCGTGCTTTAAATTATTCTTGCAATGGGAGTTGGCAAAAGCTTGTCTTGGCTCTTATTTTTTTGTGTCTGCGTATTTTATATTGTGTAGCGGGATAATTTATTTCTACACGCAAGGCTCAGAAAATGTGTACATCCATTATAAAAGTTTATTCAGTTATTTCAGTTACTTGATGCTTATTAAGTTACTTGATTTAGACTGGCGTGGTAGTGTGATGACATTCAGGAACCCCAACGCGTACTAAACGAAATTAAAAACACTGCTGGTTACGTAAATAATTACTGGTTTTCCGAGTGGCAGATATGTTAATATGAGATCTGACTCGCATTTAAGGAAGACATGGTTCGATTCCAGTAGACTGTGCAGTGGTAGCTTTTTCCAGATTATTATTTTCTTCGCCAGTCCCAAATCCTTAAACGCACTGTACTGTAGCAGCCCAGAAGGTACGAAAAGGCATTTAAACATCTAAATAAAATTAAATCAAAGTACTGTGGCTGTACTGGAGACGCACAATTGTTAACGTTCACCACCAGTTACCGTACAATTGTGAGGTGAATATACTACTCACAGGCAAATACACCCTTATTACTTTAATATAAAGTAAAATAACGTTTGAATTTAACGTCGCACGGTTATGAACACAAAGAGCTTGACACTGACGCTACTTCCAAGATTATAGTGGGCTTGGACATCATAAACTGAATCAGAGTAGTTTGGGCCGCCTCGCAACATGAACGCCAGCGTGCACGGCTATTAGTTAAGGATCCATCTAACAAAAAGTGAAACACAAGGTCAAATTCTTGCTAGAAAATTATTTGAAGGAAAAGATTCGTATTATTTTACTATGTATTTATACCGTATATTTTTCACGCATAGCCAACAACACCAATACTTTTCCAAACATTTTTCGTGTGACCAACATAACATACGATAAAACATTTCGCTTTATTGTGTCTGCCACACAAAATGTTACCACATTTTCTCACCCCGTAGTAGTACGATAATTAAGGAGTTGGGCATAGGATTCACGATCGGAGCCCGGAGCCACCGGCCGGCCACCTGGCTTGTCGAGACGACCTGGGGCGGCCATGTTGTGATGACACCCGACAATAATATTGAATTTTGGTAAGATTGACCTTGACGTATGACCTTGATTTTGATCTTAACCTTTAAACCAAAAAATTAAAAAACTGCAAAAATTTAAAAAAAAATAATTAAAAATCGAGGAACGTATATTGTCACCTACCCTACCCCTCGCTAACACCACTAACCCTAACCAACGCCAACTCATCATCCCCACCCAAGCATAAAGAAACCAAGACAACTCGTAAACAATTCTAAGAAATTCTAAACAAAAACAATTTTAAAATCGAGGAACATAAAGCGTTAACCTCACCCCACTCCCTCGCCACCACCATCCCCACCCAAACATAAAAAGTATTAAAAAACCGGAAAAAAATCGAAAAATTTATTCTAAAAATCAAAGGAACGCATAATGTTACACTCAAATTAATCCCACCACCCTCACCTCTCACCCCCTCTTCACACCGCCCTCCTGAATAATAAAAATTATCGAGAAAAATAGCAAAAATCATCTACAAAAAAGTCTAAACATCGAGGCACGTAAAAATTTACCTCACGCTCACCACACTACCCGAACGTCCCCCCCCCCCCCCCCCCCATCATCCACCCCGGCCCCTCAAAACATTATAACTCGCCCTCACACTCCCCAGTCATAGCAATAGAGATTTAACAATTGAAAGAAATCGAAACACAATAATAACAGTTAAGGAAAATATTACATCACTGACTCAGACACCCACGCTAGTTGCTGATAGCATTTACCTGACCTGAATAACCATGAACTCGAAAAACCGAGGAAATACTAAGAAAAAAAAAATTGTCTCGAACATAATAAAAGTTTAGGGGCATATTAAATCATTGACTCAGACACCCCTTGTTGGATGCCATTAACCTTGGCAAAATGACCGTGAGAACAAATAAAAAAATTTAAAAGTTGGATAAAAATATATAAAATCTGAGGATATATTATGTTACTGACTACGACCCACATATTAGAAGTTGGTGACCTTGGCCTTAACCCCAATGACCTCGTATCTCTAAATATTGAGAAAATATGGTACAAAATTACGAACATAATGTTACTGACTCCGACCACCATGTTGAATGTTGGTGAGAATAAACTTAACCCAAATGACCTTGAACTCAGAAAACCAAGAAAAAATCGAGAAAAATTACAAAAATATAAAAAACCATCTAATAAAAAATTACATACCTAATACGAAAAACCAAGTTGGATGCGCAGTACCCTAAAAGTCACTCCTTGGTACGTTGGCCAGCAGATGTCTGAACATACATCTCTATACTTTATTGGCCATATAGCCGATCAATTTTACAACCTCCAAAGAGAATTCAGACTTTATGTAGCACATATAGCTCCACCCCCTTTCATGCCACCATCAACACACCTCTTATCGCTCCACTTCCCTCGCCATTTACTTACCACAGCTCAGCCACCATCAACATTTATGTATGCCACTATCCATTCAGCCAATCCTCCTCCCCCGCAATCTAACCAAATAACTTGTCATTGATCGTCCCCTCGCCATCCACCCTCGCCATTAACCAACAAACACGATTCTCTACCTCCCTCCCTCCCTTCCTCTAAATGAAACCCCAAACAGTTCCTGTAGAGATGTAACTCTACCGCAGAATGGCTCTTGCTTAAGACCAATTCCTCCAAAAATGGCTACAACCAATCTCGAAAAAGTCGACTAATACAAATGACCAGACCAACCAACTAGTTGCGAAACATACCTAACCGCATTCGCTACAACATCCTTTAGTGTTATACTCACTTCAATAAACAAACATACAAGGAAATCGAAACTTTGTTAAAGTTAAGTTAAATTACTTTTAAATGACGAAAACTAACTTCACACAATACCTTTAATAAATTATACACTCGCTTTACCTAATCGAAGTAGTTTGAAAATTACTATATATATATATATATATATAGAGAGAGAGAGAGAGAGAGAGAGAGAGAGACAAGGATCAAGTGAAACTCTTCCACCGCAACTCGAATGCTATCAGTCATCTAACAGTGTTGCGCGAAAGCTATAAAACTACTATTTTTCTTTGGGAATTCCGTTACATTGGCCAAACTGAATTATAGTCCATTCACGGTTTCTTCCGCCTTTTTGAATCAAACTTTTGAAAAATCTCCCAATTTATGACGTGTTTAGTTATTTCCTAAATACGTCCTGTATGACAAGCGTTTTATACTTGTGTTCGTAAAAGTTACTTTTCTTCCTGTTAAATTTAAATACAATTCATATTTTATCTATAAATTATAATGTTTCATTTATAAATAATATGAATAAAAATTGGGAGAAAATAGGTATGTTAGAAACGTCTGGCGAGAAATAGTCCTTATACAAAATACTGTTGCACTGAGTGCGCTCGAATGCGGTGGATTAATTGGATCTAAATTTTGAAATAGCTGTAGGCCTATATTACTGACGTCAAAAAGAGATTACTTCCTTAAATTGTAGGACGAAATTAACTTAACGTGTTCTCTTACACCAGCTCTTGTTGTGATGACGTACATCAGACGACGTGGAGGTAGGCAAATGCAAACATAACTACTTTCAGAACTGTCAAGAAGTACCAACATATGCTAAACTGAGCGTGTCGCCTTTTGTTATCGCATGATTACACACTGCTGTGGTTAGTGTTTAGTTTTCCGCAAAAATTCTGACCGCTACTTGCTTCACGGTACTGTGTTTACATTGGTCCAAAATTTATCTTCAGGCCCAGGTTTTATACCACGAGCCCGTAACGTCACAGAACTGCCTGAACCATTGTTATAAAATCCTTCATTCATAGCTGCGGTCACTGTTTTCACAATACAACTATAATATCATGTGAGGAAATACTGGTAGAAGCCAATGTTGTGGCAAGCTTTCATTTCTCAATACCATTTCTTAGTTATGGAGGGAAGCTCAAAATAGAAAAGATAGAGAATTATACACCTATCTCAAGGTTCCATTGTTTATGTAGCTGGCAGGCGGAATTTGAAGTGAAATTTACGAAAGGTATAACTAAGAATCTAAACATGAGTTCAATGTTCATTAAGAGGCCACTAAGAACATTAAGTCCCTTTGTCTTCAGCGTTCTGGTTTATAGGCCGTTCACGGTAAAATAGACACTTTTGAAAGCCCTGCTTAAGATATACTTGTATCCACGTTGCGTATTCTTCCGCCTTATGTAAAATTAACATTGCCATGGGCCTCATCACTTTATTCATACGTTGGTCAAGTGAAACTATGAAATTATTAGAGACGTAGATATTTTAAAAACTTGCTCATTTTTTACACTTTAGCGCATTAAAAAAACATATAGCGAAAGAAATAATATAAGTTATAACAAATGGTTACCTAACACTTTTTATTTGACGTTAAGATATGGAGCTACTTTCCATTCATCGTTACCAACTTTACAGTGGGTGCATGCCACCCAGTGCCCCCTTATAATATATGCAGGTAGGCAGAGTGACTTTTTTCTAAGGTCGATTTCAAAAGTGCTCACTTCAACGTGAACAGCCTTTATCAGCCTGTAAAGTGAAGCCCTTCATAGCACAGCACAACACACTCAAAGCTGGGAAAGAAAAAGTCACTGAAGAAATTAGCGGAAAGGCGTAACCGCTTCGCAGAATCTGGGAGTAACGTTGCTAAAGAAACAGCAGCCACAATCGATAAAGTGGTTTCCCGGGGGATGCATTGCGGGAGAGAAATACGAACATTCATAATGCCGCTGTGTGTAGTTGGACAAGTTACAAAACTGCTCCTCGTATGGCAATGCGCAAATTCCCCTCCAGTGGCTGCTTGAAAGGGGAGGAAAAGTGGCACGCAGCTGGACAAGTGGTATGTAAGTCTGCGTTTACACAACATCGCAAACTAAGTCACAGAGAAACATTCGCTGAACTCTGCGCGTCTGGCGATAACTAGGAAAACAATGTCTGGAAACAGTGTGACACGTTCTGAGTTGTCTGGCCTAGGGCGCCATGGTAGGGGTGGAGAGTTGAACAGGGTATAGGCTGTTCACGGTTAAATCAGCACTTTTGAAAGCCCTGCTTAAGATCTACTTGTATGCACGTTATGTATTCTTCCATCGCATGTAAAATTAACGTTGCATTGGGCCTCGTCATTTTATTCAAGCGTCAGCCAAGTGAAATTGCGAAATTATTAGAAAAGTAAACATTTTATAAATCTGCTAATTTTTACACACTGATGCATTAAAAAAACCTGAAAGCAAAATAAATAATTTTAATTATCAGAAATGGTTACCTAACACTTTTTATTCGACGTTAAGATATGGAACTACTTTCCCTCTATCGTTACCAACTTTACTGGGCACAAGTCACTGGATGCGCCCGTTGAAGTAGGCTACATGCAGGCAGGGGTAGGGATTTTTTTCTTAGGTTGATTTCAAAAGTGCTCATTTTATCGTGAACAGCCTTTAGTATGTTTCACAACATAACTTTTTCCTTCCACCGGCAAACTAAGAAAAATTACAATAAACTCTCTCTTGCTTCACGCCTTTTCCACGATTGCACTGGTATTTCTATTGTTATGCGTGGCTTAGCTATTCCTATTAACTGTTATTAATGACAGCAGGCAGTTAGAAAATAATTTCGTTTGCATGTAATCCGACTGTGCATGATTCGTTCGAACTGCCTGCACGACCTTGAAACTACTGCGTTGATAAGAAAGAGTGATATATGGGGGATGGAGAAAGCGCTGGTGTTTCACATAGGTATTTCCCGAGGTTTCACTAGAGTTTTTCGAGCAGTAACAAGGTTGGTTATAATAATTAGAGGTAATAAAAATTAAATTAATATCACTTAGCCACTTAATTTACATTTCCTTGTAGGAGCGTTTTGTGTATTCTGCTGATTCCTTATTTTACTAATGCCAACGTATGTTGAACTGAGTCCCCCTCACACCGCTAGGTTACGTTTCTCATAAAATAAATTCACCGCGTGATATTCAGTGGTGCGCGGTTCACCCATTACTATGAAGGCCTACTCATAACCATAGCTACATAAATGATAGGCTTTTAACCTAATAATCTAACATGAACTAGGCATACCAACTTTAACGTAACCTACATTAAACTGACCTAATGTGATGGTTGGTAGATATGTATGTAAAATCTCGTCGACAACTAGGTCATTAGGGACGGAGCCTTATTTTATGTAAAGCAGTTCAAAAGAGGTCATTGCTAGCCCCGTTTTCCCATGGAAATTTCTTCAAATAAGCCCCAAAAGAGGGTAACGAAAAATAAATATAATTTTGAATATCAGTATTTTCCAATAAATTTATCAATTTTATACCTTTCGCCTCCCTCCGCACCTCCGAAAAATATATTCTAAATTTAACCCCTTTAGTCCACGTGTCCATTATCGAGGACATGTTGTTCATGAAGGATAATTATGCACGACAAGGAATCAGTCGGCCATGTTTCGAGCGTCTCCAGTGTAAGAAATCTGATTTGTTGAAGTTTTTACAGCCCTCATTTATGAATGACCAATGCTGAGAGCAATGAACACCCAATAAGCTGCTCATTGGTGACGAGAAGAACGCTTGACACAAGTACAGTTCTTATCAGAAGATTGCACAATTGCAACACTTGAGCCCGTACATTATTTCGGGACTTAGCGGGTTAATATTCGGATTGTTACAATTACCTAAGGACTATGACTTTCCAATCAATTCGCAGTCATAGTTTCATTTCTTGACAGAAAATCATGGCAGTAGTAAAGGGGAGAGCTGTATGTGCCAAGACTTAGCTCTGCAAGGGGCCTCTGTGGCTGAGCGGTTAGACTGCTCGCCTCCCACCAAAGCGAACCGGGCTCAATCCCCGTCCGGGCCACTCCCGGATTTTCGCAATTGGGAATCGTGCCGGACGATGCCGCTGATCGGCGGGTTTTCTCGAGGATATCTCGCTCCCCCACTTTTGCATTCCGGCCCTTCTCCATTATCACCTCATTTCACCCTCATCGGCTCTCAAGACCTCGCCCTGATCTCTCAACTCAACTTACCTCTGCAGTTCAAACGTTGTGTAAATGGTAGACTGATTGTGTTCACAGCCCTATAAACACGCGCATCATGCATGATGCTACTTGCGCGCATAGTATGGGGGAAAGGAGTGTTTAAATTCGTATAAGAAGAAATGTAGATACGAGAAATATGTATAAACTCGCGGTATAATCTTCCAGCAACCGTTCTTCCTCCGCATATTAGATATATACATTTTATAGCACATCAAAAGCTACGCTGTGTGAAAAACTTTCATCCTTTATAAATTAGCGCTCATAAGGATAGGAAATTACCTGTGATGTGTTAAATTGTCATTGTTACAAGGTTGCGGACATGGGGATTTCTCACTGACCTGCAGTTACGTAAACACACTTCATTCACACCAACAAATGCGTTCACGATTGTTAATCTAATAACCTTTTTTCTATTGTGTTATTTCTATTATGCATTCTTCCTATCGTGCCTTGCGTGAAAACCTGTAAAATTCTCAGTATTATTAGTTTAAACTTTATACTTCTTGTATGTGAATGTTAGCACTACCTAACCATCGAACCATTGTATCTATGGCACTTCAGAGGTGACTTTTGGCCAGTAATAAATACTTCACAATACCGTAACAAAATTATGCGAAGTCCAGTCAGAAAATATATAGATTTTTGCCTGGGCAGCAGCCACTGCACAGAAATGACGTCGGCTAGAGTAAATGAAGGGCTGCAGATTCGTTTCTTCTTTCCAGATAATACACAGCATTTTGCAGGTATTTAAGTTACGTGAATGATCAAATATGTTTGTACCGTACTTTAAGGCCATATTGCACGATATATTTTGTATTTCATTATTTGAAGTAAATTTATATAACTACAATTATTGTTTTCAAAATATAGTACTAAAATGTCAAAAATTTCGGATAGTGACATTTTCCTAAGGTTCATTTCAAAAAGTGCTCACTTTAACGTAAACAGCCTTTGCTTAGTTAACATGCTGTGTATATTATTAATATCACATGACGTGTGATTTATTTGGCAAACTTAAACAGGAACATAGAAACTTAAGGCTCCCATGTTACGAAATATTAAACTTTTCAGTGCTGCACTTTGACAACTATAATCATTTGACTATAAATATTTACATTGATGTGGTCCTTATATAAATCTTTTTCAGATAATGAAAAAAACATGTCTGGCGTGGGAGCTTAACAAAATCATGTTTGTGTCCAAACCAATCGTAATCCAGTTTCCAAATTTCTATATGCTAGAACTTGAACAATCAGCCATCGAAGACGTTCATCCACATCGGACATTCAGCTTTTGTACAATTCTACAAAAGCCTCTACTGTTACTTCACGAGCAGTTAGTGTTATTCCTGGCTTGAGCCTAGAACATACGACACAACTAAGTTCTAACAAATTCAGTCAGACTATAGTAATTAGGTAATAACGGATACTTAAAATGCCCATTTCTAAACCTCGATAAAAATTAAAATACAAAATTAATAAACTATATCAGGAATAATAAAAATAAGTGACTTCATTTGATTTCATCCCCTTCCTTGTTGCATTCCGAACACTGTAAGTTCTTCGGGATAGAAATTTGTTCCCTACACTCCTGTTTCTGACACACACTAGGTCTATAGTTTATGCAACTTATTTATTATAGTTGAATCACAAGATTGCCACTTCACGCTAGAATAACAAGGTGCACTAAGCCACTAACGAGTCTATTCCCGAGATATCGTGTAAACGTAACATCAGCGCGCTCGATATGCTCGAGCCGCCTCTCATTTAGACGGGTGACCCCCCCCCCCCCCCCTCAAACCTTCTATACCAGTGGCTGAGGGGTTGCGTTTGGCATCTGCGCCAGTTGTTGCCGAGACATGTTATATGACATATCAAACCTAAATATGTTGTACAGGATGAAACTAAATGAGACCGAAAAACTTCGACTGTGGGTTAATCGCGAAAGAAAGGAGGGGGAAAAAAAAAACTATTCTTATATATATATGTATATATACACACACGCATACACACGTACTATACACATATATGCGAATTGCAGTCTAAAGTGAATCCTAAAAGGGGAGGGGGGGGGGAGGTTACAGATATTTGATGTTGGACCTGAAACACTAGTGTATTACAAATATTGGAGAACATCTCCAAGATGGAACATTCAGTGCCTAGACAATGTGAAACGGAACAAATATCTGTAAACACCACAACATCTGTCTATCGCTGCCATTAAATTATTTCGTGGAAATAATAATGTTTACTACCATTATTTCGACTTAATCTCCATGACACTGTAGCATACTAGGAATTCAAGAAAATTTATTACTAACCCGCAAGTCACAATTAACGTCACACATTACACTGCAATAATTATTTAACTTCGGCAACTTAGGACAAAAGTGTATAATTAAGTTTTTTTTTTTCCATGAACTTTCCGTTGAAATATTTCTAATATGTCATGAGGTAGGCCTAGCAAGTTTTCATGGTCTGCGCAATGCAACAAAAGTAGAAGTTTAATTTTAGTGTGTGGTTGTGCAAAACAATTGAAGTGAAAATAAAAAAAATAATAAGTTTAGTTGGTGATGGTGTATCAAAATTGTAGTGTTATGTTGTAGGGTAACGCATTAAATGTTTTGAGTATTCAAATCCTCAGCGGTGGAGGTATGGAAAACACGTAGACTAAGAGTTTCTTATTCATTTGCGAAATTATTGTACATTATTTAATGTTAAACGGTTTAGATTTAAAAAAAAAAAAAAGATGGGCTGTGTGTTTATTATTTTTTCGTCTCGAATCGAAACTAACCTGAATATCTCAAGGGATTATTATTAGGAAAAACAGCGGTTATTTCATAACTAGATTCACTTACTTTTCGCGAGAAGATTTCACAAGTTGTATTCCAAAACACCTATGTTCAGAACACGTGTCACGGTTGGATGATTGTAACTTGCACGCGTGGTATCACACAGAAGTACAATTTCGAAGTAACCTTTCGCCAGTCAAGTAAGAAAATGTCTTCTCAGAAACTCCGCCAATAAGCAAAAGAATACTGCTGGTATGGTTGTAGTGGATTGAAATCTAGCATGCGAGGAAATATTTTTCGCGAAAAAACAGGTTTTCCTATTCATAACTATTTCACTCTACTGAGGCGTTTCCTTTTTGTTGAGCCAGAGTAAAAACATCGGCGCTTTGTCACAACCAGACGCAATCTCGACATGACTGAGGCGAGAATTACCTTATCCGGCTGTGCTACCTATATTCGGGTTTGTAAAAATACTAAAAATCCTAATGATTTAAATGTAATTTTTTAAGTCTCGTCAAAGACGATCCAGTTGCTGCGATAGCCATGAGAAGAAGAAGAAGAGGCCACGAATTGTATTTAGAAACCAGCCTACTATTCGCCTGGAGCGGGAGCGCACACTGCACAAAGATTGTAGAGGGCGAAAATATAAAATTTCGTTTTCTCTCCACCGAAAATGTAGACAAATTTAACTGTTACGGAAAAAAATTTATCAATAAGATGTAAACTTTGTTTTATTCTTTTTCTCGTTGCCTGGCGTAGATCAGCTGCATAGGCAGAATGTAACTATCTACCTTGTGTAAATACTTGCTTAAAATTTTAATTAGAGAGATGATGTTTCCTCAGATTTCAAGTAGTGCAATTGACTCAAATTTGGAAAGGTTATTCAGAAGACTATCTTAATCATTTTTCTCACTGCTATCTTAAGTTTCTGGTCACATATTCTTAAATACTTCTATGATTTTGTGGGATGACTTTTCAAAGAGTGCGAACTGTAGCAAGCTCAAAAGTTACTGGTTATAATAACATCCGTAATGTTTATATATATATATATATATATATATATATATATATATATATATATATAAAACCACTTCAACTACAAAAGATTCCTATTTATTAATGTTTAAAATAAGGGAAATACGTGCCAGTACATCTTCTTTATATTTAGTTTTTCCTTCCGTTCTCTCTTCATCGGCCCTTGTAAATCATTTCGCCTCTCTTCAGCGGTTCGTGAAACAGAGGGAGGATAGACTTCCCCCGCCCCAACCACCCTTCTAAGCAAGGCCCTGGGGTGGAGTGAGGAGAAATGGAGGAAAACTACAGAAAACTTAGATCAGGGTGGCCGGGTCGGTAATCGGGTTCATTTTCTTCCGAAACGCATGGGGCCGCGGTGGCTGAGCGGTTAGCCTGCTCGCCTCCAACCAAGGCGGCTGGGTTCACTCCCCGGCAGGGTCACCAGATTTTCGCGTGTGGGAATCGTGCCGGACGATGCTGCTGGTCGGCGGGTTTTCTCGGTGATTTCCCGCTTCCCCCACCCCTTCATTCCGGGGCTGCTCCAGACCTCAATCACCCTCCTCGTCTCTCAAGACCTCGCTGTTACGTGTCACCCAAATCTCTTCACTCACTTCACTCACTCCAAAATGTGAGTATAGATATTATTGTGCTACCTCGCTCTGTAATGTAATGTGTATTTAGTGTATTGACAATTGTGTTATCTCTGCCTGTTATAATTCTCATTTTTTGAACAGCTAGGGTGCTATAAAATATGTTTGAAATATTTCTAGTTAAATTAGAAAATTGTCAATCGGCTCGCCACACATTAAGGCTCTTACTAACGTTACACTAAGAGAAAATCGAACAAAATATTTGTTTGTATAGGGCCAAATATATATTTATTTACCCTAACAAAATATATTACTGAGCAAATAAAACCTGAAAAGCAACAAAATTACTTTTGTTCGTCTAACAAAATATGTGTTTGAATAAACAAAATATCTCTGTCGGGCCAAAAAAAAATTGGACTGTCAACTAAATATTTTGTTGAATCAACTGTATATATTTGTTTGGCCACTCATCTGACTGCTTTCGTTCGAAAATACAGCTTGAGAGTTTTTTTTGTATTTGTCGTTTCAATTAGGATAGTAACCGGGTTCGTTAGTGCATCTATTGATGCTTAATAGTATAACAACATGAATAAAGCAATGCAACAAGAAACTGACAAGTAAAGCTGTAAAACTTGAAATATTTGTTTGTATACGTTTGCCCAATATTTTGACTATATATATTTAAAAGCTTTCCGGCGCCACCAGCTGTCACATTAGTTGAGACTACTAAGGTGTAGCGCTTGGATGCAGGTGATCTGGGTTAGAAACTCGGACGAAGTTGTAATTTTTTTTATATCGGCCCAAACTCTTAGATGTACGTGTAGCCAAACCAATCTTTAGTTGCACCAACCAAATCTTACAGTTTGGGGCAACCGAATGAGAACAACAAAATCATTTGGTTTCAGCAACAAAATATTTTATTGCCACTATACAAACAAATAATTTGCTTGCACCAAACAAATCTTGTTTGATTCAACAAAACCTTTTCTCAGTGTATTTGGTACACTAGAGGAACACTAGCATGGGGGCGCTGATGGCTAAACTTTCACACTCATGAAGTGCTTCGTTGCCTCTAAGCGCGAAACACTCTCAATCACGCAACCATGGCACCAGTGGCGTGTGGTGAACTGTTCCAGAGTAAGATGGCTTTAGCTGTGCAATGAACCCTGTTGCTTGCTAGTTTACACTTCCACCACTAAAACGTAGTTCGGCAGGTGACGTCACAGGACGTGTGTAGTGGGTCCCTCGCTGCTCGCTTGTGAGTGGTCGAATTGCATTCAGCTTCCCTAGGCTGCGCAGTGGTTCCTCCTGCGTGCACCGAGAATGCACAGTAATGAGCAAGCACCAGCTTACCTTGCAACAGTTCACCACACGCCATTGCATTGCACTTTAAAACTGCTGACCCTGTTGATTTATGGTAGAGTAGGTAATTAAAATATGTACTCACGTTTGCTGATTTCGTTATACATCAATTTAATTTCTTTACAGGAATTTTCGTATCAAACATTAGTTACAAAAACCTCAGGTTCGGCCGCATTCATTTCTAAATCGAAAAAAGTAAGATGACAGATAAAGCTATTTGTGAAAGAAAGCTATCACTCAGGTGTTCTAAATTATGCTTATACAAAACATTTATGCAACCTTTTAACGTTCGAGGCACTTGTTAGACTTATTTGTGAAAAATATCTCTTGTATTCCGTGGATAATATATTAATATAGTATCAAGTGGAATACTAATACAATGTAAGCGCAAATACGTAAAATAATAATGTATTTGAAGAGTATTTTAAAGAGTTCATGTTTAACTTTCAAAGTTTTTAACGTTCAATATTACATTTCTTCTTCTTGTAATTCCTACCCGTTCCGGATGTTGGCAACCATCTCAGCTGTGCTATCTCTATTAAGCTCTGCTCGGAATAACTCTGTAGATGTCATAGCGGTCCATGTTTTGAGGTTTTGCAACCAGGAGATAATGTTCATTGAATTTACGTGAAACGAATTAAAGTCCTCTAAATATAGCACTGCCTCACTTATATTAATTCTAGTTTCTCATCCACTTCATTTTAGAGAAACACATCGTAAATATGTATATGATTATATAACGAATTTCTAAGAAATATCTTAACTGTAGTGTTTTATGCAACAAGAATATTTTTAAGTTGCAGACAACTAGTTTTAAAATTGACTAAGCACGTTACATGAAGTTAAAATTTTCATATTTACGTGCTAATTTCTTTCTCGAAAAATTATTCCTCAGTTTGCCTATCGATATATTTAGTTCATATAATTTTTATTTATTTAATTGATATTGTCTAACATCTTTGGTATGGCAACTCGAACAGTCAATAACTAGGTCAATGGTAACGTTACTTTTATATGGTTTATTTTATTTGGATTGGTAATAAAATGAGATTTCTTATGGAGTAGTTTAGAGAAAGGGAGATATTCCGGGGCAAAGTTTACCGATGTTCCAAAAAGGAAGGTTTAAGCTGGCAGAAAATGAATAAATCATGTTTAATTGCGTGTAAAAGTTCATACTCGATACAAACTGTGATATATATCTTCCCCTTATAAAATATTAAATATCAACTTTATTTTGTTAGTATTATGCATACCCTTACCACAGTAATTAAAACCTCAAACGGTAAAAACACAATATTGTTTATTGGCTTTGAGATTTTGCGAACACACTTGTGTAATTAAAGAAAAACGAATTTAAGGGCAGAATAAAGAAAGAGCTCTTTAAAAGAAATTTTTCTGTCATATTGTAACATTTAAATAAAGTAACTATAATCCAACGTTGTGCAGAATCTATTTTTAGGATGGAATACTAAACAGCATGTAAAATGTATTTTGTTAAATTTATACGCTCATTGCGAAGGACAAAGTTTATTCACTACTTATATTTCTAACGCAATACAAACATGAAGATTTTTTTCAATTATATTTATTTACATGAAAATTGCAATAATCCGAAATGTTCACATACAAAACGGATATAGGCTTGTATTTTAACGTTAACACATGGAACTACATTCTCTCCGTCGTTGCCAACTTTACTAGGCCCGTAACAGTCAGTATACCCGTTAAAATATACGGAGGTAGGCAGCAGTGACATTTTTCAAAGGTTAATTTCAGAAGTGCCTATTAGATCGTGAACAGCCTTTAAAATTCTGTACACTTGCGACATGAGTGCTACCTGGCGGCGGAAATGTTTATTTGCCAACTATCAACACAGAGCTTCTCAACCCGAGTGGGATGAACCTTAATGACAGTACACGTGGCTGCGGAATGATAGGCCAATGACTGCAAGAAGAAACTGTCCTGGGCTGTGAGCAGCGCTCAGCTAGTGCGGATTGTGAGATGGCAGTTATAGTTTATTCACGGCAAAATGAGCACTTTGAAAGCTCTGCGTAATATGTACTTGTATTCACGCTGTGCATTATTCCGCCGTATGTAAAATTGGCATTGTCATGGGCCTCATCGCTTTATCCATGCGTCGGTCAAGTTAAACGGTGAAATTATTATAAAAGTAAATATTTTACAAATGTGCTCATTTTTACATTCCGATACTATTAAAAGAACAGAAAGCGAAAGAAGTAATTCAAGTAGTCACATATGGTTACCTAAAACTTTTTATTCTACGTTAAGATATGGAATTACTTTCCCTCCAGCGTTGCCAACTTTACAAGGCGCATTTCACTCGGTGCGACCGTTAAAATATTATGGATGGTAGGAGCAGTGAATATTTTCTGAGGTTGATTTCGAAAGTGCTGACTTGATAGTGAAGAGGTTTTACCTGAGGGCGAGAGGAATATGTGGGTGCGGTAGTGGTGCTCCTCGCGTGGCCGCTTCCCCCGCGGCCGATCCCTACTCGGCTTGCCAAGGCGCTCGCCGCTCTCCGCCCGGAAGTTCCTCCTGAACAGGAAGTTCATGCTTGCCGCGCAGTGCACGCACTGTCCAGTCGGCCCGCCGCGTCGAGCTAGGCGCCCACGGCTGCCAGCAACCCCCTCCCCCCCTTCTTCAACTCCCACCGACTTCGTACCGGAATAAAACCACTGTTTTATCGCACGTCTCCACGGCAAGTGTACACAGTGAGTGAATAAATTTTGTACAGCTCATAAGGGTCCTATGTACTATAACTTTTTCTGTGGTATCGTTGTTTGCCGGTAAACGCGTATCTCGGTAAATAAATGTTCTGCAACCTACTACTTTTTGTCAGAAAAGATAAAAAAAAAACAATTACCTATGCCCCCCCATTTTATTAGATTTTTTTTTTACTTTTGTGATATTAGGTATATTCTCGGAGAAAAGAAAATCGTAAAAATGGTCAAATATCGCATTTTAAAGCTTGCAAATGCAGTTTCCTTAGGCGGCAAAAGAAAAGTACAACGATATGGTCGTAGTTTAATGTGTGGTCTTTCATCGCGTGTAATAATATTTCCACCGTTACAGATCTAATTTGCACAGTACAGCGTCACGACGGAAACACTGCACGCCTTGCGCGTAGGCGCGATGAGGCGCTTGGCGTGCGTGTAAATGTCGCTCACATCGCTCCCTCGCTTCTTGATCTTGGACGCGCAGCTACATAGTCCCCTTAACGTCGAGGTCTTGAGAGCCGATGAGGGCGAAGCGAGGTGACTAATGGAGCAGCGCCGGAATGGCGGGGCGGGGGAAACGGGAGATCACTGAGAAAACCTGCCGACCAGCGGCATCGTCCGGCAGGATTCCCAACATGAGAGAATCCGGGAGCGACCCCGCCGGGAATCGAGCCCGGTTTGCCCAGGTGGAAGGCGAGTAGTCTAACCACTACACCACAGCAGCCCAATAAAACGCTTGTGATACATGACATATTTAGGAAACAAACGTGCATGTCATACAGGGGGTGATTTGTTCAAAGGTTTGGCCCAAAAACCTTCCATTCTCCCACACTGCAACTATACTCTCTTATAGTGATGGGTAGTTCACGAACTACCAGTTCATTTTGAACTGGTCTTCAAAAGGAACCAGGTACATAGTTCACCGCGACATAAATGAGCTAGTCTCCTGTGGTATCGGTCAGTCATTCTCTCAGTACCAGTAACTACGTCAGGTGCGCCACGGTGCGCCACTGCGCATGCTCAGTAATTCCGTCGTTCGTCGCTCCCTGCAGCTTTCCCCTCTTCGGCTGTCCCTCCCTCCGTGGCTGGCTACATCGCAACGTGCATGCTTCTTATATATCTGTCTCCGTCTATCTCTCGTTCAGCACTGCCTCGAACTGAAGGGATAGCAGACCTACCTAGTTCAATAGTGACATGAGTCGCAAATCGATCGGGAACTGCAGGACACACACACACAGCGCGAGACAGTTGGCAGACCTATGGCCATGCAGTGAGTGATCTTTCGTTCTTTCTTACTTCCTCGTGCCGTTTCCAATTGCGTAGTCGGTTGCACGCCGGTCTGCGGTGCGAGGGGCTCCGGACTCAAAACCCAGTCAGGGTATGGATGTTTGTGTCGCCCATTCATCTCGCTTCACCCTTATCGGCACTAAAGACCTTACTGTTACGGTGTCGTAAAGCTCTCCCACTCACTCGTACTATAAATACGATGTTGCCAGACATACGGAAATTCCCGTATCTGTAAGAAAATACATCTGATAGCCGCACCAATACGAGTATAGCTACGACAGTAAAATACAGAGAAACGCTCATTAATGTAATGTCTAGTTTTACACACTTGCAATAAAGAAGTTAGAAACTGCTTTTTTTCTAGTATATTCACTCAATACTTCGGATATAGCTTCTTGACATTATTTGCATCATATTAAAATTAAGTAATTTTCATAATTAAAGTTTTGTAAAAATGTTTCTAATACTGGTACGAATAAATCCATTGTGTCGGAACCATTTTTGTTGAGTTTGTACACGCCTGACTTGGAAAAATTAACTTTAACCTGGTTGTCTCTCGCAACACAACCTATTATAATATTGTTGAGGTCGTTACTATAAGTGTCAAAAGTAATTTGGCGTTATATTACACAACACAGGCGTGGATAAAACAGTATAAAAATATTTTCACTATTCATTTATCTTACTTCTATATAAAAAAGAAGTAATTTCATCTACATACAGTGAAGCTCTAATTCTTTAGCAATTAATTTACAAACATCACTTATTTGCTTCTCTTTCCGTTTCACGCTTGCTTAGATTCTTCTGGGAAGGGGAAATGGAACTGTGAAAGAGAAAACATAGAAAGACCTATCTAGTTCTCGGACAGAGGTTACACTTGCGCTCTGCAGTTCGCCAGTACGCGTGATCATTCACTGTGGCCTATATAGTTCAAAAGAACGGTTCCTAATGAACTGTTCTCAAATGTGACTAGTTCGGAACGACCTAGTTCATTCTAGTGAATTATATTTCCCACCACTACTCTCTTTATGATCTTCGTGGGCCTTCTCATCCTATTGATTTCGGACACTGTTTTCTGTAGGTTTTCTCAGTAAAACCTGTTTCCCTCGCCTCCTACATGAAGCCTCTACCTGAGTATCGCCTCATTTGTCCTCGGAATTTTTCTGCTGTCACTATAGTCCATTCCCGATTGGAAGCGACTTATGAAAATCAACCTTTGAAAAAACACTCTAGGCATAACATGTCGACTTGTTTTTTCAATAACATGTATTCCACAAATATATAACACTAAGGTTAACTTTAGAATACTGTATTATTGAATAAATGAAATTTTGCCTTAATATCTTCTATAACTTGTAATATATATTTCTTTCAATTTATGAATTAACAACAGCTAGAGCAGCGACGTGTTGGCAACGATCGGTGAGAAATAGTTCACAGTAAAAATATTATTTTAACCTAGTTTTTTAGAATATTATTTGTAAATTAAGCGGTGTCTATTGAAATATTTAAATATCTAGGTAGCCCCAATGGCAACATATATCATTTATACAGTTTAAAATAACAGCGGAAAATATCGTGAGTAGGCCGTAATGGTACGGTGTTGTTTTATCGAGCGAGAAAGCATCTAAAAAACTGTCTGCTGGGCGAGGCTTGTCGCTTTCTCTCTCTTTCTTCGTCTCTTTCAAACTCGGGAAATTTCACTTCGCTAGTAAACAACGAAATTATAAATGTTTTCAATTGTAGCATATTTGATACTTATTGCAGCAAAAGAATGATTTTTGAATTTGTAATTTACAACTGAAAAGAGATTTTAATGTTTGAATACGTGTTTTAATATATTTAGATATGATGGCGGGGCAACGTAGTGAAGTTAGCAGACATGGCGAGCCATGACATGGCGTGTTGCTTTTTGTCAAACGAAACGTAAATTATTCTTACTCCAAAAAATACTTAAAATTAATACATCACGTTTGTAGAAGTTGTGTTTTTTTAACCTACCTAGACAAGTTACGATGTCGTGATAAATCTGTGTTTCCACGGCAGTAATAAATATACTGTGACGCGTGTGTTTCGTTAATCATTGCGTCTGTGAAATGGCGTACCTTTGTGCATCGTGGTCGATACGCTGGCCCTGTGTGTGCGTGGTTTCAAATATTTGATTAGCACTATTTATACGTTTTAACTGTGAACTGGTTTTATGGCGAAGTTAATTATTTACATCCACGTCTGTTTATTTATAACAACATTTTACCTTTTTGCTAAGGGGTTTGAAACACAGTCGCGTAACGTAATTTGCCACAATCCCAGAAGAAAAATACTGAGTACAGTCCGATAAATTTCAATAAACCTAATAAACAGTAAGTAGCAATACATAGGAATATGAGCGGAATAAAAGTTATCGTAGGCTTATTTGTGTGCATGTTCACCGCTATCTTTTCAAGTTTGTATGACAAAAATGAGAAACACGAGTTGCGTGCTTGGATTTAATGTGCCTTTTTCGTTTGACTGCTTGTTCCTTCCTTTTATAATCTATTCCAACTGAGGTCGTCCTTTTAAAGAAATGACCCAACATATATCAATAACAAAAGGATAATAAGTACAGCCCTTTACCTCGCAGTTGTAACAGTGTTAAACATAGTCGCGGCAAAATACTAACATGCATTACATGTATTGAGCTATGTTGTGGAAAACAAATAAGTTAATGTCAAATTACCGTAAGAACTGTCGTCAATTCAGGCATTTTTAAAAAGTCATAAAACTGACCTAAATAACGTTAGAGGCCTAAACTGTGAATATTCCTACGGAATGGTTTTTGGAATATGACAGAATTCTTTGAAAAGCTGTAAACAGCAAACAACACATTTAACAGGTATAAAAGTAGAAGTCACATTTCAATGTTTATTTTTAGGTGTAGTGAAAGTATATGAACATATGTAAACACACAATGGAATGTAAACATTGATTTTGACAGATGCTACATGGCAGTCACATGGCAATGTTTGTTTACATTTGGCGGAAGGATACGAAACGGGCCTGCAAATATATATTTAGCAGGGCTCCGACAAAGTTGCTTCCAATGGGGAATGGACTATAGTCATATTCTTCCAGCCTCTTATAATCTATTCACCGTAAAATGAGTACTTTTTAAAGCCCTGCTAAATTTTCGTTATAAGTACATTTCTACATGTTTACCATTTTTTAATATAAACACTGTCATGTGACTAATAAATACGATCTATACATTTCACCAATCCCAAAAGTCAACATCTGAAGCAGCCACAAAATATAATTACAAGTGGTTAACGGCAAAGGATACGTTCGACCTATGAGAAATTCCGCTTGTCTGCGCCACGGGTACCGTGCAGGTAGGTAGCAAACTGTTGCCCATATCTCTGTCTCACTCCCGTGTTTCAGTTCTCGCTTTGGAACGGGAGGATTTCCCAAAGTGCGATAAAGATCTCCAACACAAGACAGTCCCCAAACAACTACCTGGAAACCACGGCGTTGCCAAATGTAAACTGCTAGTGGATAAACGAGTTCTAGGAAGGCATGTCATTCCTGCTCTTTCACTGCTGCTTGTTGGCAGCACCAAAGCTTTGTTACAGGTTCACCATATGTTTGGTTCTGGTAATTTTAGACGAGCGAGTCACGTGGCGGTAGTTGCGAAGTTTCGGAATTTGAGTACAGATTTCATTGTTTTTATTGATTTTTCAGGGAGCATTTTTTACATAGTAAAGAACTTATCAGTGAAACACAAGAAAAAAACATTAAAATATATTTTATGATATGTAAGAAAATAACAATACACATTCTGAAAATTACAAGATTCAGTTTTCTATACATAGTCAAGTAGATAAGGAAACAATAATGATCCATAAAATTACAAATGTCAGTACTTTACACAAAGACAAAAATGCATATTTACAATATTTTTCATTAAGTTTCTTGTGTGTAGCTGATGTGAAAATATACATATGCAAAGTTAACTGTTCACAAATATTGTTTAGTTGAGGGATGGAGTTGAGAGGTTTGATCTTGAGAATCGATGGAATGAGGTTGATTTAGAGCAGCAACCAGAACGTAAGGGTGGGGGAAACGGGAGATCCTCCAGGCACGATTCCCGCACGCGAAAATTCCAGAAGTGACCTCGCAGGTAATGGAATCTAGCTCACCTTTGTGCTCTAGCAGCTCGATCACCACTGCTTAGTGCTCTAGCAGCTCGATCACCACTGCTTAGTGGTAACGCATGAAAGTACTTTAAACATGTAACAAGTAGAGTTCGATTTTTTATTGGACATTTTGTATCATTACTTCATGAATGAGAGTTATCGATCACAATACCAAGGAAACGGTTGTTTATAACTGATAATTTTCGTGTCATTAAAAAATGCAGAACATCTAATTATTTAGTAGCATTAGCTGGTTTTGCGCAAATTATGCTGAAACTACTCAGATTTGTTAAATGTTAGTTTCTGAATGTATACTGTACTTGCAGTTTTGCAACTGCGTGATTCATTAAGTATGTTTGGGGTTATTTGACGAGGCAGCAAAAAATCGCTTCTGCAACTGTCACAGGAAGATACTTAGCTAATATTTTGCTTCTAAACACAAGCTCTACTGGGTCGCTTGGAATTTGGTTGCATAATTTTCCAAAGAATAGAGACTAACATTCCATAAAGAATGTTTTTAAGTCTTATAAAAAACGTTTCGCTTAAAATATTGGAACACCAAAACAAACGTAATTCGACTAGTCTAAAAACAATGCAATACCAATAAAAGTTATGTAATTTAATAAAGTTTACAAATTTAATTAAAATTGTTTTTTCCTCGAACTGTCCTTGTAGTTGCATTACACGGGGGGGGGGGGGGAATTTAGCTACCAATTTAGTTTCACATACAAACAATAGCTGGACAATCAAGCACGGAACTATTTCCACTCCAGGCCAGTAAATCATGGGGAGAAATCGCTCCTGTACTGATACTTATACAGTTAGAAAGGCTTATAATAACTTGTACAGGATTGCAACACAATATCACAACTACAATGCACTAAACTGGGCAGCAGTTTCTTCAAATTCCTTGTGGGTGTTAATTGATATTAGTAGACCTATTCATGTAGATCCATTCCTGCCTTACATCCTAAATAAAGCTGGCGTGTAAGGTAAATTACAAGCTATATTGTGGCAGTTGTTTATAATACAAAGACCACTCTGTACAAAATAAAGCAATTTACTGGGAAACAGTACGGAATACTTTTAATGAATTAAAGTGAAATAACGAAATCTTATTTGCAGTAAATATGGGTTAAAACACCTTTAATAACTAATATTTGCAGCTTTTGAGCGTACATTTGTTTGCAATACAATTACGTTTTTAGCAATAAATCATCTAACAAGCATTTATTACACAAAGATATCAATTTTATAAGCCATATCGGAATTTAGTTATTAAAATTACAATTTTTCTCCCGATAAACTCATTAAAATTCTTATAAAAAGTAATCCGAGCAGTAAAAAAACGGGTTACAATTCTAACGTTACATGACAATGAGAAGCCGCACTTTCATCACAGAAGAATGTATAGAGGCAGAACCAGCATTCTTTCGGAAATTATTTCAAAGATGACCACTATCAATATACTCTATTATAAAAGTATCCCCTGCCTAATAAATACCTTAATGATAATTTGGAACAGCTGTGTACTCGGCACTATGTTGAGTTTCAACAAAACGGTTTATCATACTCCATCAATTGATAGAAATTTGTCGGAACAATATTACTTACTATGCCTGTTATGTTAGGGGTATTTATTTATTTCATTTTATTTCGTCTTCCTTAGGCGAAGTTAGGCTAAAATGCCTTCTTCCACACTTAACAAAATTGAATACGATGGAGCACATACATAAAGGTTATTTTAAGAAACTGTACTCTGTTAGGTATTTTGTATGAAAACTGTAGACATGATTGGTCGGAACTGACGAGGGACTTACGGGAAAGTTTGAGTAACGCGATAAACTTAATGTTTTTAGCGCTAAAGGGATGAACTGAGATTATGTAGGAACGACGAATGCAGTAATGGGGAAAATGTGAATACTTCGACAAAACCCTCAGGCCAACTGCGTGGCCCGTCATGTTTCTCTCTTACAAAAATTCAATAGTAACTCCGCCGGGGATCAAACCAATATAGTATTTGTGGGAGGTAAGTACAGTAGCCAATACACCACGATGGTCCCCACATGCATTTGGAAACACATGGAGCTGATGGTTATGATTTACAGTATACCATCTACAAATTTTGTGAGTTATGCGTTGGAGAATATAGGCTTATCACTTGGAACACTCAGTGAAAGGTAATGAATACACAAGAAACTAATTATTATAAAATGAAATTCCCAACTTAGTAATATCAACTAGCGTAACTCATTTTTGAAAAATAGTACTAAAAATTTAAGACTGTAGTATTTTCTTAAGAAGTGTATGTTGCTAAAATTCTACGCACATTAAAATATGGGAAAAGCAATGGAAAAATTTCCACACTCTCAATAAGGCTTATGCCCGAGAAGAATCCATGATGCTTTAAGTTCGCTCCGCAGTGGCTGTAAGGGAAAATTATTTACACATGCAGTTTTTTGTACAGATTTTTAAGTGAGTGCCCTGACATTTTTATACCAGAATGTGTGTGGCAATTTAACGTTTCAGGAGCAATAACTTATAATAACATACTCATTCAGTACCTTTCACAGTTCGCTCTGTCGTAATACAGTTCTATGGGAAAATGATGACAGGCCACCATACTATGTCAATTTATGATTAAGTTTATCAAGCGTCACATGTTTTATACCATTGCCATTTATCCATTTCCATGCGTTCTTTCAGAAACCAGTTATCTTAAGAGCAATATTAAAAAAATATATTTATTTTGCATGCATTGAACGGCCATAATTACTTAACAACATAAAAACACTGTTAAAAGATTAACATAAACGTTTCCCTTAGTTTATATTTACATAAATACTTCACTTATATACAAATACTCACACATATACTCATATATATAATATACATATACCCATATAAAACAGTGAGCACAGGCAATAAAATTCCAATAATCAATTTATCTCATTTTAAAACAACCTACCAAAAGCGTTATGAACAAAAAACATTTTTAATTGTCGCACCCTTGGTACAAAGGCTACTGGATATGCGTTTACTTTTATTATACAAAAGACCATATTGTAAAAAAATTGCATTACATATATATATAATGTATAGTATATATTATATATAGTATATCTTATACGTATTATATATTTTTTATAGTATATATTATATATAACATTATAACGCACAGTCGCCGTTTTATGAACATAAGCTTATACGGATGCCTTTCGTTTCTTCATGGCCTGCAGGATATCAGACACGAAAAGCGGGTCTCAGACTCTCATTCCGCTGGGTATGCGAGCATCGGCTAGCTCGGGCAACATGCACTGCATGATGAATTGCTTCAACTTAGGAAGCATTACATTCTGCCATAAAAGCTCGTCTCTTTGAATGCGCTCGACTGAACTTAGTAAAGAATGTCCTTTACAAGAAGAAACTAAATACACCAGCAATTAAGTATGGGAGTGTAAACGAAGTCAATTTCATTAATATGTACAAACAAAAAACAGGGTGTGACGTGAGGGAATGTGGTTTGTTTATTGACGTGCAACATCCATTTCTCGGTGCAAGTCTTGATGGCCTTGTCGGTGATGATGGCTTGATTGAGGTAAAATGCTTGTTTTCTTTGAAGAATGTATCATTACCAGAAGCACTTTCAGTGCCGCGGCACGAGCAATGTATGGAAATAGTTGACAATGTACTAAGACTACGTAGAACACATAAGCATTATTTTCAAGTACAAAGCCAGCTTAATATTTGTAACAGCAACTTCTGTGACTTTATTGTATATGCAGGTGGTGAAATTGCAGGGCTCACGTCGACTTTGTGAACACCAAGTTTGCTTACCAAATGTAGTTTTCATTGGGCATTATAAGGATGCGCGTATTTGAGAGATACTACACAGCAACATTTGGATATGTAAACAGACGTACGCTCAAACACTCGTAAATAGCACATACCTGTAAAATCTCTAATGTGGCATTTGAAAGTCCTCCAGGGTCGTATCCGGGGGGGGGGGGGGGGGGGCTGAGGGGGCTGCAGCCCTCCTCCGAAATGACACACATTTTTTAAAACCCTAGTGTCAAAATTTCAATCATTATGTTTATATATTTGTTATTACCCACATGACACACATTTTTTAACATCGTATATTAAAATGGCAATCATTATATTTATTTATTTGTTAATAACGACATATATGATTACATCTTATACATCAAAACTTCGTTTTCTGAATAAAAGGGGGAAAAATAGTCAAGTACATAATTCCTAAAAATGTGAGCGAGTTTGCATACATAGTTTCTATCCTTCCACTGTGACTTGTGAACGATGCACTACTAGTGACAATACTAATACTCATCTCAGCCCCCCCCCCCCCGAAAAAATT
Organism: Dryococelus australis; assembly: GCA_029891345.1. NCBI lineage: Eukaryota > Metazoa > Arthropoda > Insecta > Phasmatodea > Phasmatidae > Dryococelus > Dryococelus australis. The sequence goes on from CM056996.1 coordinate 60,691,339, forward strand.
TCTGGATACGCCCCTGAAATATTCTAAACCGATAATTTTCAAAAACGAACATATCTTGAAGTCACAAGTCTAAAGCAAGTTCGCATGATCCGATGTTGAGGCTATAGTAGAGAATGTTTGTTTTGAAATATGTATTTGAATGTCAAGGATTCTGAATGTAACATATTAACTAAATAACTAATCCCAAACGACATGTTGTACCGTATTGCACAGATACAGTGCAACTTTAAAAGGCCCGCAGACGTATGTCTTTTCAGTATATTATGATATCGGTAGTACTTATAAATAAGCAATGGTGTTTTGCTCACCACTGCGAGCTGGGATATACAGAAATAAATGGTGACTAAGATCGTAGTGTTTGTTTAGATCAAGTTCATTAAAAAAAACTTCCTTGCGGTTCAGATACATAACGCAATCTGTAACACCAGCATGTTGAAGTATGAAAAAGTAATAATAGTAGAAATAACAAAATGTACATTGTTATCAAAAGTGACATATTTATTAAGCTTACTTTTGTATAATGTTAAAATACGAATGGCTACACTTAATAATTAGAGTAGTATTGTTTGCCAGTCGTTTTTACATAGCTGACGGCCAAATTGATCCCGTGAATCCAACGTTACGTGTACGTTTACTTTTATATAAACTACAAGGACACTTATTATGGCTATACGATACAGATATAGGCAATGGGAATTGCTTCACGTTTGACCAATGAAGCCGCGGTTGCGTAACGGCTAGAGCGCTCACCTTTCACAAAGGTGACACGGGTTCGTTATCGGTGGGTCATCCCGTATTTTGCATTCAGAAAACACGTGGAGAACATTAGCATTGTTCTATGGTTTTCTTCGAGTACTCCAATTTTACCCACACCCATTGCATCTCATCGTTGCTCAATCGTCATCTCAGTTCGCCTTCATCGGCACTAAATAAGGACCTCAGATAATCAGCGCCGGTAAAAACTCTCACATTTAATCACCCTCATTCACTTTAATAAAACATAACATAATATGTCATAAGAGTTGTTTTAAAATTAAGTAAACTGGATGAACGAATACAAGTACTGATTTTTGCAAACACCTAATAATTAATTATTAAACATTTTCAGAATCTTGCAGTACGAGAGAGGCAGCTCATTACTATCACTTTCAAGAAAAGAGATAAAATGCTGCAAAAAACCAATACCCTTGCACTAAACATGTTTCTCTATTGTAAATGTTCCTTATGAACACATGCGCGGGATGAATGAATACTTAAAAGTCTAAAGCTGCCCTCTCTTGTCACAATGTCCAAGAAATGGTAGTGCCCCTTCTTGAAGCAAGATCTTATATTATTTGTTTATCCTGCCGCAAGCTGTTTTCACCGTCACCATCCACAGCTCTCTGTTACTCCGTGGATTAAATGAGAGAACAACCTATGACAGTGGAATGCCTTCTCGTACTTTTAGTGTAATCTAATGTAATAATAGGTGCCGAGATGGTGTAGCGGCTAGAGGGCTGGCATCTTACCAAGGTTATCTAGGCTCGATTCCGGATAGGTCACTCTTGATTTTCGTATTTGGGGATCGTAAAAGATTATGCCGCTGGTCGGTGAGTTTTCTCGGAGGATACACCCCCTTCCTACCTCAGGCATTCAATCTGGCAATGCTTCATATTCGTCTCATTTTTATTAGATGTAATGGAAGCCCACAGATTAAACTACGCCCGTATATTTGTACTTTTATCTCGCCGCTTAAGGAAACTGCATAGGCACGATTTAAAAATTCGATATTTCACCATTTTCACGATTTTTTCCTCCATTAATATACTAAATATGTTAAAATTAAAAACATAGAGGCATAGATAATTGTTTTTTTACATATTCTAGCAAAAAGTCGTATTACAGAACATATATTTACCGATATAGACGAATACGCGCAAACTACGATTTCACAAAAATGTTTCAATGCACACTCCTCTTAAGACACGGAGATTCGCTATCTCCGTAGTTACCAACTTTTCTGTGCACATGCCAGTCGGTGTGCCACGTTAAAATGCATGCACATGTAGGGACAGTGACATGTTAATAGGCTGATTTCAAAAGGTTTTAATAGGTTGATTTCAGAAAACTAGAGTGATAAATACAAATAAACTACTAACTGTAAAGAGAATATGCACAATTTCTCTCATTTTACTGTTGTTCTTATTGTTTCATGGCGATAGCTACAAAAAGGAAAGCCATGGACACCACAGATTTAATAATAACTTCATTTCCTTTTATTTGTTTTTTAGGTCCCTTGATAAGCCTGAGAAAGTGGTACGCCAGTGGTAATATACGGTACGTATTTTTCCGAAATTGAAATAGCACATATTTTCGTTCAAATTACCTTACATTATACGCAAGCATACTCTAATATAACAACAACCACCACACGCTTAATTTTTACGACAGCAATATTTTGAATTTTGTGTTGGAATCTGCTAACAGATAAATTTTTCTCAGTCATAGACCTATCTAGTAATTTTTAGTATATGTTTATTGGTATGTTTTTACTTGAATTCGGAACCGCAGCCATTTTGTCATGATGATCATTGAGCAGCATTAAATCTCTCCATCGCTTGGGAGAGTTTGTTCCTGTTAGTTTTTATGTAACGCCTGCCATTTTTGAATTTTTGCGGAGCCATTGTACACAAAAAAAAGTAGCATTTCTCGTATAATTACGTTATACGTTTCACTAAATACAATGGTAAAATTATACACTCGAAAAGTACAAAATCATTAACTAGCATTCATAATCGACCACTGACAACCAACCGTACGACACAATTTCAAAGAGCACCTCAGTTGAGAATAGGAACAGGCGTGGGCGAGACTAGCCAGGTAAGAAGTTCCAGTCGTGAGGGGAGTGTAGGTTTGGCAACCCTGAGAGAATGAGCTGGTCCGTCCAGCCGCACACACACACAGGGAGGGAGAGGTAAATACCCTGCCAGACACCCTCAGACTCCCTGGCGCCAGTTGTGTGACGGGTTGCATCCGAGATATTATGGAATTCCAGGCGAAAAGAAAACATGCAACCCTTTTGTAGCAGATTTACGCTATCACAATAAAAAAATAATAATATTTGCATTTTGTTTTGGAAGTATATTGATGTAGCTACTTCATGAGTGTAATATTTTTATCACAGAATTATTACTTTTTGTTTTCCATGGATGCGAAAACAACCCTTTTTTACATCGTGCACATTACAAACTGTCAATTTTTAGAAAATTTAAAATCGCATTATTCAATATTTTACATAAAGTTCTCGTGCTATCGCAAAAATTAGCCAGTTTCCTCCTCTGGTTCTCTAGAAAGCTTCTGCAGCAAATGTCGAAAAACACAACTTCAGAAACCCATAGCTCTTAAACTATAATTTGTAGCGATTATCATTTTTGCTCAAAAGCTAGTCTGTACGATACCCATATGCAGGAATAATAATCAGCTATAAATTATTTTGGGTCCAACAGCCTTACTTTGCCGTAACCAACATATACCTACTTGGAAACAAAGCTGCTCCAGATCTTATGAAGGTCTACATCGGTCGTCACTCTTCTCAAATCTAGTTTTACACCCACTCCCCCTCCCCCCCTCCAGTTTTCGAGGCACAGCGATACGGGCGACAATAACACGCACGATCAGCACCTCGTTGCCCTTGCACGCAAGGCTCTGAACCTGCGTACAGTGCTTCCGCCGTTACGCTGGCCTGTACAAATGAGATCTGTAACAGCGGTATTTTATTACACGCAATGACAGCACATAGATTAAACTACAACTACGCAGTTTTATTTTTCTACTACCTATTAAGGAAACTGCACGGGCGGGCTCTAAAAATGCGTGTTCCCCCCCCCCCCCCAAGAGTTTTTCTTTTCAAATAAACTTAATACTATAAAAACAAAAAAAAACTGTACTGGCTTAGTTAATAGTTTTTTTTAAATCTTTTATTGCAAAAATTCGTATTCGCAGGACATTTATTTTATGAGATACGCGAATGTTAATAAAATATGTCCTGAAAACTATCTCTTAAAGACAGTCCAATACCACATATTGTAGCGTATCATCTCGTCCACAAACATCACGCAATGGAGAGGTGATTGAACCAAGACTGCGCAACTTGGCCTTAACAGTTTCCATGTCCAGTGTACAGCTGCACGCTCCAGTGGTTCATCATCAACCACTTCCTTCCCATCCTTTCCACCACGTTAGCTAACAACTCTTGCGTTACTCTTCCCTTGTCTGTTCACGGTAAAGTGAGCACTTCTGGAATCAACCATTGAAAAATGTCACTGACCCTGCCTGCATATATTATAACGGGCGCACTTGATGGCATACGCCCAGTAGAGTTGGTAACGATGGATGGAAAATAGTTCCATATCTTAACGTCAAATTAAAAGTGTTAGGTAACTATTTGTAAGTACTTAAATTATCACTTTCACTTCGTACTTTTTTTTTTTATGTATCCAAGTGTAAAAAAGAGCAGATTTGTGAAATCAAAGTTTCACTGGACCGACCACTTGCTATTTTTCTTATTGTAATTAATAAAAGCACCATTTGAAAAATAAGGTTTTTGAATAATTTCTCCCCTATTATCAAATAATTTTGTTTTATTTGAAATTGTAATCAATTTTTCTATTTCTACTGAAGAAAGGTGTAATTGTACTGTATTTCTGAAATGCCTACTTTAACTCCTTTATCGTGTTTAATAACTGTGTGTTATTTGTGTATATACTGTATGTTACTATGTATACAATCACAAACTGCCATGATGCCCTTTATGAACAGGGTTGTTCGTGGGAAATTGCAACAAATAAATAAATAAATAAAATATTATTTACGGCATGAACTGAGAATACGGCAATAAAAGAAAGCAAAAAAAAGTTAGTAAAAATGTACAAAAATAATATTATGTGGGAAAGTTATTTCTGAGGCGAGTAAAGCTTGGCTCACAACCAACCGTCGCTTCCGTCAGTCGCCCGTCCGTCAGCCATCCGTCAATTTTTTCGTCCGTCAATCCGTCGAACTAGAAAATTTTCAGTTGTACCACCCAACAACACTAACTTTCTCGCGCACAGACAAATGTTTTTAATGAATGTAATAAATATATTATCTTTCCCTAACGTAATTTATTTGCATTTCCTCCGAAAATTTACAAGTCATCTTCAGTTCAATTCAAAGGTGGAACGTAAAAAAGTAAACAGTTGCACTGCCTTGTGTATTTAAAAAGAAAAATATTCAGACAAATAAACAAGTGACTGTTTTCTGACAGCCATGTTCAAGGAACGATTTTAGAAGGCGGTGGCCCGTCCGTCCGTCCGTCGAAAGTTAAAGTTTGAGATATATTTTACGGACTGACGGATAGATAAAAAGTTACCCTGCGATTGGTTGAAGATCACATGACCGACGAACGGACGGGCGAATGACGGATGAAACGGATAGTTGTGAGTCCAGCTTTACCCATGAACGCTTCCCCTTCTTGAAAGTTAATATTTGTAAGTGAAAAAAATTGACTGAACAAGAAATGAAACCATCCTGCTGTCATGTTAGTTGCAGCAAGGAGTTTCTGACGTAACTGTTGTGGTGAAGGCTATAGGTACGGTTGTAGTGATCGTGGTATTTGCAACTGTAGGAGACCACGGTGGCTGAGTGATTATCACGCTCGCCTCCCTCCAAGGCGGACCGGGTTCGATCACCGGCCGGGTCACCGGATTTCCGCAAGTGGGAATCGTGCCGTTGGTCGGCGGATTTTCTCGGGGATGTCCCGTTTCCCCCCGCCCCTTCATTTCGGCGCTGCTCCGTACTCACTTCGGTCACCCTTATCGGCTCTCGAGACCTCGCTGTTAAGAGCCGCCCAGATCCCTTCGCTCAGTCACTCACTTCCAACTGTAGCAAGGCTTCAGTGGTGTAAGAGCTTGTGGTTCAGTTCCTCACACGGAGCTGAATGCGGATTTTCGCTTGCTGGTGACCAGTAGGTTTTCTCGGTGTGCTCCGTTTTCTGAACCGAGCCAGGTGACGCTGTGGTAAGCCTTCGTACTCGCATTTGGAACTAACTGTGTTCGAATCCCAGGCTGACCACCGGTTTTCCATTGTTTCGCAAGATCACTCCAGGCGAATGCTGATATGGTTACATGCCATGGCTAGGGTTAATTCTACTCAGGTTAAGAACAAAGAGAGTTTTCTTATGTGAGAGTTTGACATAGGGAAAGTTTCCACCACTAGGTGTGCAGTGTTCCAAAGAGGTCTCCTATAATTAAAAATTTAAGCTACTTGAATAGTACAGGAGAATGGTTTTTCCCTAGTTACGTAGTTATTTCATATTTGATTTATAATTACTGCAATTATTTTGTTTTTAACGTAGAAAGCTGGTATAGTCTGTTAACGATAAAATTACTTTTGAAAGCCCTGCTTAAGATCTACTTGTATGCACGTTGTGTATTCTTTAGCCTTATGTAAAATTAACATTGCCATGGGCCCCATCACTTTATTCATACGTCGGTCAACTGAAACTGTGAAATTATTAAGAAAGTAAATACTTTACAAAGCTGCTTATTTTTACTCTTCGATGCATTAAAAACCCAGAAAGCGAAAGAAATATATATTTTTTTGATTATCACAAATTATTACCTAACACTTTTTATTCGACGTTAAAATATGGAACTACTTTCCAGCCATCGTCATCCACTTTACTGGGCGACTCTCACTCAGTGCGCTCGTTAAAATATATGCAGGCAGGGGCAGTGACTTTTTCTAAGGTTCATTTCTAAAGTGCTCACTTTGTCGTGAACAGCCTTCATACACGCGTCACTAGCGCTTACCTAGTAGCGAAAAATTTTAGTTGCCAAACTAAAAGCATTGATCTTCCCAACCTGAGTATGATAAACCTTAGCCACGGCTAATTCCTACACCGTTGCTGCTTCTCTCAGCACGTTGCTGCAACTCTAATGACGTCGCTGTAGATGAAAGGCTAAGCCCAACCTACACACCTAACCTGTTCCCGTCACCTTCCCATTGCAAGTTCTCGTTTCACGCAATATCCATGCATTCTGGTAGGAGCTACCGTGTCCTGGATTTCTTATGCGTCATTACAAAAAAAAATTCCTGTTTCCCTTTTCCTTAAACAGTGATTACAAAGACTACTTAGTTCTCATTTGTTTTTAAACTACCATCTGAAACAGCTTATGGTGTGCCGTTTGTAGGCACTCGCTATTTTTAACTAGGCCCCTATGTTCTTCTAACATTGTATTCTCTTTCTGGGAATATTATTTGATTTTCATGGCAAAGCCGCCTGTGTTCTTTTCCAACACCTAGTTTTTGTTAATTTCTATGTTAAAGCAAGGTTAGATAGAGTTTATGTCACTATTTCTGTAATTTTGTTTAACTAACAATGTTCCAAGATTTCGTTACCTTTTCATTTTTAAATTACACTGATCAGTTTAAGCTGTTGTGTCAACCGATTGGAATAAATACATGTAAAAACAAATTGTGAATTTTGTGATGAGATATCCTGTATTTGGTTTATGAATTTTATATTTAAATTACTTTATGTCAATATAATTTTATAAAGTATTTATGATATTAATATAAAATACCGCATAACGAATGGATAGTATCAGTGGTGTTTTCGAAAAGCACCCTGCTTCCTTCTTACTCTTTACTCGTCAAGGCACAACTGAATTTATAATTATCTCCGGCTATTTTCCTACTTAATGGTGTAATGATTTAATTTTTTACCGCTTTTGGTGAGCGTTTCTTGTTCTGTTTGTTTTTCGTCGCCTCAATAATATATTGTTACCTCTTTGCCTCTCTATTTTGTGCGTAAATATTTCATCTACAGCGGTCGACCGTTCGGGTTGGAAACTGCTGTAGTGAGGCCAATTCTCTACCTCGCTGCCGAGGCGTGGCAGATTTTCTCTGAAGTCGCCTTGCGTCCTCTAGATGCTTGATGCCGTTTTAAAGATGCAGTAACACGTGACGCGTTGACAAGGGAGGTGTCCTGAGGATTGGCCACACCTCAGTAAAGTACAGCCACTTCTCTTTACTCTCGGCATGTGCATGAAACACAGCAACAATTAGGCCACAGCCATTTGTAACTCAATCAGTTATGAAAATTAATAACCTAAATTATTTGCATGACTTGACATATTTTGTAATTTTCAGTTTAAAAAAAAAATTATTTGTGGGATCCCAACCAATTTAACGATAATTTATTTCATATAATATACAGGTGTCCCAGCGTTCACCTACCATCTCGACTCGCCTAGTACTCGTGTGTTCCTAGGGTGGGGATGGCGTGATACGGCCAGACCTGTCCCGCGAGTGATGCCATTGACATTAAGCATGGAGCGGTGGCCACCTGCACGCCGCGCATTATGTGGCCTCTACATCGACCTTGCAAACGTTTATTTCCATCAAGATGGAGTCACAGCACACACCGCTCGCCTGTCAATGGACACTTTACGAACAATGTTCCAGAATCGGATAATGTCGCGCTTTGGAGACATTCCACGGTCTGCCCACTCGCCCGATCTGTCGGTTTGCGATTATGTCCTGTGGGGATTCCTCAAAAGTCACATTTTTCAAACCCACCCGCCACATCTGAACACACTCAAACAGAAGATTTCCGCGGAAATTAACGCTATGCTGGCGCAGCAGCATTGTTGCGGGTTATGGAAAACGTGCTGCATCGAGTGCGCGTATGTGTGAAGTTGGAAGGACGTCGTCTCACTGGAGTAATATTCAAGAAATGTTTCTGTTGTGTGTGTTGTCACAAATGGCAGACATGTATCATTCTGTTTTCTGTAACGTTGATAAATATTGTCTCTGTTTTAACATACTGCACGTGTTTCACAATGGTAGGTGAACGCTGGGAAATCCTGTACAATAATAATACAATATGAAAAACTTATTACTAATTCCGAACTGAAGAAAAAGTAATATATTTATTGTTATTGTTATACTTCTAAAATTTTCATTGTTTTTAATCAAACTATTTTGACGGAAAATTATAATTTGGTTACACGAATTTCAGATATTTTTTTTTATTATTATTATTTATCAAACACCTTGCTCCTTTATTTCTAAATCACATTTTGCTTTATAGCTGTGTGTACTACTTAATGATAATATTATTATTGTTATGTATGTTTAAGCGTGCTCGAGTGGGAATTTTGGCTCGACCTCTTTGCTTCTACATCTTATATTGGGGTCACACCTACACAACTAGATCCATCCGGGCTTCTATTTGTGGCATGCTTGGGGTTATTTCCACTAAGTCTCTCCTATGATACAAAACTGGTAGCATTTGTGTGGAGGTATTCCACATGCTACAATGGCTTGGTGGCAAGTGGAGAGTGGAGCTGTTTGGGCGACTCTCTACAGCGTGCGCTTGAGAACCTACGAGGGTGAAGTGAGATGAGTGTTGAGTAGCGCAGGAACGCAAGAATTTAGGAAACGGGAGATCCCCGAGAAACCCCGCCGACCAGCGGCATCGTCCGGCACGATTCCCACATGCGAAAATCCGAGAGTGACCCGGCAGAGGATTGAACCCAGTTCGCCTTGGGGAACAGAAAAAGGAGGATAAACTATAAAGACCGAGAGTCATAACTTAACACAGCGTCATTCGTTTACACGTCATC